>OU342744.1:229886335-231086335 GCA_910589775.1 Avena eriantha | reverse complement strand
CGTGAGTTTCCAAGCTCAAGAGTCCTTATTCTGATGAAAATATGGTGTGGTATTTTTCTTCAATTTTATTTCCTGCGAAAAAAGACAGAAAGAAGACTTTTGCTTAAAACTATGTTAGATTCAGCAGTTTTAACCCAGTCTGATGAGATTTCAGAGCAAATCACTGAGCAAAGTACGTGTAAAAGTAGATACATTTGAAACGTACCAGTGTCTTGTGAAAAAAAGGTGGAAGAAATAAAAAACTAAAATGGTGCTTTCATTCATAAACTAGACTATCAATCAAGTAGGAAGATCTATAACCTAGAGAGTGCAGACCCTCCTACAACCAAACTAAAAATTGGAACCGATTGCCATGATTTCGATATCATATTTTGAGAATGAATTCTTTCATCATCCATAATTAGGGATGCGATTTAGAATCAACGATTTTAGCAATATACATATCTTCTAAATTAATGAAGTTAATTACATGTAAGTGTGACTACACTATCTAAAAACATTACATTCTAATAGTTTATATCAATAATTTAGTTTAATTAGATTTTACCGTCTTCCTTCTGGTCCTCTTTGTAGTCGTTATACGCTTAGTGCAGAAAACAAATCGTCAAGTAGGTTAAAAGGGACAAAATTACCACAAATAACATGTTTTCAAGATTACCTTCATTTTTGTGCTTTATCAAATTTCTCAATCAAATTTTTTTCCTTTTATTTATTTTTCATTACTCCCTTTCTTAGGACTTCCATGTGGCCTCCCAAGAACCTTTGGTTCTAGTTTGAGACCTAGATTGACATTCTCCTAATCATTTTCATCAGCCATGGATGGTACATTTTTTACATATGTTGCACAGAACTTCACCGTAGTGAAGTACTCATCAAAAAAATTATATTTCCACACCTGCTTCACCTCTCAGCTCAAAGATGAAGTATAGAGTATGGTGACATGGGAAACTAGTAATCTGCCACCTTTTGCACGAACAAATTCTGTTTTCAATGTCTATACAATACCCCCTTTCAATTCCATTCTTGTTTTTTGCGTAAACCTTATCTAATGTGCCGGAACATCTCATCGTCCTTGATACGTTGCAAACGTATCAATAATTTTTGACGTTCCATGCTTGGTTTTTATCTACTTTCTTATGTTTTGTCCATACTTTGGAGTACTTTTTATACACTTTCTTGGACTAACCTATTAACAAGATGCCATAGTGCCAGCTGGCTATTTTCTGCTGTTTTTAGTTCTAGGAAAGTCAGAAAATGAATATTCTCGGAATTGGACGGAACAAAGCCAAAGTCAGTTTTTCACCGAGGGGGACACTGAGCCAGAATACGAGACGGAGAGGGGCCAGAGGGCCGCCACACCACCCGGCCACGCGGCCAGGCCTGACCCGCGCCAGGGGGTGGTGTGGCCACCTAGAGCACCCCCTCGGCCTTCCCTTTCGCCTATAAGATGCCTCCGATACAGAAACCATAAGTACCCGATCAAAATTCCACGAAAGAGTCTGTAGCCGCCGTCATCTCCATCCCTAGATCGGGAGGGATCTAAAGCTCTTCCCAGCACCCTGCCGGAGGGGAGAATTCACCTTGGAGGCCTTCTTCATCACCATGCAAGCCTCCGGTGTGATGCGTGAGTAGTTCATCCTTGGACTACGAGTCCATGTAGTAGCTAGATGGTTGGTTCTTCTCCTTTGTACTACCATGTTTAGATCTTGTGAGCTCCGTTCATGATCAAGATCATCTATTTGTAATCATACTTGTTGTATTTGCGGGGATCCGATGGATATTGAGATGCTATTTCAGATTGATTATTGATTCTATCATGTCTTTGTTATTTGTGATCTTGCATGATTTTCGTTGTTAGTAGCTATCTTGGCCAAGTAGATGCTAGCAACTCCAAGAGTTAGTATTTATGCTCGATAGTGGGTTCATTCCTCTAGTAATCTGGGGAAGTGACAGAAATCTCTAAGGTACTAGATGTGTTGTTGCTTCTAGGGAGAAAACAACAATCCTTTGTTCATAGAACAATCGTATTGTTTACTTTACACGCAATGCATAATGCGGTTATCTATTGCTTGCAACTTAATACTGGAGGGGGTTCGGATAATAACCTGAAGCTGGATTATTAGTCATAGATGTAGTTAGATTACGGTCTATGTATAATGTTGTAATGCTCAATCAAATCTCAAAGGAGTTAAGATGATTAGTATATGCATGTATGCTTTCTCGATGTTTGTCAATTGCCCCACTGTAATTTGTTCACCCAACATGTCATCTATCTTAAGGAGAACCACCACTACTGAACTATGGACCTCGGTCCTTTCTTTTATCATCAATAAACAATTGTTTACTTTTTTTGTTTACTTTCTATGAGCTATTACTTTCTTCCACACAATACGTTTAATCCTTTATTTTCAGCAAAACTGGTGAGATTGACAACCTCACTGTAAGTTGGGGGCAAAGTTCTGTGTTTGTGTTGTACAGGATTCCAAGTTGGCAACAACACCTTGGAGGTGTTTCCTTGCTCCTACTGGTTCAATAACCTTGGTTTCATAACTGAGGGAAAATTACTACTGTGATCATCATACCTTCCTCTTGGGGTTCCCCAACGAGCTCGACATCAACCAATCTCTTTACTTTGTTTTTTTTTTGCTTAGTTTATTTTTGCTTTGTTTGCTTGTTTCTTTATCAAAAATACAAAAAAATTAGTTCCTACTATAGTGGTTATTTTCGTTGGTTTGTTATTGTCTTGCTTTATCATGCTTTCTATCAATGATTGGTTTCTTTGAAACTGAATCTTATTGGCAAGGTGGGTTCACGGAAGAATAAAAATATTATTATAAGGAACACCGCCCGTCACAAAAAGGGAAACACTTACGGGAACAAATTAATAAATTGGATACCATTGCTAGAAACGTGTGCTCTACTTATAATGTTACTTATTTCTTTGATAAATCTTGTTGTTGTAGGAGGTATAAACACCTCCCTTTTCAATGTGAGTATAATGATGATGTTACCATATCTTCTTATGTTAAGGGAAATTATGACTTTTATGATGTGGAACAAATTGAAGAATTTATTGCTTGGAAGGGTGCATTCGAACTTGCTTATTTGCTTGAAAATATTGATGATGCACCTTATAAATATGAGGTTTATGATATACTTAAATTTTTCTTTGATAATTACAAGGTAGAGAATGGATATATTCTTGAATATCTTAATAGATGCTCTCCACCAACGGAAGAGACTAATGCATTGCAGGAGCCTATGGAAGAAGAAATTTCTGAAACTGAAAGCTCATTGGATGAAAAAGAGGAGGAGAGTGATGATCAAGAGGAGGAAGAATGGATCTACCCAAGCCTACCTTCTAATGAGAGTAACTCTTTATCCCTTACATTATTTGATTGTCCCCCATGCTTACCAAAGGAGGATGAATGTTATGTTCCTATGGATTCTTTTGAAAATGTTTCCTATATTGGTTGATAATATTAATCGTACTACTATTGAAAATGAGATTGATCAGTCATCTTGTTATAGAATTGTTAAAAGTGGGTTTGAAGGTTTTAATCCCACTATTTGTGAGCTTGATAAAAATTATGTGTTTGTAGATCATGAAAAGAATAATTTATGTGATAGTTATATTGTTGAGTTTATTCATGAGGCTACTGAAAATTATTATGAGAGAGGAAAATATGGTTGTAGAAGTTTTCATGGTACTGAAACACCTCTCTATGTGCTGAAAGTTTTGAAGTTGCTCTTGTTTTATCTACCCATCCTTGTTACTATGTGCTTCTTTGATTTATTTTTGTACAAGATTCCTATGCATAGGAAGTGGGTTAGAATTAAATGTGTTTTGAATTTGCTTCTTGATGCTCTCTTTTAATTCAATTCATGTTTCTTATGTGAGCATCTTCTCAAACTATCAAGCCTAACTTAAAGGGGTTAAAGAAAAGTACTTATTGGGAGATAACCCAAAAGTTTTAGATGAGTCTTGGAAGTTATTACTTCAGTAATAACCCAAAAGTCTTATTGGAAGTTATTACTTCAGTAATAACCGCTTCTTATCCTTTTTATTTGCTTTTTTGTGTCTAGAGTAACCTTTAATAAGAGAGAAGTAATGCTTGGGAAAGTTGCTATCCCGAAACAGATTGTTTTACTTCACCGTAAAAATTTGTGTAAAATCTCTATACGTCGTTTTGAGGCGTGAATTTTTTTCTTCTGACCTAGGTTGTTATCTAACTTTCGTTAGTTCAACAGTTTTGATTTGAGCAACATAAGGTCTTCGAAAATATTGGTTTCTATCTTCTGGTCTGTTTTGACAGATTTCTGCCATTATTTGCATTTGCTTCTTATTGGTTCCTTTTTGGGTTCTCTTTGGGGAATTGAACTTTTTGAGGGAAGTGCTTCAGTATCTTGTGTTTTAATGGAAGTTTTATTGGTGTTTAAACTGAACCCAAAGACTTATTATCTTGAGTGCACTAATGTTTCTAATAAAGATTGTGTGAAGTTTTGTATGAAGGAAAAATTTCAGGTGTATGGAGAGAATGATGTAATGAGATGAAGAATGGACTAAAGCTCAAGCTTGGGGATGCCACCCGTGTCACCCCAAGAAATATCGAAGAAGTACAAGTAACATGGGTATACCCTACAGGTACTCGAGTTTGGTATATACGGTCCAGATACGGCAGAAGCCCATGACGTTGCCAAGGCCCAGTGGAGAATTCGAGTGGCCCACAGACTCTCGATTGCTTGCGAGACAAGAAGAAGCTTAAGATAGAAAGTTCAAAGGAAAAACCTTAATCTGTAACCGACTCGACCTGCTACCCGAGACCTAGCCTATCTATATAAAGACTAGGAGGGCGGTGAGGAGGACGATCACCACTGTTGTTTCCACAACCCTTGCCAGATTGCATCTGCGAACCCCTGTAATCTTCGATTCCTTCGTTAATTCCAAGAGAAGACAAGCAGGAGTAGGGACCTCTACGAGGCCGGAACCTGGGTAAAACTTCCGTCCATGTGTGCTTGTTTGCTAGCCAACTGATGCCTCTAGCGCTCCCTCCTTCTCCAAAACCCAAGCCCATAACAATGGGCATTGACGAGTTAAACCCTTGTCAATTGGCGCCGTCTGTGGAAATTGGGAGTGTTGATGTCACGGCTTCTTCGGTCCCATCAACCACGATCTACAACTCTACAACAGCGGAGATTTGCCAGCTCTTCGGCGCGTTCGACTTCACCGTCCACACGCCGGCCACTCGCCCGGCTTTCGAGTCCGTGGGTGATGGAATCAGTCTGGCGATTGGGAGCTTCCGCTTCCAGGTTGGTCAGATGGGAATGCTTTGCATGCCTGACCAACCAATGGCACCCCCGATTGCTCTAGAATCGTGGTTTCCGCCGCCAATCGGCACCCTCAGCGAGCTCAACACCTCAGCAGCAGCTGGGAGTACGGACAGCGATAGCAATCGCGGATCCGATGTGGGTGATCTAGCCATAGAAGATGGAGTCTACGGCTCCAGATCTGAAAGTTGCTGGAGCAACAGCTTCCCCAACCACTTCATGTGCGCCGTCATCAACACAGGCGACACTACCGCCAATCGCAAAAACGCTGGCACCGGCACTGGCACCGGTCCGCCCAATGGTAGCACGCCCAACGGCACCGGACCGCCCAACGGCGGTCCACCCAATGGCGGCCCCACCAATGGTGGCAATGGCGCGCCCGTCAACAATGGAGCGGGAGTCGAACCACCAATCATGGTGAACGAACACACAGGAGAGCGTGTCATGATTAAACTCAACGAAAATGAGTGGGCTCGTTGCCGAGAAGCTCTACAAGGTAATCCTCTGCCCCCCAACACGCCGAGGACATGCTGATGGGCTACCATTGGTTACTAAGGAGGAATACAGACGCCAGCTATAGGCAATCACGCAACTCGAGGGGCGTAAAAAGGTGGCGGATGAGTCGAGTCTTCGACGAGCTGGGCTTTCCTCCCACGGAGGATCCTCCTCCAAAGGAAACGAGTACGTGGCCAACAAGAGGCGATCTCGGATGGCCCATCTCACCCAGCAAGAACGCATAGAAGCTGTAAAAGTCCTCGACTTTAGTTCTATGACAGTCGACACGCGGGGCAACGTGGTCCCAAAGACACCGCAAGCCCCGGTGACAGCGGCCACCATGTACCTCCTCAACAACCAGCCACCGGCTAGAGACCCGCGGGCTGCCATGCACCGATCAACGATCGCGGGCTTGGGGCTAGTCGAAGCCGCCCTCTACAAGGTGCCAGCGCTAGATCCAAAGAAAAGTAAAGCTTTGGATAAATACTACTATTCGCACTCCTCCAGTGAAGATAGTCACGATCTGTCGCAACGATGTCGCTCATAGCGGCATGACCATGACTACGACGCGCGTGATGACATCACGTAGCGCAAGGTCGACAAGTTGCTGGCAAGGCGCGCCCGCTCAAAAGACTCACACGAGGACGAGACTGAGCTCCGCGGTGCCAGATGCTTCAGTAGATCCATCAAGCAGAAGCGAATGCCTAAAGGGTTCAAACTCCCGTCGGAGAACCCAAAATTTGATGGCCTGCAGGACCAGAAGATTTGGTTGGAGGACCACATCTCCTCCGTTAGGCTACATGGCGGAAGTCGAAGCACGGCCATGCAATGCCTGTAGCTGCAGCTACAGGGCGCCGCCCGCGCATGGCTCAATAACCTCCCGCGTGGATCCATTCGCAGCTGGGAAGAGCTGGTGTACATCTTTGGGCGCAACTTCAAGGGCACCTACAAAAGGCCCGCGTCAATCGAAGAACTGAGAAGCTGCCAACAAAGATCTAGCGAGTCGCTGCGCTCATACATCCAGTGATGGTCCATCATCAAGAACTCCGCAGAAAACATCTCGGAGGACCACGCAATCAACGCATTCAACGGCGGCGTTCATCGTACAGAGCTCAGGGAGGAGCTGGGCCAATCGAAGCCCAAAACAATCGACCACCAGATGGAAATCGCGAATCGGTGGGCTGACGGAGAAGACTCGGTGAAAAACCGCACCTACTCCGATGACGAAGAAGACCTCGGGCGCAGACGTCGCCGCCGAGACAAACGTCGAATGCGCGTCTATGACGACCGCGACAAAGTCAACATGGTCGCAGACGGCTACACCGACAAACACGACGACAACCGCAATAGCGGATACCGCAGCGGTGGATACCGCAACAGCGGAAATACCACGCAGGTGTGGCAAAGCCACACTCGTGAAGAGGCACCCGCAACATCTATCAAGGACAAACTGTCTGGGCCATGCAACATGCACTTCTACATCGACAAGCATGATGGCAAGAATAAATCAAGCCACCTTCTCAAGGACTGCCGTGAGTTCATCAAACTCCACGAGGGCCTGCCTCGGATAAACCGCGACGCGGTCAACAGGGGCTATGGAGCTGCCCAGGCACCGTGGTACATGGAGCTCCTCCACCACCACCCGGATCACCACCACCCGCGGCTGCACCAATCCAGCATCACAAAGGTGAGCCATACCCACGAGCTGTGGGCAACATGGGGATGATCCAAAAAGGACGCCCCTCCAATCGAGTACAGAAGGCCATCACTCGCCAAGTTAACTTGGCCATAAACTCTCCAGCTTCCACTACTGAGTACCTCAGCGGAAGCGACTCCTGCATCACCTTCGACAGGCGCGACCACCCGCGTCAAGTTACTCGTCCAGGCCACTGTCCCCTCGTACTCGAGGCGCAGATCGGGGGCTTTGATATGAGTCGCGTCTTCATGGACGGCGGAAGCGGCATTAACCTCATGTTTGCGAGTACCTTGCGGGCGATGAGGATCCCTCTACGTGTCCGGAAGTTTCAGACACGACATTCCATGACATCGTCATAGGAAAGGGCGTATATCCCCTGGGTAAAATCAACCTCGACGTCATCTTCAGCACACCGCAAAATATTCGGCGAGAGCGCATTGACTTCGAAGTTGTCGACTGGCCCTCACAATACCACTGCATCCTCGAACATGTCGCGTTCGCAAGGTTCATGGCAGTGCCGCACTACGTCTACCTGCAGATGAAGATGCCAGGGCCAAACGGCGTAATCACAATCAACGGAAACTTCGAGAGGTCTGACAGCTGCGACAGGGAATTCAACAGAATCTCCCAGTCCTTCGACATGCAGGAGGAACTCGCAAGATTGAAGGAGTCGGCAGACAACAGTCTACCTCCCCTAAGCAGGCCAAGTTCACCTGACCTGTCCTTCGACTCATCGGTGCACACGAAGAAAATCTAGGTCCACCCAATGGACATGACCAAGACGACCCTCATCGCCAACAACTTGAGTTCCGCATAGGAGCTCGCGCTCATCAAATTACTCTGTGAGCACTGGGAGATTTTCGCCTGGTGTCCAGCGGACATGCCAGGAGTCCCCAGGGAATTCACCGAGCATGCACTCAACATAAATCCAGACGCCAAGGCCAGTCAAGCAGACAACTTGGCGACTGTCTAAACCAAGAGCAAAGGCAGTCAGAATGGAGATCAACAGACTCCTTGATGCCAAATTCATCCGCGAGATCAAGGAAAGCACTTGGCTCGTCAACACGGTGCTTGTGCCTAAAAAACACACAGACATCCTGTGGATGTGTGTGGACTTTACCTCCTTGAATAAGCACTGCCCAAAGGATCACTTCCCATTGCCGCGAATCAACCAAGTCATCGACTCCACCGCGGGATATGAGCGTCTCTTCTTCCTTGACGCCTACTTAGGCTACAATCAGATTCGAATGAAGGAGGAGGATCAGGAGAAAACAGCGTTTACAACACCCTTTGGTGTGTTCTACTACAACACGATGCCTTTCGGGCTAAAAAACGCAGGAGCCACCTATCAGCGGTGCATGCAGGCCTGCCTCAAGAATTAACTTGGGGGCAACATCCAAGTCTACGTTGATGACATTGTCATCAAAACAAAAGAGGAAGCCTCGCTAATCGACAATCTACGCGAGACCTTCGCCAACCTCGACCGCTACCGGATCAAGCTCAATCCGGACAAATGCGCCTTTGGCGTACCATCTGGGAAATTCCTAGGGTATCTCATCTCCGCGAGAGGGATCGAAGCAAACCGGAAGAAAATAAAGGCCATACTGGCCATGGAGAAGCCAAAAAACGTGAGAGGCGTCCAGCAGCTGGCTAGGCGAATCGCGGCACTCAGTCGATTCATCAATCACATGGGCGAAAAAGCGTTGCCCTTCTACCAACTTCTCCGCAAAACTGACAAGTTTGAGTGGACAGACGAGGCGCAAGAAGCATTCGAAGACCTCAAACATCTACTATCCACCTTGCCAGTACTGGTGACTCCACGCGAAAAGGAGCCGATGTTGATCTACATCCCCGCCACCAACCAGGTGGTCAGCACGGTGCTTGTGGTGGAATGAGCCGAAGAAAACAAGATCCACGGGGTCCAGCGCCCAGCCTACTACCTCAGCGAGGTGCTCACGCCAACAAAACAGCGGTACCCGCACTACCAGAAGCTGGCGTACAGCGTCTTCATGACATCCAGGCGACTGCGCCACTACTTCCAGGAGCACCCAATCGTGGTGGTCAACGACGCCTCGCTTGGGCACATCCTCAATAACCTAGATGCCACCGGAAGATTCACGCTCTGGGGAATCAAATTGTCTCCATGAGACATAACATACGAGAAGCGCGATGCGATCAAGTTGCAAGTTCTCCCGGACTTCCTCATGCACTGAATGGAGAACCAGCTCCCCGACAAACCAGACATGTCCTACCTCTGGACAATGCACTTCGACGGGTCCAAGCAAAAGGACGGTGTTGGCGCAGGTGTCATACTGACATTGCCACCAGGAGACAATATGAAATACATTCTGCAAATGCAGTTCACCGCCTCCAATAATGAAGCCGAGTACGAAGCCCTAATCCACGGGATGCGGATGGCGATAGCCTGTGGCGCCAAAAGGCTCATCATCTACGGCGACTCCAAACTGGTAGTCAACCAAGCAATGCATGAGTGCGACGCACTGAGCGACAACATGATCGCCTATCGCGACCTCTATGACACACTCAAAGGAGACTTCGTGTTGGGTTCGCAGCATAGAAAACAAAAAAATTCCTACAATGGGAACTATACGCCAAGATCTATCTACTAGATACAAGCAATGGGTGGATATACATCCATAGAGAACTTACCCTCGAAGACAACAAAGCTTTGTTAACAAGATGGAACTCGTGGATGATGTAGTCGTACACTTGTCGATCTCAAGATCGTGATGAAGTCCAGCAGGTCCGGCTCTAGCACGTCCATCATATCCAGCTCCAGCAAGTCCAGCACCACCAAGTCCAGCACCGCAAAGCAGCGGTGCATCCGTGATTGCACACACGTCCAGTACCCCGACAACCTCCGTCCCTTGCTCCACCAAAGCAGCGGAAGCAGCAACTCCTTTCTAGATAAAGCCACCGGGAACATGTATCTCGCTAATCCGAGACCATGGGGAATAACTAGAGGGGGAGAGAGATCCTTCAGGAGGAGGTGTGTGTTGTGAGGAGGAGAGGGGGGGATTTTATAGGGGAGAGGGGGGCACCCAAGGGACATGGCATGGCAGCCATGGTGGTTCCCTCACCTCTTCCACATTCATGTGGGTGGAGCTCCCACTCCCATAAAAAGCCTCCACTCAAAACTCCACTCACACATGCATTAATTTCCACCAAATTTAATGCAAGCTCTCATTAAATAAAACTATTTTATTTATTTGATTTATTTTATTTATTTTATTTATTTTAATCAAATTTTTGTCAATTACATTAATTAAAAAACATTCACATAACCCCCTACAACATTTAAATATCAAATGCAGAACCAGTTTCTGCAATTTCACCCGAAACAATTCCGATTTCCATAGAAATGATTCCAACGCTTTCTTAAATCTTTATCTGAAACATATTTTCTCCAAATGGTGTCGGTATCCCTTAAGTGTGTCACCCTACGGTTCGTGAATAATGCAGACATGATCGAGACCCCTCTCCGATCAATAATCAGCAGTGGGACCTAGAGATCCGTACTGACTCCCACACATTCAACGATGACCCTTGTGATCTTGTGAACCTTTAACGTCGTAACTAAATCCCTTTGTCTCGCGATATATTACATGTCCGACATTCGATCATTGGCATCCAAATACCTAGTTTGATCTCGTTATCGACAGGCACTCTTTTCTCGTTCCCGTGATATAATATTCTAGTGATCACATCACATGCTTGCAAGCTATCTTAATGTGATATCACCGAGAGGGCCCAGAGTATATCTATCCATCATCGGGATGGACAAATCCCACTCTTGATCCATGAGCCTCAACATAACACCTTCGTAGCACTGAACCCACCTTTATAGTCACCTTGTTACGGTGTGACGTTTGATGCTATCAAGATACTCTTCTGGTGTTATTAACATGATCTCATGGTCTAAGGACTAAGATTACTTCGTATGATGTTATAGCAATATAAACATATTGACTCTGATCGTAATGCTATACTTCGGATGAATGTTCATCACATCATTCCACCAATGTTGTGACCTCGTTATTAACAACATCCAATGTCCATGATCAGGAAACCTTGATCATCTTGTTACTTAACGAGCTAGTTTATATGAGAGGCATTACTAGGAACTTTCTATTTGGTTTATTAAACACACATGTATTAACGTTTCCAATTAATACAATTATAGCATGCACAATAAACATTTATCATAAATAAGGAATAAGATAATAACCACTTTATTATTGCCTCTCAGGCATATTCCCTTCAGTCTCCCACTTGCACTAGAGTCAATAATCTAGTTTGAAAAACTTTGCGTATTGAACACCTATGGCTTTCTGGTGTTGCATATACACGCTTGCTAGTGGTTAACATAATCTCCAGATCTGATAGTTTCAGGTCCGCGTGTATTTGCTTGTCTTTGCGTCTCTACGCATCACTCATTCTCAAATGAGATGGCATTGTATAAATTTGGTCCTTTGGTGAGACCTTTAGTTCGTTCGGGTTAAAATATGTTGATATTATTGTCATACAATATATCTTCATAGTATTAGCAAACTTTGAACTACACCTAGTTTGATTACAAACTATTTAACACAAATGCCCTCCTTTGCTGCTACTATAGCAGTCATATACTTAGCCTTTTGTTGTAGTATCCGTCACAATGTCTCAACTTTGGAACTCATCCAAATCCATCATGGAACATCCTTTCCATTACATTGTTCCACCAATAGTTTAAATTGAGATAAATTTAATTTGTATCTTGTGACAAAACTAGTATCAATGTAACACTTTACAAATAACTACCTTTAACTATTCGTCACTTATACATGATATATTCTTAGTTCTTCCAAAGCTCATAAGAATATCTTTACTATCTTCCAATGATCATCTTATGAATCATTCTGGTATGTTCTCATAACATTTAGGGACATATCTGGATATATAGATATCACGGTATAATCGATCAAAATATTCATGTGATTTTACTCACCAAGTGTTGAAACACTTGAATCTTGATACAATCATTTCCATGCAGCAAGAACCTTTCTTGTTGTTTCCATATTGAACCCTTTCAATATCTCATATATGTACGTCTGGCATAACCATATTAGCGCCTCAATCTATCCATATAGACATTGATGCCAAATATTCTAGTTTTTGCCCAAGTCTTTCATCAAAATCCTATTTTAATGAAATTCTTAACTTGTGTCAATAAAAGATACATCATTTCCAATCAACAATATGTACTCTGCATAATATATTGGAAATTTTTCTCAGCGCTCCCACTTAATTTCTTGAAATGCAAGCATCTTTATCGTCTCCGATGAAATGAAACTCCTTTAACATTTTCATCATGATGAAGATTCCAACTCCGCTATGCTCACTTCAACTATTGAAGTTTGCGTGCCCTTTTAGCACCCTTTGAATTAACAAAACCCTTCGGACCGTGTCATGTACACGTCCTAGGTAACCATTCTATTAGAAGAACCTTGTTTTGTTTATTCAACTACCATATACCAAATTATATGTAGTGGTTGCCACATTAAACCGTCAAGACTAAATATCGCTATGATAGATCAAATCTTGTCATAGACAACTCCTTGAACATTACCGTAAACTTCTTTCCGACATGTCGACTATTTCATAGATGTTAAACATACATGTCTATTTCTTTATAGATCCAAACACGACCGATAGGCTTCACGCCTTTCCGGAGGGTCTTCCAAGTTCAGAAACTTGATTTCTAATGTATGGATACTATCACGGATTCTATGACTTTTTAGTCATTTTATGGAGTCAGGGCCCATCATAGCTTCTTTGCATGCAGTCGGTTCATCATTGTTAAAACAATAACAACTTCTTGTTTCAAATCTTACTATTTTATTCTTACCGACCCACATGGTTCAATAAGAACTCTAATCTCCAAGATCACACCTTTTGTAATCACGGGAGCCATGAGCATTGTGGCCGCCACCAGAACACTTTCTGGCGCTGCACTACTTAGCACATATAGCTAAGGTTCAACAACCTTATCAAAGTTCTATTGTCCTCCCACTTAACTTTTCACAAAAAATTTCTTCTCAAGAAACTAGACGTTCCAAGCGACAAACTCTTCTGTCCTCGGTGTTATGGAGGAATTCCCAACAAATTCTTTGGGATAACCTACAAAGACGTGCTTATCCGACTTTGGTTGTAAACATTTTACTTATGCATTGCATAGCAAAATTTAAGAAAAGTCAATTCGGGTTTTATCCCAAACCATAACTCATATGGTGCATTTCAACGGATCACGATGGTGCTCTTTTCAGTGTAAAAGCGATAGTCTCTAAAGCTTTAATCCTTAAAACATAATGGAAATTTTATAAATGACACCTTTGATCTTACCATGTCAAACAAGGTTTCATTTGATCTCTCGAACATACCATACTCCTGTGGTGTATCGAGAAATGCAAATTCATGGAATAATTCCTGAAATCTTAGGTGTTTTGCTAAACCTGTAACTCAAATATCTTCCTTTATGATCAAATCATAAAATCTTTTATTTTCTTGATACAATGATTTTTCACTTCATCTTGAAAGTTTTTGAACAATTTTCAAATGTTTCATACTTCTTACTTATTAAGTAAATATATATAGATATATTCACTCAAATTTCGGGAGAAAGCATATGAAGCAAAAAAGATCCATCACATATGGCTACACATAATGGACTATATACATCAACATGCATAATATCCAATAAGTTAGTCATCCGTTCCTCTTTGGCCTATGGACAGAGTTTCAATTATCTCGAGGAAAGTTTCACAAGCGTCAATTGATCAAAATCAAAATACTTCAAAAATCCATGAACATGGAGTTTCTTCATGTTTACTTTCCAATATAGTTCAAATAGCGATGTCACTTCATAAGTGATCTTCTAATCATTTGTCTTACGACATTTTAGCAATAATGTTTATGGATGTGATTTCTCCAACTAGACTTGTAAAAGTTCATCCATCCTTTATGGAATACAGTTATTATTTGTACAACCATTGTTCTCATAATACCGGAACAAAATAACAATTATTAAAACAAATCTTGAAGGCTAGGTTTGATGAAAACGAAAAACACAATAACACTTAATTTGTTTTCGATGAACATCATCACTTATTCTCTTGCCAGTTACTTAGGCCATTGTAGTTCATGAATTGCGTTGTTCTGTATAACACTTCACATCAACCAATTCGGTTTCCAATACCTCAGAACCACATTGTTTAACAAGAAAGGAATACAACCATAACATGTATATCTTCTATATACCTAAGTTGGACATCTCCAACCTTTTCTTTTTTGCCAAATAATTTATAGATTCTCTTTCAGCAATTTCTTTTGTTTTAAAAGAATCTATCAACATCAATAGTGGTGTCATTCACATGACACATAGTACAAAGTGTATATACTCAAATAGTAATACCTTTGGACTTACACTTTGAAGTGGATCACCAACATCAAATGTTTGGTGTTCTTTCAAAAATCCATTCTTTAGTAATCTATTAGTGTAGTAAACATTTTACTTACATCTTCTATTCATTCTTATCATGACAACTTTCATGATCAAGCTACTATAGCCTATAAGGAAGAATCGCGAGTATAATGTTAGTTCCCAAACCCCTTTTGGGAGATCCAAATGCCTAGCATCTCCATCCTTCACAAATTCTCATACAATATGAGAAGATGTATTTTGCTAAATTATACTCTATCATAATGAAACCAAAAACATTGTTCCAGATATCACAATATCTTCGACACATGATGGTTTCTGAAACAAATTTTCAGCTCCTAGATAATCTTCATATTAAAACAACTTTTGAATATCAATAATCATGGAGGCAAACATGATACTTTAGATACTAACATTTGAATTCTTACTCTTGATTTAATACTACTTATTAAACTTCATGGAGTAAATAGAGTTTGATGAAAGTTTGCAATATGACTTATAAACTTTAAATTGACATTCAAAACAATACGATACCAGTTCGTAAAGTAAATATCCAAAATTCTATAGTTCTATTATCTCAATTAAAACTAAGCATAAGCTAGTGAACAGATGCCAACGACTACAACAAATTATGCAAGTTCACTTCGATTTAGTTTATGACAAATTGAGTTTGACTAATCCAAATTAGAAATGAACTCCCACTCAAAAACGACATCCCTCGTGCCTTTTTGGTGATTACATGAACCAAATCCACTACACCAAGTCCGATCATCACATGAGTCGGTGTAGCTTCAAAGGCAAGCATCAATATGGGCATCACATCAACTATATGACTCATGCTTAACCTTTCGGTCCGTGTTCCGATGCCATGTCTGTACATGCTAGGCTCGCGAAGTAAGAACCTTAGTATTCGCGTGTGTAAAACTATCTTACACCCGTTGTATGAAACCGTAGAGTCGAGTACACCCGATAATCACATGATGTGTCGAAACATGATCCATAGAATGGTGCATACTTAAGTAAGAACACATTTTATCTTGATATTTAAATGAGGGATCATCTTATAATGCTACTAAAAGCGCTAAACTAGCAATATAAGATGCGAACATCTAATGTGTAAAGTGGGATGATATGGTCTATGCATTAGATCTCTATCATATGCATCATGGTATGATCTTTATCATTCCTTTGGGTGTAAGGCCAAGGTCTATGGTACTTCCACATTACGTGTGTTGTAAGAGTATCTACCATACATCTACTTACAACATTACCATATCAAGACACTAGCCCAGCAACAATCTAAACTAGATGCCTCTAATTTATCCATTGCAAGTTTTACGTGGCTTAGGGCTTTCGGAGATAGAACCGGTCTTACCTACGAACATGGAACCACAACGAGGATAAACAAGTTATTAGCAACTCGTTGTAAATCAGATATTGACTATAGTAGGAGAGACAGACACCCGCCAGACACTTATGCAAAACTAGTTGCATGTCAGTCGTGGAACCGGTCTCATGTGCGATGACATGTAAGGTTGGTCCAGGCCGCTTCATCCCACTATGCCACCAATATCCAAAATACATGAAAGATGCAATAACATGATCATCATCGCCCACATATAAACATATGTGTAATACCCGTGCAAAGCACCTACGCATTAACCTGGCTCTGATACCACTGTTGGGTTCGCAGCATAGAAAACAAAAAAATTCCTACGATGGGAACTATACGCCAAGATCTATCTACTAGATACAAGCAACGGGTGGATATACATCCATAGAGAACTTACCCTCGAAGACAACAAAGCTTTGTTAACGAGATGGAACTTGTGGATGATGTAGTCATACACTTGTCGATCTCAAGATCATGATGAAGTCCAGCAGGTCCGGATCCAGCACGTCCATCAGATCCAGCTCTAGCAAGTCCAGCACCACCAAGTCCACCACCGCAAAGCAGCGGTGCATCTGTGATCGCACACACGTCCGGTACCCCGAGAACCTCCGTCCCTCGCTCCAGCAAAGCAGCGGAAGCAGCAACTGCTTTCTAGATAAAGCCACCGGGAACATGTATCTCGCTAATCCGAGACCATGGGGAATAACTAGAGGGGGAGAGAGATCCTTCAGGAGGAGGTGTGTGTTGTGAGGAGGAGAGGGGGGCCTTTTATAGGGGAGAGGGGGCACCCAAGGGCCATGGCGTGGCAGGCATGGTGGTGCCCTCACCTCTTCCACATTCATGTGGGTGGAGCTCCCACTCCCATAAAAAGCCTCCACTCAAAATTCCACTCACACATGCATTAATTTCCACCAAATTTAATGCAAGCTCTCATTAAATAAACTATTTTATTTATTTTATTCAGAATTTTTTCAATTACATTAATTAACAAACATTCACATAAAACCCCCTGCAACATTTCAATATCACATGCAGAACCAGTTTCTGTAATTTCATCCGAAACAATTCCGGTTTCCATCGAAATAATTCCAGCACTTTCTTAAATCTTTATCTGAAACATATTTGCTCCAAATGGTGTCGGTATCCCTTAAGTGTGTCACCCTACGGTTCGCGAATAATGCAGACATGATCGAGACCCCTCTCCGATCAATAATCAGCAGCGGGACCTGGAGATTCGTACTGACTCCCACACATTCAACGATGACCCTTGTGATCGTGTGAACCTTTAACGTCGTAAATAAGTCCCTTTGTCTCGCGATATATTACATGTCCGAGATTCGATCATTGGCATCCAAATACCTAGTTTGATCTTGTTACCGACATGCACTCTTTTCTCGTTCCCATGATATAACATTCTAGTTATCACATCACTTGCTTGCAAGCTATCTTAATGTGATATCACCGAGAGGGCCCAGAGTATATCTATCCGTCATCAGGATGGACAAATCCCACTCTTGATCCATGAGCCTCAACATAACACCTTTGTAGCACTGAACCCACCTTTATAGTCAACATGTTACGGTGTGACGTTTGATGTTATCAAGATACTCATCCGGTGTTAGCAATTAACATGATCTCATGGTCTTAGGACTAAGATTACTTCATATGATGTTATAGCAATATAAACATAATGAATCTGATCGTAATGCTATACTTCGGATGAATGTTCATCACATCATTCCACCAATGTTGTGACCTCGTTATTAACAACATCCAATGTCCGTGATCAGGAAACCTTGATCATCTTGTTAATCAACGAGCTAGTTTATATGAGAGGAATTACTAGGAAATTTGTATTTTGTTTGTTAAACACACATGTATTAACGTTTCCAATTAATACAATTATAGCATGCAAAATAAACATTTATCATAAACCAGGAATAAGATAATAACCACTTTATTATTGCCTCTCGGGCATATTCCCTTCACTTCGATGGTTGTGAACTGAGACACATGGGCCGTGAAAGCAATGAAGAGGCGGACACACTCGCCAACATTGGCTCCACCTGCGCCCCATACCACCTGGGGTATTTCTCGAGCGCATTTGTGAACGCTCCATCAAGCCAAAGGCTCTAGAGAAGAAAGCAAGCGCATCAATGGACTCGAGGGCTATGCCACCTAATGAGCCAATGGCACTCGATGACCTGGAGCTCGATACAGGACTCGAAGAACCAATGGGTGTCACGATGATCAAACCATCTTGGACACAACCCTACATCACGTATCTACTCAACAAGAGGTTGCTAGATGATCCAGCTGACACGCGACACATTGCGCGACGATCCAAGGCATTCGCCATCATCAATGGTGAAATGTACAAGCGCAGCATCATAGGAGTGCTCCAAAGGTGCGTCTCCAACAGAGACAGAAGGTCTATCCTCCTCGATATCCATGAAGGCACCTGTGGGCATCATGCGGGTAGTCGCGCCCTCGTCGCCAAAGCTCTACGAGCTGGATTCTACTGGCCCACGGCCATGCGTGACACCAAGGACATCGTCTAGCGCTGCTACGCTTGCCAACGATTCACAGAGAAACCTCACGCACCTAGCGTGGAACTCCGACCAATACCATTGGCTTGGCCCTTCGCACAATAGGGACTCGACATGGTCGGCAAGCTCCTGAAATCCTCGCCAGGAGGTTACGTCTACCTCCTGGTTGCAGTCGATAAATTCACCAAGTGGATTGAGGCCATACCGGTGAAAAATCAATCAGGAGCTAGTGCTGTCAAGTTCTTCGAGTCCATCGTCTACCGCTTCGGAATGCCACACAGCATCATCACGGACAATGGAACAAACTTCACCTCTAAGGAGTTCCAGGATTTCTGTGAAAACCTAGGAATCAACATAAGCTATGCCTCGGTATCTCATCCACAGACCAACGGTCAAGTTGAAAAGGCCAACGGCCTCGTCTGTGGTGGAATCAAGAAATGACTCCTTCGGCCACTCGAACAAGCTGCCAGATGCTGGCCCGACGAGCTGCAGTTTGTACTTTGGATCCTGCGCATAACTCCAAACAGCGCCACGGTATACACCCCGTTCTTCATGGTGCATGATATTGAAGCGGTGCTACCTGCAGAAGTACGCTACAAAGCCCCATGGGTAGTCGCGTATAGTGAGCAGGAGTCAACCCTTGCACTCGAAGACTCCATCGATCTCCTTGACGAGTCATGGGACATCGCAGCGGAGAGATCAACGATCTACCGGCAGAACCTGCGCAACTACCACAGCAGAAGGCTATGCCCTAGATCCTTCGTCGAAGGAGACCTGGTCCTGCGACTGAAGCAGCAAGGGCACCTCAAGCTCAAGTCCCCTTGGGAGGGACCTTACGTGATTACAGAAGTAATCCCAGGTGGCGCCTATCGCCTTAAAGATTTCGAGAGCAGAGTCGCATACTCCAACCCCTGGAACGTCGCGCAGCTGCGTCGTTTCTACCCCTAGTCGCTTTTACATTACAAATAAGGCTATTCAGCCAGGCTACTTAGCCACACATTGTACCTCATACTATTCTGCGAATAAATAAAGCTAAGTGCCCCAAAAACTCTATATTTTCCTTATTTTCTTGTAATGTTATCACTCGGGGGCTGCGCCACCCTTTACACTTTCGTTACACGAACAAATTGCGGTATCCCGAGTAGCTGACACAACATCAATCGAACCCTTGATAAACACCAACCCAATTGCAACGCATCTAACAGGTTGGCAAGGTGCTAAGATAAACACAAGTCAGGCTAACGAAAAGGAAATGCCAACGTGCAACGCACTCGAAAAACATACAAGCAAACAAGCTCTTTACATATCAATGGGTATTCATTGTACCCAACATAATCATCCGAACTTTACAACACTTGCACAATTATGTGCAGGGATACAACTTAAGCTACTGCTGCAGTAGAAGAATGTTTGTTTGTTCCTTGAAGAAGTCGACAATTTATTCTGCCGGGCGATCAACTGCCTGGTAATGCGGGACCATGTTCTAGGACATACCTTCAGGCAGAGGCGGCGGCCCAGCGGCAACAGCTGCAACATCTACATCTGGCCTATGTAGTCGCACCAGCGACAAAGCAGCCTTAGCACTAGCTACTAACTGCTGCCGAACGCACTCGCGAACCGCACTCAAATCTTGGAACTTCACCAGAAGAGCCAACAGGCTTGAAGGGACAGCGTCCAGCAGAAACATCGTTTGATAGATATGCCTAAGGCACGACTGCGCCTTCTTCAAAAAATGAAGTACTCGAGAAGCACGATCATGTAGGGTCGCAAGTGCGATCGCACGATCGTGATCCACCCAAAAGTACCCACTCGCCTACAGTTGCTCCTAGGTCAGATCATTCATTCGAATGGCAAACCGGTCCTTCTCATCCTGTGGATGACGGGCACTGACAACTACACCAAGCAAAAGGGAAAAGTATGAAGACAGGCATCGCCACGACTGACTAAAAGAAAAGATAAGAGGGCAGAAAGCTAACATTTGAAGTGCTCACTCAGTTGTGCCACCTCCTCCGAGAGATACTTCTCGCGGGCAGTGGCCTTCTCCGCCTTCGACTTCCATACATCGGCACTACCGCGGAGGATGGGAAACTCACCCTCCAGTTGTTTAATGCAATCACGCAGTCACGAAAGCAAGGACAACTCCTCCACCTTTGAGCGAGGTTGTGCCAAGGTTTCATCGGTGGATGGAGGATCACAAGGATCAATCGAAGGACCACTCGACGTACCCTATCACGAACCAAGAAAAAAGCAAATAAGAGAACAAGAATACATTGACGAAAGGCATATATGCATTCAGGCACAGCAAAGTCTCGACTGGGACACTCCCACAAAAGTAGTGTTCCAACATAACAGGCTAAAGACTACGGCTATTACATGTATAGACTAAGGAGCAGTGTGCTTCTTCGACTTTGACTTTGGCTTCGGGGGCTTCATCGCATCCGTGGCTGTCTCCGACGCCACGGACTTGCCAGTAGTACCCCCAGATGCTGCAGCCTTCGCCGCCTTCGCTCGACGCCGCTCCTCGGAATACTTGGTGAGTGTATCGATAAGTGAGGACCCACAAGTATAGGGGGTGTATCACAGTATTTTCGAGGGAAGTGAAACCCAATTTATTGATTCGACACAAGGGGAGCCAAAGAATATTTATAAGCCTTAACAACTGAGTTGTCAATTCAGCTGCACCTGGAAACAATCTTGCTCACAGCAGTTTATCAGTAGCAACTGTTTTGTAGTAGGAATAGTAAAGTAACAGCAGTAGTAAAGTAAAGACAGCAGTAACAATAGCAGTAAACAGTAGGATTCGAGTGCGGTAGGCATTGTGATGGATGGACGGGCGTTGCATGGACAAGACAATTCACATAGCAATCAGAACATAGGGCAATTGCAGATAAATAAGATAAAGCATCCAAGTACTAGATAATCCTAGGCATGTGTTCCATATATAGTCATACGTGCTCGCAATGAGAACTTGCACAACATCTTTTGTCCTGCCAGCCTGTTTGTAGCGGGGCCTCAAGGGAACTACTGGCAATTAAGGTGCTCCTTTTAATAGAGCACCGGAGCAAAGCATTAACACTCTGTGAACACATGTGATCCTCACATCAAAGCCATTCCCTCTGGTTATCCTGATTTCTATCACTTCGGGGCCATTTGTTCCAGACAACAACGTGTGTATACAACTTGTAGATAAGAACAAAAACAATACTATCATAATGAATCAATAACACGTTAAGATCTAAAATCATGGCACTCGGGCCCTAGTGATAAGCATTAAGCATAACAAGTCGCAACAAAGTCATAAAGCACTAATAAAAGATACTAGGCACCATGCCCTAACAATCTGATGCCATTACCTAAACGATCTCATCCAATCCCTACCATCCCCATAGCCTACAGTGGGGGATTACTCACTCATAGATGGGGGAAACATGGATGGTCGATGGAGAAGCGATGGTGATGATGATGGTGATGATCTCCTCCAATTCGTCGTCCCAGTAGGGTGCCATAACAGAGTTTCTGGTGTTGTTTCATGGAATCTGGTGGTGGCGGCAGAGCATAACTCCTTCTGGAAAAACGTCGACCCCCCTGAGTTTTTAGGTCAGAAGGCAACTTATAGGCGAAGAGGGAGGCCGAGGGGGTGCCTGGGCTGGCCACACCACCCCCTGGCGCGGCCAGGCCTGGCCCGCGTGTCCAGGTGGTGTGGTAGCCCCCTGGCTCCTCTCCGTCTCGTATTCTGGCTCCAGATGACTTCCGGTAAAATAGGCCCTTTGGCTTTTGTCCCGTCCAATTCTGAGAATATTCATTTTCTGACTTTCCTGGAACCAAAAACAGCAGAAAACAAGCAGTTGGCACTGTGGCTCTTGTTAATAGGTTAGTCCAAGAAATCATATGAAAAGTACTCCAAAGTGTGGACAAAACACAAGAAAGTGGATAAAACCAAGCATGGAACATCAAAAATTATAGATACATTTGCAATGTATCAACAAGCTGAGGACCATACTTAACGCAGCTACCAGCGAATGGAGCAAACACTACCTGATGGCCTCCAGCGTCGACAGGCATCGCCTCGGAAATAGCGGCACGGTCCATCTCCACGCCATGGGCTTGCACTATTGCGACTGCCATGGTGGTGCCGAGGGAACGCTGCGAGTTCTTGAAGTCCGAGGGAACCCCTCTAGCAAGGGATTCCACCAAATCTCCAAAGTTGTCGATCAGCCCGGCCTTGGGAGTTAAGTCCTCGCGGATGCGACTGATCACATCCTTGGCCTTCCCCAGCGTCTCCTGGAGGGACACACTACGGTCTTCGACTGCAGCGATGGCGCCTGCCAATGCATCCGCACGGCACAGAGACTGGGAGTCAAAGCTCAAGCCGCTGGCATCTGCATACACAAAAGTGTTAGTATAACAACCATACGTCAAAGCACAAAGAGCAAGGCACATCCAGATAAAAAAATACCTGAGAGGGACTTGGCAATCGAGAAAAGTTGCTCCTCGAATAACTTCTCCCTCTCAGCAGTGGAGGCACGGAGATCCTCCTCTCGCTTCCGCGACTCCTTCAAGGCTGCGATTGCCTCGTCGCCACGGCAAGCGTCTTCTCGAGTGCAACAGCATGGCGAAGTAATTCATTATGCTCAACTGCAACATACAGGGTATATCATCAATCAAATTCATGCAATTCACAAAGACAAAGACAAAATCAAGACCCACCTTCGACAATGCGATGGCGATTGTCCAGCCGCGCATGCTGCTGACCCATGTCAAGGACTTGCTCCGCCAGGCGAGCAGTCTCCTTCACGATGAGCTGCATCAGAAGAAAACAAAGTTTAGCAAGCAGCACCATGGATAAATTCGACTGCCACAAAATAGCAAAAGGACACTTACGTGATCCTCCAGAGACTCCGAAGATGACTGTCGCACAGTCATCCGGGTAACCATCTGATGTTCCCCAGCATGCGGGGAACTAGATGAATTGTGACCGGAGTGGGCCACCAATGGAGGAGAGGAAGATCGTTCGAACACTTCCTTGGCCTTGGAGTCTGCGACTCTGGATTCCTTCACAAATTGGACGTCGCCAGAAGACGATGATACTACTTGACTACAAAACACATCCAGCAAAAACTTCAGCAAAAAACATCAACTCCAAGAAGAAACCAAAGCAAGGTTGTGAATACAAAACTTACCAGTCAAATTTATCAAGGTCGAAGGATTTCTCCTCCGACTCCGACGATTCCTTTGGCAATCGAAGCTTCTTCCGGGCAATAGGAGCCATGGAGCGCACAAGAACGGTAGGAAACAGATCCTCTGCAATAGCAGAAGGGCCTTCTGGCATTGTCGGCGACGAAGCATCTGAGTCCTTGCTGCGGGAACGCTTGTGAGTGTCCTGGTCACTGGACTCGGGGGCTCCTTCCTCCTCTTCGATTGGGACGGTCGACTCCAACTCGTCCTCTTCATCCACTTCGCGTGGGATAATCCCTTCAGGTTGAGGGGGCAAGCTGGGGGACACCTTCCAGTCCTACACTCAGAAGATACAACAGCGTATGTCAAAGCATCATAAAGGCAGTCGAAAAAGGAAACTACTTCATAGAACACTTTTACCTCAGGAGGAGGGTTAGAAGAGTCAAAGGGAGGCACGACTGGCTTGGCGGGGAGAACCTCCTTGGTAGTGTACTTGGTCACGAGTCGCACCCTCTTATCGACCTCACCTGCAGAAATGCCATCGGCAGATACGCGAGTGGCATCGTCTGCACCGGCCCAGCAGAACATGGGGTGGACTCTGGCCTGCAGAGGCTAGACACGACGGTGCAACCATGTGTGAATGAGGGTAGGGCCTCCCTCTTCTTTTCCTATGTGACTCTCGAGGTCGCAGACGCGCTTATACAGCACCTATGTTTCCTTGGACTCGCCAGGCATCACGGTATTCTTCCAAGAGCGCCTACTCTTGCACCGCGTCACGGGATCGAAGGGCGCGAGTCTGTAGTGCTCTCCGTCGGCCTTCTAGTCGCGGATGTAGAACCACTTGTCTCTCCACCCTTGGACAGACGCAGTGAGCTTGATATCGAAGTAAGTGGCGAAGGAGTCGACGTGGATTCCACAGCCTCCTACGTCGTAGACTACCAAACCGGACGTCGACTGGCGTTTCAGCTTAAAAAGCCTCTTAAAGAGGCCAAAGTACGGCTCGACTCCGAGCCAGCACTCGCAAAGAGTAATGAAGCAGGAGATGTGGAGAATAGAATTTGGGGTCAGCTGATGCAGCTGGAGCCCATAGAAGCAAAGGAGGCCCCTGAAGAAAGGATGCAGGGGCAGAGAAAGACCGCGGATGACGAACACGAGGAACATCACCCGGAAACCCGGGGAAGGACGGGGGACTACCTCGTCGCCCAGCACTCGCGAATCATCCTCTACAGGTGGCAGAGCTCCATCTTGACGCATGAAATGAAGCTTAGAGGACTTGATGGCGGACGCGCGCCATGCGCCATTGGTGACGCGAGTGCCCGCACCCTTCTTTTTCCTAGTGCTGACGGCACTAGTGCCCACGGTGGTGGCACCTCCCTTCTTCTTGGCGGCGGCAATGGAGGCAGCGGAACCAGCGGCGGTGCCTCCCTTCTTCTTTCCCATCTTCCGATGGCCGTGAGAGCGGAGGAAGTAACTGGGGAAGACACAGAGCTGGTCCAGTGCCGCGAAGAAGATGCGCGAGAGCAGCAGCAATGGCAATGGAGGCATGAGCAGAGAAGATGTTGGGTTCGCAGCATAGAAAACAAAAAATTTCCTACGATGGGAACTATACGCCAAGATCTATCTACTAGATACAAGCAATGGGTGGATATACATCCATAGAGAACTTACCCTCGAAGAAAACAAAGCTTTGTTAACGAGATGGAACTCGAGGATGATGTAGTCGTACACTTGCCGATCTCAAGATCCTCATGAAGTCCTTCAAGTCCAGCAGTTTCAGCACCATCAGGTCCAGCACCATCAAGTCCAGCACCGCAAAGTAGTGGTGCATCCGTGATCGCACACACGTTCGGTCCACCGAATAACCTCCGCCTCCTCGCTCCAGCAATGCAGCGGAAGCAGCAACTCCTTTCTAGATAAAGCCACCGGGAACATGTATCTCGCTAATCCGAGACCATGCAGAATAACTAGAGGGAGAAGAGAACCTTCACGAGGAGGTGGTGCAAGAGGAGAGGAGGAGGAGGTGCTCCTTATATAGGGGAGGGGCAGCCCAAGGGGGCATGGCGCCGGCCATGGTGGGTGCCCCCACCTCTCCCTCATTCATGTGGGTGGATCTCCCACTCACATAAACACACACACCTCCACTCATGTCCACTCACATGCATTAAATTTCCACCAAATTTAATGCAAGCTCTCATTAAATAAAACACTTTTATTTATTTTTTTCAGAATTTTGTTAATTACTTTAATTAACAAACATTCACATAATACCCCTTGCAACATTTCAATATCACATGCAAAACCAGTTTCTGCAATTTCAGCCGAAACAATTCCGGTTTCCATCGA
The DNA here is from genome assembly GCA_910589775.1 of Avena eriantha. Lineage (NCBI taxonomy): Eukaryota > Viridiplantae > Streptophyta > Magnoliopsida > Poales > Poaceae > Avena > Avena eriantha. The sequence goes on along the minus strand of OU342744.1, from coordinate 231,059,858 downwards.
AATGATTCCAGCGCTTTCTTAAATCTTTATCTGAAACATAGTTGCTCCAAATGGTGTGGGTATCCCTTAAGTGTGTCACCCTATGGTTCGCGAATAATGCAGACATGATCACATCACTTGCTTGCAAGCTATTTCAATGTGATATCACCAAGAGGGCCCAGAATATATCTATCCGTCATCGGGATGGACAAATCGCACTCTTGATCCATGAGCCTCAACATAACACCTCCGTAGCACTGAACCCACCTTTATAGTCACCCTGTTACGGTGTGACGTTTGATGTTATCAAGATACTCTTCTGGTGTTAGCAATTAACATGATCTCATGGTCTAAGGACTAAGATTGTTGGGGGGATACCCCCGGGTAGGGTCACACCGGGGTATAAAGGCCGATTTAGCCGAAGTACGGCAAGGTCAAAGCAGGTGCTGGCCGAGTCACCTCAAGGCAGGCCGAATCACGGAGTAACCCGGACCAGGGGATGTCCACCTAACTAGGTCTCAGCCGACTTATGTCGTATGTCGCTAAGATGTATCTAACTTGTATGCAGGTACGGGTGTGGCCGGATCAACTAGGTACGATTCGGATTATATCAAGCTTGTAGGAGAAGGAAGGTATCTCGCTGGTCAAAGGGTGACCAATCTATGCAGAGTGTGAGTGAAGCAGATAGAGGCCAGGACCACCGAGGCGTGGCCGACAAAGGTGACGATGCCTATGTCGGATGACGCAGGCGCCGCAGAGGCTCACGTAGCCTCTGCATGGATGACGCTGGGCAAAAGTGACCCGGTCGGTTTACTATTTTGGGAGGAGGCATATTCCTCGGAATATGCCTCCACGTATGCCCGAATTGGAGACCTAGTACCCCTATATAAGGAGGGCTAGGGCCTCTGTAGAAGGGGTTGATCTCTAGAGGGTTGTGTTTTACTAGTGTGTTCCTGAGGGCCAGCTAGTGGTGAGAGTAAGAGAGTTTCTTCTTCCTCCTCTCCCCAATATATCTCAAGGAGCACTTGTAAATTGTGGAAGTGAATCAAACACAAAGCAACTGTGTGTAGAATCACCACACTATCCCTCCCTGGATTCCCCTAGTGCATTTAGTCCCCACCTTTAGCCTATCCATGGCATCTGTCGTGACACCACCACGACAGTTGGCGCCCACCGAGGGGCTAGCGGTGCTAGAAGGAGTGAAGATTCGGACGGGAAACCTTATCGGCACCGGCGAACACATTGTCTCCGGGCTTGTTCAGCGCTTTGGAGCGTTGGACTTTGTCAGCGACAATGCTGGCTGCTTCGGCAAGTGTCCTCTCCCGCGCAACGGCCTCTTCATCAAGCTTGGCGCACACAAGATCTACGTTGTTGTCGATGTGTCGTGCGCTCATCCGCGGCACGTCGTCGAAGGAGGCGAGCCACCCCTTAGTGCGGCTCGCGGGGCGGGTATCACTCGCTCCCCGGACCACGCTGAGGTAATGATGACCGCGCCTGGCGTAGGCGCAAGCAAGGATCCGGCACCAGATCCGGAGGTAACACCTAAGGCACCAAGGAAAAGTAGAGGTCCTCCGCTAGAGAGGCCAGAGAATGTGCTGCAGCAGGCGATAGATAGCTTGGCAAGCCCAGTAGCAGTAGTGGTAGATCCGGCTCAGGCACAGGCCGAGCTAGAGGAGACTAGGCAGAAAATCCTAGAGGGTGCAAAAAAGATAGCCACGGCTCAGCAGTCATTGAACATGACGCTTTGTGAGTACGCAAAGGAAAATAAGGTAGATGCTGTAAAAGTGAAGGGGAGAAACCTCATGAGTGAAACGAACAAAGAGGGTGATAATAGAATTGAGGAATCAGAGAACTGTTTGTCCGTGGGGCTGGCGAAGTACAGTACCCCAGCAAAGAACCTCAGGGCAGCAGATGCAGCTGCATCCGAGTTAGAGGGTTTGACGGGTGAAGCCCGACAGAGACAGCAGGAAAGGGTCAATGAGTTAGTCCGGATCACAAACAGACAGAATGAGGAGTTGCTCAGGGCAAACCCGGATAGAGCTAGGGCCTCCAAGATCGTTTATTCGGCCGTGGGTAACCCAGAGAAATCCGCTGGAGCTGCATCATCTCCTCATGGTGGTCCTAGGAGAGAAGAGGTAGTAACCTCGGCTAGGAGAAACAAACAGATAGTCCCATATGACCCGGCAAGGGCAGGGAAAGGAAAAGAAGTGCAAAGAAATGAGGATCGACGAAGTGTGAGCCGAGGTAAAGCTGGCCGAGGTAACCGCGACCAAGGCAATGTCGGTCAGAGGAACGCTGTAAACGGCAATACCAGACAACATAACCCGACGGATGCAGGACAACCGCAGCAGTGGAATATACCACGGCAAGAGCGCAGTGCCGGCCAAGGTATGCAGCAAAGAGCAGCTCCAGAAGAGCAAGATAGATACAATGATGGTGATTCGGAAATGGTGAACGCTGGGTACCCCAGGCCGGACTATCACGTGATAGGGTAAAGATTGGGAAGCAGGAACTTGATGCCTGATGATGCTAGGTTAAAACTGGATCGGCTGTATAGGTCGGAGCAGATTGAGTGTCAAGGTCCTCCGGGTCCAGCATGTTTCGGGCCCCGAATCATGAAGGAACCTCCGGTACCTAACTTCTAGTTACCTAGAGGCACTAAGACATATGACGGCAGCACAAAGCCGGAGGATTGGTTGATTAACTATGCAACCGCGGTGAAAATCGCTACAGGCAACTTGAGATGGGCTGTGAGATATGTACCTCAGATGTTGGAGGGGCCAGCAAGGGTGTGGCTAAACAATTTTCCACCCGGAAGTATTAACTGTTGGATCGATTTTGAGGAAATGTTCTTTAGCAATTTTCAAGCACATATCAGAGGCCCAATAGACCGCAGACCCTAGCAATGTGCAAGCAGAGACCGAATGAGACAGACCGGGAATTCTTGACCCGCTGGTGCATAGTGCAAAACTCATGTGAGGGTGTGATTGAGTCATAGGCCATAGCTTGGTTTGTGCAAGGGTGCAGATAAGCAAGCATGCTATGGCAAAGGTTGCAAAGAGATATGCCAACTACATTGGCAGAAACAATCTAGATTGCTGATTCATATGCCTTGGGTGATCCGACGCAACCTAGGCTCATGTCAGACGAGTCAAGCGAGGAGTACTATCAGCGAGATGGGGCCAGATCATCCCGGAGAAATGATTACCGGGGTAAGAGAAGAGATGACAGACCGGATTACCGGAACAGTTCGCAACAAGTTGTGGCTGTGAATCAAGATCAGCCCGGAGCAAGAAGCAACCAACGTCCAAAAACTGGAGGGCAGCAATGGACTCCAAGGAATGATGGCAAGAAAACTTGGACGCCAGAGCAGAAGAAACAGTGGTAGGAAAAGAAGGACCGTCCAAGGTATACCTATGAGGCAATGCTGGATCAGCCGTGTAAATTTCACACGCCAAATCCGAGTAACCCAGCGGGTCACACAACCAGGCAGTGTGAGTGGATGCGAAAGATCGAACAAAGTGGTTCGGGGAATGCTCAGGCACCTCGGAATGATCAACCTCGGCAGGAGTTACCCCGGCAGCAATTGCTCTCCGGAGCGAACACGCAACAGTTAATGTTGCCTCCCCCTCCGCCGAGATATGACAACCATGAGAGAAGGGATGCAGTGTATCAAGTGGAATACCTGCATCAACCAGATCAAAGGTACCCCGGAAATGAGGGGAGAAATGAGTACAGAGAGCATCATCAGAATTATTGTGTGTTCACCAAAGAAGAGACAGATAGAAAGAGCTTGCAGCGCCGACACATGGAAGTTAACGTGGTAATGCCAGCAGTGACGAGGTATATGCCTTGGTCGGACCAGGAGATTACTTGGAGCATCAAAGATCATCCCAAGCTTATGCCAAGTCCTGGTTCATATGCGAGCGTGTTGGACCCAACATTCATTGGGCCAAACATCAATGTGAGGTTCTCAAAGGTGCTGATTGACAATGGCAGTAGCATCAACATCATGTACTTGGACACGATGCACAAGTTGCGTATCTCGGAGAACATGCTCCAAGCTACAAGGACAACATTCCATAGCATTGTGCCAGGCATTTCCTGCGAACCCATTGGCAACGTCCGGGTTGATGTGTTGTTCGGCACAAGAGATAAATGCCAGACTGAAAACTTGGAGTTCGAAGTTGTCAATTTGGAGAGAGCATATCACGCGTGGCTCGGCAGGCCAGCCCTGAACAAGTTCATGGCAAGTTGTCACATCAGTTACTTGAAGATGAAGCTGCCCGGGCCAAATGGTGTGATTACCATAACTGGTGATTTCCGACGTTCCATTGAGTGCGCGTCAGCCGGGTCTAACCTGGCCGAGTCACTCGTGATTGCGCAAGAGAAGAGAAAGATCCAAGAGGTGGCAGCATTGGCTCAGTCCGTGTAGCAGTATATGTCGGCGCTGAGTAACCCGCATGGTAGTGTATCGTTTCAAGCGACGAAGGATACCAAGAAAGTACCTGTTGACGATATGTTCCCAGAGCGCACCGTAACAATTGGTGCCGGGTTAAATGACAAATAGGAAAGCGAGCTCGTCAACTTCCTCCATGAGAATCGGGATATTTTTGCTTGGTCCACACAAGACTTGCAAGGTGTTCCGAGAGAGTTGGCCGAGCACTCTTTCAATGTGAGACCCGGAGCAAAGCCGGTGAAGCAACCTCTCCGCCGCTTCGCCGAAGATAGGAGAAAAGTCATAGGAGATGAGATAGCTTGATTGTTGGCTGCTGGATTTATCATGGAAGTGCTTTACCCGGATTGGCTGTCTAATCCGGTGCTGGTGGAGAAGAAGAAGGATGATCCGAACGTGGCAGTGGTTTGGCGCATGTGTATCGATTACACGAACCTGAACAAGGCGTGTCCAAAAGATCCATTCCCACTGCCAAGGATAGACCAAGTCATAGATTCTACTGCTGGGTGTGAGTTGTTATCGTTCATTGATGCATATTCTGGTTTCCACCAGATACCTCTGAACCCAAGTGATCAAATAAAGACTGCGTTTATCACTCCATATGGGGCTTATTGCTATCGCACCATGCCCTTTGGTTTACGTAATGTAGGGGCAACGTACCAAAGATGTATGCAGAAATGTTTACACGACCAAATTGGTCAAAATGTGCAGGTATATGTGGATGATGTTGTTATCAAGACCAAGGAAAGCAAAACGCTCCTTGACGATATCAGGCAGACATTCGCGAACCTAAGGAGGTTCTGAATGAAGCTTAACCCAAAGAAATGTACCTTTGGTGTCCCGGCTGGAAAATTACTCGGATTTCTTATCTCCAACCGAGGTATCGAAGTTAATCCAACTAAAATCCGGGCCATATAGCGAATGGAACTGTCGAAGTGCCTTAACAATGTCCAGAAGTTCACTGGTTGCCTGGCATCCTTAAGTCGGTTTGTATGTCGGTTAGGAGAAAAGGCACTGCCTCTCTATCAACTCATGAAAAATTCGGACAAGTTCATTTGGACGCTGCAGGCCAATGAAGCCTTTATCCAATTAAAGAAAATATTAGCCACTGCACCAGTGTTAGCCTCTCTACTATCAAAGGAGCCAATGATGCTCTATATAGCCGCAACCAACCGAGTTGTAAGTGCAGTAATTGTGGTAGAGCGCGATGAAGAAGGTAAGTCAGTGCAAAGGCCAGTATATTATCTGAGTGAGGTATTGTCAGCCTCGAAACAAAACTATCCCCATTATCAGAAGGTGGCATATGGTGTGTATATGGCGGCTAAGAAGCTGAAGCACTATTTTGAAGAGCACCCAATCAAAGTAATATGTGAAGCCCCCATATCCGAGATAATGAGCAACAAGGATGTAAGTGGCAGGATTGCAAAATGGGCAATTGAGCTAGCCCCTTATGCACCACAATATGACAGAAGAGAAGAAATCAAGTCTCAGGCTGTGGCTGACTTTTTTGCGGATTGGGCCGAGGTGCAATATGAGCCACCATTACCAGATCCGGACTACTGGAGAATGCACTTTGACGGGTCAAAAACAAAAACCGGGTTAGGCGCCGGAGTTGTGCTTACCTCGCCCAAGAAGGACCAGCTGAAATACGTGCTGCAGATCCACTTCACAGCATCAAATAATGTTGTCGAATATGAATCACTTGTGCATGGGCTCAGAGTGGCAAAGGAAATTGGGATACGTCGGATCCAATGCTTCGGTGACTCGGATCTTGTAGTCCAGCAAGTCTCTGGACAATGGGATGCTTTGGATGCAAATATGGTACTGTACAGATTTCATGTGCAGAAGATATCAGGGTACTTTGAGGGATGCGAATTTCATCATATACCTCGGGTGGAAAATGAAGCTGCCGACGTATTGTCGAAGCTCGGGTCAACCCGGCAAGCAATCCCGCCAGGTGTAGCACTAGAGCACCTCAGAAAACCCTCTATTAGGCCATCCCCAGAGTCCGAGTCAATTTATATCCCGGCAAATCCAGAATCAGAGGCTGTGCCCATGGACATTGACGTGGGAAGTGGTCCACGAAACCCGGGGACTGTCTCGGCAAACCCGGGGACTGCTTCGCAGGACCCCGGAACTGTGCAGCGTGATCCGGTTGAAGTTATGCCGGTAGATCAGATGGAAATTGATGATGACGTGTTCCCTGTACGAGCCATACCAGCTTGGGCACTGCCCATATTTCAATTCCTGAAAGATGGAACTTTGCCCAGTGAAGAGGTGCTTTCCCGGCAAACTCAGAGGAGGCCAAAAGCATATACGATCATCAATTCCGAGCTATAAAAGAGAAGTGTGACAAATGTCCTCCAACGATGTGTTGACCCAGAAGAAGGGCTTGACATCCTCCGGGATATACATCAAGGGGAATGTGGGCATCACGCCTCGTCCAGAGCCTTGGTAGCAAAAGCTTTCCCTCATGGGTTTTACTGGCCAAGTGCCTTGGAACAAGCGGAGGATCTGGTAAGGAAGTGCAATGGTTGTCAAAGATATGCTACCAAGACACATATGCCAATGTCGGAACTCAAGACCATACCGATTACATGGCCATTTGCCGTATGGTGTTTGGATATGTTTGGCCCGTTTAAACCAGTGAGAGGGAACATGACCCACATCTTTGGTCATGGTTGACAAATTTACAAAATGGATTGAGGTGAAGCCAATAAGAAAATGTGATGGAGCTACCGCCGCATAACAGATAATGGCACGAATTTTGCTGAAGGAGCATTTGCGCGATTCTGCCGAGATAAGAAGATCCGGCTAGACGTAGGCTCGGTAGCTCACCCCGCATCGAACGGACAAGTGGAAAGATCCAACGGATTGGTATTATCCAGGATAAAACCTCGGCTCATTGAGCCGCTGCAAAGATCAGTGGGGTGCTGGATAGAAGAACTACCAGCGGTACTATGGAGTTTAAGAACAACTCTGAATCGATCAATAGGCTATACGCCATTCTTTCTGGTATATGGGGCAGAAGCTGTATTACCAGCCGACGCATGCCTCGCCTAGGGTCACCCAATACACAGAAGCCGAAGTGCAAGAAGCCCGGAAAAATGAAGTTGATCTACTGGAAGAAGCGAGAGAATTGGCATGGTCCAGATCCGCCATATATCAGCAAAATCTCCGACGCTATCATAGCTGGAAAGTAAACCCCCAAATTTTCCAGGAAGGTGATCTGGTACTCCAGTTGGTACAACGTACTGCTAGCATGCATAAGTTAAACCCCCCATGGGAAGGGCCATTCATTGTGAGCAAAGCATTGCACAATGACTCATATTATCTTATCGATGCAAAACCACAAGAGAAGAACAAGGCGGACAGGTCCGGCGAGGAATCTAAGCGTCCATGGAATGTAGCTCTACTTCGTCCTTTCTACACTTGGCAAAGAAGTGTATGTATCCGAGTCTCTCATATGTCGGTATGTATGCTGGCAATGAGCTCATCAATGAAATGTTAGCACCTCGAGCAGTAACTCGGGGACTGCCTTAATAATATTTGTTGTCTTCTTTATTTATTATTTATATGTCGGCTGGCGTAAGTTGCTTCTACCTAAGCCGGATTAGTAGTGTGTGAGCACCAAAAACCTAACTCTTCGGCTTGCTGCTGTCCAACAAGATTTGGCTTCATGGCAAGCAAGAGAACAAGTTTGGAATTGCGTAGCACACGAAAATCCTCTAAGGAAAAGAACTTAATCGAGCCGACGTTTGTTCTTCAGACTAACCTTGTGTTTACCTTATATTTACTATGCTGAATTATTTTGAGCTAATCCTAAAGTTTCCAAGTATTGTTAAGTCAATTTTTGAAACTCGGACTCATAAGTCATAAAACCGAACCAAGGTGGACACGAGCCAAGCCAAGAAATTGGAGAAACAAGAAAATGAAACTCGGGGACTTCGCCCAAGTTAATCCGGCATAAAAACTTAGTAGAAAAATATAACTTATGTGCTTAATACAATTGCACCCTGCATACCGGTGATCTGATAAACTTTAAAGTGTTTTCGCTCAAGGAGCAGCAGGGGAGGTAATTCAGCGCCAGCAGGTGCAGCTCCAGCCTCGGTTCAACATCATCTTCGCCTTCCTCGACGTCTGAGGCTTCGTCCTCTTCGTCATCACCCAAATCATCTTCGGCATTTTCATCGTCGGCGGCGCCAAGGAAGCTTGGTCCCTCATTCCATTGATGGCTGGGGGCATACTGAATGAGGTTATGAGCACAAGCCTTGCGCCGAGCTATCCAATCCGGATCATTGGACCACCTTGACCCGGTGCGCATCCGCTTAAGAAGATTGAGGTTGATTTTCTCATACCACGTAATCACGTAGTGGAGAACGGTTTCAGCTCCGGCGCGACCAACAGACTTCCTCCAAAGATCAAGTTGGGTTTCACACTCCATTAACTTGGGAGCGAGAGTTGTGGCCCCCTCCGGAGTGTCTTCATCAGGCCAAAAGGCATTGAAGATACGGATTGCCACATCAAGAATGTCCTTGCCATAATTCTTCACAATTTCGACACGAGAAGACAACCTGACCAGCAAGTCCTCCATATCATAGGAAATCTCTGCAGCGCCAGGGACAATTGGAGTACCCCTCTTCTGGCGGAACTTGGCAACAGCAGTAGTTGCAATGGCATTGCCTTCTAGAAATTTGTCTGAAAACAAGACAGGTGAAATAAGTGAGGAAGGTTGACCTTGAGAGATTCATGTCAGCTGAAGAAAAAGAACTTATGAGAGATGTGGCTGTGGATCCGGGTCAGCTCCTTAGTGCACTTTTCATGCCTCTCCCGGAGTTGCGCAAGCTCAGCATTCGCCGACTCAAGCTTAACGTCGGCCTCCTTAAGCAGTTCTTGGTCCTTGGCGATCTGGAGGTTGAGGCACTCTCGTTTCTCAGTAAAGTCTTGGCCTGCTTTCTCCAGTTCGGACTTGTGCTACGCCTTGAGCTTCTTCATGTCTGCCTTAAGCTTGGAAATTTCTTCGTCTTTGGTCCAGAGGAGGGCAAGCTCATCATCCTTCTTCTTGAGTTCGGCTTGGTGCTTCCCTGCTTGTTCGAGAAAATGCAGCATCATGTCAGGCACGGGCACACTATCTTCAAGAGAGGCTAAAACAGTTTGTTGACCTGGCAAAGCCGAGGTATGAATATTTGCCGAGCCAAGAAGAAAAGGAGATAGAGCGCGGAGGAATATTAAGCAAAAAATGACTTACCCTTTATCTGCTCCAAGTTCTTCCTCATGATGGTGTTCTCGGCCTCCACCCCAGCTGTGAAATCCGAATGATGGATTAGTTCGGCAGAAAAAGACGAAGAGAAATGGAAAAATGCCAAGGAGAAAACTTACCCCTTTTCTCGTGTTCAGCAAGAAGCGCAGTATGTTTCGCGCGCAACATCTTGTGAGTATCCAAGAGACGCTGAAACTCAGTGCTCCGACGATTGGTGGTCACCTGAAAAAGTACAAAAAGATAGCTTAGTCATGTGCATATTCGAAGTGTAAAAAATCCAGGCCAAGTGGAACTTAACCTGGCTCTAGGTGTGTGCATATTCAAAGTGTACAAAATCCGGGCCAAGTGGAACTTAACCCGGCTCTAGGTGTGTGTATATTCGAAGTGTACAAAATCCGGGCCAAGTGGAACTTAACCCAGCTCTAGGTGTGTGCATATTCGAAGTGTACAAAATCCAGGCCAAGTGGAACTTAACCCGGCTCTATGTGTGTGATTATTCGAAGTGTACAAAATTCGGGCCAAGTGGAACTTAACCCGGCTCTAGGTGTGTGCATATTCGAAGTGTACAAAATCCGGGCCAAGTGGAACTTAACCCGGCTCTAGGTGTGTGCATATTCGAAGTGTAGAAAATCCGGGCCAAGTGCAACTTAACCCGGCTCTAGGTGTGTGCATATTCAAAGTGTACAAAATCCGGGCCAAGTGGAACTTAACCTGGCTCTAGGTGTGTACATATTCGAAGTTATTAAGGAGCTACGTTAGTTCTCTAAGGAGCATCTAGCCGAGTAGCAAGTTACTCCCCCAGAGGCTCAGGGACTAATGGCTATATCACTAATATCTACTACATGCTAAGGAAAAGGTGAAGTAATGTACCTTCATCATCCGACCTACAAGGTTAATTGCCTTGGCAGCGGTATTCATTTGGGCAGCAAACTCGGCGGGCCCGAATTTCTCTAGGAGATCATCATTGTGGACGAACTCCGCCTTGTTCCAGTTGTTTACAAACTCGATTAAGGTCGGAGGATAACGTTCGTCGCTGAGCATGTGGGGAGCAACCAGACCCTTGGCATGGGATTCCCTCCGTTCAACCTGGGCAACAGCAGGGCTGGTGTGCAAAACGAGTTGCACATCAGCTGACCCGGCAAAGGTATCCGTTGTCGGTGGGGTCTTCTTCGGAAGCATGGACGCAAGTGTACGCTGTCCAGCCTCGGTTGACGTTGCCTTGGCAGTGTCAGAAGCCTTTTTGCCCTTGGGCTACTGCTGAGAAGTTGAAGTTGTTGCGGCAGATTTGCCCTTGGGAGCTGCCTTAGTGCTAGCCTTGGTGCTGTTGGCGCCTTCTCGCCGAGGCTTGGAAGACTCGGACGAGGCGGAGGGGCTTGGTGCTGCTGCTGGTGCTTGTGTTGTTGCTGCTGGTGCTGGAGCCGATGTTGGTGCTGGTGTTGGTTTTGGCGAAGGCGCGGTAGATACCTCGGCAGTGGCTGGGGCAACCGTTGCCTAGGCAGAGCTGCTTCCCCCTGTTCTGAGGTTACCCTCCTCTTGACGAGGTGGGCTAGAACCCGAAGCAGCTACTGAGCCCTCCTGAATGGGGCTCAACGGGCGTGAATCATCGCCACGAGGGGGAGAAGGGCTATGTCGGAGCGGTGAGGCAATGTCGGATCCACTCTGAGGAACCTCCACCGCGGCCCTGCCAAATCAGATCATGAATGATGAGAAACTATAACAAAGAAGTAACAAATGAATAGCAAAGGGAGAAGCGACTTACTCATTCGAGGTCAAAGGATCCTTGGGCTTTCGAGCCCTCCGGGTTATGGCCTTGGTTATAGGCTTGGTGGCAGCTTTATCTGCGGACTTCTTTCGCCTTTTGGCTGGCTTAGAAGGTCTAGAGGAAGAAGCGGATGCGACTCTCCTTTTCTTTGGTGCGACCGGGACTGGCTCACCCGTGGCAAGGGGAGGATCTTCATGGATCTGCCCATCGGGGTTAGCTGATGTCGGAAAAGCGTAAGAAAGGGGGACAGCGTCAAATGCCTCCATCACCTCAACGTCGGATTCATCTTCATCGTCAGGCTAATCTCTAATGGAAGAGATTTTACCAGTGTGTCGCTTGGTCGCATCAGCCATCGGCAGGAACATCTCCTGATCCGGCTCCTCCTCGTCTAAGGCATCTCGATCAGGTGCCCATTTGAGAGAAGGCTCCGTGCCATCCTCAATAGTTTGCTGAAGAAACATCTAAGGGAAAGAAAAGGCAAAGGGATTAAACCCTATAACAAAGTCCGACATACAATTTAACTTGGAGAGAGTTTGGGGCACGATACTTACCGCGGGAGGAAGCCTATCTCGGCAGAAGTGTTCAATCCCCCACACCCACTCAGCGGAAAAGTTCTTGCTGGTGGTAAAGAGGGCCTTGACCCGGCGGTAGATCTCGGTGTTGCTCAACTCGAATGAGGAGGTCCGGTTGGGGTCACGGCCCCAGCTCATGTGGTAGAGTTTGTGTGTGTGTTTCTGGAGGGGGGAGATCCGGTTGCGGACGAAGGTGATCATTGCGTCCTCGTTGCGCAATCCCTGATCCTTCAGCTCCTGGAACCGTTTATTGACTTGGTTCGCCAGGACAGTGGGCTTCTTGGGGACCTTGTCCCATAGATCCGGATTAGGAGGACCCGGAGCGTAGGGGCGCAGCCGGATCAGATCTTCAGTTGTGCCATTTCTGACATAAAAGAAGGTTTGGGCCCAGCCCTTGCAAGAGTCAAGCCCCGTGACTCGGGGGAAAATGGACTGTTTCCGAGGAGAGATGGAAGCTGCGCCGAACTGTGTGAGTTGCTTGTCCTCCGGGTCAAGCTCTCTATTCGGAATTACATTCCAGCGGAGACCAAAGAACCGGATCCAGAGCTCCTTAGTGGGCCATAATCCGGCGTAACCCTCAATGGTGGAAGCAAAAGCAGAAAGGGAAGTGATGGCGTTAGCCGGAAGATGGTGCGGCTGAAGCTCATACATGTTGAGCCATTCGTGCAAGAAGTCGCTGACAGGGAGCCCAAACCCGCGCTGGAAGTGGGAAAGGAATACCACATACTCACCCGGGTTGGGTGAGGGGGCAAGCTCCACGGCGGCAAGGCGTGCGATGACGCCCTCCGGCATACGCCGGGTACGGTACAGCCAGTCAAGATCGTCTTGGCAAACCCAGGACCCAACCTAGGCATCGCGGTCGGTGTTCCCCGCGTCCTCCTCCATTTCCTGCTCCGCGATGGCGAGCTCTTCCTCTGTCATCTCTAAGTCACTGTCCTCACTGGCCCTAACGGTGGTGGGGGGCAGTGGCCTAGATTGGCGTGGACCGGTGGCGGGGGAGATGTGCGGGAGGGGCGACGACGCAGGTGCACGAGGAAACGGTGCGGCGGTAGCGCAACTACGCAAGTGCGGTGATGGCAGCGCTGTCGCGGGGAAGAAGAAGAAGAAGAAGAGGCAAAGGGACGCGATAGTGGGGAAAAGACACAAGGGGCGCGCCCCTCCCCTATTTAACCACGCCCTATAGGGGTAGTGGGATCGCGCTGTGCAAACGGGCCACACGGTGTGGCCGTGTATGACCCGGATCGACCAATCAGCGACGAGCCACAGGAAGGGCCACAGGGCGCAGCGGATCCCATGATGTGACGTTATGATATAGTTAACGAGGAGGCACGCACGATGTGACATGTGCTATAGTAGTATCTGACAATAACTGCGGCGGTTACTGGCGCAGGCCCTTAAAATGAGGCAAAATAATGATTAGCCTCCACGTGGGGAAGCGTACAAGAGAAGGACGAATGACCCGGATGAGTATGAGGTGACCCGGCCAGCGAGTGAAAACTCGGAATGTGCCAAGGGAAAGTAAACCTATGAAATCCGAACTATGAGGTAACTCGGAAAAGTAGCAAAAGGCTCGGTAAAATTGAACCTGTTGTGGCCTTAGCGGCTAAGGCAACTAAGACCACACCAGCTTCGGGGACTAATGTTGGGGGGATACCCCTGGGTAGGGTCACGCCGGGGTATAAAGGCCGAGTTAGCCGAGGTACGGCAAGGTCAAAGCAGGTGCTGGCCGAGTCACCTCAAGGCAGGCCGAATCACGGAATAACCCGGATCAGGGGATGTCCACCTAACTGGGTCTCAGCCGACTTATGTCGTATGTCGCTAAGATGTATCTAACTTGTATGCAGGTACGGGTGTGGTCGGATCAACTAGGTACGATCCGGATTATATCAAGCTTGTAGGAGAAGGAAGGTATCTCGCTGGTCAAAGGGTGACCACTGTATGCAGAGCGTGAGCGAAGCAGACAGAGGCAGGACCACCGAGGCATGGCCGACAAAGGTGACGATGCCTATGTCGGATGACGTGAGTGCCGCAGAGGCTCACGTAGCCTCTACATGGATGACGCTGGGCAAAAGTGACCCGGTCGGTTTACTATTTTGGGAGATATGCCTCCACGTATGCCCTAATTGGAGACCTAGCTACCCCTATATAAGGAGGGCTAGGGCCTCTGTAGAAGGGGTTGATCTCTAGAGGGTTGTGTTTTACTAGTGTGTTCCTGAGGGCCAGCTAGTGGTGAGAGTAAGAGAGTTTCTTCTTCCTCCTCTCCCCAATACAGCTCAAGGAGCACTTGTAAATTGTGGAAGTGAATCAAACACAAAGCAACTGTGTGTGGAATCACCACACTATCCCTCCCTGGATTCCCCTAGTGCATTTAGTCCCCACCTTTAGCCTATCCATGGCATCTGGCGTGACACCACCACGACAAAGATTACTTCGTATGATGTTATAGAAATATAAACATAATGACTCTGATCGTAATGCTATACTTCGTATGAATTTTCATCACATCATTCCACCAATGTTGTGACCTCGTTATTAACAACATCCAATGTCCATGATCAGGAAACCTTGATCATCTTGTTAATCAACGAGCTAGTTTATATGAGAGGCATTACTAGGAACTTTATATTTTGTTTATTAAACACACATGTATTAACGTTTCTAATTAATACAATTATAGCATGCAAAATAAACATTTATCATAAACATGGAATAAGATAATAACCACTTTATTATTGCCTCTCGGGCATATTCCCTTTAGTCTCCCACTTGCACTAGAGTCAATAATCTAGTTTGAAAAACTTTGCGTATTAAACACCTATGGCTTTCTGGTGTTGCATATACGCGGTTGCTAGTGGTTAACATAATCTCCGGATCTGACAGTTTTAGGTCCGTGTGTATTTGCATGTCTTTGCATCTCTACGCATCACTCATTCTCAAATGAGATGGCATTGTATAAATTTGGTCCTTTGGTGAGACCTTTAGTTCGTTCGGGTTAAAATATGTTGATATTATTGTCATACAATATATCTTCATAGTATTAGCCCACTTTGAACCACACCTAGTTTGATAACAAACTACTTAACACATATACCCTCCTTCGCTGCTACTATAGCAGTCATATACTTACCCTTTTGTTGTAGTATCTGTCACAATGTCTCAACTTTGGAACTCATCCAAATCCATCATGGAACATCCTTTCCATTACATTGTGTCACCCATAGTCTAAATTGAGATAAATTTAATTTGTATCTTATGACAAAACTAGTATCAATGTAACACTTTACAATGAACTACCTTTAACTATTTGTCACTTATACATGATATATTCTTAGTTCTTCCAAAGCTCATAAGAATATCTTTACTATCGTCCAATGATCATCTTATGAATCATTCTGGTATGTGCTCATAACATTTAGAGCATAGGGCATATCTGGATATATACATATCACGGTATAATCGATCAAAATCTTCATGTGATTTTACTCACCAAGTGTTGAAACACTTGAATCTTGATACAATCCTTTCCATGCAGCAAGAACATTTCTTGTTCTTTTCCATATTGAACCCTTTCAATATCTCATATATGTATGTCTGCCATAACCATATTAGCACCTCAATCTATCCATATAGACATTGATGCCAAATATTCCGGTTTTTGCCCAAGTCTTTCATCGAAATCCTATTTTAATGAAATTCTTAACTTGTGTTGATAAAAGATACATCATTCCAATCAACAATATGTACTCTGCATAATGTATTGGAAATTTGTCTCAGCGCTCCCACTTAATTTCTTGCAAATGCAAGCATCTTCATCATCTCCGATGAAATTAAACTCCTTTAACATTTTCATCATGATGAAGATTCCAACTCCGCTATGCTCACTTCAACTATTGAAGTTTGCATGCCATTTTAGCACCCTTTTAATTAACAAAACCATTCGGACTGTGTCATGTACACGTCCTAGGTAATCATTCTATTAGAAGAACCTTGTTTTGTTTATTCAACTACCATATACCAAATTATATGTAGTGGTTGCTACATTAATCCGTCAAAACTAAATATCGCTATGAAAGATCAAATGTTGTCATAGTCAACTCCTTGAACATTGCCGTAAACTCCTTTCCGACAAGTCGACTCTTTCATAGATGTTAAACATCCATGTTTATTTATTTATAGATCCAAACATGACCGATAGGCTTCACGCCTTTTCGGAGGGTCTTCCAAGTTTAGAAACTTGATTTCTCGTGTATGGATACCATCATAGATTCTATGACTTCTAGTCATTTTATGGAGTCAGGGCCCATCATCGCTTCTTTGCATGCAGTCGATTCATCATTGTCAAAACAATAACAACTTCTATTTCAAATCTTACTATTTGATTCTTACCGGCCCACATGGTTCAATAGGAACTCTAATCTCCAAGATCACACCCTTTGTAATCACGGGAGCCATGAGCATTGTGGCCGCCACCAGGACACTTTCCGGCGCTGCGCTACTTAGCACATATAGCTAAGGTTTAACAACCTTTTCAAAGTTCTATTCTCCTCCCACTTAACTTTTCACGAAAAATTCCTTCTCAAGAAACTTGACGTTACAAGCGACAAACTATTCTGTCCTCGGTGTTATGGAGGAATTCCCAACAAATTCTTTGGGATAACCTACAAAGACGTGCTTATCTGACTTTGGTTGTAAACATTTTACTTATGCATAGCATACCAAAATTTAATAAAAGACAATTCGGGTTTTATCCCAAACCATAACTCATATGGTGTCATTTCAACAGATCATGATGGTGCTCTTTTCAGTGTAAAAGCGGTAGTCTCTAAAGCTTTAATCCTTAAAACATAATGGCAGTTTTATAAATGACACCTTTGATCTTACCATGTCAAACAAGGTTTGATTTGATCTCTTGAACATACCATACTCATGTGGTTTATCGGGAAATGCAAATTCATGGAACAATTCCTGAAATCTTAGGTGTTTTGCTAAACCTGAAACTCAAATATATTCCTTTATGATCAAATCATAAACTCTTTTATTTTCTTGTTACAATGATTTTTCACTTCATCTTGAAAGTCTTTGAACAATTTTCAAATGTTTCATACTTCTTCCTTATTAAGTAAATATATAGATATATTCACTTAAATTTTTGGAGAAAGCATATGAAGCAAAAAAGATCCATCGCATATGGCTACACATAATGGACTATATACATCAACATGCATAATATCCAATAAGTTAGTCATCCGTTCCTCTTTGGCCTATGGATGGAGTTTCAATTATCTCGAAGAAAGTTTCACAATCGTAAATTGATCAAAATCAAAAGATTCCAAAATTCCATCATCATGGAGTTTCTTCATGTTTACTTTCCAATATAATTCAAACAGGGTTGTCACTTCATAAGTGATCTTCCAATCATTTTCCTTACGACATTTTAGCAATGATGTTTACGGATGTGATTTCTCCAACTAGACTTGTAAAAGTTCATCCATCCATTATGGAATATGGTAATTATTTGAACAGCCATTGCTCTCGTAATACCGGAACAAAATAACAATTATTAAAAAAAATCTTGAAGGCTAGGTTTGACGACAACAAAAACACAATAACACTTTATTTGTTTTTTATGAACATCATCACTTATTCTCTTGCCAGTTACTTAGGCCGTTGCAGTTCATGAATTGTGTTGTTCTATATGACACTCCACACCAACCAATTCGGTATCCAATACCTCAGAACCACATTGTTTAACAAGCAAGGAATACAACCATAATATGTATATCTTCTATATACCTAAGTTGGACATCTCCAACCTTTTCTTTTCTGCCAAATATTTTATAGATTCTCTTTCAACAATTCCTTTTCTTTTAAAACAATCCATCAACATCAATAGTGGTGTCATTCACATGACACATAGTACAAAGTGTATATAGTCAAATACTAATACCTTTGGACTTGCACTTTGAAGTGGATCACCATCATCAAATGTTTAGTGTTCTTTCAAAAATCCATTCTTTAGTAATCTATTAGTGTAGTAAACATTTTACTTACGTCTTCTATTCATCCTTATCATGAAAACTTTCATGATCAAGCTACTATAGCCTATAAGGAAGAATCGCGAGTTATAATGTTAGTTCCCAAAACCTTTTTTGGAGATCCGGACGCCTAGTATCTCCATCCTTCACAAATTCTCATACAATATGAGAACATGCATTTTGCTAAATTATACTCTATCACAATGCAACCAAAAACATTGTTTCAGATATCACAATATCTTCCACACATGATGGTTTCTGAAACAATTTTTCAGCTCTTAGATAATGTTGATATTAAAACAACTTTTGAATATGAATAATCATGGAGGTAAACATGATACTTTAGATACTAACATTGGAATTCTTACTCTTGATTTAATACTACTTATTAAAATTCATGGAGTAAATAGAGTTTGCTGAAAGTTTGCAATAGCACTTATAAACTTTAAATTGATATTCCAAACAATACGATACTAGTTCGTAAAGTAAATATCCAGAATTCTATAGTTCTATTATCTAAATTAAAACTAAGCATAAGGTAGTGAACAGATGCCAATGACTACAACAAATTATGCAAATTCACTTCGATTTAGTTTATGACAAATTGAGTTTGACTAATCCAAATTAGAAATGAACTCCCATTCAAAAACGACATCCCCCGTGCCTTTTTGGTGATTACATGAACCAAATCCACTACACCAAGTCCGATCATCACGTGAGTCGGTGTAGCTTCAAAGGCGAACATCAATATGGGAATCACATCAACTATATGACTCATGCTTAACCTTTCCCTCCATGTTCCGTGTCCATGTCTGTACATGCTAGGCTCGCCAAGTAAGAACCTTAGTTTTCGCGTGTGTAAAACTATCTTACACCTGTTGTATGAAAGCGCGGAGTGGAGTACACCTGATCATCACGTGATGTCTCGAAACACGATCCATAGAACGGTGCATACTCAAGGAAGAACACATTTTATCTTGATATCTAAATGAGGGATCATCTTACAATGCTACCAAAAGCGCCAAACTAGCAATATAAGAGGCAAACATCTAATGTGTAAAGTGAGATGATATGGTCCATGCATTTGATCTCTATCATTTGCATCGTGGTATGATCTCTATCATTCCTTTGTGTGTAAGGCCAAGGTCTATGGAACTTACACGTTAAGTGTGTTGTAAGAGTATCTATTATACATCTACTTACAACAATACCATATCAAGACACTACCCCAGCAACGATCTAAACTAGATGCCTCTAATTTATCAATTGCAAGTTTTACGTGGCTTAGGGCTTTTGGAGATAGAATCGGTTTTACCTACGAACATGAACCACAACGAGGATAACCAAGTTATTAGCAACTCGTTGTAAATCAGATATTGACTATAGTAGGAGAAACAGACACCCGCCAGCCACTTATGCAAAACTAGTTGCATGTCAGTCATGGAACCGGTCTCATGTGCGATTACATGTAAAGTTGGCCTGGGCCGCTTCATCCCACTATGCCACCAATATCCAAAATACATGAAAGAAGCAATAACATGATCATCATCGCCCACATATAAACATATGTGTATTACCCGTGCAAAGCACCTACGCATAGATCAGGCTCTGATACCACTGTTGGGTTCACAGCATAGAAAACAAAAAAATTCCTACGATGGGAACTATACACCAAGATCTATCTACTAGATACAAGCAATGGGTGGACATACATCCATAGAGAACTTACCCTCGAAGACAACAAAGCTTTGTTAACGAGATGGAACTCGTGGATGATGTAGTCGTACACTTGCCGATCTCAAGATCGTGATGAAGTCCTTCAGGTCCAGCAGTTCCAGCACCATCAGGTCCAACACCATCAACTCCAGCACCGCAAAGTAGCGGCGCATCCATGATTGCACACATGTTCGGTCCACCGAACAACCTCCGCCTCCTCGCTCCAGCGATGCAGCGGAAGCAGCAAGTCCTTTCTAGATAAAGCCACCGGGAACATGTATCTTGCTAATCCGAGACCATGGGGAATAACTAGAGGGAGAGGAGAACCTTCACGAGGAGGTGGTGCAAGAGGAGAGGAGGAGGAGGTGCTCCTTATATAGGGGACAGGGCAGCCCAAGGGGGCATGGCGCCGTCCATGGTGGGTGCCCCCACCTCTCCCTCATTCATGTGGGTGGAGCTCCCACTCACATAAACACGCACCTCCACTCATGTCCACTCACATGCATTAAATTTCCACCAAATTTAATGCAAGCTCTCATTAAATAAAACACTTTTATTTATTTTGCTCAGAATTTTGTTAATTACTTTAATTAACAAACATTCACATAAAACCCCTTGCAACATTTCAATATCACATGCAGAACCAATTAATGCAATTTCACCTGAAACAATTCTGGTTTCCATCGAAATGATTCCAGCGCTTTCTTAAATCTTTATCTGAAACATATTTGCTCCAAATGGTGTCGGTATTCCTTAAGTGTGTCACCATATGGTTCACGAATAATGCAGACATGATAAGATACCCCTCTCCGATCAATAATCAGCAGCGGGACCTAGAGATCCATACTGACTCCCACATATTCAACAATGACCCTTGTGATCGTGTGAACCTTTAACGTCGTAACTAAATCCCTTTTGGTTCGTGATATATTACATGTCCGAGATTCGATCATTGGCATTAAAATACCTAGTTTGATCTCGTTAACTTCATGCACTCTTTTCTCCTTCCTGTGATATAACATCCTAGTGATCACATCACTTGCTTGCAAGCTATTTCAATGTGATATCGTCGAGAGGGCCCAGAGTATATATATCCGTCATCGGGATGGACAAATCCCACCCTTGATCCATGAGCCTCAACATAACACCTTCGTAGCAGTGAACCCACCTTTATAGTCACCCTGTTACGATGTGACGTTTGATGTTATCAAGATACTCTTCCGGTGTTAGCAATTAACATGATCTCATGGTCTAAGGACTAAGATTACTTCGTATGATGTTATAGCAATATAAACATAATGACTCTGATCGTAATGCTATACTTCGGATGAATGTTCATCACATCATTCCACCAATGTTGTGACCTCGTTATTAACAACATCCAATGTCCATGATCAGGAAACCTTGATCATCTTGTTAATCAACGAGCTAGTTTATATGAGAGGCATTACTAGGAACTTTGTATTTTGTTTATTAAACACACATGTATTAACATTTCCAATTAATTCAATTATAGCATGCAAAATAAACATTTATCATAAACATGGAATAAGATAATAACCACTTTATTATTGCCTCTCGGGCATATTCCCTTTAGAGGATAGATGTGAAAATTACCACAGCTGTGCTGCTACTTAACCTCCTCGCGGATGCCATCCAATAGCCAGCAGAAACCCCACTACACGTGTGGCGCACATCGCCATCGACACGTGGCAAAGCTGAAGCACGAACCATCCCCCACTATCTCTAGTACATGTGAAAATCGAGGAGACACAGTTAAAACAGAAGATTACGCGGGCCCGGTCAAATCGAATTCAGAAAGTGGGACCTACCGCTCGTCACGTCCCGTCAAAGCCGCTCACGCGGGCAACTGAGGGAGCGCTGGTCACGCACCCTACGATTTATTTTTATGCAGGCATATGAACATTAAAGACATACCCACCACTCGAATCTACGATTCGATTGTGAATCATGGGTTACTCCCATAGGTAGCGCCGGAAGCAAATTCGACTGAAACAAGCAACAAAAGATGACAACAGTCGCAAAAGTTCTTTAGTCCCCGCTTGAGTCTTCGACTCAACCAGGCACTCGGGGGCTACTCCCATAGGGAGCGCTGGTCGCGCACCCTATGATTATTTGTACATCGTACTGTGTGTTGATAACATCCACACTCGAAGGCTATGGCGACTCCGCCTCATATTTTTCCCTACAAAGAGACTACGTCTCCTGGGCCACCCGAATCATCTCCGTGATGAAAAAAAATCGGATGTCGCGTTTACAGCGTGAAGATAAGACCTGAATAAGGCCTGACAACACATCTGCTACGCACTACCAGAAACATATATGTGCATGCAGGTGCGATGAACATGCCTTGACGGACGCGTCGAGTGCTCACACCAATACACTGGAATTCGACTCCTGTAAGACCTCCGTGGCCTGAATCAAATTACACCAGCACTTTTTAGAATTCGAGTCCGGGGACTCGAGTTTGAGTAGATTGCGTTGTTTTGCCCTAAGGCAGTTAACTGATACCAATACATCGGCTAAATTAGGCACATATATCAACAATCCCTATGACATAAACAGAACACTCGAAAAATACTCAGTCATGCACTCGAAAGGCTTCATAAAGTCCCCAGTCGAATCTGCAATTCCACTGGACACTCGGGGGTTACTGACATGCGTATACCCTACAGGTACTTGAGTTTGGTATATACGGTCCAGATACGGCAGAATCCCACGGCGTTGCTAAGGCCTAGTGGAGAAGAGTGGCCCACGGACTCTCGATTGCTTGCGAGACAAGAAGAAGCTTAAGATAGAAAGTCCAAAGGGAAAACCCTAATCTGTAACCGACTCTAGCTGCTACCCAAGACCTAACCTATCTATATAAAGGCTAGGAGGGGACGGCAAGGAGGACGATCACCACCGTAGTTTCCACAACCCTCGCTAGATTGCATCTGCGCGCCCCTGTAATCTTCGATTCCTTCGTTAATTCCAAGAGCAGACAAGAAGGAGTAGGGACCTCTACGAGGCCTGAACCTAGGTAAAACTTGCGTCCCTTTGTGCTTGTTTGCTAGCCGACTGATGCCTCCAGCGCTCCCTCCTTCTCCAAAACCCAAGCCCATAACAATGGGCATTAACAAATTAAACCCTCTTCAACAAGCGTTAAAGCTTGGAAATGCCCAAGGCATCCCCTTCTTCATCAATAAAAATCTCAGGTTTCTTCCAAACACTTCATTTTTATTGTTTCATGCACAGTTGTGTTGTTCTTGGAGCGTCTTCGTTTTTGTTTTTGGTTTTCGTTTGCTTGGTTTTCTTAGTTTGCTAAATAAATTGGTTGGACCCCCTCTTTCATGCATTGGTTTTCAAATAGTTTGGTTTGGATTGGAAAAGAGTAGGAAAGTTCATGCTTAAGTGGTAAAATGAGTTTGTTTTTGACTGTGGCCTATGCTTTGTCATGCCATGCTTGATATTGTTTTGACTTTATGCTTAGTGATATTTTCTGTAGCATGACATGTTATAAACAATTGAGATTACTTAATGTGCCTTTGAAGAATCATGCGTTGTTTTAGCATATTAAAGCATAGTATTGTGGTATTCTCCTTTGATGCTTTATTTGGGTTGACTTGGCGTATGCCACCACCATGTTATGACTATCCCAAGTCACCATAGCCTTTATGATCCTTTAGTTTTCGACTTGTAATATCACTTTATGCTTTGATTAATGATGTTTTGTCGCTCTGCATGATTATGGCCATTATTTCTCTCTTAGTTGGTCGCTCCCAGTCTTTTGCTAGCCTCCATAACCAAGTATGAGTTCCACTCATGTATCCAACTCCTAAAACCAAGTTATTCCAAAGATTCCACCATACCTACCTAGTAGCATTTTCTATTCCAAGAATATTCATGTTTTTATCTACCTTCCGAATAAAACTTGTTATGAGAAAACTAGTGATTAAAGCTCTCACAAACTTGATGGCACACTTTACTTTTCTTGCCCTTAATAAACTTGAACCATTGTGTCGTCTATGTTGTGTATGCTTGCACTTATATGTTGGGGATTAGCAAAACCATGATATCATGGGGAACGCTTTCAACATTGCACGTGTACTTTGTACCTAGTTGATATCATGCTCTTTTGTCTATGGATGTCGTCGGTGTGAAATGAAAGGGGAGCTTGTAAGTCCATGGAGTTATGTATATGTGTTAGAGAAATGCCTGGGCCGCTGGTCTAATCCATGTTGTCATGGTGGAAACCTGCAGCGTAACCATAATGGGTTATCTATGAAGCATTCTTCTGATAAAAAAGGGCCAGATATTGAGAAAAAGATAAAAAGAAAAAAAGATATGAGAAAAGAGGAAAGAGAGAAAAAGCACCATTTTCCCATGGTAAATAAGAAGATTACTAAGATGCTCGTTGTTTGCTTGCCTTGTCATTTTGATATGGGGATTCTTCCGTATCATCGGGCAAGGGGTACCCCGTTGGCGGTTCTCTATGATACACATGTACTTACTATGACAAGAACTTACCGGTAACTAAACTTGAGTAGCATGAGGAGCGGCCCTCGTATTCAAGGGACATGAGATTTCCAACTTATACTTTGCCAAGCATATACTCCATAGTTTGTTCACTTTAACCTTAATCACTTCAAGATGCTTATGATAGGGGAAATGAGAGCTGAAAGCTAATAAGTAGCATAGTTTTTGGAAGCTCTTTACGAAACTTGAATCTCTGCTTCCTTCTATAAAGGCCTTTCTTCCACTTTTATGTTGAGTCTCCACCTTCTATCTTTATGCACCTACTTTGAGAGCATAGTGGCCATTCTTAGTTCTATGTGCATTGTCCCAAGACTTGTTGATTGATGCATAATTTTGATATTGCTTTTTCTTAAACTATTTGTATCTAGTCACTCTTATGAACTTTGAAGGTGTCCTATGCATTTATATTTGCTACTCTGTGAGGGACAAGCTGAATGCCCTTATGCTATGTTTTCTTTATGTGAAGCAAACAAACGTCTTGCAAAGCATTGTTATTCATGAATCTTTTGTTTGTGCCTTTTCATGTTACAACATAGTTGCTATGTCTTATTGTTAGAACTTTATCTTTCATGCTATGTTGAAGTACTATGATCCCAACTATGAATGTTTTATAAATACTTTGATCAAGTTTATGATGGTGCATGTCACCTCAAAAATTATTCTTTCGTTTTATCACGTACCTACTCGAGGACGAGCTGGAGTTAAGCTTGGGGATGTTGATACGTTGCTAACGCATCCATAATTTTTGATGTTCCATGCTTGGTTTTATCTACTTTCTTGTGTTTTGTCCACACTTTGGAGTACTTTTCATATGATTTCTTGGACTAACCTATTAACAAGAGCCACAGTGCCAACTGCTTGTTTTCTGCTGTTTTTGGTTCCAGGAAAGTCAGAAAATGAATATTCTCAGAATTGGACGGGACAAAAGCCAAAGTCAGTTTTTCACCGAGGGACACGTGGAGCCAGAATACGAGACGGAGAGGGAATGGGGCCCGACCACACCACCTGGCCGCACGGCCCATCCTGGCCCACGCCAGGGGGTGGTCTGGCCACCCCAAGCACCCCCTCAGCCTCTCCTTTCACCTATAAGTTGCCTCCGATACAGAAACCTTAAGTAGCCGATCCAAATTCCACAAAAGAGTCTGTAGCCACTGTCATCTCCATCCCTAGATTGGGAGGGATCTGAAGCTCTTCCTGGCACCCTATCGGAGGGGAGAATTCACCCCGGAGGCCTTCTTCATCACCATGCAAGCCTCCGGTGTGATGCATGAGTAGTTCATCCTTGGACTACGGGTCCATGTAGTAGCTAGATGGTTGGTTCTTCTCCTTTGTGCTACCATGTTTAGATCTTGTGAGCTCCGTTCATGATCAAGATCATCTATTTGTAATCATACATGTTGTGTTTGCGGGGATCCGATGGATATTGAGATGCTATTTCAGATTGATTATTGATTCTATCATGTCTTTGTTATTTGTGATCTTGCATGCTTTCTGTAGTTAGTAGCTATCTTAGCCAAGTAGATGCTAGCAACTCCAAGAGTTAGTATTTATGCTCGATAGTGGGTTCATGCCTCCAGTAATCTAGGGAAGTGACAGAAATCTCTAAGGTACTAGATGTGCTGTTGCTACTAGGGAGAAAACAGCAATCCTTTGTTCATAGAACAATCGTATTGTTTACTTTACATGCAATGCATAATGCAATTATCTTTTGCTTGTAACTTAATACTGGAGGGGGTTCGGATGATAACCTGAAGGTGGATTATTAGTCATAGATGCAGTTGGATTATGGTCTATGTATAATGTTGTAATGCCCAATCAAATCTCAAAGGAGTCAAGATGATTAGTATATGCATTTATGATTTTTTGATGTTTGTCAATTGCCCCGCTGTAATTTGTTCACCCAACATGTCATCTATCTTAAGGAGAACCACCACTAGTGAACTATGGACCCCGGTCCTTTCTTTTATCATCAATCTACAACTGTTTACTATTTTCTGTTTACTTTCTACAAGCTATTACTTTCTTCCACACGATATGTTTAATCCTTAGTTTTCAGCAAAACCAATGAGATTGACAACCTCACTGTAAGTTGGGGGCAAAGTTCTGTGTTTGTGTTGTGCAGGATTCCAAGTTGGCAACAACACCTTGGAGGTGTTTCCTTGCTCCTACTGGTTCGATAACCTTGGTTTCATAACTGAGGGAAACTTACTACTGTGATCATCATACCTTCCTCTTGGGGTTCCCCAACGAGCTTGACATCAACTACGAGCCAGCAGTCCTCATCTTTATTTCTCTCATTTACCTGGTCCTTGCATTCAATAATGAAACCATCTTTGGCATTTTTATGGCCTACAAATTTTCTTGCACAAATTATTTTCCTATAATATATCTTTGCCATGATGTATTATCTCATTCCATCTAGAAAATGAATAATTGAAAGTGATTTAAGGTGTGAAATCTTGCCTTTGAACTTCTTCCTCAAGTTAACATAGAGATGCCTCATGCACTCTTTATGCTCAACCCTAGGAAATACATCATCAACAACATTCTCGGGCCCCTTGTATCCATTATTGTATATCACCAAGCCTGGAGGGTGACCTATTACTCCATGAAACCTCTCCATGAACCATGTCCAATTTTTATTAGATTCATCCTCAATAATAGCATAAGCTACATGAAATATCCAATTATGGGCATATACAGTAGTTGCAGTAGAAAGTTGTCCTCTGAACCTCCATGTCAAAGCAGTTGAGTCTACTATCAAGTATGGCTTGAAACCCTCTAAGAACCCCCTTCTAGCATGCCCTAAGGCAGACGAAACATCTCCTAAAGAATTACTTATCTGCCATCACATATTTCATCCCTCTTGAAATTTCGGTTCTCCCTCTCACCAACTCATAATCAATGTCAACAACACTTCCAAGTGATGTTTTCTCTACCTCTGCTTTGAAACTGTACAACATGTGAAAATTGTCGTTCCAATTCCCTTGAATCAAGTCCAAAGCCATCTCTTTCCCAGCAAAAACTCCATGGTAAGGAATTTTCACATGGAAATTGTCACTACCTCTCCTTCTCAATTAGTAGCTCCAACTGCTTGATCCTCATCCACCTACTCAAACACAGTAGCAACAATCCACTTGACTAAATCAGGTCTTATTTTCCTATTTAAAGCATTATTGGGGCGGGTGTGTAGCTGGGTGTTCACTTTGATCTGCATTAACTGGATAATAATTAACAAAACAAAATAAATACATGATATCACATAATAGATGATGATAAACTGGGATAAATATGAAAAAACGTCAAAATGTTTCAACCTGAAATGGATATCCACCACTCACTGAGGCTGCATGCAGTCGCCATTTACACAATTTATCCCTACAATGCACCCTAAATCTTTTGTGGTCACTCTTTGTTGTGATATATACTCAAACCCAACTTTTATTGCAAAAGTAGCAGATCATATTTGGAATCCTCCACACAGTAAAAACCAGTCCTACATCAATTGTAGGGATGTCCTTGTCAAAGAGTATAACATGCATGTCCTCATGTACATCATCGTAATTGCAGCCCACCATTTCCTCATGCTCAGCATCCCCATCCTCAAAGTTTGCATCACCCAAACATTCCCCGTTTTCCATCCTATCAGGATGGGCAAACACATGATTTGGATATGTTTTTTTATAATCATCCACAACTCCTAAAGAAAAATCACCCTAGTCCCCATTTGTATGTCTTCATGCTCCCAATATCCAGATGATGTAGACGTCCTACGATTGGCAGCACAAATCACCAAGTTACTTGGGGGTTCGATAGAGGAAACTTAATTCTTACACGACGATGAACCCTTCATTCACAGACTCCCGAGATGTGAAGATTTACTGTCTTCTTCCACTGTCCATGTGTCCATGATATCCAACACTACTGTTTCCATCTCCTCACCCGGATCTTCTTTACAAACTAGTGATGACCCACAAGTATATGGGGTGTATCGCAGTATTTTCGAGGGAAGTGAAACCCAATTTATTGATTCGACACAAGGGGAGCCAAAGAATATTTATCAGCCTTAACAACTGAGTTGTCAATTCAGCTGCACCTGGAAACAATCTTGCTCACAGCAGTTTATCAGTAGCAACAGTTTTATAGTAGGTATAGCAAAGTAACAGCAGTAGCAAAGCAAAGACAGTAGTAACGAAAGCAGTAAACAATGGGATTCGAGTGCGGTAGGAATAGGGATGGATGGACGGGCACTGCATGGACAAGACAATTCACATAGCAATTAGAACATAGGGCAATTGCAGATAAATAAGATAAAGCATCCAAGTACTAGACGATCCTAGGCATGTGTTCCATATATAGTCATACGTGCTTGCAATGAGAACATGCACAACATCTTTTGTCATGCCAGCCCTTTTGCAGCGGGGCCTCTAGGGAACTACTGGCAATTAAGGTGCTCCTTTTAATAGAGCACTGGAGCAAAGCATTAACACTCCGTGAACACATGTGATCCTCACATCAAAGCCTTTCCCTTCCGGTTATCCCGATTTCTGTCACTTTGGGGCCATAGGTTCCGGACAATAACGTGTGTATACAACTTGTAGATAAGACTAGAAACAATACTATCATAATGAATCAATAATAATTTCAGATCTGAAATCATGGCACTCGGGCCCTAGTGACAAGCATTAAGCACAACAAGTCGCAACAAAGTCATACAGCACTAATAAAAGATACTAGGCACCAAGCCCTAACAATCTGATGCCATTACATGAACAATCTCATCCAATCCCTACCATCCCCATAGCCTACATCGGGGGATTACTCACTCATAGATGGGCGAAACATGGATGGTCGATGGAGAAGCGATGGTGATGATGATGGTGATGATCTCCTCCAATTCCCTGTCCCGGCAGGGTGGCAGAACAGAGTTTCTGGTGTTGTTTCGTGGAATCTGGTGGTGGCGGCGGAGCGGAACTCCTTCTGGAAAAACGTCGAACCCCCGAAGTTTTTAGGTCAGAAGGCTCCTTATAGGCGAAGAGAGAGGTCGAGGGGGTGCCTGGGGGGCCCACACCACCCCCTGGCGCGGCCTGGCCTGGCCCGCGCCACCAGGTGGTGTGGCCACCCCAGGGCTCTTCTCCGTCTCGTATTTTGGCTCCTCGAGTCTTCGGGTGAAATAGGATTTTTGGCATATTTTCCGGGATTTTTCCTGATAGTTGATTTTCTGCACAAAAAGTAGACACCAAGGCAATTCTGCTGAAAACAGCGTCAGTTCACATTAGTTGCATCCAAATCACACAAGTATAGAGGAGAAACAATAGCAAAAGTGTTCGGGAAAGTAGATACGTTTTGGACATATCAACTCCCCCCAAGCTTAGCTTATTGCTTGTCCTCAAGCAATTCAGTTGAAAACTGAGTGCGATAAAAGAACTTTCATGAACACATTTGCTTCATATGATGTAAAAATTCTCAGCAATGTGATCAACTACTTAGACAGTTCATAATAAAGAGTATGCAACTGAGTCTACTTAATAGTCATTGCAAGCTATGAAGAGATTCCAACTCAAGAATAATAAGTAGCATGAAGCACGAACATAAGCAACATTACATTGCTCATAGAAAGGTATGATAGAGTGGTATCTCGCTTGCCTTTGATTATGAATGCCAAGGCACCTCTGAAGTTCAAGTGATGACTAGAAGTAAAGATATCAAAGATACAAGCATCAAAGTCATAACACAAATAATCAAGTAATGGAACAAACACAAAGAATGACAACTATGCTCTCAAGAAGGTGCTCAAAGAATATGTGGAGACTCAACAAGTAGAAGAAAAAGGTTTTGAATAATTTTGAAAGGCTCAAAATGCTGAAAGTATGGTACTCATTAGCTTTGAGCTCTCATTGCCCCTATCATAAGCATCTTTAAAGTGGTTAAGGTGAAAGTGAGATCCAATCTGAGTTATATGCTTGACAGACCATAAACTGGAAATCCCAAGTCCCTTGAGTACGAGGGCCGCTCCTCATGCTACTCAACTTTAGTTACCGGTAAGTTCTTGTCATCGTAAGTATGTGTGTATCATTGAGAACCTCCAACGGGGTACCCCTTGCCCGATGATACGGAAGAATCCCCATATCAAAATGACAAGGCAAGCAGACAATGAGTATCTCAGCAATCTTCTTATTTACCATGGGAAAATGGTGCTTTTTTCTCTCTTTCCTCTTTTCATAAAACTCTTTTTTTTCTTTTTCTCAATATCTATCTCTCTCTTTTTTATCAGAAGAATGCTTCATAGATATCATTATGGTTACGTTGTAGGTTTCCCCATGTCTGCATGGATTAGACCAGCGGCCCAGGCGTTTCTCTAACACATATACATAACTCCATGGACTTACAAACTCCCCTTTTATTTCAGACCGACGACATCCGCAAACAAAAGAGCAAGGTATCAACTGGGTATATATTTACAAGTGTTGAAAGCATTCCCCGTGACAGCACGGTTCTGCTAATCCCCAGCCTATAATTTGCAAGCATATAACTTTCATGGAGAGTTCACAATGGTTCAGATTTATTAAGTGCAGAAAATAAAGTGTGCCATCAAGTTCATGAGAGCTTTACTAACTAATTTTCCCATAACAAGCAAACATTTTATTCGGAAGAAAACAAGGCATATTGAATATGCACGAAAGTAGCAAATGATGCTAATAGGGAGGTATGGTGGACACTTTGGAAATATTTAGTTTAGGGAGTTGGAAACATGAGTAAAACACCCAGTGGAAGTGAAGGCTAGAAATAGTAAGGGAGCGAAAAATGAGAGAGCAATACCTGTCATTATCATGCTTGCAACAAAACAAGACTACTCATGGCATGAAAGTGATTCAAGATCCTCAAGGCAAAATAATTCATCAAGGCTTAACTGATTATTACAGTCATGTGCATGCATGAGCATATGCCAAGTCAATTCAAATGAAACATTCAGAGGAGGATACCACGGTGTCATACCAATTTATGAATAGAGTAATGCAAGCAAACATTCAAGAGACATGCTACAAACTATTAGTGAGCTGAAGTTAATCATAAGAAAGCAAGAACTATTAAGCATCCAAAGAAAACATACACTCTACATGAACGGACTAAGCATGCCCGCGGTGATGAGTATATGTACAAAAATGAAAACAAATAGAGTTCGTTACCAGCCTCTTACCACGCCTCAAGTTGTCATTAATCCTCATTATTGCTCTTCACTTGTGTGGCTTGAATAATAATATGAAACCAATATTCCACTGAGAACTGCCGAACCGTGTAGCAAACTCACAAAAACCAAAGAAGAACGACAAATATTTTGGTGTTTTTGATTTTTAAACAAGAACCAAAAAGGGAAAAACAAAACAAAATCTTTTTGGATTTTTCGAATAGTTCAAACAAAGCAAAAAGGGAAAAACAAACCAAGGCAAAAAGAAGAAGCAAACCAAAGAGAAACAACAAAAATATTTTTGGTCTTTTTGTGTTTTTTAGAAAGCAAAAGCAAACAAGAACGAAAAATAAAAAGAGAACGAAAACATGAATATACAAAGTACCGACGCAACATGATATGAAGATGAGTGCGGTGTCGGCGTACCTCCCCCCAAGCTTAGGCTTTTGGCCTAAGTGGGTATCAATCCATATATGAATAGGGGTTCCAAGCGGGCGGATCTTGGTAAGAATGGTCGTAGTTGGGCCCATGAGAAGAGGAGGAAGCTCCCCAATCATAAGCGGGCTGCTGATATGAAGACTCTCCCTCATTCGAGGGCTGGACCGAATCATCTGTGATCTCTCTTCTAGTGTCCTGCTCCTGTTGGGAGAGCTCTCCCAAGTACGTGTCAAGCTCCTCCTCAGTGAGGGACCATCCTTCCCTGTTATCAAGGTTAAACAAGATAGGTGCAGGCAAAAGAACAACACGCTCGGACTTGCTCTTTCTCCAACCAGCTTTGAGAAAGGTTATTTCATAAGACAACTCACTCAAACTAGCCCACAAGGAAATAAATTTATGTTGTAACATGGAATTAAAATCAAGCCTCTCTATGGGAAACTGTAGGTCTAGATGATGAGACACTAAACCATGCAATGCTAGTAAACGAGAAGCAATGAGGCCTCCACAAATTCCACCTTTCTCACGGTTAGCAGCAAGACAGAAAGCTATCAAAGCACCCAAGTTGTAAGACCTATCTCGTCTAAGAGCAGCAGAGATAAATGCTAAATCAAACGAAGATAACTTATTGGCAGTTTTCCTAGCAAGAACACACTTGGCAATAAAGTAGGCAAAGTAGCGAATGGAGGGAAGATGAATGTTACGGATTTTTCCACTCACCTTCAAGAAGCTACTCCCTTGGAAAATTTCTGCATATAAATCCATGAGTGGTTCATGTCTCTCTTTAATCTTCCGACATGATCCCCATTGAGGTACCTTAATGGCTGCACAAAAATCATCAAGAGAAAGGTTGACAGGAATATTGTAAATTTTGTAATGGACCATGGGGTTAGGCAAAGAGTGACTAAATTGGAAATCCTGCACCATAGACATGGTTAGCTTCACAAATTGACAAGGTTCATCTTCCAAAAAGTGCTCTAACCCTGCATTAGAAACCAAAGTGTGGAAATCTTGTAGAATTCATGCAGCTCTCATGAACTCAGGGCATGGATAAATGGAGGGAAAAAATTCCTCCTCCCGGTGGACCTTCATGACCTCAGGCACCCAAAGCTCATGTTGGTTTAGGTGGTGTTCACTCATCTTCTATTCTGAAATTTAAACACCTATTAAACAAGTGATTGCAAAGTAAATATAATGAAGGATTCTACTCATAGGGACTTGTGAGAGGCCTAAACATGCATCAAAACTATATCTCTAAGCATCAAACAAGCTTACAAGCTCTCAAAACTAGTCACCTACAACAGCAAACTACTCAACATATAATCCACTAAACACAAATCTACTTGGACAAGGGGAGGAGTCACATACCAGGGAACAAATGCTCCAAATTTCAGCAAGAAAGATGGGTTGGGCAAGGAGATCGAAGAAATCGAGAGCAAGCACAGAAAGAACACGATTTTGAGCTATGAATTGTAGCTTACTCGGGAGAGAGAAGATAGTTGCAGGGGAGAGAGTTAGTAGGGGGGCAGGGGTGGCCCACACCAGGGCATGGCGCCACCCAAGGCTGTCCGCGCCACCATGTGGTGTGCCTGCCTAGTGGGCCCCCCTGGTACCTACCAGGTACTCCTCTGCCCCTTTTTTCACGTAAAATTTTAATATGAATTTTCTGGAATTTTTCGAGACACTTTATTTTTGGGCAATTTTCAGAAATAGAAGAATGATTTTTTCTGACAGACAGATTTTTTTCTTTTGGAAACATGATGCAAGGACAAAACAAGGCTAGAACTACAGAAGTTCTAACATGCAAGCAACTAACAACACAAAGAAAATTAAACGAAAGCAAAAAACTAAAATGCAAAGGATAGAAATAAACGGAGATAATCATAATGAAAACATTGTTTTGTTCAATGGAATCCTTTTGCTAGCAAGTTTGATCGAGTCTTGCTACCAAAACAATTGCATATGAGACAAAACTATGTACTCCACTAATGATTATGTTACCCCTCAACCTTGATAGCAATGGTCCCAATCATAATAGTTTCAAATTTTTCTCTTGGTATGGGACAATATATTTCTCTGACTTGAATGCCTTCAACATGTTCAATTGAATTCAAGCCATAAGTCCTTTCAATCTTCTTGGGGAAATAGACAGTATGTTCCTTGTCATTAACATTGAAGGTCACCTTTCCTTGATTACAATTAATAACAGCTCCTGCAGTATTAAGAAAAGGTCTCCCAAGAATAATAGACATATTATCATCTTCAGGCATTTCAAGCACAACAAAATCAGTTAATTGTGAGCCACCTGAACAGGTACATCCTCACATATACCCACAGGAATAGTGGTAGATTTATCAGCCATTTGCAAAGATATATCAGTTGGTATCAATTTTTCAAGTTGAAGCCTCTTATAGAGAGAGAAAGGCATAACACTAACTCCAGCTCCCAAATCACACAAAGCAGTTCTAACATAACTATTCTTAATAGAGCAAGGGATAGTTGGAATCCCTGGGTCTCCAAGTTTCTTAGGAACCTTACCATTGAATAAATAATTAGCAAGCAAAGTAGAAATTTCTTCATTAGGGATCTTCCTTTTATTTGAGACAATGTCCTTCATATACTTTGAGTAAGGAGGTAATTTAATAGCATCAGTCAAAGGAATTTGCAAGAATAAAGGCTTCATCCACTCACAAAACTTATTATAGTGTTCATCTTCCTTTGACTTGTGTTTCTTATCAGGTAAAGGCATAGGTTTTTGGACTCAGGGTTCTCTTTCACTACCATGTTTCTTAGCAATAAAATCTTATTTGGTGTATTTAGTATTCTTAGTGTGGTTTTCAGGTTCTTGTTCAGCTTTTTCTTCATTAGGAACCTCATTTTCTTCATTACCACTTTCAGTTTCAGCATCAGAGATAGATATACTATTAGGATCTATAGCAGGTTCAGAGGGTTCTACAACAGTTTTATGTTTCTTTTTCCTTTTCTTACGAGTAGAACCACTATTTTCAGCTTGTTGAGAATCCTTCTCAATTCTTTTGGGATGCCCCTCAGGATATAGAGGATCCTGGGTAGCAGCTCCACTTCTAGTTCTAATTTTATAAGCATGTTTTTCTTTAGCAGCATTAACTAGCAAGTCATTTTGCACTTTAACGAGTTGATCTATTTGAGTTTGAACCATTTGAAAGTGTTTAACAATCATTTTAACATCATTAGAGGTTCTTTCCACAATATCTTTCAACTCAATAATAGCTCTAGTGTTTTCCATTAGATGATTTTGCACCCTTTTATTAAAGTTATCTTGCTTAACAATAAAGATATCAAATTCTTCTAAGCATTGATCAGGAGGTTTAGAGTAAGGGATATCACCTTCATCAAAGTGTTGGAGAGAGTGTACCTCAATAGTGGATGAGTAGGGAATAGGTTTACATAATTCTTCTATAGGAGGTAAATTCTTGACATCTGTAGCTTTAATTCCCTTCTCTTTAAGACATTTCTTAGCTTCCTTCATAATTTCGTCATTTAATTCAATAACTCCCCTCTTCTTTGATGTTGGAATAGGCACAGGAATAGATGGTTCAGGTACAATTACTTCAGGTATAGCTTGTTTAGGAGGAGTCCAATCTTCATAATTCTTGCTTATTTTAGCCATTAATTCCTCAGCTTCCTTTGGAGTCCTATTCCTGAAAACACAATCAGCACAACTATCTAGGTATGTCCTAGATTCCTCAGTTAGTCCATTATAAAATATATCAAGAAGCTCATTCTTAGGTAATGGACTTCCAGCCTGTGCATGAATCAAAGCACAAAACCTTGCCCCAGATTCAGGCAATACCTCCTTTTCTCCCTGTTTAAAATCAAAAAGTTCCTGCAAAATAGCATGTCTAGCACTGGGAGGAAAATATTTCTGCAGGAAAGTACTAATCAAGCACTCAGGGCTATCAATAGATCTAGGAGGTAAATTACTAAACCAAGTTTTAGCTTCTCCTTTCAGTGAAAAGGGGAAAATCTTAGCAACAAAGTAAGTACGCATCTTAATATCATTAAGAAAACAAGCCACTCATGGTAGAAAGTTCATTCATATGTGCTACCGCACTTTCATTCTTAGTCCCACAAAAAGGTTCTTTCTCGACAATAGCTATGTAAGATAGATCGAGAGAGAAATCATAATCTTCATCTATAATGTTTATGGGAGAAGCAGCAAACTTAGCGGCAGGAGATAATTTGGGTCTAATAGTACGCCTCTCAAGGAGACTCTTAGCAGCGCTCCTATCATGGGTGTTCTTACATTCTTTAATAAACTCATCAGTCATCTCAACATAATCTTCTTCAGTATCATAACTCTCACTAGACTCGGGTGAGCTAACAGGTGTGGTAGTGTCTTCATTAGGAGTTTCGGTATTTCCAACTATAGTTCTAGCAATCGTAGCATCTAGGAAAGGAACTAATGAACCACTCTTATCAAGCACAGTAGAAACAGCATCATAAGCATCAGAAGTTTCAGATTTAGCAGTAGTAGCAGTGTGTGTAGCATGTGTATGTGGTGGTGTAACGAGCTTACTTATAACAGATGGTGAATCAAGAGCAGCAGAGGTGTTTAGAACCGTACCTCTTCTTGTAGTGGATGGTAAAATAGGAACCTTGCCATCACAAGTCTTTCCCTTCCGGTTATCCCGATTTCTGTCACTTCGGGACCATAGGTTCCGGACAATAACGTGTGTATACAACTTGTAGATAAGACCAGAAACAATACTATCATAATAAATCAATAATAAGCTCAGATCTGAAATCATGGCACTCGGGCCCTAGTGACAAGCATTAAGCACAACAAGTCGCAACAAAGTCATAAAACACTAATAAAAGATACTAGGCACTAAGCCCTAACAATCTGATGCCATTACATGAAAAATCTCATCCAATCCCTACCATCCCCATAGCCTACAGCGGGGGATTACTCACTCATAGATGGGAGAAACATGGATGGTCGATGGAGAAGCGATGGTGATGATGATGGTGATGATCTCCTCCAATTCCCCGTCTCGGCAGGGTGGCAGAACGGAGTTTCTGGTGCTGTTTCGTGGAATCTGGTGGTGACGGCGGAGCGGAACTCCTTCTGGAAAAATACCGAACCCCCCGAAGCTTTTAGGTCAGAAGGCTCCTTATAGGCGAAGAGAGAGGCCGAGGGGGTGCCTGGGGGCCCACACCACCCCCTGGCGTGGCCTGGCCTGGCCCGCGCCACCAGGTGGTGTGGCCACCCTAGGGCTCTTCTCCGTCTCGTATTCTGGCTCCTGAAGTCTTCGGGTGAAATAGGATTTTTGGCATATTTTCCGGGATTTTTCCTAATAGTTGATTTTCTGCACAAAATGTAGACACCAAGGCAATTCTACTGAAAATAGCGTCAGTTCGCATTAGTTGTATCCAAATCACACAAGTATAGAGGAGAAACAATAGCAAAAGTGTTCGGAATTATGGACGTATCAACTGGCATAGCACAACAACATGCGGGTAGATGGCTCTATAAATTAGTGTCGGTATTGGGGCGCAGCAGTTCCACGCGAGCGACGAGGCGGTCACACGCGAAAGAGATGCATGGGTTAAGTAACTTTACCATGGAGAAGCACGGTGGATTTGACGGTGGGGTCAATAGAGAGGAAAGAGAAGGGTAGTGAAGCGCGATGGACAGAAATGCTGACTACTGCTAACATCGCAAATAATACGACTGCATTATCTCAGACCTGGTACGTGCCTTATACTGCTAACAATCTAGGTCCCGAAGTATCCTTTATCTCTAACCTGGTATTCCCCATATACTGCTGACAAGGTGTGTCCCATGCTAGGATAAACGAATTATTGACAATATGCCAATGCCATAAAAGGAAAGAAGTGGTAGTAGTGAAGTGAGACATGTTTTGATCGAATTGCAGAGTTGCGTTACTAGTGACGGTCGTCTATTGAGTCCGTGCGCCTATAAGCCCCACATCCCCAATTCCAATCCCCTTAACAAATTCGCTCCATTGCAATAGCTCTGAGGAGCATGAATACGCTCTAAATTGAGCGCGAGCGACTGGGAGACAATGCATCAATATGTTTCATATCTGATCCATTCAAAACACACATATTGGTATTTCAAAACAACACTATTAATTAAACACATATTAAAAACATGTCTACAACACGAACCGAAAGAAGATTTAAGTTATTGATTTCACTAGCAATATGCAGTAGCCCTACGAAACCCTCGAAGAGGTCACGAGATTGAGGGAGCAGCGTAGGTGCGGGCGCCGCGATGACGTCCCATGAGACCACTGACCCTGCCAAGGTTCATCAAGAGCCACCTAGACTACGTGGGGTAGAGAGAGTTCCAGTGCAGAGGCTCGCTTTGTAGTTCCATCTGAGCAACCACATTGGATGGAGTAAAGCTCAGCGGCACGGCGACTCGACGAGGATGATGGCGTTGCAAGAAAGTGTACTTTTTGGTGGGCCTCACGGCAATGGTGAGGCTTGATCCCTGTCGGTTTTGACCGTCATCGGCCGGAATAGGCGGCGACAACGACAAAATAGCGGGTACGCGAGCTGGGAGGGGCGGGGGGAAATTATAAGAAACAAATGGGATATGTTTTTCCAGCCGATCACGATACCTACTAATCAAACCCGGCGACAGACTCTATTTTTAACCATTAGTGATACGTTCTGCCTAACCATCGAAAATCTGACCGTCATTAGTAACATTGAGAACCAAACGACGAGTCTATATATCGAATAGTCAGTGTTAACCTGTAACCAATGATAGATGCGTACGCCACTAGTTTTTAGGAGGACTCAGCAAGAAATTTCTATGTTCTCATCACCGCTAGACTCTACAACCGTGATGGACGCAAAATGTCGAATGTCATGCCATTTTTTCGGCCCTCGGGTCCGCTCACGAAACACGTTGCAAGGATGGACAATTTTTTTTCTCGTCAACAGTAAGCCCTACGGGATCAGTTCGTGACCTACAGGTGATGGTCTTTTACTTACTCGCCGGAGATACAGGTTATTACCTGCAGACTTTTGCTCTTCCGCCAATAAGGTTGCTGCGAGGCTAAGTCTCTTTCCAATAGTGTGGTCATTGTTTAGTTAAAATTGTGGAAGGAAGATTAAAATAGGTGACATATTTTACATCACCTCATCTGAAAAAGCGAAAACTTGAGAGGTGATGTAAAACCTTCATTTTGATGATATATAACTTTTACATCAACTGATTTGGATTGGAAAGTGTCTTTGGCTCCTGAGCACCGGCGCTCTTTTCATTTTAAAATGTTTAAAAACCATATTTTACAGGTTTCAAATTTATTTGAAAAATTCCGGATATAATCAATGTCGTATCCCAGGAGCATACAAAACCATGATGTGAAACCTTTTGTATTTTATCCTATAAAAAATAACAAATCTAATAAAATTTGGGATCTAAAAACATATTTCCACATATCTACTCTCTTGTCATTTTTGTAAGATACAGAATACAAAGTATTTTAATTGATATTTTGCACGTTTCTTTGGGCTACATCCAGTTTTTTATAAATATTTTAGAACTTGTTTTGAATTTCTTAAAATAGCAAAAGCACTCGGGATCTCCACGGTGATTTGGGTGCCCTATTATTAAATCTGGACATCGAGCCGATCCAGGCACAAACAGTGCCCAGTACGACACGACTCAGACATGGCCCGAACTGGCCCGGTTTATTTCGTGCTAGGATGGGCCAGTCCACGTGCTTGGTATTAGGAAATGGCCGGGCACGGCGGCGCGACGGTCTGGAAGGCCCATGGCGGTCCCCGACTATTTACATTCCACCGTGAGCAGAAATTTTGAAACCGCCCTGGTTTTGGCAATTGTTTTGATAGTTTTGGTCGGTTTTTGACTGGTTTTGGTGGGAAAAAAGAAAAATTCTAAAAAAGGAAATATTCGTGTCCCAGGCTGGTTTTTTTTGGCCATTTCGTGCTGTGCAGGCACGCCAATTTTCGTGCCATGCTCGGGCCGGCCCACGGGCCGAATTCCTGGAAAAAGCCCAGTCTGCTGCGGGCTTCAGGCCTATCCTGGAAAAATTCCACCGTTTTTGGTAGCAAGCGGCGGAAAAAAACCTCGGAGATCTGGCAGCACTATGAGAAAGAAGAATATATTAACGATGATGGTATGACGAAGATGAGAGCTCAGTGCTTGCACCCAGGTTGCTCGAGCAAATTTACTCTGCAGAAGGAAGGAGGCCACGGCCACATGAGGAGGCACTTGGCGACCCACGCCAAGCAAGATGGACAAGCCGCGGCGATCCAGAGCAAGATCAACTTCAACCCCGACGACACTTCCCCGAGGTATATTTGTCTATAATGCGACTCGTCAAAGAGAGGCTCTTTCAATGTTAATTGCCGTGAATGATTTACCATTAGGATTTGGCGAGTCTCCTGGTTTTGTCGAATATATTAGAACAGCTCACACTTCTAGTTTTACACCGGTCTCTAGACAAACTACAACAAGGGACATGAAAAAGCTAGCCAAGGCAGATCTTGCCGCCGTAAAAGAAGAATTAGGATCGTCAACTTTCTCAGTCGCCATAACTTCTGATATTTGGAGTGGTCGTGCTAAGCAAGATTATATTATTGTTGTTGCTCATTATGTTAGCTCATCCTAGGAATTAAATAAAAGGATAATAGGATTTGAGTTAATTGATGTATCACATAATGGTGAAAACATTGCTCATGCTATACTTAAAGTTGTTAGTGAGTTTGGTCTTGCCGAAAAGATATTTGCAGTAACTTTGGATAATGCTTCTGCAAATACTAGTGCGATGAATACCCTCATTCCTACATTTGAAGTATATGCATCAAAATTTCTGTTTCATCAACGTTGTGCTTGTCATATAATTAATCTTATTGCTAAAAGTGCTTTAGATGATCTAGAACCATACATTGAGAGATTGCGTATGAAAATATCATGGTTGAATGCTTCTAATACTAGACTTGGAAGCTATAGAAATTATTGTGTTGTAATTAATGTACCATGCCATGGTCTTCATCTAGACATGCCAGTTAGATGGAACTCTACATATCTGATGCTTTAGTTAGTTATACATGACAAGACTCAATTTTCCGCATTTGTTAATGTACATTTTCCGCAAGAAGACGGGTATCATCTACTTGGTGATGATACTTGGCACACTGCTGAATCGATCTATAAGTTTCTGGCTACATTTAATGAATCAACTATTACTTTATCTGGGTTTTATTATCCTACATCTCATATGATTGTGCATCATATTTTAGAAATTGCCCAACACCTGAAAGAGTATGAAAATGATACCACTTTATTAGTAGTTGTCCATAACATGAAACAAAAATTTCTCAAATATTGGAAAACTATACCTGTGCTCTATGCTATCGCATTTATTTTGGATCCTAGGGCTAAAATGGAAGGGTTTAGTGGTGTTATGTCGCTCTTAAGTTATACCGTAAATGTTAGCTATGATCAATATTCACTTGATATAAAGGATAAGCCGCAAGAAGTTTATAGTAAGTATGAGGTTAAGTATGGCGCAGCTTTGCTACACAGACCTCCGGCGGTACCAACAGCCGGTAGGGGTAAGAAAAAAGTGTGGGGAAAAATATTTGGTACTTCCACGACCACGCCGAGCTCTTCCACACAAACTCCCATGGTTCAAGGTGGCGGGGAGTTAGCAAAGTATCTCAACAGTCCAGTAGTTGCTACTAATGATGATGATGACGACTTCGATATACTAAAGTGGTGGCAGGATAAAATGTCAACATATCCGGTGCTTTCCATATTAGCACGGGATGTGCTATCGGTGCCCGTCTCAACGGTCTCATCGGAGTCTGCTTTTAGTCTAGCTGAACAGATAATTGATGATAGAAGAACTAGTCTCACCCCAGAGATGGTGAAAACACTGATGTCTGTCAAAGATGGAGAACTAGCCAGACGAAGAGCCCAGCACACCACCGAGAACCCAGAACTGATAGCCTCGTTTGAAACTATGCGGTGGACTGAAGACCAAGAAGAAACTTGATATAGGATTTTTTAATCTCTTTGTAATTTTTAATCTCTTCTGTAATTTTTTTTATTTTTAGAGCCAGCTGTACTCTTTTCCCTTCCCAAGGATGGAAGGTTTTGATGAGGCAGCTAATAATAAAGGCCAATTTTTATCCCCATACAAACTTGTCTCCATATTGCCCTTGCCCCAATGCCCCTTGGTCTCACTTCTTTCCTTTTAAATAGAGCAACCCACCCTCTCATTCTCCACACCACCCCTCTCATTCTTCACACCACCCTCTCATTCTTCACACCACATGGCTGCTGACCCAAATCTCAACCAGTGAAACTTTGGAGCAAATCCACCAAGACCCCAACCACCAAGAAGAATAAGCCGCATTTGGGAGCACTTCGATGAAGAAGTGTGTGAGGTAGATGGTGAACAAGTGAATAGAGCTAGGTGCAGAAGATACGGCCATTTGTTCATATTGTGTCGTGGAGGTGGAACTGGTCACTTGCATAGGCATGTTTTGTCTCACCAGAGGCAAGACGGAGGGAACTAATTAGTCGATGTAATTTTTTTCTTTTCGAGCGGGTTGTACTCTTTTTCCTTACTAGGGATGTAAGGTTTTTTAACGTGGCAACATTAATAATCTCACTTTTTATCCCATATGAAAATTTGTGTCATTTCACTATTTTTCTGCGATTTTGGACTTTTTAAGCATTTTTTCAGACACAGATCGAAGAAAAACAGGAAAACATGCAAAAGGGGCCGTTTTCGGCCCCGCGGGCCACACGTGTCGCAGGCCAGCCCGCTAGACGCCGGGGCCGAGCTGGGGCCGCACAGCCGGGCACGCGGGCTGGCCCGGCACGGCACGCGAGCTTGGCGGGCCGAGGGGAGCCGTGCCATGCCAGGCCCGTGAAGGCGGTGCCGTGCCTGGGCCGTGTCGGGCCGGCCCGTTGGCCAGATTTGTGCCGGGCCGTGCTTTTAACCTATTATACATCTGTTTGATGCTCTAACATCAACCAAGTCAAAAAAAAAACTTTAACGACTCCGCCCTGGCCTCATCCCCGCGCATATCTCCCCTCTTATGTCCCTCCCGATCTCCTCACCCATCGCCGCTGTCGGCAAGGCAACCGGCAGAGCGGTGCGGGCTACAATCAGCCATGAATGGCTCCCACTCGCAGGCCCAGGCGGTAATCCGTCGGCGGCTTTGTGCGTGGCTGCTCCCTCTGCTCGTTGGCGTCGCTTTCCTCGGTGAGACCGCGTTCCTCGGTCGCATCGACATGTCGAAGAACGTTGCGGCGGTCGAGAGCTGGACTACCTCCTTCTACCGACGTTCCATAAACTCAATCCCTGACGTGCTTCTGGGTGGCGGGGACGACGATGACGACGAGATCCGGCAGTGCGAGGAGAGGCTCGAGAGGGAGGACGCCGTGCACTACGACCGCGATTTCGAAAGGGACCACGTCCTCGTCGGCGGCGCCTCTAAGGCATGTCCTTTCCCTGGTGCTCTACATTTTGTATTATGCTGTCAGGCTCGACGTATCTGCTGCCTAATACTCCCTCTGTTTCAAATTACTCCGTCGGCGCGCTTATCTAGGTGGGCTAGTACTTCCTCATTTCTCATTCAAAAAAATCCTGGGATTTTTAAAATAGATAGTATGAAATATGTACTATCGTATACCAAAAATTCTAAGAATTTTTTGATGATGAAAGAATACTAGGCCACCTAGGTAAGCGTGTGCGCGGAGTAATTTCAATCGGAGGGAGTAGGGTCAACATTTACTTTTGACAACGCTTAGTTGGGTAGCTTTAGCAACGTCTGTACAGTACAAGTTCCAGTGATCCCTCCTGAGTTTTTTTAGAAAATCTTGCCAATGTAGTTGTCATAAAATTTTAGGATTTCCTTGAAACAGGCTTAAACCTGTAAAA
Source organism: Avena eriantha (assembly GCA_910589775.1). Lineage (NCBI taxonomy): Eukaryota > Viridiplantae > Streptophyta > Magnoliopsida > Poales > Poaceae > Avena > Avena eriantha. Next base: position 231,015,970 of record OU342744.1, on the reverse strand, counting down.
AGCCAAACTGATACATACTTGGTTCCCGACCTAGAAAAAAATCCCGAGGGTGGTCGGGATTTTCGGTTACCGCGGTTACCGGAAAATCCAGACCGGTTACCGGACGAATTTAAAAATTAAATTTTGAATTGAAATTTCTCGATAGGACAATTTACAGAGAATTTTTATTACAATTAAATTTTTTTAGAAAAATCAAAATTTTGGGATTTTTTGACTGGTAAACCGGTTTCCCGAGGGTGCTCGGGATCGGTAACTGGATTTCCTGACCGGTAACCAAAACGCTGGAGAGGAAACCCTCAAACAAGCAGGTTAACAAAAAGCCGACAAGCGAGATGGCGGCGAACCACCTCATCGATGTCGAACAGGAAACACCACCCAACGCAAAGCAACTAGACTATCGAAGGAGCCGAAGAATCTTCATGCCACCGATAACTCCAACCCGCTGCACCGATGGAACCTAAGCTCCCGGACGACGCCCCCATGAGGGTAATGACGTGATGCGCCGCCGCCATTGAGCCTGTCGGGCGAGAGTTTTCACCTAGAATCTAGTCACGGAGAGGATACAAAAACAACACCCCAAGGGGTAGTGGCACCCGTAGAATTCACCGTCGTCAGCGCCAAAGCGCGAAGCTTTTGCCTCGATCCTCACCCATGCCATCAGAGTCACAGCACGGAGGCTCCAGATCTTGACCAGGGACGTCCACCGACGCTAGGATCACGCGTTGTCAAGCCCCTTGCCACCCACATGGCCAAAGGGAGGGCCACCACTGCTGCGATGTTGCCCGCCAAGGGCACCCATGCAATGCAGCCTCCTTCTAGGCTCACCACCCTAGCATCCGCGTATGCGAGACCAAGTCACAAGAAGCAACACACCAGACACCATGAAAACGACGGATCAGGGAAGATGGACTAGTCGGCCACACCGCAGCCCATCGGACGGTTGCGGACCGGACGCGGCAGCCAGAGCACACCCGGCCCTGTCGGGCCCGTAAAGCCCCAGCCGCCACGCTGCAGCACCCGGGCCGCTGACGTCCGCCTGACCGCCATCCACCCGTCACCACCAGAAGCTCCGCCGCCGGACCGGACCGAAGCACATGCATGGGAGTGGCCGGAGACCCTCCGCCCCTTCTCGCAGCCGAACGCCATCCACTGCCACCAACCAGATGCCACCGCAGCAGCACTGAACCACCACCTCCCAGCGACCCTGCCGCTGCCGCCGGAGACCCCCACAAAGCTCGCAAACCAGCCATGGAGGGACGCCCCGAGCCGCCCTTGGTGTAGGCGGGAAAGAGGAGAGGCCTCACCGCCGCCGGCGCCGCGCGGGCTTCGCCCGACTGCGCCCTCCCGTGGCAGCGAGGGAAGGGAGGGGAGTGGGAGGGGGACTAGGGTGGCGGCGCTAGGGCTTTCCCCCGTGGCGCTCGCGGGGAGCGTTGCGGAGGGAGGGGGATTTTTCCCGTGGACTCAATTTTTTGGAGTTTTAATAGATATTTTGATCGAAGCTTGTAGAGCTCTGGAGGGCGGACCATGCACCTAGAGCTATACTTAGTGTCACGATGCCAGTTTGGACTTTCTATCTACTGTAGGCGCTTAATTGTGTTTCTTATGCTACGTTTTGAACTAGTTGAACTTGGAAAACTATCATAAGAAGCTCGTTATTGTTACAAGGATCTCTTCAGGTTGCTTGTGTTTGTTTTGGAGGTTATGTCAAAGCTGCAACCCCTACTACGATACGTCCTGTAATATCAAGCACAGATACTGGGATACTGGGATACATCCAGTAACGGGAATACCCTAAAGTTATCAAGCACAAATACTGGGATCAGTCCAGTAATCGGTCTGACCAAGCTCACTTCCACCCCTAATTTGTAATTGTACTTCAATTGTAAATTTGAACAATACGATCTTGTTCCTGTCAATGGCATCATTTAGAGGGTATTGAAGAATCTCTTAGGAATCGGAATTTTTTATATATACCGCTAATAGATTTGAACACATGTGGTGCCATGTGTAATCACTAATCGTATAAACAAATAAGCAGGCGTGATACTAGTGGGTTAATCAAGAAACACTTTCTGAAAACAAAATGCTTCAGTGCCAACTTTGTTCATTACAATGTTTGGACGTTTAATTGTTGTGTCTCATTATTCACTTGACCATACTTGATGCCTCATATGTAACAACGCTAATGTTTCCACCTTTTCTTTTTTGCTTTTTTGTTGTTGTTTCCATCTATAATGCTTATGCATTTCCCCTTCTCAGGATTGGAATAAATGTTCTGTAGGATGCGAGTTCGGAATTCTAGCTAGTAAGACACCTGATGCTACTTTTGGAATAGCCCCAGATCCTTCCATAGAGAGCATCCTCAGATCAATGGAATCATCTCATTATTATTCATGGAACAATATTAACGCGGCTCGAGGGTGGGTAAGAGCCAAGTTAATTCTGATTGTTGATTTACAGTTCTTTGCCTGTTTGAATTGACGTAAACTTATTAACTGTGGTCAGAAAAATTAGAGTGCCTATAACCAAAATTCAGAACTGTTATGTGCTTCCATATATAAGATAATTTGACACTCTGTCCCAGCCTCCTAGTTCGTTATGATGTCTATATTAAGTGCAATGTTTAGTGATCTAATCTGTTTGTAGGTTCCATCTTTGATTATTTAACTTTAGAATATTATAAGAAAGTATGTTGGTATTATTTGGCTATTAGATCAGTTTGTTGCCGACTTGTAACAGTTATCACTTCAAAGAAAATCTAAAATGAACACTGCGTTCAACATGTTACCGTCACTGGCTTACTTGGAACAATATTGTTATCACGTATTCTGTATGTCCCGCTGTTGAACCATTGTGCGTGCTCCCTGTAGGATTATTACTTCTGATAATTGTTATTGTAATCTAGGGCCAACTCTAATTCTTTCTGTCACAGGAGAGGGTACCAAATTGTGATGACAACCAGCCTTTCATCAGATGTGCCGGTTGGCTACTTCTCATGGGCTGAATATGATATCATGGCACCCGTTCCTCCGAAGACTGAAGAAGCCCTAGCTGCAGCCTTTATTTCCAACTGCGGTGCATGCAACTTCCGTTTGCAAGCCCTTGACATGCTTGAAAGCTTAGATGTAAAAATCGATTCTTATGGTAGCTGCCATCGTAATCGTGATGGCAAAGGTATTCTTTTCTCTCAGTACCTTGCTAGGCATGTTGCTATCATTAAATATTTCAGCTTATAAACAAATGCTGCATATGCTCTGTTGTCCTTAGAAGGTCGTATCTAGTGGCCAGCTTCGACCAACTAATGAATATGGTATGATGATATTAGTTGCAATGCAACCGATAACTGTACCTAATGCTGAATATGTTGTCAATGTGTATTTTTACAATGAGATGAATTACTAATTGATTCTTACTTAGTATGGCACGATAATATTTTGTAATCTTGAATTTTTGAAGAACATTTTGTTGACGGTTTGGGATTTGGTCTTATGTAGCAAGCAATTGGTAACTTCACATTTGACTTGAACATTCAGTTCTTTCAACCTGCATATCTGCTCGTAATTTGTGTCTATGAGGTGCTGGCAATCCCACCTCCCAGGCCCATTTACATGTTTGAATTGGGTAATTGGCAAGGGGTTTGACTGTATTACATGGCATCGAATGTTTATTGGTTCAGCACATGATGCCATGTAGGACCTACTTCCCTAATTTGAACGATGAAAACTTTTGTTAGGTTCTACTTTGCTAATTAAAATTCTAGTTTGTAACATTATATAATTCTTACTCCCACCTATTGCAAACCTGAACTGTTTTGGACATCTCAACTATCTTTATATACTCCCTCCGTCCTGAAAATGATGTAAATTTGTTTAAATTTGCATGTATCTATATATTAAAACATGTCTAGATACATACAAATTTAGACAAATCTGCGACATCTTTTCAGGACGTAGGGAGTATTATTTTTGTTGCTTATTAGGTCATTTTACAATTCCCAAAAGAATATGTATTAGTGTATTTCATAACGAGTCACAATTTTGTGTAGCCAATCTAGGTAGGTTCTTATGTACCAATGATGGTCAAATATGAAAGTGTTTGTATCAGCTCGAATTCTAGAGTGACTTATATTTGTCACTGTAGGTTGTACATGTTTTTGTTATCCATGAGAACAACAACACAATACTTTATGCTTGATGCATAATTTTTGCTGTTATATAACAATTTATTTGAGAAAATAATTGTAGTTTTTACGTCATTTGGTGCCTGGATACAGTGGACAAAGTGGAGACTTTGAAGCGCTACAAATTCAGTTTGGCTTTTGAGAATTCTAATGAGGAAGATTATGTTACAGAAAAGTTTTTCCAGTCACTGGTAACAGGTAATAGTGTATGCTTTAACCACTCACCCAAACACTAGTGCACAGTGCACACCTAGTTTCACTTACACAATTTGCATGGAGTAGTTTATAGATATAACATTTTGATGACATGGAAAATATACAATCTCATCAATTGAAATGTTTTGTAAAAATATCATCTTCAAGAAACTGGACAATATATTGTGAAACATAAAAAATAGCATCCAACTGATTGGAAGAATTACGATTTTTCTAATGTATGGATTTATCATTTTGTTGCTATGATGCATCTTAATTTCAATTATAGGTACTTATTTACATTTTGAGTTCATGAACTTTTAATTTGTTGCTGGAGTGGAAGAGATTTTCAATATTCAATTTGCACCTCATTTACAGGGGCCATTCCAGTTGTCGTTGGTGCACCAAATATTCAAGAGTTTTCTCCAGGGGAAGGTGCAATATTACACATTAAGGAGCTTGATAATGTTACTTCAGTTGCTAGGACAATGGAACATATTGCATCAAATCCTGATGCTTTTAATCAATCTTTGAGGTAGATATCCTGATTTGCCTGTTGACCTCAGCCCTGAATGTGACATGGATAGTGTACCAATCATTTTGTTCGAACATCGCATGTTCTCTGGCCAAAGTTTAGACTCAATTATGATCCATATTTGCAAGATCCAATACTTAATTAGCATGATAGCGATGGACATCATGGGAGCCATGTTTATTTATGCTAAGCTTAATTCCATTTTGTTAAGGACTAGGTTGTGTTACATTATGAACTTCACTATGGTGATGCTTTCACTTCATTTTTGTTGCATCAAAATCGGGCATTAATCACTATATCTGCTAAATAAATGACTTGTTGAGGAACCAAATTACTTCCCAGTGAATCAATTCCCCAATGTAGATAGGATTTTGTGTGGTCCTGGTATTTGGTAGTACTGAAGCTTAGGATACAATGTTTGACTGTAACTGCAACGACATGAAAATGACCACCTATTGGCTTAAATGACGCAGGAGCTACTTGGTTTAGGCTTCACATTAGGATCAAACTTAATATGAACTGACAAATACTATTGTAATAAGCTATTTCTCTGAATGATGGTGCTAGTACATGATATACTATTATAAGCCTCTACTGGGTGGTCTCTTGTTCCAGTATTTATTCCTGTCAGGAAGTGATCTCTTTCATGATTGTTTGGACTAGGTTAGATTATGTCATGACCTATGGTTTGATCAAATGTAGGGTTGATTATACTGTAGAATTTCCATGAAAATAGGTGCTTATACTGATAATATCTTAGCTTACACTTTTGTTAGATATCTTCTAGCAACCATTATTAAGTGTCTGTAGATTTCTGTACTTAAAATTATACCATTTTGTTTTGCATTTGTAGGTGGAAGTATGATGGTCCATCTGATTCTTTCAAGGCACTTATTGACATGGCAGCGGTTCATTCATCATGTCGCCTCTGCATACATATCGCTACGAAGATTCATGAAAAAGAAGAAAGGACTCCAAAATTTACGAATCGCACATGTAACTGTTCCAGCAAAAAAGGAACAGTATACCACCTATTTGTTAGAGAGAGAGGGAGGTTTAAGACAGAAAGCATTTATCTAAGGTATGGAATGAATGTTTTACTTACCCTGTATTGGTGTCTGGTATTTGTATTTTACATCATAAAGAGCCAAGAGAAGCAACTTTACGTCCTATATCCCATAGTCCTAGCCCCTGTTGTGTTTATTTATCAGTAAGCTGCATATGTTGCTTAACTACTGCTATTTTGTTGTCTAAGGTCTTAAGCTCTAGTTCCTTTGCATTACAAAATTAAGTTATTTTTACTGCATTGTTTTTTTGCTTGTTTTAGTTCTGCATTCTTATGCATGTTTTTGGTCTATGCCAAGCAGATCAAACAAATTATCTTTAGAAGCTTTGGAGTCTGCTGTACATGCCACATTTAGATCCATCAACCATGTTCATGTATGGAAGGATGAAAGACCATCAAGCATACGGGGTGGGGACGAGTTGAAGGTGTACAAAATTTATCCAGTTGGTCTTACAGAACGAGAAGCATTATACAAATTTAAATTTAGTGATGATGCTGAACTTGCTAGATACATTAAAGATCATCCATGTGCAAAGCTTGAGGTAATTTTTGTATAACTACGATATAACAAATTTTGTGCTCCTTGGCAACCCCAAACTAGTTATGTGTGTTCTTTTTTTGAAACAAGGCAAAATATTTGCCATTTTCATTAGACGAGAGGAAGTTTTAGAACAGTTGCCTAAGATTATTCTTAGGTCTTTACAGAAGCCTACTCTGGCGGGATTACGTTACTCAAAAACTTTGCCCTGGCGATGCCCCACACCCTAGCCTCCTCTTGAATCCTCTAGATAAATAAACTAGCTGGAGAGGTGTGATGACGGAAAACCCCCGCGTTTCTCTCTTTCCAAAGCTCCCAAGACACGGGCATAATTAAAGAGGGTGAAGTGGTTTTGAATGATTGTTTCCTTCTCGCCATGGTTGTTGACCCATCCATTGTTATGCTTTAGGCCGTGAATGAAGTTCTTCCGGCGCCTCGAGTTAATGCGAATATGGAAGTATTTGGTATTTGCATCTCCTTTTAGGTTGGTTATCCTTGATGCTTGCCTTTTTCTTGCACGCTCGGCTACCGCAAGATGATTTGAAGGGCTCTACTTCCTTCGTGGAAGAGGGCTCTACTTTCTTGCGCAATATCCAACCGCAAGATGATTTCAAGGGCCTATGGAGTTGAACTTTCGTGTTTGGGAATAGTTTCTTGATCCACTTTCGAAGACGTTGGCTTACTCTCTTAAGCTCGTGGAAGGGAAGTCGATATGGCTCCACGTGATCATAGTGCTCATTCCACGCTTTCTCAACGACACCTTAAATCCCGGCATCTTTATCCAGTGGTTCTCAAACCGGAAGGTTTTGAGACGTTGAGGTCCGGCATCACTCGCAAGGAGAAGAGGGCAATGGTCTGAGAGCGAGGATGATAGAGTATGGAGAATGTGGGTGCCAAAGTGTAGATTCCAATCCTCATTGCAAAAGAACTATCAAGCTTGCTCATAGCAGGGTTTTCTCTTTAATTTATATTTTCTATTTTGTAGGCGGATCTCTTTGAGCTCGCAATGGTTAAGCATGTTGCGGAAGCGCACAATTCTCCTCCAGTTTGAGTTTTGAGCTCTATATATTTAGTTGAAGTCGCCATTAACAAGCCACCTGTTGCCCACCGGAGGCTTCTCGTTCTTCAACTCAAGGAAGAAGCTTTCTTTGAGATTATTCCGTGTCAGGCAGTAGACAGTGGTAAGCTTGAAGGAGGTGGAAGAGTTGATGATGGAGACCATAGCCGAGATGAAAAAGAGCCCTCTTTGGACATTGGTCACTTGAACAACACCCTCGTTCCAAACAAGAAGGATGCCTCCCCTCGTACCATTAGTTGGTCGTTGCGCAAAACCTCAAAGTCTGTTTCCACCCTAATATGCTGCAGGGAATTGGACGATGTCATCTACTACTAGCTTTGATTCCTGGATGCACACAATGTTACAGGAAGCGGCAGCGACAGTTTCGTGGATGGTGTCTTGGCGGTCAGGGTTGTTTAGGCTGCGGGCATTCCAGCTGGCAATTGCCAAAAGAAGGTCAGCCTCTATCATTAGGAACTGGGGAAACTTCAGTTGTCGTCGCAGCCTGTCCATGGCTCTGGAGATCTCTGAGTGAAGAGCGACAGTTGAGCATGTTGGCCAAGCTTGCAGGGGCGTAAACATAAAAGAGGCACATCCAAAGAACTAAAGTGTTCAGCATACATAGCGAGTTCAGGCTGCCGATAGAGGCAGCAATGGTTACAGACCGGTAGATGTCTAACGTGGAAAATTAAGATATACATCAGTAATCCGCAAACGTAGCTTATGCATCCAGTTCCTCAGCTCCAGTGTCAGTCTGAAGCTCCATGGTGCCTTGCCTTCCATGATTCATTAGGGCATCTTCCACAGCATTGGCAAAGTCACAGTCAAGCTTGAAGAGAGCTCTAAGAGCCGAGATGACGATGTCAGGTAGGCGCCCATCGAAGAGATTGAAAAACTGTCTGATGGCTGCTTCAGTCACCGGCTCATTGTCCGCAACAAAGCCAAGGTGATGACACAGAAGCTGCTCCGCCAACTAAGCAATGGGGACGCTTGTCTTCTTTGCAATGAGACGTTGGCTGCTTCTGACTAGCGGGAAGTCAGTGACTCCCGCCAGTGTCTTGCAGCGAGCAGTTGGGCGTCGTGGTGGTGGTGAGTCCGGGGCTTGGAGAAGCGCTTGTTGGAGGGGAACGAACAGAGGCATGCCCGGGTCAGCTGGCTCGGCGTCATGGTCACAGTGCAACGGCCTGGGATTCTTACTCGGCGAGGTCACCATTGATGGAGGTGTCCTCGTCCTGATCCTCTTGGATATTGACGTTGTCCTCTTGCCCCTCCTCTTCAGTATGCAGCAAAGGAACAGAGATGAAAGGAGGCGTGAATTGCTCTAAGTTGCCTCTAGGGTGTGGCGATGCAGGAGTAGAAGGCGAGCTGTGCTGAATAGCAACGGTGTGTTTGGTTCTGCATTCGGAAACAACTGTGCGAAAGCAAGAAGATATGGGTTGGAGTAGCTGTAATGATAAAAATTGTCTGTAATGTCCTTGAGAGACTGTTTACATATATTGATTAAATACAAAACAATAATCTCCACTCCAATCTACATATATGCATGATCATTTACAGAAGAAATTATCGTATTTTATCACTCAATTGATATATCAAAAATTACATTCATCACTCTTAACTTTACATGAGCATTTTGTATTGCCAGTGTTCAACAGAACAATTTCCTTCTACATTATTTTTTGTAGAATACGTTCTGAAAGGTGTATTAATCATATAGAAGAAGTGCCAGATGGCACACACAATGCTGTAGAGTGGGTCTAGCCACACCTGAGGCATCGGATGCGGAAGCTAAAGCTATCCGTCTTAAAGGAGACACGCTAAACGCCACCTGTCATACTTCTCACTACCTTTGACCTGATAGCCACAGTCGCGAGATGTACCTGGGTCGCCGTAGGACACGTCCTGGTAGCCCACCATTAAATAAGATCGGTACCCAGATTGGGCTGCCACTCTGGACAGCCCAGCGTTACAGGGCCCAACCCCAAACCTCAACTCTCTAGAAACGGAGTGAGCCAGCCGATGACGTCGAAGCCTATCGGCCGTCATTTTTTTGTTTACATTATGCTGCATCCAAATTTGGATGATGTACTAAGATAATTATTAAGCATGACAATACTGTAGGCATCACAAGGCCTCCCAAAAAAACCGGGGAACTGAGTGCAGATTTCGTTTTGCTTGGACTTATTGGGAGAAAATGTGGCCACTGGTTTTGGGCTGGAATCCGGTAAACCGAGTGGGGCCTTCCAACCCACAACACTAGTGGTCATCCGGGAACGATGATGCTTCAGTCCCAACACTCTGCTCCTATAGAGAGTGCTTTTGTACCAACCACCTGGTTCTGTTGAGTTAACCATCTTGGTGTAGTGTCGCAGGACACAGTACTAAGAAAGCAAATGGAAAGCGCCTGCAGGCATCTGCCGCCGGGGAACATTGCCAGCTTAGCCACACATAGTACATGACAATGGAACAGGTATGTGACATGGGTAGTCTTTGTTGGCACTGTCAGCCCGGCACTCTCACCGTCACAGCACAGTCACGACTCACGATGCCATGGCGAGCTCTCCAAACACACAAGGAGGGCAGGAGGACTAACACCCCACACGTGTCGATATGGTACCGCTCCTAGGAGTGATTGACGGGCAAAATTAAGATTCCCAGGGCTGGCTGGAGTGGCCCAGCGCTGCCGGTGGATACGATCGATTCGTCGTTGATCATAATGCACGAGGGGAAGTCTTGATCCCCTCGCACAAGAGGTAGACAAAGATCCCCCCTTGGAGCAACAACAACAGCCACTAGCTTTTGCTGCAGTATTTATCTCAGTTTTTTCTCGCCGGCTTCCATCACCTAGTACCGACCGCTCGCTCGCTCGCAGCCTGCCTTGCGGGTAGCATAGGATCTTCAACCGACGGGACGATGAGCCCTAGACTGCTAAGCAAGGGGGTGCAATTCAGTCGTAATCCTAGACTAGCATGAAATTCCTTTTTGTGCCGGGCAATGATGCAGGAACAATCTTGCCGCAGATACCGGCCTCCAGGACGCTCCAAAACAATCATATGCAGGTAGTACCTTGAGGAGGGCTGGAAGGGGAAGGCGACGCAATGCTCGATTTGCGACAGGCGCATGCCGTTCATGGGCCTTGTCCCTCGCCGTGTGCTTGCCTACTCAGCGCAAGTACTCCTCGTTAGCTGGAATCCAACACCTTCACGAAAAGACTGGACGCCAACTCACTCCACAGCGAGCAGTGGCCGAGCTAGCTAGCTAGCCAGATAGAGAAGAACGGTTGTTGGTGTATATACCATGATGGCCCCCCCGAGCATCATCTGACCATGTTTCTTTCCATCAGCATGTCAGGTCAGTGTCCCAGAACTGGAGCTGAGCTCGTAATAGGCATAGGCGTACGTGGCGATGGAGCGCGCTGGGACGATGGCGAAAGATAGACCATGGCGACGCGCGTGTGTATCGATCGACCAGCAGTGTCATGCATGCAACGCAGGACAGCTATCGCACGATCGATTTACTAGTATACTACATGCGTGCATATTCCAGTCGTGTTTGAATAGATGGTCAGATGTGTATGGTCTGCTTGGTCTTCCAAATTCGAATGGTTAGTCTGTCTGAAACTGAAACTTGCGTAGCGTGGCGTGTGAATTATAGTTTTGCCATCTCCGTACGTCGATCTGTTGTATTTTGCACAACAAACCAAGCGAAGAGAAAGCTTGTAGGCGGAGAATGATGGATGCATTCCGGAGGGCCTGAAAGTAGGAACTGAATCATCTCCATCTGGCCAACAGCACATTTGTTCTTCCTTGTGGGGCACTCTTGCTCTTCTGGCAGCCATACGATGTTGGATAATCATATGGCGAATCGCAGGGAGATTTTCGACACGTGTTAGCCTGTTGGGTGCTTAGAAATCAAAGATGCTTTCTTTTGTGTGGAGTGCCTACATATAAGCCATGAAATATCCATGCAAAGATGATCGATGCGGCAGGTCACTAGTGCCACAAGTCGTTTGATGGTGAGCAGAGCAGTGTCATAACCAGCTCATCATTGACGGACAAGTTCAATAACATGGAAAGGAAAAGCGGGAACAAAAATCAAGGAAAGCTAGCTATGATCTTTATCCTGTGATGATGATCTACAGCCTCACAGCTCGGATGAGTGAGTGAGTGCACTAGGTTTCTTTTCTCCAGAAAGAGAGTGCCGCTACTTTTCACCGAGACATGACGAGCCACAATGGGAAGACCACCATCCACTCGGAAATGCGGTTCGATCCGTTTCAGTAAAGACAGCCGGAGCATCACAAACCTTTGCCATCCATACAGTCAAAAAAAGCACAAACGGTTGTACTACCATCGAACCTTTTGCTTTCTCTGTTTTTTTCCTTTTATGTTAAACCCATTGAACATTTTTTGCAAGTATGTACTCCTACTTTCCAGCTGCAAATGTAAACTTCATCTTACTCAGGAGCTTGAGCGTGAGCTACTTGTAGCCCTGACTTCTTAATAAAGGTCCGTTTGTAGAACAATAGGGAGGAATTGACGGAATATATATATTATTAAGCCTCATGGACGAGTATATATATGCGTACATAGATTATCTTGGAGTATAAGTCAAGTTAGCTGGAATCCTAACTATCCTTAACTACTATAACAATCGTACCCGTACAAATACTCTAACACCCCCTGTAGTCGTAGCGGTAGCATCGTGAACAACTGGGTCGCGGACAGTCGGATTAGAGATAAATCGAAGTAGCATCCAGTAGACTGACATCCCCTTGTAGTCTGAGCGGGCACATCGTGGACGGTGTCGCGACGCGGTAGCTTTGACTGTAGAGGAAGCTGATGAGAAGCTCAAGCGAGGTGGTAGCCCTTTGTGCCGGTGTCGAGAGAGCCGAGAGCGTTGGGTGCGTTGAGCACTGCAACCTTGGTCAAGGTAGCCGTGCGAGGGATTGTTGTGGTCGATGTCATTGTCAGGTGCTAGTGTCGAGGTAGCCGCACATGAAGCCGTACGCGCATAGTCCGCGAGCAAGATGACGGAGACACGTCGAGGCAGTCGTCGAAGGTGGCGATGCCAGAGCCGATGCAGTCCGAGCCATCGAAGACGAGGTGCAATTATAGTTTTGCCAGAACTAGGCGCACATCGGTAACGAACGCACCCATTGGTTTTGCCAGAACCAAGGGGGCAAAGAAGAACTCGTCCGTGACGCGGTCGAGGCAGTCATAGAGAGGTCGATGCCAAAGAAGACGTTGTCAAAACCGATGAAGAAGAAGCATCGATCCGAGCTTGCCAGACTCAGAAACGCATCGGGGATGAAGGCACTCCCGGTGTTTCCAGTACTAGGCGTGCGAGGGCAGGGACTATCATGAACCTGTGCGCCAGAGTCATAGGGAATGCGATGACGATGGCGATGAGTTCGTTGTGTACAAAGATGTAGAAGACGGCGAAACTAGTGGCAACCCGCAGTGATCATGCTTGACGCCTAGAGAGGCGTGGAGGAAGTACTCGATGTAGGTGAAGAAGAAGAATCCGACGTGACGAAAACCATGCGCGGACGTAGGCGACCCGCACTGTGGGAGGTGGCGCGGAGATAGCCTAGCCATTTGGTGCGCGGGGACAACGATGTAGACTGCATGCAGCGATGCTACGACCTGATGGGGTGGCATAGCTACATGGCTCGAGTCAATGCAGTGGTTGGAGGTCACCAGGGCGTACACGCTTGTGGGGCGTGTTGGCAGCCAGTAGGCGAGGACCAAGGAGGCGGCGTGGCGTCTCAAAGGGGCAACGCATCGGCATCTCGTAGCTCGATCGGTGGTAGGCGCATGCACGGGGAGGTGCTTGGCGTAGACGGGCGCATCATCGGTTGATCAGACCGATGGTGTGCCATATGCGCCATGGCGTGAACGATGCATAGATTGGAGTAGATGGCAGCATTGTCGGTGAAGTCCCGGGTGATGATGATGAAGACGATCCAAGGGGGGGTCGCGTCGGCCTACCGAGAAAGACGTAGCAGCCAACCGAGGTGCGCGGTACCCGGCCGTGAGGCCACGACAATCTATCGAGGCAGCAGAGGAGGCGGGCGCACATGCGCTGTGTTGATCCTCCATGCCGATGGTTGGAGTAGAGGCACTACAATGACAACTCAATCGGATCTATGATCTGTAAACCAAAAAAAAATACCGACCGAACGATCGGTGGGGAGAAAAACCGATCCAGAGAACGAAAAAAACACTAGGACAGCCGACTAAGGATCGGCGGACGAACCCTAGGGATCACACGGTCCCCGAAGGAGATCATGGAGATCGATCCCCCTAGGGACGGCGCGGCAGAAGCGTGTCAGCGGCTAGGGTTCTAATTTAGTCTGATACCATGTAGAACGATAGAGGGATAGACGGAATATGATTATTATTGTCTCATAGACAAGTATACGTAGGCGTATATGGATCATCTTGAAATACAAGTCAAGTTATGCTATGCTGGGATCCTAACTATCCTAAATCACCATGCGTACAATACTCTAACACCGTTTTACCTAAAACAAAAAGGTAAACTTCATCTTATTTTCGATTCTTGGGACGTCCGACATTCATCTTTTGACGATTATTTTATACGAAACATGCGCTCATCTCATATTCAGTTCAAGGTAGGTAGTCAAATTAGTCAAGGGAATTTGCTAATTATCGTTGAACAAATTGGCCCATCGTACTCTTGTTTTGACTCGTGGCATATGCAATCATAGGCTTGCATGGGGCTTGAGGGGATTGGTAGCTGATAAGGTTGATTATTAATGGCCGGTGGTACTGTATGCCAACGACAGTGGGTTCAGTTGTCACTGCTGTTCTAGGTGCGTAAGTGGCATGCAGCCGTGGTGACAAGTTTCGATTTGAAGCTTTTGCTTTGCACGATTGAGATTCTCGTGGACCATACGTTGTAATATATGGAGTCTAGAGATTGGCCTGATATTCTTAGAGATTCTGCATTTTTTTTGTACAAAAGCTTCAGAATCGGAAGAGGGGTAATGTGATACTAGACAGGTAGAGTTTGTCCGCTGATCAAAGGTAGATTCGGCCATGTGATGATAATTCAAAGCATATAAATATCTAGCAATAAATAAAGGAAATCAATTTCAAATGGACTATCTGTCTTGTTTTTTATACCAAATAGTACTCCCACCGACCCATATTAATTGACTCAAATTGTCTAGATACGGATGTATCTACCTCCTGGAGGGGATGGACTACTGGGGCGTCGGGCGGCTCCAACCCGGAAGCAGCCCCCCCCCCTCCCCTCACCCCCCAGCTAAATCCCTCTCCCCAGATCCAAAGGCGATGGTGGCTGGGGGGGAGGGGGGCAGACGCCGATCTAGAAAAGGAACCTTCTTCGGCGGTTCTCCGGTCTTCGTAGACCGTGTGGCGGTGTCTCTCGGCGTCTTCCTCTGCTCTAGGTTGGGCACGGCTTGGTTCCGGGGGTGGCGGCCCTGGACGGTGGTGAGCGTTGTGGGGCGGGCGTGCCAGTGGCTCTGGTGCTGGCCGACTTCCATGGTCGTGGGGACGATGTGGTGCCGACGAGCCGCGCGACGTGGATTTGGACCACGGAGTGTCTTTGCCGAGGGAAACCCTTGCCCTCTGGGCCTCGACGATGGCGTCCGTGGACGTCGTCCCCTGCCTGCAGGCGTCGTTGTGGCGGTGCTCTATGTGTCTTGGTTGGAGGCCGAAGGCTATGTCGAGGGGAAACCCTGCCCTTTGGTCCACGAACCACGGTGTCGGGGGTTCGAATCCCTCCTCGCCTCAGGTTCTGGCTGGTATGATCTGGACTCTGAAGCTTTGTTAGCTCAGCTGAATATTTGTTCACCGGCGGCTTCTACGGATGGTGTTCCCTTGGTGAAGGTGTCGCTGCGGTGCTTTCGGTCTCCCTCATGCTCCGGGTGAAAACCATGATCCTCGGATCGGGCGGCGGTGGCGCTCTAGCGTCGTGCTCTTCTTGAAGACGCCGCCTTGGAGCCCTCGCCGTGTGGCTCTTCGGCGGAGATGTGGCAGAGCCGCGGTGTCTTTGGACGGTTGGAGTTGCGGCGTGTCTCCCTCGGCAAGGCTTGTTGTGGATCTTCTCCCCCTCTCTTGGGGGCTCCCTCGATGCGGCCTGGGGCCTGCGAGCTTCCTGGTTTGGTTCCTGGAGGTGGTCGGCTTCTGGTGGCGTTGCTACAGTGGTGGCGGGATCTCAACGGCGCGCGTGAAAATGGCTCATCCTCTGGAGGAGCTCCGTCCCGACACTATAGACGTCTTGATCCCACCTTCCGCTTTTGCAGTAACTATAATGGCCTTGTGCTCTCGAGTGTAGCTTCGTGGTTTGCCTTCTGTTGTAGGTGGGTTGCTCTTTCGTGTAATCTGGGTGAAGTACCTTGTATCCTTTCGCCGTTTGGTGTTATTAATTTAACGTCGGACCTTTGGCCTTTTATCTAAAAAAAGTCTAGCACTAAAACTTGACTAGATACATTCATATCAAAATGAATCTAAGTCATGTAATATGGGTCGGAGGGAGTAGTACATTCAGGTAAGAACACCATATACAACAAGACAGATGAGGTGCAAGACCTATATGTCTTGCAGCGATGGTGGATGACTACATTGGTCGATCATTGATGAGTATGCATTTTCTTGTGGAAAAAAGCTTAACCTACTTTTTTGTCATGCATTATTGATGTAGGTGTGTCGTTTATTTTTTAAGGTGTTGGATCGTGTTGGGCCAGGTCCCTTCATATGGAGGTGTGTTGGCAACCCAACATCAGCCCATGAAGTCTAACACGTTTCAACCGTTGATCGATATTCGTATCCAATGGCTGGGGTGCTCCTTGGGAGAGGAGTAGAAAATCCTAGCCACCCTTGGTGGCTTTGTGAGAACAAGTGAGTGATGGCCCAAAATATATCAAGCTCGTTGGGGAACCCCAAGAGGAAGGTATGATGAGCACATCGGCATGTTTTTCCTCAGTTATGAAACCAAGGTTTATCGAACTAGTAGGAGCAAGGAAACGTCTCCAAGGTGTTGCTAGCTGGACTTTGGCAGGGCGCACTACCAGCGCCAGCAACAACGTGGAAACCTGCACAACACAACCACAAAACTTTTCGCCCAACTTATAGTGATGTTGTCGATCTCACCGATTTTACTGAAAACAAAGGATTAAACATATTGTGTGGAAGAACGTAATAGTTTGCAGAAAGTAAACAGAAAGAAGTAAATAGTTGTAGATTGATGGTAAAAGAAAGGACCGGGGTCCATAGTTCACTAGTGGTGGCTCTCCTTAAGATAGATGACATGTTGGGTGAACAAATTACAGTGGGGCAATTGACAAACATCGAGAAAGTAATCATGCATATACTAAATATCTTGACTCCTATGAGATTTGATTGGGCATTATAACATTATACATAGACCGTAATCCAACTACATCTATGACTAATGATCCACCTTCAGGTTATCAATCCGAACCCCCTCCAGTATTAAGTTGCAAGCAACAGATAATTGTATTACGCATTGTGTGTAAAGTAAACAATACGATTGTTCTATGAACAAAGGATTGTTGTTTTCTCCCTAGTAGCAAAAGCACATCTAGTACCTTAGAGATTTTTGTCACTTCCCTAGATTACTAGAGGAATGAACCCACTATCGAGCATAAATACTAACTCTTGGAGTTGCTAGCATCTACTTGGCCAAGATAGCTACTAACAACGGAAAGCATGCAAGATCACAAATAACAAAGACATGATAGAATCAATAATCAATCTGAAATAGCATCTCAATATCCATCGGATCCCCGCAAACACAACATGTAGAATTACAAATAGATGATCTTGATCATGAACGGAGCTCACAAGATCTAAACATGATAGCACAAAGGAGAAGAACCAGCCATCTAGCTACTACATGGACCCGTAGTCCAAGGATGAACTACTCACGCATCACACCGGAGGCTTGCATGGTGATGAAGAAGGTCTCCAGGGTGAATTCTCCCCTCCGACAGGGTGCCGGGAAGAGCTTCAGATCCCTCCTGATCTAGGGACAGAGATGACAGTGGCTTCAGATCCCTCCCCCTCTAGTATCTAGGCTTGGCCGCGAGGCCAGGTGGTGTGGCGGCCCCCTGCCCCCTCTCCGTATCGTATTCTGGCTCTGTGTCCCTCTCGGTGAAAAACTGACTTTGGCTTTTGTCCCGTCCAATTCCGAGAATATTTATTTTCTGACTTTCCTGGAACCAAAAACAACAGAAAACAGGCAGTTGGCACTGTGGCTCTTGTTAATAGGTTAGTCCAAGAAAGTGTATAAAAAGTACTCCAAAGTGTGGATAAAACATAAGAAAGTAGATAAAACCAAGCATGGAACATCAAAAAATGGATACGTTTGCAACGTATCAACATCCCCAAGCTTAACTCTTGCTCGTCCTCAAGTAGGTAAGTGATAAAAATAAAGAATAATTTTTGAGGTAACATGTACCATCATAAATTTGATCAAAGTATTTGTATAACAATGATAGCTAGGATCATAGTACTTCAATCATAACATGAAAGACAAAGTTCTAACAATAAGACATAGCAACTATGTTGCAACATGAAAAGGCACAAACAAAAGATTCATAAATAACAATACTTTGCAAGACGTTTGTTTGTTTCACATAAAGAAAACATAGTATAGTGGCATTTAGCTTGTCCCTCATAGAGTAGAAAACATAAATACATAGGACACCTTCAAAGTTCATAAGAGTGACTAGATACAAATAGTTTAAGAACAAGCAATATCAAAGTTATGCATCAATCAACAAGTCTTGGGACAATGCACATAGAACTAAGAATAGCCACTATGCTCTCAAAGTAGGTGCATAAAGATAGAAGGTGGAGACTCAACATAAAAGTAAAAGAAAGGCCTTTATAGAAGGAAGTAGGGATTCAACTTTCATAAAGAGCTTCCAAAAATTATGGTACTTTTTAGCTTTCAGCTCTCATTGCCCCTATCATAAGCATCTTGAAGTGATTAAGGTTAAAGTGAATAAACTATGGAGTATATGCTTGACAAAGTATAAGTTGGAAATCTCATGTCCCTTAAATACGAGGGCTGCTCCTCATGCTACTCAAGTTTAGTTATCGGTAAGTTCTTGTCATAGTAAGTACATGTGTATCATAGAGAACCGCCAATAGGGTACCCCTTTCCCGATGATACGGAAGAATCCCCATATCAAAATGACAAGGCAAGCAGACAACGAGCATCTCAGCAATCTTCTTATTTACCATGGGTGGTATGGCGGCCCCCTGGCCCCTCTTCGTCTCGTATTCTGGCTCCGTGTCCCTCTCGGTGAAAAATTGGCTTTGGCTTTTGTCCCGTCCAATTCCGAGAATATTTATTTTCTGACTTTCCTAGAACCAAAAACAGCAGAAAACAGGCAGCTGGCACTATGGCTCTTGTTAATAGGTTAGTCCAAGAAAGTGTATAAAAAGTACTCCAAAGTATGGACAAAACATAAAAAAGTAGATAAAACCAAGCATGGAACATCAAAAAGTATGGATACGTTTGCAACGTATCAGTGAGCAAGTGAGAGAAGCAAGCCATCGTGGCTGCCGCTGAGAGACGGTGAGAGAACACACAAGAACACCACAACATAGTGAGAAGAGAGGAAGAAGAAGTAGAGGTGATTTCTGTCCTGATTTCTGGGATCTGACCGTTCTGTCTTCAAGCTGGTGTTTGGAGGCTCCACAGTGGTTGGATTGGCTCCAAACTTGGTGAGCTTGTTCCTTACTTTGAGTAATTCGATCTGGTTAGTTGGTTTGAGATTTGGGTCAGAGTAGCATCAGATTTAGAAGCGGTTTTGTTAGTTCAGACTGCTGCTGTTTCAGCACAGAGCAGTTTTGGTAGATGAACAGACAAGCAAAAAGTATCTGATTGAGCTGAAATTTGGCGTGTATTTTGGGAACTCGTGTGCCTATTTGTCTACCAAATTTGGTGCTGATTGGATCTGCGGTTTAAGAGTAGTTTGCTGATTACCAAAGGGGACATAAGCTGAGATACTCTATTTTGCTGTAATCTTTCTCTCAAGTGGTGGTTGTTGTTGCCGGTTAGCAACATGTTGAGTGTGTTATACATCTCTAGATGTTATAGAGAAGACTTTGTACCTAGGTTGCTCATAGTAAAGCTCGCGTGGACCGGTTGGTCCACACCCATGGTTTTTTCCTCCTCACCTTGAGGAGGTCTTTCCACGTAAATACTTGTATCACCTGTTCTGCTCGTTGTTTTATTTCTGCTGCATATCTATTGATTGAAACTATCCTCGAAGTTCACCGCAGGTGGTGGGGGTTGCGTACCTCTTCCCCCAATATATCGAAGCCCTATTCCTAGAGTGATAACCTATTTATCTTTAAGTTGATCTTGAAAAGATAGTCGTGTAATCAGTGATCTCTTGTTGAAGCATTTTCATGGAGTATCATGCGCTTCTGTCGGTCCCTATGTTGCTTTTGCCGCTAGACTATGCTCCCTGAAAACAAGCTTGAGGCAAATCATGAATATGTTGATTGTCTGGAGTCCAAAGGATGGACATGGTTTCTTTCTTAAAACGGTGTACAGTATTCAGTTTGGACGCTTCATATATTCTTAATAAATTTGTGCTTATGTGCCTCCCAAAATGCAAGGCTTGCTCTTCCTTTTCATAACAAAAGTGTTGAATGCTGAATACAACAATGGGTAACAAACAACTGAAAATAGCAAACTTGGACTTCATTCAAGGTGGATGAAGGTTAAGATGGGAACGGTTTATTGCTTGGCCTGAAATGTAAAAACTTTTTGCAAGTTCGAATTATGACAGCCATCCAAGAACTCGATAGGGAGTCCTTATGCCTATCTCAATATTGAAGCATTGCAAAGAAATTGCAAAGTCTATAAGAATATCATGCTCTATCACTACGTCGATCTACTCTAAAACCTAGTAGGAAAAGAGTTGGTTTGGATAGGAGGTGCTTGGTCAAATGCTAATTACTTGGGTCTTTCCCAAGAGTACTAGCCTAAAGTGGGAGGGCTTCGGACAACACATGATGTGCACCCAAAGTAGCACCAGCCACCCCCCGAGGGGAGGTGTTGGCCGTGTCCATCATCTCATGCTACATGGTCACTCAAGATCTCACCGCCACATGCCCTAGATGGTTCGAATCCCAAGCCATGATAACAATAAGGGAGGAGATGGTAGGGAACTAGGCCTTGTTTTCTCGCACCCTCAAGGGAGCACCAAGGGAGTGTTGTGGGTTAACCATGGAGGTGGCCCGGCCTTTCACGGTTTCTCATGGGAAGATGAGGGGTTTGCGAGGGAAAATAGGGAGAAGGCGAAGGCAAACTCACTCCACATGAAGAGCACAATGAATGCACACAAAAACACAACATGATAGACACCTTTGGCTCACTCTGCTGACTACCGACCCAATTGGGAGATAGGTATTGAACAAAGAACTCTCTCTATCCCAAACGGAGAGTACAAGTACTCTGGTGAGGATCTTGACAACTTCACCTAGAAACACTCAAGGTGAAGGCCTTGTACAATTTGGACACCATAGCTAAAATACAAAGAGAAGGTTGATAATATGAGCTCCTTTCAAAAGGAGATGAAACATAGCTAGAAGGGATCCATTCTAGGGTTTTCTAGTCTATTATCTATGTCTAAGAAACAAAGGATGAGTCATAGGGCTATTTATAGTACTTAGGGTGAAGGGGTAGGTAAAAAGAATATTCCAGGGTATCAAACCTGAAGTTGTGCGCATATAGAGTGAAACCGACTGTAACGTCGGTGCCACCGGAGCTAGCACCAGATTGGTTAGGCTGATTTGGCAGGGGATTCTGGAGCTCCGTGTTTTGGTTCAGTGTACTATAAAAGGATTTCAGCGCGCACCATTTTGAAACTGTATTCCGCCGGTTCTGTTCGGTGAGTCAGATGGTGCCGGCAGTGACGTCAGTTCGGCTGGTCTGTTTCGGTGGAGGAACCGCCGTGCCGGTTCTGGCGCCAGTTTGCCCAGTTTCGTGTCCTTATCTCCGTCTTGGCATGGCGATGATCCAACTTGGCAGTTCTTGGGGTTCATAAATGAGTGTACACAAGGCATTGTTATGGAGTAGCAAATCCATCCAAAGTAGAATCAAAGTCACACATAGAGAGGAGCGAGTTCACCTTATCATTAAGGAGCTTGAATTGGGTATGAGTCATTGGTGCACTTGGGGGACTTAGCGGGGTGTATGTAGAGTCATCGATAGAACATGACACATCAGCTCTCCCTTAGAAAAGAGTCATCCTCGACTCTAGATCATCCTCATTTCCATGAAATGGTGTAAGGTCCACCACGTTGAACGTGTTACTCACGAGATACTTGGACATGGGGATGTAGATGATGTAGGCGTTACTGTTGATTCTCTTGAGGACCTTGAAGGGACCATCACCTCGAGGCATGAGCTTGGAGTCTCGCTCTTTAGGGAAGTGATCCTTGCGGAGGTGTATCCACACGAGGTCACCTTCTTAAAATAACATATCTTTCTTGTGCTTGTTGAGCCATGTAGCTTGACGTAGAACTTGTTGCTCGATCGTAGCTCTTGTGTCTTCATGAATTTTCTTCATTTCACCTCATTTGTCGATGTCCATGTTGGTGTGCTCATGAAATCTAAGCGGTAAGATGTCAAGCGTGGTTAATGGTTCGAAGCCATAGAAAATCATGAATGGACTCTTCATTGTCGTGGACTGCTTGTCTTGGTTGTAGGTGAACTCAGCATATGGGATGCACTCTTTCCAATTCTTGAGGTTCTTCTTTATCGACACTCGAAGTAGAGGACTAAGGCTTTGGTTGACGACCTCGGTTTTCCCATCGGTTTGAGGATGCGACGCGGAGGATAATAGGAACTTCACGCCGAGCTTGGCCATTAGCCTCTTCCACAATTAGATCATGAATTTTGTGTCGCGGTCGGAGATGATCGTCCTTAGCACACCATGAAGACGAGTGATTTTCTTGAAAAACAAATTTACAATATGTGAAGCATCGTCGTTCTTATGACATGGAACTAAATGTGCCATTTTAGAAATATATCAACAACAATAAATATTGAATCATTCCCATGCTATGATCTAGGCAATCCCAACACAAAATACATGCTTATGTCGGATCATTGTACATATGGAATAGCAAAGGAGTGTAAAGAACAAAGGAGTTGGATTTGGGCTTATCTTGTAAGCACGTTGTGCATCGTTAGATGCGTCGCTCCACTTCGCGCTTGATCTTTGGCCAAAATTAGTGCGTGGACAACATGTCATATGTTTTATTGCGAGCAAAGTGGCCCATTAGACCTCCTCTATGAGCTTATTGGAGTAGCGAAATTTGGAGAGACAAATTCAGAATGCAAAGTTTGTTTTGCTTGAAAAAAATCCTTTGTGCAAATAGAAGTCATCAAATCCCTTGTGAATGGAGCACTTTTGCAAAAATTGGTCCAAAGAAGGAATTGCAAGGATACAAATATTTGATATCATCAAGACCCAAAACGTTTATCTCAAGGCGCATAAGTAGGAGTACTTTTTTTTACAGGAAAGAGCATCCACAACCACATTATCTTCGTCCTTCTTGTATTTCACAATATAGGAAAAAGATTCCATAAATTCAACCTACTTAGCGTGCCTTTTGCTCAACTTGGCTTGACTCTTCAAATATTTCAACGACCATTAGGAGTGTATATGAATTCTTTGGGCCATAAGGTGTTGCCAAACTTGTAAAACATGAACCAAAACAAACAATAGATTATTTGTGATAAATTTGATTGTTGAGTCATGCGCCATCCAACTTCTCACTACGAGAAACCAGGCGTACGTTTTGCATGAGAACGTCGCCGATACCAATACCACTTGCATGGCATTCAATCGCATTCAATGTTGAAGCTAGAAGAAGAAATCTGACTTTGGATCTTGGAGGCTTCTGGGGCTACTCTTGGGGATATAGTTTCCGAGTATATCCATTGCTACTCACTGACCAGGGTGGCCCACTTCCGGGCTAGAGCTTTGCTCCACGGGTGGCCCAGTCAGGGAAAGAAGATGGAGGCCTAGCCGGCTACAGGAAGGCCCAGAAGACTTATCAACTTAGACATGTATATAGACTTGTAGTCTAAGTTGTACTTTGTACCGACTTTGTATCCTAGCCGGATAGGTTTCTCCAGTAAACTCTAGGTCAGATAACTATATAAGCCGACCTAGGGGGCAACCTTTAGGGTTACCAATCTCACAACTCGCACAGGCGATACCGATCCTTGTAATCCTTCTTAAACCTTTAGCTCTGATGTTATAGTGGATTCTAGCAGGAAGTAGGATCTGGCTACCACAGTCGGATCTGAACCTAGGTAAACCTATGTGCTCACCATCCCAGACAACCGTACGTCTTACCCCCCCACCTTTTCCCATCCATCAAGGACCCCCTCATGGCGTAGTTGTATTCAATGCGAGGACGGAGTTAGTTAGACAGCCCATTCATGTCGCTACCTGATCCATGGGTGGTGCGTCGCTGGATTTTCACTTGGGCCAAGCCCTCCACTAGGAATAGCAAATGCATCACTATCAAGGGGCACAACATCTCATCATCGACCCTAAAAAGGGTCCAACGGCTGCTGATGGAGAAGCAGAGAGGCTATCAATGGAGCAACTGACGGAGTATGTCACGATCTTCACGTCACCTCTTGGACCGGAGCAGGTTGGCGCCATTGCTGCTCTTTTGGTCTGAGCTGCCTGGTAGTAAAGGAGGGCACACTGATGGAGGGCACGATTGTCTAGGTGTGGGCGTGGTGGTCGTTTGTGGGTCTTCCTCAATGGATGGACCGAACCTTCGAGTAGCCATCTAGAACACGCGGGGCCTCGAAAATCCCGTGAGTCGGACGGTAGTACGTGTAGAAGTGGATGCCGTCAGGGCGTCGGTGGAGTGTGTTTTGGAGTCCAAGCTACTGTTTGTAACCGCTTTCGAAATTATTGAGTGCTTTGGCCCCCGCTTCGACGGGTTGTCTTACGTGCCTGCTGTAGGCTCTGCTGGTGGGGTGGTGGTCGCGTGGACTTCTGAGGAGGTGCGTGTCCTCAGCAGCAGGTCCGATCGCTTCTCCATATCGGTTAACCTGGCGTGGCATGCCGTGGTGGCTTACTGCGGTGTATGGGCCGACAGATGAGGCTCTAAAACTGGTGTTCCTTGAAGAGCTTCATGGGCAGCGCTAGGTCCTTCATTGACCTTGGGCCGTGGCTAGAGACTTCAACCTCATTATTGAGGCGAGGGGTAAGAGCAATTCACGCATAAATAGGAGGTCGATGTGAGGTTTCGGCGGTCCCTAAATGAGCTAGAGCTTAAGGAAATGGATCTGTTGGGAAGGAGGTACACGTGGATAAATGAACGGCATATCCCCACCATGGTTAAGCCCAGTAGTTTGGATCGCTGGATTGGGATGAGATACCTCGGTGCTTCTTTGTCAGTGTTGTCCTCCTCCCTATCTGACCATTGCCCGATACAGCTCTCCACGGTGGCTAGTTTTCCCTCTAAAAGAAGGTTTCGCTTCGAGCATTTCTAGACAAAAATGGATGGTTTCCTGGATGCCATATTTGATCTGTGGTCTTGTGGATCCGTTAAAGAGGCTGGACTTTAAACCGCGGCGGCTGAGTAGGCGATTGCAACAGTGGAGCCAGTAGAAGGTGGAGCCAGCCAATGGATCCTCATGGCTAATGAGTTGATCCTGAGGTTGGAGGTGGCCCAGGAGGACATGGCGTTCAGCTCCACGGAGCACTGGCTTTGGAGCACACTCAAGTGGAAGGTGCCGGGGCTGGCTCCGCTTGCGCGAACCATCGTAAGGCAGCGGGCTCGGGTTGTGGGCATCGAGGAAGGTGACGCTAACATGCAGTTCTTTCGCATTCTAGGTTCTAAGCGCCAGCAGCATAACCATATGTGCACACTAAGAGCTGGCGAACAAACCACCCATGATCAGGGGGAGAAGGAGGAGCTCGCCTCGAACTTCAACATGGGCCTCCTTGGAACGACTCTGTCAAGAGAGTTCAATATTTCTCTCGATGCTCTTGGGATGATACCTATTGACCTGACAGGGCTAGAGGCATGTTTCACCGAGGATGAGGTGTGGGCCACGATTCAAGAAATGCCCACAAACAAATCATCTAGCCCTGATGGTTACTCGTGGGAGTTCTAGAGGCACTACTGGCCGGTTATCAAGGGTGATGTCCTCGCTGTGCTGCATGTGGTATGGATTGGTAGGGATCATAACTTTGAGTTACTCAATGAGGCGTTGATCACCCTGCTCCCCAAGAAGGACGAAACATATGATTTGAAGGATTTCCGTCCTATGAGCCTTGTCCAAAGTTGTGCGAAGGTGTTGACTAAGTTGCTCGCGAGGCGGTTAACTCCACGGATACCCGAGCTCATGGACTGCAATTAGGAGGCCTTCATCTGTGGTAGATGCATCCAGGACAACTTTGTGCTTGTCAAAGAATCTGTCAGGTTGCTTCATAAGTAGAAAGACCCGTCGTTGCTGCTAAAGGTGGATCTGGCCAAGGCTTTCGATAGCATATCCTAGTCTTTTTTTTGACCAGGGTGCTTAGGTAACAGGGTTTTGGGCCACGTGGATTCGGTTGATCTCGTTGCTGCTTGGTACGTCAACCACCAGGATACTAGTGAATGGCTCTACGGATTTTTCCTTCTCCAACCGGCGTGGGCTCCGGCAGGGGTACCCAATTTCACCTCAGTTGTTTGTCCTGGCCATGGACGTGTTATCTGGCCTCTTTAGTGCAGCCGAGCGAGTGGGCGTGCTGGCACATTCAAATGCTTCTGAGCAGTAGTGGGTGTCCCTGTATGCTGATGATGTGGTGATCTTTGCCCTGGTAGATTGATATGAGTTGGGCGCGGTGAGACAGATTCTAGACTGTTCTGGTACCGCGCCGGGGTTGCGGGTCAACTTCGCCAAGAGTGTAGTCACGCCGATTCGTTTTTCTGAGGACCCGCTCGCCGATGTGCAAGAAGCACTGCCCTACCCGCTGATGATGATGTCGTGCACCTATCTCGGTCTTCCGCTCTCCATCGGGAAGTTGCGGTAGACCAACCTGCATCCGGTGCTTGAAAAGTTGGCACACAAGCTCACTTTTTAGAGGGCGCGGCTACTGAGAAAGGAGGATACAGTGGTGTACGTTCAGGTCTGTATGACGACCGTCATGGTTTACCAGCTCATGGCGCTCAACGTCGATCCTTGGTTCCTAGATGCGGTGGACAAGCTGCGTCGAAGGTTTCTGTGGGCTAGACTTAGGGACACATCTGGAGGGAGCTTTGCGGTGGCGTGGAACCATGTTTGCCAGCCCAAATACCTTGGCGGATTGGGCATGCATAACCTCACATGGTTGAACATGGCCTTGCGCACGAGGTGGATTTGGTTCCAGAAAACCGACAACATAGGCCATGGAGCGGCATGAGCCTGCTAGTCAACAAGGATTCTGTCGCACTCTTCAACACCTCCATGGACGTGGCTGTGGGGCAGGGTCTGGTATCTTATTCTAGGAAGATCCCTAGATCAACGGGCTAATAGTGGATGCTCTCGCGCCAGCGGTGCTTTCCCTAGTGAGGCCGGCAAATAGGAGCTCCTCGACGGTGCAGGCGGGGCTGATCGCCAACAGTTGGGCACTCTACATTGTCGGTGAGCTCACGGTGGAAGCTGTGGTCCAGTACCAGGGGCTCTGGGTTGCGGTGCTCGCGGTCCCTCATGTGGGTGAGCTGGCCACGGACGAGTTCCGTTGGAAGTGGACAACAAGTGGGAAGTTCTCATCCCGATCGGCCTACCTTGCGTTATTCCGGGGTACAACAACGTTGGCGGGTGCGGAACAGGTGTGGCACTCCTTGGCCCCACTCAAGTTCAAGTTCAATGTCTGGCTGGCTCTGCGCGGGCGATGCTGGACTGCTGATCGGTGGTTGCGACAAGGTTTGCCAACCCATGTCCTCTTCCCTCTATGCATGGCCGCTTCTGAGACGATCGATCACCTGACGCTGCAGTGCTTGTATGCACGCTCGGTCT
This sequence comes from Avena eriantha, assembly GCA_910589775.1. NCBI lineage: Eukaryota > Viridiplantae > Streptophyta > Magnoliopsida > Poales > Poaceae > Avena > Avena eriantha. The sequence goes on along the minus strand of OU342744.1, from coordinate 230,988,332 downwards.
GGGCTAGTGTTGTGGCTCGGTTGGCTATGCCCAATATTGTTCCCACCCGAGTCGATTAGATCGCTAGCTGGTGGCTGCAGGCGTCTGGGTGGTTCGCGAAAGCGGAACGAAAGAACGCAAACTCGTTGATCATGCTGACCATGCGATCCCTATGGATGGAGCACAATGCGCGAGTATTCGAGGGAAAGCGAATGCTGGCCACATCCATGCTTAGTATTTTGCTCGCTCGATGAATGGCGGGTTTGGATGGCTTGTAGAGGTGGGCAGTTGGAAGGGATATATTAGGTTCTATAGGATGTGACCAGCCAAAGTGTTGTTCTACGGTGGTCCTATGTTTGCGATGTGCGCTTTGTCGAACCGCATTCTTTATTGTTCTTCAACTTCTTCTTCCTATCTTTAGAGCTTAATATAATGACGCGAAGATCTCCTGTGGCTTCTCGAAAAAAACTCCCCGTTTTGAGAAAAAAGAACTTGGCATCATCTGCGCAATGGCTTTGGGGAGAAACACGTTGGCTAGTCTAGTTACCCTTTGCAGCCGGGCACTTTATACAATTTAGAACGAAATCTTGCCAGTACGCTGAGTGTATTTTCAAAATACTATTCCCTGTGTTGCAAAATTTAAGACATTTTAGTAAGCTGGTTACTGAAGTAATATGCATGGTAATCTTCAAAATTCTATTATTAGTCCGAGTGATCGATCGAGCTGACTGCCGCTGTACTGTGTCTGCGTGCAGGGCGACACTAGCTGCTTGCATATCTCAATGATTGAGCAATTAATAACTAGTAATACCGCGCACATGATTACGATCAGCATAGCATGGCACCGTCACCGACCATCATTATCCCGGAAGAAAAAGGAACAACAAGGAACTGCATGCCACATGGATGCGATTGCCCTGCTTGGACTTGCTTGATCCGAGGAGCTAGCACTATCGACAGAGGGAGGCAGCAAAAAGAAGCTTAGCCTCCAATAAGTAACCCTGTCAGGCGGCGCCCTGCTGGACGACGCCGTCGCCCTCCTCCTTCCACAGCTTGGCCCGGAGACCGCGGCGCGGCACCGGGAACGGGCTGTACTCCACGTCGTCGCTCGATCCGACCACCTCCCACCTGCGCGCACCTCTCGTGAGAGAAAGAACCGTGGGATTGGACCGGGTCCACGTACGGGAATATATGGCGAATCTTGGTGGGATGGCCGAAAAAGGATCCGGGGCCGGCGGTGCGTGACACGTACCTGTAGCTGGTGACGAGGCGGTGGACGAGGACGAGCATCTCGAGCTTGGCCAGCTCGTTCCCGGGGCACGCGTGCACGCCGCTCCCAAACGGCAGGAACGTGTTTGGCCGTGGAGAAACCTGCACGGACGGATCGATAAAGTCACAAACCACGCGTCCTCATGGGTGCAAGCTTAATCACTGACTGCTAATGCTCCCAAAATTGCCTTGTTATGTTAGTAGTACTAGGCTAGTAGCCTAGTGTGAGTGGCTAGGTAATCATCGGGGTTAAGATAATAGCCTATGCGCGCCCGACAAGATCGCGGCTCGCACCAACGCACTCCTAACTCAGCTGGCTGATTGCTAAGTTAATAGTACAATCATATATACTACCCTTGTTTAGTGGGTCTACTCTTGCAGAGTCAACAATGTCTGTGCAGGCGGTGGCTAGCCCAGGTAATATATTGTTCTTGTCCTTGACTTCCTTGTCTGACAGTACCGCCCAAGTTAGCAAGGGAAAGGAGACAAAATTTTCTACAAGTACTCTTAAGAATTTTGTGGATTACGAATATTGCATCGTTCCATAGATCAACATCCTCAAGTCATGTCACTTAATGCACCAGTTAGTTACTTATTAGTTCCTCTAATCCAATACAGTCCATATCAAGCACTGTCCGCTTCAAAAAAAAAAAGAAGTGCCGAATGCTTACAAGTCGGGCCCATTAATTACCTTGAATCTAGAAGGGTCGAATTTGTCTGGTTCCTGGAAGTACTCCGGGCTGTGATGGATGTTCCTGAACAGAGGCATCACCTTCCACCCCTTTGGAATCAGGAAACCTATAAACACCACAGAACACACAAGGTTCAGTCACCCTCAAAACTAAATCCAGAGACAAAAAAAATCAAGTACAGCACAAGCAGCAGCAATAGCAGACACCCTCAAATGAAACTAGTAAAAAAACAGACTACACTTTAGAAATTAAATTCCTGCAACTGGTACTACTCATAATTATTAGGCCGGTTCTATTACTACGAGTATGTAGGTAGGCCGTAAATGTTCCCTGAAACCACGTCCGTTGCTCTCTCTGTCTCGTTTAATTCTGCAGTTGTACATTCTGAGTTGCTTACACCTGGGCCGGCCGCGAGTGTGAGTCAGTCGGCGCCGGTGCCGGCAGGGAACGGGAGCACCGGCGCCCTCGGCTGTATCTGTATCGCCCCATTGGGTGTGGTTCACGGCTGAATCATCAGATATTAATCTGAACGAGAGGACGACATGGACGCTTTGCCGTGTCTTAGGTGATGAAAAATGACGAACCGTCCATGAGGAGCCGTCGGCTGGTCCGTCGATCGAGTGGATCAGCCGCGCCTCAGTGAGAATTGTCTCCGTCTTAAGTTTACTGTCCTGCCATGCAAGATACTAGTAGTACCTTTTTTAGCTTGGAGAAGCATGATTCCATTCCATATGCTGAGCTGGATTTGACTCAGCATGGGAATAGAATTTATCTACGTGCATGGACTGCCTATATATTTCCTTGAAAATGGTACAACTATGCATTACCCTCTTGGAACTGCGTCTCATGCAATATAGCTACCTAGACTTGATTAATACCCTTCAAAAGAGTCGCAAAAGCTAAACAAAGGCGTCTCAATATGTCGCATTCTACTCGTAGGTTTGGAGGACAATTCCGATCCAGCTTTCGGAGTTGAAATTTCGCCGATGGGTGTCTCTTTAAAAAAACAGTTTAGTATGTCTGCGAGATATTTTCAGATTAACTTTTGCGCCGGGACCAAGCGTACAACTGGCAAGTGTACTGCAGTTCTGCAAGCTTTTGTCAGTACGTAGTGCTAGTACTATACGGCAGGCTCAAGCTAGCTAGCCCAATCCATGTTGAACACGTGCGTGCGTACCTTTGTACTCCACGTCGGCAACGGCCTCCCTGAAGGTGAAGGAGATGATGCTCGCCATCCTCAAGCTCTCCATTATGACCTTGATGAACACAAAACGGAAAGGCAAGAAAATTAAAGCATCTGACCTGGACACCAAATCAGCTTCTGTGTGTCGTGTCCGAAACCAGGAGCAAAAATCCAAATTAAAGACATAATTTTCTGAAAAAGATGTAAGGGGACGTAGTACCGCATGCGTTAGTGTCATGCCCCTCGTCTGAGCCCACGTCAGCGGACGCTTCCCGCCCTCGTTCGCCTCGTACGTCGCCATTTGCTCAGCCTGCAGCAAATTGACACGAGACGACGGTGTAACCGGTCGTCGATCGGGTTAATTTTCTTGTGTGCACTGCTGCAGGAACGGCGTGGCGACAATACAAGATCCAGTGCGTGGTGGCCAGGTACCTTGACGGCTTCGAGAAGCTTCGGGTAGTCGCGCAGGTACTTGAGGATCCAGGTGAGCACGCTCGCCGTCGTGTCCTGCGCCGCGAACAGCACGCCGATGACGTTGTCGGCGATCTGGTCGTCCGTGAGCGCCGCCACCGTGCCGTCGCTTGTCCGCATGAGGCCGCCGAGGAGGTCGCTGGCCTGGTCGCCCCGCGCGCGCCGGTCCGCCACGATCTCGCCCAGGATCTCGCGCAGCCGCTTCCTCGCCTGCATGCAGCATATACATGCACACGTCAGTTCGTCGGACGAGATCGATGCACGCACGCATGGTGCTCTGTCGTCGACAAGGTTTTCGTTTTTCGAGAGAGTGCGCGTACTTGTACGGCCCTGTAGAAGAGTGTTCCGGGGATGCGGTTCGGGAAGCAGTTGTAGCCCTTCTCCACGACGGAGTAGTTCCTCCTGAGGTCCTCCTTGTGCCGGCTGTCGAGCAGGCCGCCGAAGATGGTGGTGATGCCGACCTCGAAGGAGAGCTGAAGAAGAAGAAGAAAAAAAAGTTGAATCATATGGGAGATCGACCACGCATTGCATCAAACTGCATGTACGTACAAAATACGATGGAACCCGAATGTTCGGACACCCGTTAATCGGTGAAATGACGGGCACGTCATATCTCCCAGCTGGCACACACTCACCCTCTTCATGGCATGGAAGGTGCTGGCGACGTGGCCGTCCCAGGCGCCGAGCGTGGAGGCGACGGCGGACTCGATGTCCGGCACGAGGGCCCGGAGCGCGTCCGGGCCGAGCGAGCCCTGCACGAGCCGGCGCAGGCGGAGGTGGTACTCGCCCTGGTGGAAGAAGAGCGCGGACGGGCCGATCATGCGCTCCTTGCTCGGCGGGTACGTCGGCTTGAACAGCTGCGCCTGCGTCACAAGCACGAACCGCGCCGCCTCCGGGCTCGCCAGCATCACGCACGGGCAGCCCAGCAGGTGGGTCTTGAAGATATCACCGTACCTGCGCGCATACACACAGAGAGATTTTATTTATTTTTTCTTAATCATCTCGCACATTTGCGACTTATATACTTATTACAAGATTCCTGTGATTGCAACCGGTAATCGCGCAGTTTTTACCTCATCTGCTTGGACGCAAAGAAGACGCTGGGGTTCTGGGAGTAGAGCTGGAGGGTCTCGCCGATGTAGGGCCAGCCCATGGAGCCGGGAGGCAGCATGAGCTCTTGATCTTGTCCAACGGCGCGCCCCCTCTTCTGCCTGCTCGAGTACAGCAGAAGAACGGCGAGCGAAACGAGGATGCACAACACTGCCGTGAAGAGGAAGACGAGGAAGAAAGCCATGCTAAGTGATACTCTCAAGATAAGCAAAACTGGCTATAATAGGTGTGTCCCCCCTCTCTGTACTCTCGTATCTGAGTGCGATTTGTGTGTGTCTTTGTGGTGCGATGCTGCTAGCTGCTCTTAGGAGAGAGAGAGAAAGAGAGAGGGACACGAGGGGATCGCGCGATCTTGAGAGGATCCTCCAAATGGTGGGTGCTATGGGCAGACACCTGTGGGGTGTGGTATTTATAGCAGGGGAGGGTATAAATAAGGAAGCTCCTGGACGGCATGCGCCTCATTAGAAATTGCAAAACTGCCAGGGAGCAGACGAGAAAACACAAACACGGAGATCAGGCTAAGTCTTGATCAGCCGAGGAGGGCGAATTCCACGGGATCTGGCCAATTACTAGCCCTTTCATTTGGCATTCATCCCATTATTCATGAGATCGCTGGGAGATCTCAGGAGGATTCTCAACAAAAAAAAAGGGGAATCCTTTTCCTCATATTGATCCACTAATTGTGGGACAATTGCTGCCCTCATTATGGTTTTAGATATTTTCGAAATTAGTTTTAGAAACGGAGGATATTATCAAAACTCGTCTGTAGCTTGATGGAGCCTACACGGACCACTGCCCCGGCCCCCGAACTCATCAGGGTCCATCAACAGACAGGCATAGCTTCTCTATATGTTTTGGAGGAAAACTTACCTTTTTGCAGATGAACCCTTATAACATTTAAAAGACTTACAAAACGACTAACTTTACAACTACCTTACACACCATCATCACTTTAAAAATTGCTAATCATGCATTACCATGCCGCGTGGCAAGTACCTTATGTAGCACATCTATAGTGCTAAAATGGCATATTTACGAATCGTGACACTATCTACTACTCCCTCCGATGTAAATTAGTTGATTCGGATTTGGCTAGATTCAGATACATCCGAATCTAGCCAAATTCGAGTCGATTAATTTAGATTGATACAAATCTAGCCAAATCCGAGTTAATTAATTTGGATCGAAGAGAGTAGTCTAACATGAAAATTTGACAAAAGTTCTTAACAGAGTAACGCTTTTCTAGTAACACGTCAGATTATTTGATCACCCGAGCTTCCAAAATTCATGGGACTACAACACATACATGCTGGACACCTCCAGCTATTGGATTCTCAAGAATAACATGCATGTCCATCTTCTAAAACCAAAATATTCACCAATACTAAGTACTGCATGGCTTTCGTTAATAAACTTTCTTATGATGGGATATCCTATACTATTAGTGTTGATGTGTCACTAGATCTCTCGAAAAAAATTGAAACCCTTCTTCAATACTAAAATGAGTTTTCCAAAGACTTTGACTGACTTCATTTCGATACACCGTTAGTATTTCTATGAAAAACGCTTCGCTTCGTCCGGGATCATGCCGCACGACGCGGCATGTCCTCCTGTAGCTCCACCTTATACCATATCATCTTTCCCATTCTCTCCACCACTCTTTTTCCCTCGCGTCCATGGAATTCTCCCACCAATGCTCCGCCTCTGGTCCAATCTCATCGACGCGGCACCAACATTCTTCCCCGTCCTGACGTGTTGCTGCCAAGCCGTCCTCTGGCTTACCGTCTTGCATCACCTCTTACGTATCCCCTTCCTTGGAATTTTCTTCTTGAACGCAACGGAAAATCCTTAGCCGACATGGTTCCCTGCACCGGCGGTCTCCCCTAGTTCACCGCGTCGACGCCCGCCGTTGGTTCCAACCGAAATTGCTGCCTAGCACCGAATTGCTGCCAGCCATGGTTAGGCCTGCTACGAGCGGCAGGAGAAATTGCCGCCAGCCATGGTCGGGCCTACTACATGCAGCCGAAATTGCTACCCTCCATGGTTGAGCCTGCTACGAGCGGCGGGCGAAATTTCTACCTACCATCGCTAAGCATGCTACTAGTGGCAGGCGAAATTGCTGCCAGCCAAGGCTGGACATGCGGCGTACGGAAGCAGAAATTGCTACCAGCCATGGCTGAGCCTACTACGAGCAGCCTGCGAAATTGCTACCCACCGTGGTCTTGAATTGCATGCACTAGCCAACGTAACCAAAAGTCCGAACTGATGGAAAGGGCTAGGCAATATATCTCAATAGTCGGACGTGCTACTAGTGGCAGGCGAAATTGCTGCTAGCCATGGTCGGGCCTGCTGTGTGTGGCAACCAAAATTGCTACCAGCCATGGCCGAGCTGTTAAGAGCGGCGTGCGAAATTGCTACCCACCATGGTCGGGTGTGCTACTAGGAAGGGGAGGATGCTGTCGATACTAGTCAGCGCCCAGCGATGGTGCTTCCTAGGACAAGCTATGATGATTCCGACCATGGCCACCGGTTCTTCGAGTGGTGGCCGGAGTGCTGCGATTCATGGCAGGAGGTTCTCCCATAGAGAGGTGATGTTGTTGCTAGTGACATGGAACTACGGTACCAATGGCGGCTCGCGATGCTTCGAGCGGTACTAGTCGACGATGCTGCCAACTTTGGCTAGAGAGATCTCTGGCCCGAGATGACGGGCGAGAGTATGTTACGTTGACGGTTTTGTCAAATAGAGAGTACGGCATGGGGGAAATAGGCAGGATGGATCAAGTGGTCACGATCGGACTATGCGGGAGCCGGGGGATCGGCCCTTCCAGTCCCCATGGGACGCTTAGCGGGCGCCTATTTCTATTTTCCTGTAAGAGGCCACGATTTAAGGGTAAGGGCACTATGTACTTTTAACTTCCAAATATATGATGAAACACTTTCATAGTTCTTCTAAAATAAAATCAATAAAACCTACACAACACATTAATAAACTGAAGGCATAAGAATACATTAAAATATATCAAAGTAACTATAAATATAGACAAAATTGAAGTTCATTATTTTGTATATGGAGAACTCCACTGAGTGCAACCAAGAACATGTAATGAAGTCTACAACTTAACTTTCGATTTGTATATATGGAAACCATCACAAGATTCTTACAAATATATTGGAACAAGATAAATAGGTTAATTTGTTAGCTATAAATGGAGTGCTCACAAGACCTAATTTCCATGTGATCAATATAGACATATAAGACAATACAATGAGTACCTCTCTTTCCTCTCATGTGGTATGTTTGACAGCCTCACACACATAAATAAGACTCTTACTAGAAACATTTAAATAGCTTATTGCAGTATCATGTAATGTACTTATTTCATGCACCCCATGTAGTGCTCATGGCGGTGTTGGAGATATGCATAATGGGCTAACCATAGCGTGGCCTTATTCCGGTTAAATCGTGTGGCCCACAGATGGTGGTAAGGCCTATAGCCTGCCGGGTTGCCTAGTTAGGGAAATCTAGAACGAAGTTCCAAGCTAGGTCTGGGGAGGCTACATGCGCCGATATTGACAAAGCTGGAGCCTTCGATTGCAAGACACGTAGAATTATGTTGTATTAGTGTAAACTCCGCAACCTATCTTGCTAGGACGGTTTTCTGTAACCCTAGGTTCTGGCACCCTTATAAGTCGTACCCACGGGAGCCTTTAGGGCACGATCATATCGCAACACAACCCTAGCATAGATAACCCTTCTAATCTCAGTACGTATTGCCGATATAGTGATTGGCAACATGAGTAGGATTCTACCACCGTTGCAGGATTTGAACCTGGATAAGTTGTGTGTCACCTTTCCTGGACGCTCGCCGCCTTTCACCCCACCTCTCTAAACTCTATGTGAGGACCCCCTCATGGCATACCCGTCGACAATAACACGACATGCGGGGCAAATTCACATAGTCGTTTTCCCAACGTTATATTCATAGGATGATGTTTGGACTCCAGGAAAAGAAGGATAAATGAGTCAGGAAGCATTGCTAAACCGAATGAGTGTGACAAAACCAATACAAGCAAAATCCTTGAAACAAAGGAACACTCGTAATAGATAAATATAGATATAGTCACGCATCTCTAGTCCTGGAAGGAGACATGGCTCATTTTCGCTTTTGCGAAGACAAAGACTTAAATAATTTTCTCACGGGGAAGTGCTATGAGAGGCACTACATATCAATAAGTTGGAAATATTAAACTACATGATTTTTTATGGATGCAAGGAAGGAGTGACTGTCATTACGTGCAACCAATGTTATTACACATAAATTTGCACCATTGCATGCAGAACTAGCCGATATCCTCCTCCATTACTTTTTGATTTCCTTAACTCTAAAAACGGCACCAAGCAATGTAGGTGGTCACTCAGACGAGCAGCATCGAGGCCTTTGCAGTGGACAAGGACATGGTGATCTTCCAACCGGAGGTGACAGGAGAAGATGACACCATCGATTGAAGGATGATTGGTTACCAAGGCGAGGGTCCACCCACATGTCAGGCTAAGTTTTATTTGAGAGGAAAATGATCTGCAATTTCCATAACTATGCCACACAAAGTTCACATCTCACGACATGGCCATCCTCCCAATAGCCTACCATGCGTCTAGATTAAAATCCCCATTAGTTATTCACATGCATAACTAAAAATGATTTGTTTATAGGCTTTCTAAATAGCCTACCATCCTTCTAGATTAAAATCCCCATTAGTTGTTCACATGCATAACAAAAAATGATTTCTTCATGGGCTTTCTAAATAGCCTACTCATTGATTGAGGACCATTTTCTGTAAAACACAATTCTTGTCTGTCGTGGAGGAGTAACTTCCATTGGGAGGCCAATGCGAAGCAATCAAATTTGGAAAGTTGGTGTATTGCATCAATCACCTCTTAGAGGAGTGTCAAAAATCGAGGAATTCCAACACCCTCCTCCATTGATGAAATGTCCATAATGCCTAATCCAATTGTTGTTAACTTGCGGTGTTGTCACACAAACAATAAGAGTGAACCCATGTACGATTGGAAAATTATGAATATTGATGGGCTCTAGTGAAGTTTCCATTTCGACGGCTCATAGGTATATAGGTTTGCATCAGACAGGGATGGGGCTTATCCTAGGGCCCTGGTCCGAGGCGCGATAGCAGCGACGCAAGTTGTTGAGGCCCTATAGCAACACTGTTTCACATAGTTTCTATAGGTGGTCTGGGTGTCGCTGAGGGATGGCTCTAACCCTAGAACCAGGAGGGTACCCATTACCTAGGTGAAGTTGGCTCTGTATACATACCTTAACAAAGAAAGCAAGTGATAGTAAGAAAGGCTAAGCAACCCATTTTCCCTAGCCTACAAAGCACATTGCGTTAATAGAGCATGTACACATGGTGTGACGCCACATAACTAGTGTATCCAAATTTATAACATCACATAAACTTAAAATCATGTTAGGTACCAACCCTTCGTCATTTGAATGTTAATTCCATAAAAATGTTGGTTTCATGTCAACATAATTGTAATTATAACCTTGTACCTCTAATGTTTCTAAATACAAATTGATTTATAACATAAATATAGACATAAATGTGAAGAAAACCACATTATTTAATACACTAAATCTTGGAAGTAGCATCTTTATCACCTCATGGGTAGGTCCTCCTATCAGGGTTGAAGGGAAAGAACTTTATCAATAATTTGGCATGAAAGTTCACCTAACAATTGATCTCCCTTATTTTTATCGGGAAGTTCCTCTTCTTCGATGAGATAAGTTTGAAAACATGGTGTCCAAAAAACTCTAGAGTGTAGGACCTAGATAAGAACCTCTAGGATCAGAAGTTAGAACATCGTATTGAGCACCCCAAAGTAAGAATTTTGTTGACATGTGGATCTCCCTTCAGTAAGTTAACCTCAACATTGCTACAACGATCACCACAATATTCATACAGATGACTATATGCCACTTATTTTTCCTACAAGAATCTCTTCACTGGTTTCCTGGCTAAAACTCTACATTCTTTTACCACCTTGGTCATAGTAACACATTAATTGTTGTTGATCCTTTCGCCGAAGTATGAATCATGAACTTTAAAGCATTTCCAAATATTTGAAATATGACATGTCACAATTATTTATTTCAATGTTTCATAATTGTATTGATCTTGATGCCTGGATATCTATGTCAAGTCTTCATCATGTTACACGTTGCTAAGTTCATTATGTTGCACATCTTCGATCCAAAATGTAGTTCATTTTAGAACTGGGCACACATGTAAAAGGTCATTGTTATCCCACGTTTATTGTAAATTCATTATTTTATTTTTCTCTCCCATGTATAATAAATGGTAGAACCAACTATTGGTCAACTTCTCGAGGGCTTAAATTGTAATACCATGATAAAAAAGACATCAAGAAGTAAAAGTTCTTACAATTTTTACCATATTAAAAAATAACATGCATTTTGGATGGAAATATGTATGCCAACTTTGCAGGCTCTGTGAAAGGGGAACCACATAATTCACACATACTAAGAGCATGTACAATGGAGAGAGCTTAGAGTGATGCTTACAAAAATAAACCAGACTTTTTCTTAGACACTAGTGCTTATTTCTATAGGAGAGGTGCCTAGTTAAGCATCTTCCTTGTACAAATAAGCACCAGTGCTTAAGTCTAAACCGGTTAATTTTTTTAAGCATCTCCTTAGAACACATACAATGCTAGGTGCTTAGAAAATTAACCGGTTTTTAATTAAGCACCGTTGCTTATTTATACTAGACAAATGCCTAACTAGGCACCTCTCCTGTACAAATAAATACTGATGCTTATGCGAATGCTTTGCTCGACACCACCCTTAGCACCTTGTGTTGTACATGCCCTTAAGCACCTAGCGTTGTACCTGCTCTAATGGCGTTTTGAGTGAGGTCACATACACATGTCAAAGAGTGTACTCCAGCACAGTAGAACATAAAAAGGATCTTATTTTTGTATGTTGACTTGAAAAAGAAACTTTCTTTCATCGCATAAAAAGGAAAAAGAAGAAACATTTTTTTTGCTTTAGAGAAGAAACATCTTCGACCAAAGAGCTTACACCAAAAAATCATCTTCACTAAAGCACAAGCGCAAGGAGCAAAGGGACCAAGACATCGTTAGATTTGTAGAAAAAGTGAGCCGGTGAATGGGAGAGAACACCATGCACGTGTGATTGTGGATCCATTTCCATTCATTAAGCGACACATTGATCACTATTGTAAAAAATATATCAATGCATGTCAAGGAAACATTATCAATCGACAGTGTAAATTTGGCATCCATGGAAGACTTGAACATGGTACCCCCTAAAAATAGAATTGACCGCTGCATGTGGCAGGTGCCGTTTTGTTATGTGGCAACTAATGCCTATGTTATTGTTAAGAATAGTTAGCTTTAGAATTAGGCTAATCGAATAGTTGGTGTTAATCCTAAGCTATATTTTAGCAGGTACCTTTTTCTGATGTGGCAAGTAATGACTTTCCAGATGTAGACAAGGCTGAACTCTAACCGCTGATAGATAGCTTAGGATTAACTCTAACTATTTGATTAGCCTAATTCTAAAGCTAACTATTCCTAACTGTCGTCGGATTGAGGACACGTACGCCACGAGGGGGTCCTCGAGGCGTGCGGAAGAGAGGGGTGTGAGTCGTACGGTGTTCCGGGACGGTCAACACACAAGTTTACCTAGGTTCGAATCCGCCGGCTTTGGACGGACCATACTCCTGCTGGCAATCCAGTAATACGGCAGAGCCGAAATATGGGTTACAATGGTATCGCCTGTGCGAGTTGAGGGTCTAAAGTATTGGGTGTTATCTAGTGCCCTAAAGGGTCTCCCTAGGACGGCTTATATAGATATTCGGCCTAGGGTTTACATGAGAGATCAATCCGGCTACGGCTAAGAGTTGGTTACAGAGTATATCTTGAACTAAAGTAACATTATGGGCCTAAGTCGGTAAGACTTCTGGGCCTTCCCGTAGCCGGATTGGACTCCGTCTTCTCTCTCTCTAACTGGGCCGCCCATGAAGCAAAGCTCTAACCCGAAGTGGGCCACCCTGGTCAGTGAGAAACTGTGAGGATACCCGGAAAGTATATCCCCAACAGCAGCCCCCGGAGGCCTCCAAGATCCAAAGTCGGATTTTATCATCGTCTAGCTTGATATCCGGCTTGCAGAATCTTGAAGGGTTCCTAAAACTTCACAACAAAAAATACGATCCGGGTCTTACAAGTAAGTCGGACCTTTCAATTGCTTACTCGGATTTTCCAGCTCGCTTTTTAAACTAAGCCGGAACTTGGTCTCTAATGCCACCTGACACAAGTATGGTCAAGTCACGTCATCTGACAGACGTTCCGTCAGCACGACCGTTGGTGGGTCCGCGGTTCGCGGAACTGAGGCGCCGTTTCAATGCGTGCCTGGAGATCGAGGCGACACAATCATCACGCGGGCCCTCCCCAGTTCTTTCCACGACGCGTGGCGGTTACACTATAGCGTTTGCACGAATCTTGGCGCAGGTAGGTGGATATAAGGGGTTTAGATTTCTTCTTCTCCTCTCCACCAGTCCTTTGCCGTTCCTTCCTTCCCAATCCTCCTGCATGCCCAGAGCCTCCTCGCCCTCCTCCCACAGAGCTCCTAGCGCCGCCACTTTAAGGTCACCTTTTCCACCGGAGAAAAATGGCTTCATCTTCTTCTTCCTCTGGTTTGGCGACGACAGCGGCGGCGGCGTCGGCGGAAGCAGCTGCGGAGAAGGAGAGTTTCCGGGAAATCTGGATCCCCTGCGCCCTCGACGAGGCAGGCCTCAAGAACGTGGAGAAGGAGGGGCTTCTCGCCCCGGCGACTGGCAGACCGGCCTCGGCGAAACCGTCCCCAACCCGCGCGAGGGCGAGCGTGTCCACTTCGGCACCCATCTGGACCGAGGTTTGTCCTTTCCTCCCTCGGAGTTCTTCTCCGAGGTGATAGATCACTATGGAGTTCAACTCCACAATCTTCCTCCCAATTCTCTTCTAGAAATGAGCGGATATGCTGCGCTTTGCGAGGACTTTCTCGGCATTAGGCCGAGTTTGCTTCTATTCCGGTACTATTTCCATATCCGGAGAAATTCCATCACTGCCGGTGTTCCTTATATCACCGGTACCATTAGTTTTTCTGTTAGACGAGACCGGGCCTATCCCAAAATTTATGCCAGTGACTCGGTCAAACAATGGCCAGCCACTTTCTTCTACCATAGGGATATTCCGGCTCCCGGCAAAGCTACTGCTTTGCCGGCTTTTGTCGACGGAGCCGCCACAGCCCAGCCTTCCTGGGACGAGGCTGCCCTGGCTCTCACCGACGATCTGATCCTCGCTAAGAGGCGGATCGAGTATTTGATCAAGCACAAGGGTCTGAAGGGATCCGACTTGGTCCATTGCTAGGTCTCACGTCGGATCCAGCCACTTCAGTACCATGGGGACAAACTGATGCACTCCATCACGTCTTCCAAAAAAGATTCCCTCCACATCAGCCCAAAAGCCTACACCGCCCAGGGTTACATAAGCCAGATTAAGTGGCTGATTAAGGAGCGGATCGAGAGGAAAATTTCGGAGGTTTCTCTGGATATGCACACGGCGGAAAACCCCGTAGTGTTGGTAAGCTTCCATCAGTACACCTTTTATGTGTTTCAATCTTTAAATTATATACTGCAATGCTGATATGCTTTCCTGTTTTTCAGCTTGCTGACCTCCCCGAGTTGGAGCTTGCTCCACTCGAAGGATATCCTCCTGAGTTTTCTCAGGAGACCGAAGTAGTCCCATTGCCGGATCTTGCGCTCAAGAAGCGTAAAGCTCCGACAATGGCAGTTGGCACAAAGGAGGTGCCAGTCATGAAAAGGTAGCCTTTTGTCACAACATTTTCGCCTTTGTACTTTACTCAAGTTTCTTTCCGAGATGTAATGTTTCCGACTTTACTACTTTCTCAGAGCAAAATCAATCATCAAGGGGAAAGGGATTCCTTCAAAGCCCTTGCGACAAACGAAGCTTACCATAGCTTCCCTTGCCACGGCTCCTCTGACTCCTGCCCCTCAACCTTCTACAACACTGGCAATTACTCCCTCTCTGGTTGTTGCAGAAGATCCGGCTCCTCCAACGGCGCCTGTGATCCTTGGGTCACACACTGACGTCATCGTGGGTGCGTCAGCTCAAGATAAGGGTGAACCCTCTTCGGGTAATGATCCCTCGGCTGAAGTCTTCGCCGACAACCTCCTTAGCAATCCCGGACTTGCCAAGTTTGGCTTATCCTGGAAATCTGCAGAGGAGATCCAGCGGCTGGCCAGGCAAGTCCTGGACAAAAGCCATCTATCCCCCTAAGAGGAAGCGCAAGAAGCAGAGGACGTCAAGTTCTCTGACCTTCTCGCTCAAGTCCGCCTTCGCGACGAGAGAATTAGGACTGGCGAACTTCCAACAGCCCCAGTAATTCCTCTTACCCTCGCCGAGAAGGTGGCAACTGAAGTGAACGCGGGGTTAGACAAACTCACCCGCGAGCAATATGTAAGTCGGAATTCCAACTCTTGTTTTTTACATTATGTTATATCATATCCTCTAGTCCCCAAGCATGAAGTAGGATATAGAAATCCGGGTTTATGCTTTCATTAGGATGCCAAAGAATGAACTAGTGTAGCCCCCAAGGCTCGTGCTGATATTTAGCAAAAAATATTAGCCCGAGTCTTAAGTAGCTTTCTGACTTTGGGTATTCTGACTTATAAAAAGTATGTTCCTATAACCAGGAATTATTAACCAATGTCTGTGATAAGCTGAGAGAGATCAAAGCTCTCCGGCTTAAAAATGCTGAGCTCAAGGTAGCCAAGGATGAAGCCGAAGGTAAACATTCCAAGATTCAAACCTTGTCTTTTGCTTTTTCAATATCAAATTTTTCTGAACTGTTGTTCTTTTTGACTTACAACGTTGGTGAAACAATCCATCGCTATGATTGAAGAGGCTGAGAACCTCAAGACCCTAGTGGTGGAGAACAAGGGACTTCGCCAAGAGCTGGATAAGATCAAGGCGGATCATGAAAGGAGAATAGCTCAAGTCCTTGAATCCTCCTCCATGGCCACTGAAGAGCGCGATCGCAAGATTGCCGCTCAAGATAAAGTTATCTCGGACCTCAAGAATGAGCTTGGAAGAGAGAAAGATCTCTCCGAAGCGCTCCGGGCTGAACTCTAGAGTCTCCGGGAGGAGAAGACCAAGATCGACGACGTCATTCTTGGTACGTTCCATCTGTCTGATTTATCATTTCTTCGACTTTCATCAATGTCGGATTTTCCTTGACTTGTTTTGTGTTTAGGTCCTCTAAACTTGACGGACTCTTCCTCCTCCGAGCCCCGCACCCACCGGCTTACCAAGTTGGTGATCTTCTGCATGACTTCCGCCAGTCTATTGAAGACATTGGCGAGTCCCTGAGGATTCTGGACATTCCAAGCATGTCGGATTTTTAGGTGCGGGACAAGGCCAAGGAGATGCCGCAGCTTGTTCGGGACTGGAACATGTCCTACACGCGGACTGCTGTGCAGAACGCTCTCACCATGGTCATGAGCCACCATGGAAACATGGAGATATGGCAAGTGACCAGAGGGTACTGCAAGGTAGACGAAGACGGACAGGAGCAAGACCTTCAAGCCATCATGCACTCCTGCGCCGGATATGGGTGCCACATAGCTGATCTGACCAGCTACGAGATCCCCTTCTTCACCCGCGTAGATACCCCGCCACCTCCTCCAGAAGAAACCGAAGAAGTTCCGACGATGAACGGACCACCTCGGATCCGGACATCTTGGAACGATATCAAGACGGAGTAACCAGCGAGCCGGCAGCTCCTTCATCTCCTCCTGCATCATAGACCACAAACTTATGTATGATTTTGTGAAAGAACATGATGCACTTGTAAATATTAAATACTATGAGTTTTTCTAGTGCTAAGTTTTTTATCTACTCAGCACTTTTGTCTTAGATTTTTTGCGTGCATGAAATGTTCATATAAGCACTTGAAATTTTCCGTCTCTACTTATCGTTTATCTGGCTTTCCGCCTCGTCCCTTTCGTGAGCCGGGCAAACCTTCAGCCGGAAACTTTGCCGAGCAACGGAGCTCAATTGCTAAACCATTTTAAACTCGGAAACAAAGCCGACTTCCAGTACCAACAATTCACTACTCGGAAAATACCCGCATCCAGCAATCAGACAAATAACCAAAGTAAAGACTAGAATTTTTAGAGTTATACCCGAAGGTAGCAGCTTTAGAATCGGAAATCTAAACCAGAACGAACATGAGCATAAAGTACTTTCAAGCATTTTGGGATTTTCGATTATGACATGATCATTAGGAAATAAAATGGTACAAACTTCTCAGAAAAACTTTGAGGTAACCAAAACTTTTATTTCTCACAGAACATGTGCATATTTATGATTACAAAGAAGGATAAACTAAGAATAAAAGGGACGTAGCTGAGCAATATTCCACGATCTGTCTAACTCATCCGGATTTGTACTGCCTCTAGCTCTCTTTCTCTTCTTAGTAGCAGGTCTTTCTTTGACTGGCCTCATGTTAGTTAAGTAGTACGATCCATTGTGCAATACTCGACTAACTAAAAAGGGCCCTTCCCATACTGGGGAAAGTTTGTGCTTTCTTTGTTGCACAAGCCAGAGAACCAAATCACCTTTATTAAAAGATCTAGTTCGGACTCTCTGGCTATGATACTTGCGTAACTTCTGCTGATAGGCTATAGATCTCATTTCAGCAACGACGCGAACTTCTTCGACTTAGTCGAGATCATTTTGTCAAAAAATCTCGGCATCCTCTTCGGTATACGCGCTGGGAGAAGTATGAATTAAATCGCTAGGAAGAACTGCTTCCGCAACATAGACCAAGAAGAAAGGTGTGTATCCTGTTGACCTGTTCGGAGTTGTTCGTAAACTCCAAATTACAGAGGGTAATTCCTCTGCCCAAGCCCCCGCAGCACGTCATAGTGGTGCTTCGAGTCTTGGTTTCAAACCTTGTAGAATTAAACCATTTGCTCTTTCGACTTGTCCGTTAGCCTGTGGATGTGCGACTGACGCAATGTCAAGTCGGATATTTTACTCATCGCAGAATTCAGCCAGTTCTCCCATGGAAAAGTTACTCCCATTGTCCGTGATAATACTATGCGGATAACCATACCGGATTATAACATCCTCAACAAATCTTTTGGCTATTGCTCCATCACAACTAGTGACAGGTTTAGCCTCGATCCACTTTGTGAATTTGTCCACCATCACTAAGAGGTGAGTGAGTCCACTTGGGGCTCGTTTAAAAGGTCCTACCATATCAAGCCCCCAGACCACAAAGAGCCATGTTATAGGTATTGTTCGCAGCTGATCAGCCGGAACATGAGCTTGCTTGGCGTATTTTTGGCAGCCTTTGCATGTTTTGACTAATCGTTCGACATCTGCCTGAGCTGTAAGCCAGAAAAATCCATGTCGAAAAGCTTTTGCCACTAAAGATTTGGCTGCAGCGTGGTGACCACACTCGCCTTCGTGGATTTCCCTTAAGATTTCCACTCCTTCTTCCGGAGATACACAACGCTGAAAAATCCCAAAAACACTCCGTTTATGGAGATCACCTTTAACAATAGTATAGGCTTTTGCTCGTCGGATAATCTGTCGGCTCAACACCCCGTCTTCGGGTAATTTGCCATCTACCAAGTAATCGAGGTAGGGTTGAGTCCAGATGGGAATTACAGCCAGAACTGCTATCAAAGGTGAGTCGGATTTGGTCGGATATTCCTCATCTACTCCCTTTATCGAGGGAACTTTGAGGTGGTCTAAAAATGCGCCTTCCAGGACCTCTTTTCGCGCAGAGCCTATTCGAGATAATGCATCTGCTTCCTCATTTTCTGCTCGAGGGATGTGTTGAACTTCAAACCCTTCGAACGATTTAGATAGATCATCCACGACAGCTTTATATGCTGCCATGTGCTTATTTGCATTACAAATGTCCGAGACTTGCTGAGCAACAAGATCCGAATCTCTGTAACACATCAAACGTCGGATGCCAATATCCTTAGCAATCCGGATTCCATGCAGCAGTGCTTCATACTCGGCAATGTTGTTTGTCACTGTGAAGTGGATCTGCAACACGTATAAAAGTTTATCTCCTTAGGGTGATTTGAGCACCACGCCAGCCCCCGAGCCCCCTCGAGCCTTAGACCCATCGAAAAAGAGGGTCCAATATTCCGACTCAGGGAGGACCATATTCTCCTTGGTCTCTGTCCAATCAGCGACAAAGTCGGCAAGGATCTGGGATTTGTTTGCTATCCGGGGTTTGTACTCAATATCGAAAGCTGCAAGCTCTATGCACCATTTGGCGATGCGTCCTGTGGCATCGTTATTGTTGATTATATCTCTCATGGGAGCCTTGCTCACCATGGTAATTGGGTGCTCCTGAAAATAGTGTCGTAACTTACGAGATGCTAGAAAAACACCGTAAGCCAACTTTTGATAGTGCGGATACCGCTGTTTTGATTCTGTCAGGACCTCGCTGACAAAGTACGTCGGACGCTGCACCAAGTGTTCCTGATTTTCTTCTGGTCTCTCCACTACCATAACGATACTGACAACCTTATTTGTCGCAGCAATGTAGAGCAACATCGGTTCCTGAGGTTCCGGCGCTGCAAGGATAGGAGCAGATGAGAGTACTTTCTTCAGGTCTTGTAGTGTAGCTTCAGCTTCGTCAGTCCAAACAAAATCTTTGGTCTTCTTCAGGAGTTTGTATAATGGTGCGGCTCTTTCACCAAGCCGGCTTACAAATCGACTGACCACAACAATGCAACCAGTTAATCTTTGTACGTCCTTCAGGCGAGTTGGCCTGGAAATGTTGAGAATAGCCTTGATTTTGTCACGGTTTACCTCTATGCCTCTTTGAGACACGATGAAACCTAACAATTTTCCGGCTGGTATTCCAAAGAAGCATTTCTTCGGGTTAAGCATGATGTTGTATTTTCGTAGATTGGCGAATGTCCTCCAAGTCGGAAATCAACGTTTCCTTCTTTTTGGACATGATCGCGATATCATCCACGTATGCATGTACATTGCGTCCGAGTTGATCATGGAGGCAACGCTGCATCGTCCGCTGGTACGTAGCTCCTGCGTTCGTCAGCCCGAAGGGCATCGTAACAAAACAGAAGGTTCTAAAGGGGGTTATGAATGAAGTTTTGACTTTGTCAGATTCCTTCATTCTGATTTGGTGATAACCGGAATATGCGTCGAGAAAACAGAGGAGTTCCGAGCCTGCCGTAGAATCGATAACTTGATCAATTCTAGGCAGAGCGAACGGATCTTTTGGACAAGCCTTGTTCAAGGCAGTATAATCAACACACATCCTGAAATCAGTGGTGTCCTTTTTAGGGACCATTACAGGGTTGGCCGACCAATCAGTATGGATGACCTCTTCTATGAATCTGGCTAACTCGAGCCATGCTAGTTCCTTAGCTATTGCCTTACGCTTTTCATCACCAAACCGTCGTAAGGACTGTTTGATGGGTTTAGCGTTTGGGTTTACATTTAGAGAGTGCTCGACAAGTTCCCTAGGTACTCCGGTCATGTCAGATGGCTGCCATGCGAAGATATCTTGATTTGCTTGGAGGAACATGACGAGCGCGCTTTCCTATGCGCTACTTAGGCCTACGCCTATCTGGGTGACCTTGGAGGGGTCATCATCCTTCAACGGCGTCGTCTTCGTCTCTTCTGATGCCTTGAACTCCGGATTTGGCTTTGTGACCTCCTTCTTTGTTGCGGTCATCTCGGACGGATCTATGCTCTTCTTGATCTCATGGTACTCCTGGATGTGCAGCACAGCTTCTGCAAAGGCGGCATTTCCATCTTCGCACTCTCGCGCCTTCTTCGAGTCTTCCCTGATGGTGATCACGCTGTTGGGACCTGAAATTTTCATCATATTGTAAATGTAACACGGATGAGCCATAAAAGCCCAGTAAGCCGGACGTCCGAATATAGCGTGGTATGCGCTCTTGAACGGGGCCACTTCGAAGGAAAGTGCCTCCGTCCGATAATTCTTTGGAGTTCCAAAAGTAACATCCAAAGTGATCTATCCTAGGGAATTAGCTTGTCTTCCTGGGACAACTCCGTGAAAGATCACAGAGCTATGGTTCAGCTGTGTTTCCGAGATCTTCATCCGACGTAGCGTTTCGACATAGGGAATATTGGTACTGCTACCACCGTCCATGAGGGTCTTGGAGAAACCATAACCATCAATAAGTGGATTGACGATTAAGGCGTATTTTCCTCGCCTATGTAGCTTAGGCGGATGATTAGTGCGGTCAAATGTTATTGCCACTTCCGACCAGTCCAGATACTAAGGGACAACCAGAACTGTTGCGTTGAGCTCGTGGAGAACTGCTTTCTTGACCTTTGCTGGTTGAGATCCGAGGAAGGTGACGTAAGTGTCCTTCTTGGTGGGAAAGTTTTCTTCCCTTCCGACTTGGGATTTGAAGCATCGGCTTCCTCCATGTCGGAATTTTCCTTGGTCTCTTTGTCCTTTTCGGGATTTTTCTTTCCCTTCTTCCGCTTAGCGTTGGTGTGGGACGAGCCCCCATTGGCGTCCAAGTGATGCACATATGGGTTATTGGCGATATCGGCCCAAGTGTAGGTTTTGCCTGGTTGTTGCTCTCCTCTACCTTGGACCCTTGATGTCCCACGGCCACGCCCGCGGCCTCCGCCACGTCCTCCTCGTCCTCCAGACCCGGAAACAGTAGTGACTACTGCTGTCTCCGCGTTGGGTTTTTCTTCCGAGGTATTTTTGTGCTTCTGAGCTTGTTGCTTTGGTTGTTTTGCCGACTGAGGCACAACCAAGACATTGAGTAATCCCTCTGCATCGTCTTCAGCATCTGCATACTTGCTCGCTGTTTCTATCATCTCTCCTAGATCAGTAACCTTGTCACACTTCAAGCGATGGCGCAGTAAACCAATTGGGAGACCTGCGATGAAAGCTTCAATCGTAGTTTGATCATTTACTCCTTCGCATGAGTTCTTGGTGTCAATCCATCGTCCGAGGTAATCCCGGCAAGTTTCTCCGGCTTTCTGGGTGCAACGCTGTAGGTCTCCAACCGTACAGGGCCTCCGATATGTGCCTTTGAAATTCCGAAAGAACGCACTTTGTAAATCATACCAGTTATGGATGGTGTTCGCCGGAAGTTCATTGAGCCATGATCGTGCCGTCTTCCGCAACATAAGTGGGAGATATCGGGTTGCGACCAGGCTGTTTCCGCCTTTGGCGATGCAGCAAGCTTGGAAGAAATTCTATAACCAGGTGTCTGGCCGAGCAATGCCGTCGTAGGCTTGGATATGTCTTGAGATAGCAAATCCTTCCGGGAACTTTGTAGCTCTGATGCGTGGTCTGAAGAATTTTGGGCCCACGTATACATCGTCGTTTTCGTAGCGCGGAGCCTCTATATTGGAGTTGATCCTGTTCCTTGTGTCGTTCGGGGATAGGGATCGCCCCGAATGTCGACTGTGCCTGCGGTGCCTTGGAGCCGGACTTCGGCTTCTGCCACCACCTCCTCCGCCATGTCGTCCTCCTTGACCTCCTTGGGGGCCGTTGTGATAACTCTGTGGTGGAGAGGGTGGTGCAGCTGGATAGTTTCCGGCTGATCGCCGGCCTCCGTCCGGAGCGTCATTATTCCGGCTCCGGGGAGGTTCTTGACTATGACGAGCCCCCTGCCGGCTTGTTCCAGCGTGGTTTCTGTCGTTCCTTCGTCCGTCGTTCCCACCATGGTGAGGCTCAGCCGGACGGTTTTCATGTCTGGGAGGTGGCATTCTCTGACGATCCTCCTCCCGACGTTTCTCTTTATCTTCTCCCTTTCGGGGAGGATTCCTCGGATTCAGTGCAGCGATCGTGTCTTTCTCGGCTATTGGATCGACATTGCTCCAGTTATGTGTAGCTCTGCGGTGCTACCCCGACGATCCGGTTCTTGAATAATTGTCTTCCCTGCGTTCGGGGTGATGATACTGCGCCCGAACATAGTGGGATCTTACATCAGCCCATGTCGGATCTGTGCGACATTGGTCGGAATCCGAGACCAGCTTTTGACTTCCAGATAGGGTGACCTTTTGCTTCTCCAGTCCCTTATTGAGTAGCTTGGTACCCAAACGTATCTCCTTTTGTCCTGGATTAGCCGATAGAATTTCGCGAGCTGCCACGGTATTTTGCACTGGTGTTGGGTAAATCCAATCTCCGTTGCTATCCTTCCGTGGCTTCCCCATCTCATCTCCAAAAAGGACGGCACGGACACGTGGGAATTGGTTGTCATCTATGTGATGCTTCCGTGTCTTCTGATGCAAACGGGACATGTACTCCTTGTTTGACATACGCTTCTTCTCCACCTCGACGTTTTTGGCTTCATCAAGGAGTTGTTGACGACGCGCTTCTAGGGCCTGGGCCCTTTCGTCCAGCTCATCTGTAGTAAGTTCTACAGCTGTAGGGATAGGTGTGGTTAATGCGGCATCGATGAGTTTACGCGCACCTTCAGTGATCACGTGTCCATCCACCGATGCTTCTTTTTTCGGCTCGTCTGGGATAAGTGCTCCATCCGAGTCTTCTTCGTATTCCTCGGCGATTACCTCCTCTATGAGGGGGTCTTTTGCCGGGGTCTTGTTCTTCTTGTTCTTCTTCTTTGCCTTCTTGGCAGCGCCGGTAGCAAAGACGACTTTGGGTCCGTTTCCCGGAGTCAAGCTCTGATCGGTACTTTCGGACATCTGGACCTCGGGATTATCTCCGATGTCCATGTCATCCTGCGCTTTGGGAGAGTGTTCCACGGATCCTTCATCCATGGCTTCTCCTTCTTCTGCAGCTTTGGAGTTGTACTCCTCTTCGTATTCCGCGGAGAACTTTCGGAAATCTTCCGACGTCATAGATTCATCCGAGGATGTGGGAATGTCGGCGTTTGTTCCAATTGATGGGTTCGTAGCATGGAAAACAAAAATTTTCTACCGCAAGAACGAACAAAACCTAGATCCAATCCAGATAAAAGCCAAAATCTAATCTATGAGACATGAGCAACGAGATAGATAGGAACTAACCCTCGTAGATCCGAAAGCGTTAACGAGATTAGATCTCGTGGTTGATGTAGTCGATCACTTGCCGATCTCAAGATCGTGTGGACGATCCTTCCGGCGTCGCGTTCCAGCAGCGCTTCCGCCCTCGGTCAAGTAGACGATCCTTCCGGCGTCGCGTTCCAGCAGCGCTTCCGCCCTTGGTCAAGTTGACGATCCTTCCGGCGCCACGATTCGGCAGCGCTTCCGCAGTCGGTCACACGTGCGGAGTCGAAGCAGACCTTCCTCTCCCCGTTCCAGCGAGCAGCGGAGGTAGTAGATCTTCTCCACGGAATCCCAGCAGCACGACGGCGTGGTGGTGGTGGTGGAGTAGAGAATTCTGCAGGGCTTCGCCTATGCCTGTGCAGAATATGGTGGAGGAGAGAGGCGGCAGAGATTGGACGTTATGGGAGCAAGGGAGGAGGGGCGCCCCCTGCCCCTCTATTTAAAGAGGGGATGGCGCCATGGGGAGGGGAGTCCTTGTAGGACTCCTCTCCTCCCTTGGCCGGCGGATTGGAGGTGGGGGGAGGAGTCCTCCTCCCCCACGAATCCGTATCTTGACCCACCAGGACTCCTTGATCCCTATCTTGATTTTCAAGCAAACTCCAAGATATCTTCCAGAACCTTCCGGAACATTCCGAAACCTTCTAGAACTCTCATACAAATACTCCGGAACATTTCCTATCTCATAAAATGATTTCCTATATATGAATCTTATTCTCCGGACCATTCCGGATCTCCTCGTGATGTCCCGGATCCATTCCGAGACTCCGAACAACATTCGGTCTCCAACGCACATTCCATATCTACTTAAAACAACTTCGAACCTTAAGTGTGTCACCCTACGGTTCGTGAATATGTAGACATGATAGAGACACATCTCATATCAATAACCATCAGCGGGACCTGGAGATCCATAATGGCTCCCACATACTCAACGATGACTTCGCGATCGATTGAACCATTTACATACGAAACTAATTCCCTTTGTCTCACGATATTATACTTATCCGAGGTTTGATCGTCGGTATCTCCATACCTAGTTCTACCTCGTTACTGATAAGTACTCTTTACTCGTTCTGTGATATGTCATCCCTTGTGACCTAGTCACATGCTTGCAAGCTAACTAGATGACATTCCACCGAGAGGGCCCAGAGCATATCTATCCGTCATATGGATGGACAAATCCCAATCTTGGTTCATGAGCTTCAACACATACTTTCAGAATACCCAATGACACTTTTATAACCACCCAGTTACGAAGCGGCGTTTGATGTTATCAAAGTATTCATCCGGTGATGGTGATTAACATAACCTCATGGTCGAAGGAATAGGTTACTATGTATTTGAAAGCTTACAGCAATGTGAACTTAATGACTTGATCTTATGCTACGCTTACTATGGGTGTGTGTCCATCACATCATTCTCCTAATGATATAACCTTGTTATTAATCACATCCAATGTCCATGATCAGGAAACCATGATCATCAATTAATCAACAAGCTAGTTCAACAAGAGGCTTACTAGGGACTCTTATATGTTTACAAAACACACATGTATTAGTGTTTCCTAATAATACAATTATAGCATGGGATGTAAACATTCATCATAAACACAAAGATATAATAATAATCACTTTTATTATTGCCTCTTGGGCATATCTCCAACAGTCTCCCACTTGCACTAGAGTCAATAATCTAGATTACATGGTAATATACCGAACACCCATGGCGTTTTGGTGTTGGTCATGCTTTGCCCTAGGGAGAGGTTTAGTCAACGGATCTGCCACATTCAGATCAGTGTGTACTTTGCAAATCTTTATGTCACCATCTCGGACATACTCGCGAATAGCGTGGAAACGTAGCTTGATGTGCTTCAGCTTGCTATGTGACCTTGGCTCCTGTGCATTAGCTATGGCACCTGTGTTGTCACAGTAGATGGCCATCGGGTCCAACGCACTGGGAACCACGCCGAGTTCAGTAATGAATTCCTTCATCCAAACGGCTTCTTGTGCAGCCTCCGAAGCAGCTATGTATTCCGATTCAGTTGAAGATTTCGCCACAACGCTTTGCTTCGCACTCCTCCAGCTTACTGCAGCACCATTCAAAATAAATACGTAACCCGACTGTGACTTTGAGTCATCCGGATCGGTGTTCCAACTAGCATCGGTGTAACCGTTTACAACAAGCTGTTCATCACCTCCATAAGAAAGAACCATATCCTTAGTCCTATTTAGGTACTTTAGGATATTCTTGACCGCTGTCCAGTGTTCCTCTCCAGGATCACTTTGATATCTGCTAGTCAAACTAACAGCATGTGCTATATCTGGTCTTGTACACAGCATGGCATACATGATAGAACCTATGGCTGAGGCATAGGGAATTTTATTCATTTTCTCTCTATCTTCTGCCGTAGCTGGACTTTGAGTTTTACTCAAGGTCTTACCTGACAACATGGGCACGAACCCTTTCTTGCTATCTTCCATTCTAAACTTCTTTAGAACTTTGTCCAAGTATGTACTTTGTGAAAGCCCTATTAGGCGTCTTGATCTATCTCTATAAATCTTGATGCCTAGAATGTATGCCGCTTCGCCAAGATCCTTCATTGAAAAACTATTATTCAAATAGGTTTTGACGCTATTAAGAAGTTCTATATCATTCCCAATCAACAATATGTCATCTACATACAGTACTAGGAATGCTACAGAGCTCCCACTCACTTTCTTGTAAATACAAGCTTCTCCATAAGTTTGTATAAATCCAAAGTTTTTGATTACCTTATCAAAACGTTGATTCCAACTACGGGATGCTTGCTTCAGTCCATAAATGGAGCGCTGAAGTTTGCATACCTTGTTAGCATCTTTAGGATCGAAAAAACCCTTGGGTTGTACCATATACAACTCTTCCTCAATGTCACCATTAAGGAACGCCGTTTTGACATCCATCTGCCAAATCTCATAATTGAAATATGCAGCAATTGCTAACAAAATCCTCACAGACTTTAGCTTCGCTACTGGTGAGAATGTCTCATCATAGTCAACTCCTTGAATTTGTCGGAACCCTTTCGCGACAAGTCGAGCTTTATAGACGGTAACATTACCATCAGCATCTGTTTTTCTCTTGAAAATCCATTTGTTCTTGACAGCCTTACGGCCATCCGGTAAGTCCACCAAAGTCCACACTTGGTTTTCGTACATGGATCCCATTTCGGATTTCATGGCTTCTAGCCATTTGTCGGAATCTGGGCTCACCATAGCTTCTTCATACGTCGCAGGGTCATCGGCGTTGTCCACCAACATGACGTTCAAGGCAGAGTCATACCAATCAGGAGTGGTACGAACCCTCGTTGACCTGCGAGGTTCAGTAGTAACTTTGTTCGAAGTTTCATGATCATTATCATTAGCTTCCTCTTCTATTGGTGCAGGCGGCACCAAAACATCTTCCGGTGCTGTGCTACTCTCAAATCCGAGAGAAGGTTCAATAACCTCATCGAGTTCTACTTTCCTTCCAGTCACTTCTTTCGAGAGAAACTCCTTCTCAAGAAAGGATCCATTCTTTGCAACAAAAACTTTGCCTTCGGATCTATGATAGAAGGTATACCCAATTGTTTCTTTAGGGTATCCTATGAAGACGCATTTCTCCGCTTTGGGTTCTAGCTTATCAGGTTGTAACTTCTTTACGTATGCTTCGCAACCCCAAACTTTAAGGAACGACAACTTAGGTTTCTTACCAAACCACAATTCGTACGGTGTCGTTTCAACGGATTTAGATGGTGCCCTATTTAAAGTGAATGCGGCTGTCTCTAATGCATAGCCCCAAAATGATAACGGTAAATCTGTAAGAGACATCATAGACCGAACCATATCTAAGAGAGTTCGATTACGACGTTCGGACACACCATTACGCTGTGGTGTTCCCGGCGGTGTCAACTGTGAAAGTATTCCACATTTCTTTAAATGCATGCCAAACTCATAACTTAGATATTCACCCCCGCGATCAGAACGCAGAAACTTAATCTTCTTGTTACGATGATTCTCCACTTCACTTTGAAATTCCTTAAACTTCTCGAAAGTTTCGGACTTATGTTTCATGAAGTAGACATACCCATATCTACTCAAGTCATCCGTGAAGGTGAGAACATAACGATATCCACCACGCGATGCTACACTCATTGGACCGCACACATCGGTATGTATTATTTCCAATGAGTCTGTAGCTCGCTCCATTGTCCCAGAGAATGGAGTCTTAGTCATTTTTCCCATTAGACATGCTTCGCATCTTTCAAGTGATTCAAAATCAAGTGATTCAAGAAGTCCATCAGAATGGAGTTTCTTCATACGCTTCACTCCAATGTGACCAAGACGACAGTGCCATATGTACGTAGAATTATCATTCAATTTAATTCGTTTAGCATTTATGTTGTGAACATGTGTATCACTACTATCGAGATTCAGTAAGAATAAACCATTCATCTCAGGTGCATTACCATAAAAGATATTACTCATATAAATCGAACAACCTTTATTCTCAGATTTAAAAGAGTAGCCGTCTCGCAATAAACAGGATCCAGATATAATGTTCATGCTTAACGCAGGCACCAAATAACAATTATTTAAATTTAAAACTAATCCCGAAGGTAGATGTAGAGGGAGCGTGCCGACGGCGATCACATCAACCTTGGAGCCATTTCCAACGCGCATCGTCACCTCATCTCATGCCAGTCTTCGTTTATTCCGCAGCTCCTGTTTCGAGTTACATATATGAGCAACCGAACCAGTATCAAATACCCAGGCACTACTACGATTACTAGTAAGATACACATCTATAACACATATATCAAATATACCTTTCTTCTTGATGTTGCCGTTCTTCAGATCTGCCAGGTACTTGGGGCAGTTACGCTTCCAGTGACCAGCACCCTTGCAGTAGAAACACTCGGTTTCAGGATTAGGACCAGCCTTGGGCTTCTTAGCAGGTGCGGCAGCTTTCTTGCCGTCCTTCTTGAAGTTGCCCTTGTTCTTAGGCTTGCCCCGTTTCTTGAAATTGGTGGTCTTATTGACCATCAACACTTGGTGCTCCTTCTTGATCTCCACTTCAGCAGTTTTTAGCATGGACGACAGTTCAGGCAACGTCTTGTTCATGCAGTGCATGTTGTAGTTCATCACAAAGTTCTTGTAACTTGGTGGCAGTGATTGAAGGAGACGGTGAATCCCCAATTCATTAGGAATCGATATTCCCAACTCTTGGAGCTTCTTAGCGTACCCAGACATGGTGAGCACGTGCTCGCTAACGGAGCTTCCTTCTTCCATCTTACAGTTAAAGAACTTCTCGGAGGCCTCATAGCTCTCCATTGCCGCGCGAGTCTCAAAAATTAGCCTGAGCTCCTTAATGATCTCGAACGGGTCGTGGTGCTCAAAACGCTGTTGGAGCTCCGCTTCTAAACCGTACAGGATGGCACACTGAACTGTGGAGTAATGATTCTTCCGAGTGGCGAAAACATTCTTTTCGTCATCGGTGGCATTATCTGCAGGTGGGTCACCTAGCGGTGCATCGAGCACATAGGTCAACTGACCAGCCCTGAGGACGATCTTCAGTCCACGGAACCAGTCCGTGAAATTGCTTCCATTATTTTTAAGCTTTTCTTTCTCTAGGAACGCATTGAAATTGATGGAGGGGGTCGCCATAATCTACAACAATTTGCAAGTAGTTTTAGACTAAGTTTATGACAAATTGAGTTCAAGTTTAATTATTAAACTAACTAGGTGAACTCCCACTCAAAACAACATCCCTCACATTGTCTTAGTGATTACACGAACCAAGTCCACTACACCAAGTCCGATCTTCACGAGAGAAGATGTAGTTTCATCGGCGAACAATCTTCATGTTCATCATATCAATTATATGACTCATGCTCTACCTTTCGGTATTCCGTGTTCCGAGACCATGTCTGTACATGCTAGGCTCGTCAAGACAACCTTAGTTTCCGCATGTGCAAATCTGGCTTGCACCCGTTGTATGCACACGTAGAATCTATCACATCCGATCATCACGAGATGCTTCGAAACGACGAGTCTTAGCAACGGTGCCAACTAAGGGTGAACACTTTATTACTTGATATTTAGTGAGAGGGATCATCTTATAATGCTACCGTCGCGATCTAAGCAATACAAGATGCATAAAGGATTAACATCACAGGCAATTCATAATAAGTGTGATATGATATGGCCTTTTCTTCTTGTGCCTTTGATCTCCATCTCCAAAGCACGAACATGATCTCCATCATCACCAGCATTGCGTCAAGGTCAGTGGCGCCGCTTCATGGTTGTCCATCATCGCCAGCAACTATTACAACTACTTGGAATAAAGCTATTACAAGATGAATAGACACGCAGGTCTTAACAGAATTAAAGACAACCATTAGGCTCCTGCCGGTTGCCATATTACAACAAGGATCATTGCATACATCAAATACAATCGCAATCACATGATGGCCATATCACATCACAGAACCCCTGCAAAAACAAGTTAGACGCCTCTAATTTTCTTTGCAAGTTTTACGTGGTTTGGGCCTTTCGCATAAGACCGATCTTACCTACGAACAAGAACCACAACGTTGATACAAGTGTTGTCAAGATGCTCATTGTAAATCGAATCTTAACTATGGTGGGAGAGACAGACACCCGCAAAGCCACTTGTGCAATACAAGTTGCACGTCAAGCGTGGAGCAAGTCTCATGTGCGATGACATGTAATGTTAGCCCGAGCCGCTTCATCCCACCATACCGCAAGATGCAAAGTACACGCTAAGACACCGAC
This sequence comes from Avena eriantha, assembly GCA_910589775.1. Classification (NCBI taxonomy): domain Eukaryota; kingdom Viridiplantae; phylum Streptophyta; class Magnoliopsida; order Poales; family Poaceae; genus Avena; species Avena eriantha. Next base: position 230,957,648 of record OU342744.1, on the reverse strand, counting down.
AACAAAAGCATCAACGCCCACAAAAACCATTGTGTTCTACTCGTGCAACAGATCTACGCATAGATACGGCTCTGATACCACTGATGGGTTCGTAGCATGGAAAACAAAAATTTTCTACCGCAAGAACGAACAAAACCTAGATCCAATCCAGATAAAAGCCAAAATCTAATCTATGAGACATGAGCAACGAGATAGATAGGAACTAACCCTCGTAGATCCGAAAGCGTTAACGAGATTAGATCTCGTGGTTGATGTAGTCGATCACTTGCCGATCTCAAGATCGTGTGGACGATCCTTCCGGCGTCGCGTTCCAGCAGCGCTTCCGCCCTCGGTCAAGTAGACGATCCTTCCGGCGTCGCGTTCCAGCAGCGCTTCCGCCCTTGGTCAAGTTGACGATCCTTCCGGCGCCACGATTCGGCAGCGCTTCCGCAGTCGGTCACACGTGCGGAGTCGAAGCAGACCTTCCTCTCCCCGTTCCAGCGAGCAGCGGAGGTAGTAGATCTTCTCCACGGAATCCCAGCAGCACGACGGCGTGGTGGTGGTGGTGGAGTAGAGAATTCTGCAGGGCTTCGCCTATGCCTGTGCAGAATATGGTGGAGGAGAGAGGCGGCAGAGATTGGACGTTATGGGAGCAAGGGAGGAGGGGCGCCCCCTGCCCCTCTATTTAAAGAGGGGATGGCGCCATGGGGAGGGGAGTCCTTGTAGGACTCCTCTCCTCCCTTGGCCGGCGGATTGGAGGTGGGGGGAGGAGTCCTCCTCCCCCACGAATCCGTATCTTGACCCACCAGGACTCCTTGATCCCTATCTTGATTTTCAAGCAAACTCCAAGATATCTTCCAGAACCTTCCGGAACATTCCGAAACCTTCTAGAACTCTCATACAAATACTCCGGAACATTTCCTATCTCATAAAATGATTTCCTATATATGAATCTTATTCTCCGGACCATTCCGGATCTCCTCGTGATGTCCCGGATCCATTCCGAGACTCCGAACAACATTCGGTCTCCAACGCACATTCCATATCTACTTAAAACAACTTCGAACCTTAAGTGTGTCACCCTACGGTTCGTGAATATGTAGACATGATAGAGACACATCTCATATCAATAACCATCAGCGGGACCTGGAGATCCATAATGGCTCCCACATACTCAACGATGACTTCGCGATCGATTGAACCATTTACATACGAAACTAATTCCCTTTGTCTCACGATATTATACTTATCCGAGGTTTGATCGTCGGTATCTCCATACCTAGTTCTACCTCGTTACTGATAAGTACTCTTTACTCGTTCTGTGATATGTCATCCCTTGTGACCTAGTCACATGCTTGCAAGCTAACTAGATGACATTCCACCGAGAGGGCCCAGAGCATATCTATCCGTCATATGGATGGACAAATCCCAATCTTGGTTCATGAGCTTCAACACATACTTTCAGAATACCCAATGACACTTTTATAACCACCCAGTTACGAAGCGGCGTTTGATGTTATCAAAGTATTCATCCGGTGATGGTGATTAACATAACCTCATGGTCGAAGGAATAGGTTACTATGTATTTGAAAGCTTACAGCAATGTGAACTTAATGACTTGATCTTATGCTACGCTTACTATGGGTGTGTGTCCATCACATCATTCTCCTAATGATATAACCTTGTTATTAATCACATCCAATGTCCATGATCAGGAAACCATGATCATCAATTAATCAACAAGCTAGTTCAACAAGAGGCTTACTAGGGACTCTTATATGTTTACAAAACACACATGTATTAGTGTTTCCTAATAATACAATTATAGCATGGGATGTAAACATTCATCATAAACACAAAGATATAATAATAATCACTTTTATTATTGCCTCTTGGGCATATCTCCAACACCAATTGCCTCCAGCACTGAGTCGGTGTTTTCTCTAGCATTGGCAGAGCCGGATCCGGATCCAACATATCCGACGAAGTGTGATGCCTGCTTCCTGAGGTACCTGCGGCTTTCGCGATCAGCCATATCAAAACTTTTAATGGTTTCGAGGATTGCATCTGCGCTAGTGCCTTGCAGTATCATACGTCTTAGTGTGTACCTGAGGAAAGGCATGTCTGTCCCGGCATCGTCAGAGCCGGAATCAGTGTCGTTGATATGCTCCTCCTGGATTTCGACCTCCACGGGTGGGTCGATCTGGGATCCGGCTTCTCCAGGGAGATCCACTCCAGATTCGACTTGGACCGTTAGGTCTTCTTCAGGCTCGGATTTCTCCACCATCTCCGCAACTGGTGCGGGCTGGGTGGGATTAGGGTTTTTTGAGATCCGGAATTCTGCCGCCTCCGCGGACAAAGGGGATCCAGAAGATTCTTCTGCCTCTATCATCACCGCTAGGGTGGGTTGGGTAGGTTCAGCGAAACCGATGTACACATCGATCTCGCCAAAAGACATGATTGTATAGGCAGTCACGACCTCCCTAGCCGGAATCCAAGTCTCGTCGAGAACGATGAGAGGGACGTCACTGGCATAGAGGATGCGACCGACGGCGATGGTCTCACCAATTCCGATTCTTGCAGATTCCGCTCGGAACGCAGATCCGAAGCTCACTTGCCCCACGGTGGGCGCCAAATGTCGTCGGATTGAGGACAAGTACGCCATGAGGGGGTCCTCGAGGCGTGCGGAAGAGAGGGGTGTGAGTCGTACGGTGTTTCGGGACGGTGAGCACACAAGTTTACCCAGGTTCGAATCCGCCGGCTTTGGACGGACCCTACTCCTGCTGGCAATCCAGTAATACGGCAGAGCCGGAATATGGGTTACAATGGTATCGCCTGTGCGAGTTGAGGGTCTAAAGTATTGGGTGTTATCTGGTGCCCTAAAGGCTCTCCCTAGGACGGCTTATATAGATATCCGGCCTAGGGTTTACAGGAGAGATCAATCCGGCTACGACTAAGAGTTGGTTACAGAGTACATCTTGAACTACAAGTAACATTATGGGCCTAAGTCAGTAAGTCTTCTAGGCCTTTCCGTAGCCGGATTGGACTCCGTCTTCTCTCTCTAACTGGGTCGCCCGTGAAGCAAAGCTCTAACCCGAAGTGGGCCACCCTGGTCAGTGAGGAACTGTGAGGATACCCAGAAAGTATATCCCCAACACTAACCGCTGATAGATAGCTTAGGATCCCCTTGGACAAATGTTGTTCCTTGAAATTTCATCAATGAAATTCTTCATATAATCTTTGAGTGCTAGAAATTCCATGTATTTGTTTGAACAATCCTTATCTAGATAGTTTAGAATCTCTCCTCAAAAAACCAAGCATGGGAAATATGAGGAGAGTAATATTTGATATGCTGTTAAAATATGCCGTGTGTACCTCCTTTAGAAAACCCATGTTAAAATTCACCTTCCTCGGCACATGTAATTTAGGGCAAGTAACGACTTCCTTGTTCTTAAATTAGTACTCCCTCTGATCCATAATAAGTGTCGTTGATTTAGTGTCTTATTTATTATGGATCGGAACATGTAACGTAATAAGCACTTACAAGGAAAACTTGGCACCCATGCAAAGACTTGAACTCATGCACACCTGGCAGCTATTACTACTTCTTCATTGTTAATTAATTGATTAACATTAGCCTGACTGTTTCAGTTACCGCAATGTAGCAGCCTGGAAACGCCATTGACGATGCCGGAACACTTTGGCACCAAAAGCTCGTAAAAGTGACGTTCATGCATGCATGCCATGCGCCGAGCTTTTCTTCGACACACGTTAACATCGTAGAACAGCCTGTACGTGCATGATGACCTTGTGTCAGCACCCTTTGCATACGGACGTAACTGCTTATGCCATTATAAGGAAAGAAAGCTAGCTGCAGTGACACACGTTAATCCTCCAAATACACGCACACGTAACGTCCGTCCGGCGGCACCTGCAGCCCGGCCGGTCGTCGGCGCGCGTTTCGCTGTCCTGACAAATTTGCGCGGCAACGTACAGGTGGCGCGCCGGCGGGGCGCCCATATGGCATGGCGCCGGACCGGGGTCGTGTCAAAGGGACAGCTGGCCTCCGTCGTGGAACTGACTCACGCGAGCAGCGCGCAAAGTCCCCGGCCAATCGGGGTACTCCGTGTGGCGCGGGGAGCGGTTGGTCGATCGTGGAGATATTCAAGGCATCGAACGAAACCTGAGGCTGCGCGCTTCCGAAACGAGGCCGGATTAGAATTTCGGATGGACTTCGATTCTAATCAGCCCTTTGACGTTTGGGAACAGGCCCAGGTACACCCTCTCGCTTCGGCAAAATAGAAGCTTGGTCAGAATACGAGATGCAAAGTTTCATTCAGAACGCAAGGATCTTTTCCTGGTTAGAAGGTGAGGTGGCACAACAGAATCTTCAGCGATCAATGGTGTGGTACCACGTGCAACTATCGGCCATATAACGACGACTTTTCTGATGCGGAAAAAACAGTGCACAGGAATTGAATCAGATGGGTTTCCCTAATCAATAAGTTTTGATACTCCTCCGCTAATACAAATTACTCGTCACAGATTCAATGGACCTAGACAAATTTTAGCCAATAATAGACATGAGGGAGTATCTTCTTTCTATTTTCTACAAGAAAGTCCACCGCGGGGAACCTCCAGTAGCCTAGACGGCTAACCGGTCAAGGTACGACAAGTCCATATTAATTAATTTTCTTTCTCGCATTTTAGCCAAATTTCTGTTTTTTCCATTTGGGTGCTCTCTTGGTTCGATGGCGATGTTTGTTGTGTGTGTATCAGATTCCGGCATGAAGGTCAGACCTGATTTGGCGCGGTATCTGCACATACAAATACGCGGTGCTGGTGTGGCCTGACTCCGTTGGCGCGTGGCTTTCAAGGGAACGACCTTGGCCTCAGATTTTTGGGTTGCAATTCTGAACGCACAAAGTGCTCGTTCGTCCAGTGGTATGGCCCGCCGCACTAGCTCTTACTGAAGCGCTTTATAATGGCGTTGTGGTGGAAGCACGAGCTCTGCAATGAGCTGCATGATCACGAATACTTCGGCAACCTGGAGGAAGAAAAGCATGAGCTCGAAGGGGAAAAACATGAGCTCTAGCGGATACACGCCGAGGAGATGGATGCGATGAGGACCAGTTTAACTGATATCTCTGAAATGCTACGCCTCGGTTACGGCCAGGCTAGATGCCTTTCAATTAACATGATTGGGTAGTTAATCTTGTATTATGTGCTAACTAATTGCGGAAGTACTATGCTAATTATCTAGTTTGTAGCAGTTGATAGTGTGGTTTGTATTTCCCATGTGTTTATATATGTGTATGTATTATTTTCGAGCAAATTTCCAAATTTCCAGACCTAGCTCACCGTTCCCGCACTTAGCAAAATATTCAGACTAGTTCCCTCACTTGTCTCGTTGTCTCACTCGAAAATATCCCCACCAGTTTCAGCACTTACTCCGTGCCTGAGCTTCGACCAACGCCGTCAAGCTCGTCGTGCAGATTCTTGTCCCGCCGCGATGCTTCCACCGTCGCCGTGCAGATCCTTGTCCCGCTGACTGCTTCCACCGTCGCCGCCCTGCCCCGCCGCCTGCTTCCACCGTCATCGTCTAGATCCTAGTCGCCCCGCCGCATTCGCCCCGCCGCATTCGCTGGTACGTCCCTTACCTAGTTTTACCGGGTACATGGGATTGGTATTATGTAGGGCACGACACGGGGATCGCTAAAATATTGTTTTTAGGACAACTTGTATATTGGGTCAATGGATTCAGCTATTCTCGCAAATTACGAGCTTAAGCGTCAAGCAAGAATTGTTAGAAACAATAAAATCCTCACTGATATGGGATTTGAGAATCGTTTCCTCATCCAACCGTATGTTCCTTTACATATGAAGAATGCATAGGTAATTTGATGCATTTAATTTAGCCAAATTGCTGAAACTGAAGTTGTTCTATGTACAATAAGCTGATCTTGCTGCATTTTATTTATTATCAGACTTAGGTCATATCTGAAGAGGCATCCAATAAGCTGAAGCCTTGCAATGATGTACATACATAAATTCACTTTTATTTATGGTGTGCTACTTGCTAAGATATGCTTACCGATTTACTGTGCTATATTGTATTTGCAGTATCTATCTCAGTCAAATCGGTCTACACTTACAAATTTTGGAAATGCTCAAGAATCATCCCATTTACTCAACACTTCCGCTGATGTATGCAACTGGATTTTACAATATCTAGTTATATGTGTTGTTTGATGAACTACGCTTGTCGATTAACTTCATCTCTCAGGAGACAACTGGCATCTTCCTGGACTTGTTGGCTACTGTATGCATCTCCAAGACAAAAAGAAATCTCAGGACAAAACTATAAGGCATCTCCGGGACACACGGAAACGTCAAGAGGGAGAGATTAAGCAACTCAAACAGAAAGTGGCCACATCCACTTTGTGTATCAGTCAGCTGACTGCATGATGGAATACAACAATTTTAATGGCCTTTGATGCTGCTAGTGAAATCCAAAAGTTTGTGTGTGGGCACTACATCCTAGAGGTAGCTGACGACAGGGAGATCAACATGATATTGTCATAGCTAGATGCACAAGTTGAAGAACTTCTATAGTCGGCTATACATGCATATGAGAGCTTTACTAGAATTCAAGATCGTGAAGGATGCTCGTACAAGTCTGATCCTGCAGAAGCTAGATGACTCTGACCTTGAGCCATATGATTATGAACACAAGGACAACCCTTACAAGCGCGACCGTGCTACTTTCTTATGGGAAGAATTTGAGATCTCTTTGGAGGATGATGTTTGTTAAGCCATGTTCTATTATGTTCAGGTTTGTGTAGTACCGTGGAACTGATTGCTACTTATGTCATATATTTTGTACATGTTGTGAACTTGTGATGATATTTGAAGCATCATGTGTGATACTTATCATGATTATCTATGATTTCTGTTAATTAAGATAAATAATCCTAAATATAGAAATGACTGGCTAAATTGATGCGCCTAGAAGAAACATTAGGAGCGCTAAAAATTATGCCGTGCATGGGTCTATAGGACGGCACCGAATTGTGTCGGCCACGCAACAGCTACCACGACACCTAAGTAGTGCCTTCCTACATGGGACATGGCCACGACACATAAGCAGTGCCTCCCTACATGGGACATGGCGTATATGATTTGTTATCGTGAAAGCGCTAGCTCGGCGGCTCATGTTGTGCCGTGCCAAAAAATCCACCGCCGTTACAAAATCCCTGATGCAGTTATCCCTAGTGGCTTTTTGCCGTGTTAGCACGAGCACGACGACTAAAGTTGTGCCTCAGCATCTATAAGAGATAGCACGTAGGCTCCATGTTGCGGTGATAGCCCTCCAAAGGCCTACGAGGGAAACATAAAATATGCGCCCAGACCTCTTTTCCAGAGCCTTTTTCACATGACACGGCCCAATACAACGTCTAGCCACCCCAGGCCGCACCCGACCCACATGGTGGCGACGGGGACGCAGGATGGAGCTGGAAAAGGGCTAGGCCAGTGCTCTCATTGGGACAAAGAAATATTTCCCCCATTTTGCTATTTTCCTTGTCCATCTCGCATGTTTTCTGTCCTACCACCTTCGATCATCGTTGTCGCCACCCTCCCCGGTAGAAAGGCCATGCCACAACATCGATCCTTCAAACACCTCCCTCGCTTCCACCAACCCGCTTTGTCGTTTTTTGGTGTCCACTAATAGTTGCGAGACCACCTCGCATCTGCCTTGCATGCTAGGTATTAAGTGATTTTCCTAGGTCATGGATTGAGGCTATGAGATTATGTTCGCCTTTGTAATGGAGAGGAAGTCATTTTTGTCTCTTGTCTCCTAGGTTTGCAAGCCCGAGATGTACAACCGAAACATGTAGGATCGAAGCTAGATCTCCACAAGAGAAAGCTGAGGCAGAGGATGGAGGGCTATTGCATGTTGTACACCGACAATTTCACGGACGACCCAACCCATGACGAGGTGACATTTGGGTGGTGATTCAGGATGAACATTAACTTGTTCATGAAGCTGGTGGTTGGCCTCAGGGATTTCAACGACTACTTCATGTGCAAGAAAGACTGCACCAGAGTGGTGGTTTTTCCTAAGTTCAAAAGTGCACTGATGCTTTGAAGATGATTGCATATAGTGATCCTACTGAAACCTAGGGCGACTACTTATGTGAAGGGGTTCCCTGGTAGAAAACAAAAAATTCCTAGTAGGAGAACGCACCAACCCAAGATCTATCTATAGAGAAGTATAGTAACAAGCGGGATACGGTATTCATACCTTTGAAAACCAGACACGGGATTATGTTCCCGCATAAATATTGCTGATGAAGCCGAGCATAGAAGACCTCGAGGTCTAGAAGGCTTCAACTATCCAACACCACTAACGGTAGTGCCTCATCAAGTTTTACATGCATACTGTGTAAAGACGTCTCCCAGGCCCCAGTCCAGCAAGGCAGCAGAAGAAGAATATTCGGACCGATTCCAGCAGCACAACGGTGTGCGCTGGATGGAGAAAACTCTACCTCGTAGAGCATGTTCCAAACTTGGGAACACGCTTGAGAGAGGAAGGGAGAGAGATAATAGCAAAGGCTAATTGTGGGATGAAAATTGAGGAGGAATGATGTGGCGCCCCGCAAAAACCACTACTAGAAAATCGCGGTGTTTTGTGCATTGCATCATCATGACCGCATGCTCATGTCATCATGCCACCTTGCATTTGAGCATCGTCATGTCATCTTGCATTTGTTTACATAAAACTATTTTCGAAAAATCTGTTTTTGTTTTCTAAACGCCCTGTTATTATTTCAAATCAAAACCCAGGTTTTCGGATTATTTTGTTTTGTCTACCAACGGTTTGCAAAAGCCTCGTTTTTAATAAATAAAATATTTAAATTATTTTTGGGAGGAAGCCAGCCAGGCCCGAAAGCCCAACCGGCCACCTACAGATAAAAATCCTACCTACCCCAGAAAACACCCAAACCTTTTCTACCAAAAAACCCTACCCTATTTCCTACCCAGCACCCTCCACCTCACCTGCACCAATCGGTGCTCGCCACCTCACCCAGCCAGCCTCCACACCGCTGCCACACCTTCCCCTGGACCCACTCCACCTCGCCACCTGGCCAACCCCCGCCTGGGCACGCACCCGCACGCCACCACCCGCCCGTCCCTATCGCCCTGGCCCCACCATCACGCGACCGACAACGCGCCCCGCGCCCGTCGCCCAGCCCCACCCCATGCCCCACCTCGCACCCCGCGCCCCTCCTCCTCTCCCCACCTGCTCGCATCCCCTTCCCTGCTCTGCGCCGTCACCCTCCGCCGCCTCCGGCCAGCGTTCCGTCGCCGCCCCGTGCGCGCCGTCGCCCAGGAGCCCCGCCGTCGTCTTCCTCCACCCTGCCTTGCCGGATCCCGCCGCCGCGCGGCCGTTCCGTCGCCGTCCGCCCCGTTTCCCCCGCGCTCCCCGCCGCCTGCAAGCTCCTCCACCGCGTCGCCAGCCTTCGTCGCCGTCTCCTCCAACCCCTCGCAGCCGCCCCGTGCCCCCCTCCGCCGTGCCTCCTGAGCTCACCGACCGGAGCTCCGCCCCCCGTCTTCCACCCGCCAGCAGGTGCCGGCCTCCACCCGGGCTACTCGAGGCTCTCGTCTTCCTCTACTCTGGCGGCCCGCCCAAGTTCGCCTCGCCGAGTCCGCGTCGTCGCAACCCTCCTCCTCAAGACCGAGCGCTAGCTCGACAGCCTCTTCGTCGTCCTGCCGCGCCGCCACTAGGATCTTCTCCGGCGGTCCTCTGTCTTGCAGGGCCTCCTTCTCGCCCACGCGCGACGCCACGCTCCCTGCCGCGAGACGCTGCTCGTTTTACCCACGACCGCCTCCGTTCTAGGCCACCATCTGTCGCGCTGCAGATGTATGTTGTGGCTGTGTTCGTGCTCTGCTTTAACCCTGTGTTCTAGATGGTCTATCTCCACTCCGTGCAACTTAATGCGCTATCCCGGTGGTCTACTACTGTCGGGAGGTGAAGATGCAATAGTGGTGACATATGTGTGGAAATGACGGTGTGGTACTACGGCAAGGACTTCCAAGACTGACGGTGATACCATCCGAAGTACACGGCGTTGAAGATACAAGATCAGCCACATGGAACCCCGAGACCATGGTAACCGAAGTTATACACCGGACTGGTACATCAAGACCCCGGATCCAAACCACGACATCCGCTTCATGCTCTCCTTCCCGGATGCCGAGACCCCGGACGCCAAGACCGACCCGGTATGCGGACCCGACAAGACCTTCGCGACGGCAAGATCAACACCGACCAGGGCGAATCCGATGCGCTCCCGACGCCAAACCAAGTCCTTCTTCCCGGATGCGACAAGATCTACTTCCGTTTTCCGAGACCGATCCCGTCGAACCGCCCCCGTCGAACCCTGTCGAACCCCGAACCCCTCGGAGCCCAAGTTCGCCGAACCCTAATGTCATTCCCTATCCGAGACCCCCATTTATTTTATAATATGGCATTACCGACTGTCGCATATTAATTGTTCATCTCGCATGCATATCATACTCATGCCGGATCTTCTGCCGTAGTATTAAATATTGCATCCGGTGTTTCTTCTAGTGTTTGCTTCTTCGCGGACTAGGCTGATGAGTTGATGCAAGTATCGACAAGTTCTTCGGATATAAATCTCCGGCAGTGTTTCCCAGGCGAGCATCTCTCCCCCTTCTACCTATTTTGCATTTATAGTCTTTATTTCCTCCTGTTGATCTATTGCTACCCGTGTCATGATGCTTTAGTTTCCGAACACCAGTTATATCCCGTGCAGCCTCTATATTGCCTTGGACACCTCCTATTACCCGTGTTTGGTAGATACCTGGCCTTGCGAGTCGTAGTTGCTTGATCAGGTGCGATCTCGTGTTGTCGAGTACCACAGTTGTTGGAATGGTGGAGATGTTTATTGGTGGAGATGTTTATGGTGGAGATGATCATGACTTTAATGACAACTATTAAAAATTCTAGATATAACTAATGCAGAGGCATTGGTGGGCAATAGATGTTATTTGGTTCTTCCACGCTCACTTGTGTCCCGTAGGACCCCGAGTACTTAATACCTGTTCCTTGATTTTTCGCACTATCCACATCCGGGAGGCCTTATGGACCCCCCTGAGCCAGAGCTTGATTCATTTCTATTTCTTGGGGCCACAAAGTAGTCTGGGGCTTTATTACTATCCTGTACTTATGCCATGTTACTGCTTTATTTAAGATTGTGCGTGGAGCACCTGTACTATTTTGGATCACGGAGTGTTTTCGCGGTATCGACAAGCCCAGTCACACTTTCGGGTTCCCAGTCATTTACAGCCATTGACGCAAACCCTGGGTCTGTTCCGGAGCCGGCCAACTTCGTTGCGTGTAGCTTAGTGGGGTGGCCCCCTGAAATATTTTATGAATCCTGTGATCGCTTTGTCGTGAATGCCTCATTGGGTTTTGAGTTGGTTTTTCCGAGGTTGATCGAGTGTGTGTTGCTATTTGTGCACCCCTGCAGGGTAAAACTTTCTGAAAGCCGTGTCCGTGGTTATGGACGACTTGGAGCACAGTATCTCGATCATAGACAAGCATAACTAAAGTAGTGCTATAAATTTGACTTAATATATCTGACTAGTAATCAGATTCAACTATAACGGAATGGATATTAAAAATGCCAACCACTGCTGGATCTGGGTTGTTTGTTATACCTGTCTAGTAAGTATTGCAACTCCAATGGAATGTGATAAAAGTGTCAAAAACTTCTAGGTTTTTGGGATTCCTCAGGACAATTATATCTGCCTAGTAAATGATCCAACTATAACGGATTGGTGATTAAAACTGCCCACTACTTATGCTATCAGGACGGCCCATGCTATCTATATTTGACTAGTAATTGCTTCAACCATAATCGAATGAATAAAACTGCCAACTGTGTGAGTTTCTCGGTTGACTTCCTCGTTTGGTCTCGAGGGGGAATTCCAGGATAGGTTTGTTTGGTGTTAGCTTCAGGTTGGATCCGAATAGGTATTTCTTCTCCGTCTCTGATAACCGCCAGATGTATCGAGTCTCTATAGGTTGTTTAGTGCCGCTGCGCCGCCGCTTCAGCCCACCATACCTATGTAGGCGAGAGCCGCCGAATTCTAGCCTCGCCGTGTACTGGCCTCCGTACTGACGCTCCTCTTTTTCCTTTGCCCTTTGTCGGCACCCCTTTTGTTTTAGCAGGTTTGAGATCGACGTCGTTAGCAGGGTTACCCTTACGGCTTGGCCTGGGCAGGGTTATGGACGCCATTGATTATTCTTCAGGGCTCTTAGCCCCATTTGCATCTTGTCCGTAGTCGGACGCTCTATCGTTTTCAAGGTGATTTGGATCTTTGTATTATATATTTGTATTCTTGACTCCGGGAGTCGCTGTTGTATATATATCTGTTCTGTGGGTCCCATCGAGGACTGTTGTGTAATGTTATTACTTCGTTTTCCACCCGCACGAAAGTGCCTGGTGGGCGTCCTTTAATCGTTTCTATGCGAGTTTGGCGGAAAGGGCTAAAACTTGCATAGGGCCGATTTGAGGGTGTTACAGAGTGGTATTAGAGCTCAGCAGTTGCGATACCCCACAAGTCCAGCCTATAGGATAACCTAGCTAACGGCCGAAGTAGAGTGTCAAAACTATTTTGCAAAATCGGTTGGATAGATCTGATTAGGTCTGATTTTACTCCTTACCCCTCTGCTGTTCTCCTCTTACCTCTGCGTGTTTTGAATCTACTCCCTTACCTTCTTCTAGTCCAGGATTTCTCGTTGGTGGGTTTTCTGTCGTACCTTCAGGGTTTCGCTTCCTCCTTTGGTAACAGTGTTTCTACACCCGGTCTTCGTGCTATCTGAGGAATCCTTCATCTGTTGGACTTCTCTCTGTTCCTTGTGGTGCCTTCTGGTGTTTTCCGACGCAACGCCATCATCTACGCCAGGTCCGATGTAGAGTGTGCCTCACTCCTTGTTTCCGAATCTCGTTTCTCGAGATCTTCAGTCTAATTCTGAGAGTTGGTTGCATAAATCCCTTATTCATATGCAGAGTAATGGTTTGGGTGCGCGATGGACTGATCACCATCTGACTACTCTTATCATTCGCTCTCGTACATTGAATCGGTGGATCCAGCAATTTTACTCCGTCCACGGAAGCTAGAGGTGGCTTTATTTGTGGATACCTCCACCTTCGCCTTTTGTTTTCCGGAGTGTTCTCTCGACGATCACGGACAAGGACCTCTTGTTAGTGGTGTCGCGAGGATCTACACGAAGCGAGAAGATTCAGATCGCCGACCTTCTTCCCGGTACCATGAGGCGGATCTCGGGGGCGAGATCCATTGTTAGTGGTGTCGAATTGTGGCGCCCCGCAAAAACCACTACTAGAAAATCGCGCTGTTTTGTGCATTGCATCATCATGACCGCATGCTCATGTCATCATGCCACCTTGCATTTGAGCATCGTCATGTCATCTTGCATTTGTTTACATAAAACTATTTTCGAAAAATCTGTTTTTGTTTTCTAAACGCCCCGTTATTATTTCAAATCAAAACCTAGGTTTTCGGATTATTTTGTTTTATCTACCAACGGTTTGCAAAAGCCTCGTTTTTAATAAATAAAATATTTAAATTAATTTTGGGAGGCAGCCAGCCAGACCCGAAAGCCCAACCGGCCACCTCCAGATAAAAATCCTACCTACCCCAGAAAACACCCAAACCTTTTCTACCAAAAAACCCTACCCTATTTCCTACCCAGCCCCCTCCACCTCACCTGCACCAATCGGTGCTCGCCACCTCACCCAGCCAGCCTCCAGACCGCTGCCACACCTTCCCCTGGACCCACTCCACCTCGCCACCTGGCCAACCCCCGCCTGGGCACGCACCCGCACGCCACCACCCGCCCGTCCCTGTCGCCCTGGCCCCACCACCACGCGACCAACAACGCGCCCTGCGCCTGTCGCCCAGCCCCACCCCATGCCCCACCTCGCACCCCGCGCCCCTCCTCCTCTCCCCACCTGCTCGCATCCCCTTCCCCGCTCTGCGCCGTCACCCTCCGCCGCCTCCGGCCAGCGTTCCGTCGCCGCCCCGTGCGCGCCGTCACCCAGGAGCCCCGCCGTCGTCTTCCTCCACCCTGCCTTGCCGGATCACGCCGCCGCGCGGCCGTTCCGTCGCCGTCCGCCCCGTTTCGCCCGCGCTCCCCGCCGCCTGCAAGCTCCTCCACCGCGCCGCCAGCCTTCGTCGCTGTCTCCTCTAACCCCTCGCAGCCGCCCCGTGGCCCCCTCCGCCGTGCCTCCTGAGCTCGCCGACCGGAGCTCCGCCCCCCGTCTTCCACCCGCCAGTAGGTGCCGGCCTCCACCCAGGATACTCGAGGCCCTCATTTTCCTCTACTCTGGCGGCCCACCCAAGTTCGCCTCGCCGAGTCCGCGTCGTTGCGACCCTCCTCCTCGAGCCCGAGCCCTAGCTCGACCGCCTCTTCGCCGTCCTGCCACGCCGCCACTTGGATCTTCTCCGGCCGCCGCCGCTCCGCGAGCACCACCGACCCGGTCCTCTGTCTTGCAGGGCCTCCTGCTCACCCACGCGCGACGCCGCCCTCCCTGCCGCGAGACGCTGCTCGTTTTACCCACGACCGCCTCCGTTCTAGGCCACCATCTGTCGCGCTGCAGATGTATGTTGTGGCTGTGTTCGTGCTCTGCTTTAACCCTATGTTCCAGATGGTCTATCTCCACTCCGTGCAACTTAATGCGCTGTCCCGGTGGTCTACTACTGTCGGGAGGTGAAGATGCAATAGTGGTGACATATGTGTGGAAATGACGGTGTGGTACTACGGCAAGGACTTCCAAGACTGACGGTGATACCATCCGAAGTACACGGCGTTGAAGATACAAGATCGGCCACACGGAACCCCGAGACCATGGTAACCGAAGTTATACACCGGACTGGTACATCAAGACCCCGGATCCAAACCACGACATTCGCTTCATGCTCTCCTTCCCGGATGCCGAGACCCCGGACGCCAAGACCGACCCGGTATGCGGACCCGACAAGGCCTTCGCGACGGCAAGATCAACACCGACCAGGGCGAATCCGATGCGCTTCTGATGCCAAACCAAGTCCTTCTTCCCGGATGCGACAAGATCTACTTCCGTTGTCCGAGACCGATCCCGTCGAACCGCCCCCGTCGAACCCTGTTGAACCCCGAACCCCTCGGAGCCCAAGTTCGCCGAACCCTAATGTGATTCCCTATCCGAGACGCCCATTTATTTTTATAATATGGCATTACCGACTGTCGCATATTAATTGTTCATCTCGCATGCATATCATAATCATGCCGGATCTTCTGCCGTAGTATTAAATATTGCATCCGGTGTTTCTTCTAGTGTTTGCTTCTTCGCGGACTAGGCCAATGAGTTGATGCAAGTATCGACAAGTTCTTCGGATATAAATCTCCGGCAGTGTTTCCCAGGCGAGCATCTCTCCCCCTTCTACCTATTTTTCATTTATAGTCTTTATTTCCTCCTGTTGGTCTATTGCTACCCGTGTCACGATGCTTTAGTTTCCGAACACCAGTTATATCCCGTGCAGCCTCTATATTGCCTTGGACACCTCCTATTACCCGTGTTTGGTAGACACCTGGCCTTGCGAGTCGTAGTTGCTTGCTCATGTGTGATCTCGTGTTGTCGAGTACCATAGTTGTTGGAATGGTGGAGATGTTTATTGGTGGAGATGTTTATGGTGGAGATGATCATGACTTTAATTACAACTATTAAAAAATCTAGATATAACTAATGCAGAGGCATCGGTGGGCAATAGATGTTATTTGGTTCTTCCACGCTCACTTGTGTCCCGTAGGACCCCGAGTACTTGATACCTGTTCCTTGATTTTTCGCACTATCCACATCCGGGAGGCCTTATGGACCCCCCTGAGCCAGAGCTTGATTCATTTCTATTTCTTGGGGCCACAAAGTAGTTTGGGGCTTTA
The DNA here is from genome assembly GCA_910589775.1 of Avena eriantha. NCBI lineage: Eukaryota > Viridiplantae > Streptophyta > Magnoliopsida > Poales > Poaceae > Avena > Avena eriantha. The sequence goes on along the minus strand of OU342744.1, from coordinate 230,941,639 downwards.
TTACTATCCCGTACTTATGCCATGTTACTGCTTTATTTAAGATTGTGCGTGGAGCACCTGTACTATTTTGGATCACGGAGTGTTTTCGCGGTATCTACAAGCCCGGTCACACTTTCGGGTTCCCAGTCGTTTACAGCCATTGACGCAAACCCTGGGTCTGTTCCGGAGCTGGCCAACTTCGTTGCGTGTAGCTTAGTGGGGTGGCCCCCTGAAATATTTTATGAATCCTATGATCGCTTTGTCGTGAATGCCTCGTTGGGTTTTGAGTTGGTTTTTCCGAGGTTGATCGAGTGTGTGTTGCTATTTGTGCACCCCTACAGGGTAAAACTTTCTGAAAGCCGTGTTCGTGGTTATGGACGACTTGGAGAACAGTATCTCGATCATAGACAAGCATAACTAAAGTAGTGCTATAAATTTGACTTAATATATCTGACTAGTAATCAGATTCAACTATAACGGAATGGATATTAAAAATGCCAACCACTGCTGGATCTGGGTTGTTTGTTATACCTATCTAGTAAGTATTGCAACTCCAATGGAATGTGATAAAAGTGCCAAAAACTTCTGGGTTTTTGGGATTCCTCAGGACAATTATATCTGCCTAGTAAATGATCCAACTATAACGGATTGGTGATTAAAACTGCCCACTACTTATGCTATCAGGACGGCCCACGCTATCTATATTTGACTAGTAATTGCTTCAACCATAATCGAATGAATAAAACTGCCAACTGTGTGAGTTTCTCGGTTGACTTCCTCGTTTGGTCTCGAGGGGGAATTCCAGGATGGGTTTGTTTGGTGTTAGCTTCAGGTTGGATCCGAATAGGTATTTCTTCTCCCTCTCTGATAACCGCCAGATGTATCGAGTCTCTATAGGTTGTTTAGTGCCGCTGCGCCGCCGCTTCAGCCCACCATACCTATGTAGGCGAGAGCCGCCGAATTCTAGCCTCGCCGTGTACTGGCCTCAGTACTGACGCTCCTCTTTTTCCTTTGCCCTTTGTCGGCACCCCTTTTGTTTTAGCAGGTTTGAGATCGACGTCGTTAGCAGGGTTACCCTTACGGCTTGGCCTGGGCAGGGTTATGGACGCCATTGATTATTCTTCAGGGCTCTTAGCCCCATTTGCATCTTGTCCGTAGTCGGACGCTCTATCGTTTTCAAGGTGATTTGGATCTTTGTATTATATATTTGTATTCTTGACTCCGGGAGTCGCTGTTGTATATATATCTGTTCTGTGGGTCCCATCGAGGACTGTTGTGTAATGTTATTACTTCGTTTTCCACCCGCACGAAAGTGCCTGGTGGGCGTCCTTGAATCGTTTCTATGCGAGTTTGGCGGAAAGGGCTAAAACTTGCATAGGGCCGATTTGAGGGTGTTACAAATGACACCCCTATATATATGAAAAATCTAGGCACTCCCACCCTCTAAGTCCCATGGTGGGACTAAACCTTGGAGAGGTGGGAGGAGGGGCTGGCGCTGGTGGGCCCCACTCCCACGCCTGGCCCACCAAGGGTGGCCGACGGGGTGGGAGCCCCCGTATGGGCCCTCCTGACCCTAGCCACCTCCCCTATTGGGCCTCCTCCCTCCTAGGGAGGACCCATGTGGGGGTCCCTTTTATTTTATTTCTATAATAATATTTAATATTAATTCACCAATTAAATATTAAATAAACTTTATTTAATTTATCCTTATTCAAAACTCCTTTTGAATAGTTTCTGAATACTTCGGTATCTCTCCGAAACACTTTCGGTTCTCTCCTCTTCCTATTTATCTATCGGTATCGGATCAACCCGCAGTGTCTTTACCCTTAAGCGTGACACCCATCTAATTCGGGAATATTCAGACATGATTGAGACATCTCTCCGATCAATGAATAATAGCAGTATCTGGAAACACATGTTGGCCCCTGTATATTCCATGAATTTGGTTGTTCGCTAGAACCTTCTAAATGTCAAGTCTTATTCCTTTTGCACCATGATACCTGGTTTGTCCAAGACCTTATCTCATGTATCTATATAGAGTCTGATCTTGTTACCTACAAACACGTTTACTCGTTCTAGTGATATTACATCCTCGTGACCTAGTCACATTCTTGCAAGATCATTGATGTAATCTCACTGAGTGGGCCTAGAGTATCTATCCGTCACTCGAATAGGAAAATCCTGATCTCGATACATACACCTCAACTATTGCTCTGGAATACCCAATGCACACCTTTATATCCACCTATTTACGGTCATGGCGATTGATACGATCAAAGCAGCCACGGGAGATAGTGATTAAACATGATCTCATGGTGGAAGGATTAAGTCACTACGCTTTGCTAGATATCGCAATGTTGAACACTATAACTAGATCACATTGCAATTCTATGGTCGGGTGTGTCCATTACTTCATTAAGAGCATCTCTAACAGAGCCCTCAAACTGATTAATTCCTCCAATTAACCGCTTTTTTGAAGACCGAGGCCGAAAGCTGGTGCCGAACAGAGCCCTCAAATCCGTAAACCCTCAAAAAAATTGAAGGCCGAGCCCTCATTTTCTCACTCGACCTGGAGAAGTGAAGGCTGGTAGGAAAAACTAAAGGGCCCTTCATTTTGGTCAACGTTCGGACGCGCCAGGGAAAAATCACCAACTGCCTCCTCTTCCTCGTGTCCGCCTCCTCGCGATCCGCTGGCTACCGCTGCCTCGCTTGATTCGGCTGGCAATGCCCGTGCCCCGCCGCCCTGCCTCGCCGCTGACTCCCGCCGCCGTTCTTCCCTGCCCTGTCGTGGCCCTAATCGGCCCCCTCCCGATCCGCCCCACATCTGCCTCCACCCTGCCCGAATTGGCTCGAGCCGCCACCGCCCCGCGCCCGAGGCCGCCCATTTCCGCCTCGTCCGGACACCTCTATGGTCGTCCAAGCCCGCCCTACATCCGCCTCGCGTCGCCTGGCCTCCTCCGCCTCCGCCTCGCGTCGCCACAGTGATAATTTTTTCTCTTTTATCTTTTTTAGTTTGTTGGTTCATTTTAGTTAAATTAATTGTATGTGTATCATTTTGTAGATGGATTCGATGTCCGAGAGTTCAGGTTGGTCGTCTTCGGACAATTCAGACATTGAAGAGCCGTTGGAAGATGATGACATGGATACGACGGTCGCTCTCATCGCCGTGAAGGAGCTTCAGGAGCGTGTGATATTGCTTGATAGGAGGCAGGGGTCGTAGATGGGTCGCACGTACATCTTTCGGAACCGTGCTCTCGGCCATGAGCAACCCATGCAAGACTACTTTGTAGAGGTACCGACATATCCACCCCGCATCTTTCGTAGAAGGTACCGAATGTGGCATGACTTGTTTCTGAAAATAGTGAAAGATTGCGAGGCCAACTCGCATTATTTTAAACGCTGTAGAAATGCTGCCAGCACCATGGGATTTAGTGCATTTCAGAAGATATCGGCGGCAATGCGTGTGCTCGGACGTGGCCAATGATCTACCTTTGTTTTAGTTGATTCATGTTCCATTTGATTCGAACACTTATTCATTTTCTATTTGCTTCGAACTATAATTGTAGTTTGTAGAAAACATTGTTGTAATAAGTCGACTTATTATTGTGTGCTTGAAACTATTATTTGCTGGTGTGTGATGATATCTTGAATGATTATTATGTGCTGCAAACTATAATTTTGTTGGTTGTTGTAAGAAATTGTGATGAAACAGTCGAAATCCTGTTTTGAGGGTTTGAAGGCCAGGCCGCAGATCAGTGCCCTCAAACCAAGGGTTCGTTCTTCTCCGACTATTTTGGACCTGCAAAATCACAAATTCTCGGCCCTCAAACTACTTTTGAGGGTTATAGGTTTGAGGGCACTATTAGAGATGCTCTAAGCGACCGCCTTGTCAGTTGACATTTTAGTCAAATCATGATCATAAAAACTCGATCATCATCTGCCCAACGAACTAGTACTAGAGGATACTAGGGACCTGTTTGTTTATATACCACATCTGTATTATTGTTTCTGCTTAATACAGTTATAGTATGATACAAAACTATTATGAAAATTAGAGATATATCAATAAAACAACTTTATTTATTGGCCTTTAGGGAATATCTCCTTCATTATGCATGGCCGAATCCACAACCACTACATGCATGTAGAAGTTCTACATGGCAGTGGTGTTAGTGTTTTTACCAACCTAGTGAACACCCAATGAAGAAGACACATCTCGAATCATGACACATTTCGCCTCGATTTCATATGGTAGTCATGGAAGAACTATCCATTTGCTTGACAAGAAATGTACAAAGTCCATAAAGGATGTGAGGCACTTGAGGATATTTTAGACCAAGATCTATGGATTTGGCACGCTTTCTTCGATATGGAAGGATCTTACAATGACATCAAAGTGCTGCAGTTCTCAAATGTGTTCACCAAATTAGTTAAAGGCCATGCTCTAGTGTGCAACTATGAGACAAATGGCTACCAATTCATCAAGAGATACTACCTAGCGGATGAAATGAAGAAATTTCCAAACCCTATTGTTGGAAAGATCCTGATTTGCTTAGTGCCAGAAGACATGTAGGAAGGATGTCTAGTGTACATTTGGTGTGCTCCAAAAGCTTGATTTGCTATTGTTCGGTATTCCACTCTTATCTGGTCAAAAGACCGTGTGATCATGCAAACTATGATTATTAATGATTATTAAGGGTGAGCATGTGATAGTGAACCGTACCATCGATAGGTTTCTCTTGCAATAGTTGATCACAAGATGCTCGTCGAGTTTGTTGTTTTCCTTGCGATGCATTAGGAAATTCGGGATGCAAATACTCATCGTTAATTGCAAGACGATTTGGTAGAGAATTTGTGGAGATTCAAAGAAAACACCTCGTTTTTTGTTTAAAATATTAGTTCAAAACTCCTAAAATTATCTTATTGAGCTCGACTTCTTGAACTGGTTAGATTTTATTTATCATGTGATCAAAACTTGATAATAATATAGTTATATTTCTCAATAAAAATGTTTCAAGGATTGTACTGAGGATGTGGCTGGACCATATGCTCTGATACAACAAGCAGCCCATACAACCCCAAAAATTGGTCACAAACCATCTTATTCCTCAAAATAGGTTTTCACCCTGCTATATTAATACTACTTTAATACCCGTGCGTTGCTACGGTTTTATAATTTAGAATATGTCAACATGTCATGTTGTCATTGTACTCATGCAATGCCATTGAACCATTCGTGATGCTAGTCTTCAAGAACCAACTTCAATGGCTAAGTAAAGGAAGATACAAATGTGTTATGGAAAGGTGTATGTCTCTCTCTGTGTGTCCAATATCATGCAAGAATACAAGCCTTCGTCTACTTCCTCTTGTTGGCTTTGCTATGCATTGGATCATTTTCCTGGTAGTTAGGACCTATTCCTAGGGATCCCACGGAAAAAGTTTAACCTAATGACAAAAAGGATGGTTGGACGCAGATCGGCGAGCGCTCGAAAACTGCTTAGTTGACCTGAAAGATGCTTATTTTCCATATTTTTCAACAAACGGGAATTTGATGAGCATTATTAGCACATGAACAAACACCCTGCCATAAAAAGCATGTGCTTAGATATTCCTTTCAAGTTCTATTATTTTATAAGCATCTAGCATTAAGATGCTCAATAGCATATATATTTTTCTTTTATGTGTCAAAGAGAGGTTCTTGATTGAGAGATGGTGTGGCACACATCTGAATCCTTCCCACGTCATCATCAACCCATTCATAGTTTTATGTGCAGAAGACCTATTTATTTGCGTAAACAGATGTTAAAACCAATTCACAGAAGACTTCTTTAAGTTTGGGCTGTCATGTTCTACAATTTAGTCCCCTTCTTAGATCTTTTAACTCAATTTTATTTGACTCGACCCGCAATTGGTTGCTGGGATCTTTTGGATCTTTTTTTTGTTCTTTAAAATGTAATTTGACTAAAATCAGTTGTACTTTTTTGAACAGCGGTTGCACTTTTTTAGGTGACCGAGATTTAAGAAATTCTCACTTTACTGAGAAATAGCAAAACCGATACATAAATCACAACGAGTTAATAGCGTGAGGGCTACTGTATATAACCAATGAATTAAGGAGTATTGAAATTGATTGACTTGATTAGATCAATAGATGAAGACAACGAACTAAGCACTAAGAGAACCTCTAACCCAACGCCAAAAAAAACTTTAGAGGAGCAAATTTGTTCCTTTAACCGCCGAAGTACCACCTAACCGATCCCCTAAAAGGATTTAGAGGTGAAAATATAGGATATTGGCACCTAAAAATTCTCACCCCTCTCCTATATTTGCTTGGCCCCGCGGCCGATGAGAAAAAATCCTCCCACATCGCCGCTCACTCCCCCGCCGTAGTTCTCCTTCCCACCGCCCCTCCTTCCACCCAAACTCGCCGGAGATAGCCGGATCCCGCCGTCGGTCGCCACTGCCTATCCGCAGCACCTTTCGGGGTCGCGTGGCCGTAGACCGGAGTCTCCCGACATCCCTCCACCAACGGCACCACACGTCCAGTACCATGGCATGCGGCAACAACAGTGGGGGACCTAGGTGTCCGAGATCACCGACCGGAACACCGGCCAATGCCACTGGCTTGGCACCTACTAGTCGGTGTGGTAGGCGGCGTGGGCGCACGGTGATGACCCACAAGCATAGGGGGTGTATCGCAGTATTTTCGAGGAAAGTGAAACCCAATTTACTGATTCGAAACAAGAGGAGTCAAAGAATATTTATAAGCCTTAACAAGTGAGTTGTCAATTCAGCTGCACCTAGAAACAATCTTGCTCACATCAGTTTATCAATAGCAACAGTTTTGTAGTAGGAATAGCAAAGTAGCATCAGTAGTAAAGTAAAGATAGCAGTAACAATAGCAGTAAACAGTACGATTCGAGTGCGGTAGGCATAGGGATGGATGGACGGGCGTTGCATGGACAAGGCAATTCACATAGCAATCAGAACATGAGGCAATTGCAGATAAATAAGATAAAGCATCCAAGTAGATAATCATAGACATGCGTTCCATATATAGTCATAGGTGCTCGCAATGAGAACTTGCACAACATCTTTTGTCCTGCCAGCCCGTTTGCAGCGGGGCCTCAAGGGAACTACTGGCAATTAAGGTGCTCCTTTTAATAGAGCACCGGAGAAAAGCATTAACACTCTGTGAACACATGTGATCCTCACATCAAAGCCATTCCCTCCGGTTATCCCGATTTATGTCACTTCGGGGCCATTGGTTCCGGACAACAATGTGTGTAAACAACTTGCAGATAAGAGCATAAACAATACTATCATAATGAATCAATAACATGTTCAGATCTGAAATCATGGTACTCGGGCCTTAGTGACAAGCATTAAGCATAACAAGTTGCAAGAAAGTCATAAAGCACTAATAGAAGATACTAGGCACCATGCCCTAACAATCTGATGCCATTACATGAACGATCTCATCCAATCCCTACCATCTCCATAGACTACAGCGGGGGATTACTCACCCATAGATGGGGTAAACATGGATGGTCGATGGAGAAGCGATGGTGATGATGATGGCAATGATCTCCTCCAATTCCCCGTCCCGGCAGGGTGCCAGAACGGAGTTTCTGATGCTGTTTCGTGGAATCTGGTGGTGGTGGCGGAGCGGAACTCCTTCTGGAAAAACGTCGAACCCCCCTGCGTTTTTAGGTCAGAAGGCAACTTATAGGCGAAGAGGGAGACCGAGGGGGAGTCTGGGTGCTAGACCACCCCCTGGCGCGGCCAGGTGGTGTGGCATGGGCCTAGCCGCCCTCCGTCTCATATTCTGGCTCCAGGAGTCTTCTAGTGAAATAGGATTTTTGGCATATTTTTTGGGATTTTTCCTGATAGTTGATTTCCTGCACAAAAAGTAAACACCATGGCAATTCTGCTGAAAACAACGTCAGTCCACGTTAGTTGCATCCAAATCACACAAGTTTAGAGGAGAAACAATAGCAAAAGTGTTCGGGAAAGTAGATACATTTTGGACGTATCAACTCCCCCCAAGCTTAGCTTATTTCTTGTCCTCAAGCAATTCAGTTGAAAACTGAGTGCGATAAAAGAACTTTCACGAAAACATTTGCTTCATATGATGTATATATTCTCAGCATGTGATCAACTACTTAGACAATTCATAATAAGGAGTATGCAAGTAAGTTTACTTAATAGGCATTGCAAGCTATGAAGAGATTCCAACTCAAAGATAATAAGTAGCATGAAGTATAAACATAAGCAACATTACAATGCTCATAAAAAGGTATGATAGAGTGGTATCTCGCTTGCCTTTTATTTAAGGCACCTCTGAAGTTCAGGTGAAGACTAGAAGTAAAGATATCAAAGATACAAGCATCAAAGTCATAACACAAATAATTAAGTTTTGAGACAAGCACAAAGAATGACAACTATGCTCTCAAGAAGGTGCTCAAAGAATATGTGGAGACTCAACAAGTAAATGAAAACGTTTTGAATAGTTTGAAAGGCTTCCAAATGCTGAAAGTATGGTACTTGTTAGCTTTGAGCTCTCATTGCCCCTATCATAAGCATCTTTAAATGCTTAAGGTTAAAGTGACACAACTAAGAGGATATGCTTGACAAGTTATAAATCAAAGTCTCATGCCTCTTACTTACAAAGACCGATCCTCATGCTACTCAACGTCAGTCACAAGTAAGCTTCTTGTCATTGTAAGTATATACGTATCATAGAGAACCGCCAACGGGGTACTGCTTGCACATGACACAAGAGCTATCCCATAATCAAAATGACAAGGCAAGCAGACAATGAGCATCTCAGCGATCTTTTTATTTACTATGTGCATAGATTTTTATTGAGGTTGCTTCATAGAATGCTCATTATGGTTATGCTACAAGTTTCCACCATGATTAGGCATGGCTTAGGCTAGTGGCCTAGGCGTTTCTCTAACATACATACAAACTCCATAGTCTTACAAGTTCCACTTCTATTTCACACCGCCGAGATCCATAAGCAAAATAACATGATATCAACGAGGTACTAAGTACCAGTACAATATTGAAAACGTTCCCCATGATACATGGTTCTGCTAACTTCAACTTATAAAGTGCAAGCATATACGCAACAAAGAAGGACGCAATGGTTCAGGTTTATTAAATGCAAGATAATAAAGTGTGCCATGAATTTTGTGAGAGCTTTACTAACTAATGTTCTCATAACAAACAAACATTTTATTCGGAAGAAAACAAGGCATATTGAATATGCAGGGAAGTAGCAAATGATGCTAATAGGTAGGTATGGTGGACACTTTGGCAATATTTGGTTTTAGGGAGTTGGAAACATGAGTAAAACATACTCAGTGAAAGTGAAGGCTGGCAATAGTAAGGGAGCGACAAACGAGAGAGCAATAGCTGTCATAATCATGCTTGCAACAAAACAGGACTAATCATGGCATGAAAGTGATTCAAGATCCTCAAGGCAAAATAATTCATCGAGGCTTAACTGATTATCATAGTCATGTGCATGCGTGAGCATGTACCAAGTCAATTCAAATGAAACATTCAGAGGAGGATACCACGGTGTCATACCAAATTATGAGTAGAGTAATCCAAGCAAACATTCATAAGACATGCTACAAACTATTAGGAAGCTGGAACTAATCATATGAAAGCAAGAACTACTAAACATCCAAAGATAACATACACCTTACATGAATAGACTAAGCATGCCCACAGTGATGAGTATATGTACAAAAATGAAAACAAATAGCGTTCGTTACCAGCCTCTTACCACGCCTCAAGTTGTCATTATCCTCATTATTGCTCTTCACTTGTGTGGCTTGAATAATAATATGAAACCAATATCCACTAAGGACTACTGAACCCTGTAGAAAACTCACAAAACCAAAGAAGAACGACAAATATTTTTGTTGTTTTTGATTTTTAAAGCAAGAACCAAAAAAAGGAAAAACAAGCAAAGCAAAATCTTTTTGAGTTTTTCGAATAATTCAAACAAAGCAAAAATGGAAAAACAAACCAAGGCAAAAAAAGAAGAAGCAAACCAAAGAGAAACAACAGAAATATTTTTGTGTTTTAGAAAGCAAAAGCAAAGAAAGAACGAAAACTAAAAAGAGAACAAAACATGAATACACAAAGTACCGACATAACATGATAGGGAGATGAGTGCGATGTCGGCGTACCTCCCCCCAAGCTTAGGCTTTTGGCCTAAGTGGTTGTCAATCCCGGTATGAGTAAGGGTTCCAAGCAGGCGGGTCCTGATAAGAATGATCGTAGTTGGGCCCTTGGGAAGAAGAAGAAGCTCCGCAATCATAAGCCGGATGCTGATATGAAGACTCCCCCTCATTCGAGGGTTGGACCGAATCATCCGTGACCTCCCTTCTTGTATCCTGCTCCTGCTGAGAGAGCTCTCCCAAGTACGTATCAAACTCCTCCTCCGTGAGAGACCATCCTACCCTGTTATCAAGGTTAAACAAAACATGTGCAGGCAAAAGAATAACACGTTCGGACTTACTCCTTCTCCAACCAGCCTTGAGAAAGGTTATTTCATAAGACAACTCACTCAAACTAGCCCATGAGGAAACAAATTTATGCTGTATCATGGAATTAAGCTCAAGCCTTTCTATCGGAAACTGTAGGTCTAGATGATGAGGCACTAAACCATGCAAAGCTAGTAAACGAGAAGCAATGAGGCCTCCACAAATTCCACCTTTCTCGTGGTTAGCGGCAAGATGGAAAGCTATCAAAGCACCTAAGTTGTAAGACCTATCTCATTTAAGAGCAGAAGAGATAAATGCTAGATCATAGGAAGATAACTTATTGGCAGTTTTCCTAGCAAGAACACACTTGGTAATAAAGTAGGCAAAGTAGCGAATGGAGGGGATATGAATGTTACGGATTTTCCCACTCTCCTTCAAGAAGCTGCACCCTTGGCAAATTTCTGCGTATAAATCCATGAGTGGTTCAGGTCGCTCTTTAATCCTTCTACATGATCCCCACTGAGGTACCTTAATAGCTGCACAGAAGTCATCGAGAGAAAGATCGACAATAATATTGTAAATTTTGTAGTGGACCATGGGGTTAGGCAAAGAGTAACTAAATTGAAAGTCCTGCACCACAGACATGGTTAGATGCACAAATTGACAAGGTTCGTCTTCCAAAATGTGTTCTAATCCTGCATTCAAAACAAAAGTGTGGAAATCTTGAAGAATTCCTGCAGCTCTCATGAACTCAGAGCATGGATAAATGGAAGGAAAAACTTCCTCCTCCCGGTGGACCTTCATAACCTCAGGCACCCATAGTTTATGTTGGTTTAGTTGATGCTCATTCATCTTCTATTCTGAAATTTAAACACCTATTAAACAAGTGATTGCAAAGTGAATATAATGAAGGGTACTACTCATAGGGACTTGTAAGAGGCCTAAACATGCATCAAAACTATATATCTAAGCATCAAACAAGCTTACAAGCTCTCATAACCTGTCACCTACCGCAGCAAAATACTCAAGATATAATCCACTAAACACAAATCTACTTGGACAAGGGGGAGGAGTCACATATCAGAGAACAAGTGCTCCAAATTTCAGAAACAAAGATGGGATGAACAAGGAGATCTAAAAAATCAAGAGCAAGCAAAGCAAGAACGCGATTTTGAGCAATGAACTGGAGCTTACTCGGGAGAGAGAAGAGATTGGCATGTGAGAGAGTTAGTGGAGGGCCAGGGGTGGCCCACACCATGGCATGGCGCCACCCAGGGCAGGCCGCGCCACCAGGTGGAAAGCCTGCCTGGTGGCCCCCCCTGGCACCTTCCAGGCACTCCTTTGCCCCTTTTTTCACGTAAAAATTTAATATGAATTTTCTGGAATTTTTCGAGACACTTTATTTTTGGGCATTTTTCAGGTATAGAAGAATGATTTTCTGACAGACAGATTTTTTTTTTGGAAAATGATGCAATGGCAAAACAAGGCTAGAACTACAGAAGTTCTAAGACACTCTAACAAGCAGGCAACTAACAACAAAAAAGAAAACTAAACGAAAGCAAAAACTAAAATGGATAGAATAAAAGTACACGGAAATAATCATAGTGAAAACATTGTTTTGTTCAATAAAATCCTTTTGTTAACAAGGTTGATCAGGTCTTGTTACCAAAACAATTCCATATGATACAAAACTTTGTATTTCACTAATGATTATGTTACCTCAACCTTGATAGCAATAGTCCCAATCATAATAGTTTTAAATTTTTCTCTTGGTATGGGACAATATATTTCCCCAACTATTATGCCCTCAACATGTTCAATTGAATTCAAACCATAAGTCCTTTCAATCTTCTTGGGGAAACAGACAGTATGTTCCTTGTCATTAACATTGAAATTCACCTTTCCTTGATTACAATTAATAACATCTCCTACAATATTAAGAAAAGGTCTCCCAAGAATAATGGACATATTATCGTCTTTAGGCATTTCAAGCATAACAAAATCAGTTAATATCAAGAAATTATGAGCCACTTGAACAGGTACATCCTCATATATACCAACAGGAATAGTGGTAGATTTATCAGCCATTTGCAAAGATATATCAGTTGGTATTAATTTTTCTAGTTGAAGCCTCTTATAGAGAGAGAAAGGCATAACATTAACTCCAGCTCCCAAATCACACAAAGCAGTTCTAACATAACTGTTCTTAATAGAGCAAGGGATAGTTGGAATCCCTGGGTCTCCAAGTTTCTTTGGAACCTTACCATTAAAGGAATAATTAGCAAGCAAAGTAGAGATTTCTTCATTAGGATCTTCCTTTTATTCGAGATAATATCCTTCATATACTTTGAGTAAGGAGGCAATTTAATAGCATCAGTCAAAGGAATTTGCAGGACTAAAGGTTTCATCCACTCACAAAACTTATTATAATGTTCATCTTCCTTTGACTTGTGTTTCTTATCAGGGAAAGGCATATGTTTTTGGACCCAAGGCTCTCTTTCACTACCATGTTTCTTAGCAATAAAATCTTCTTTAGTGTATTTAGTATTCTTAGTGTGCTTTTCAGGTTCTTCTTCAACTTTTTCTTCATTAGGAACTTCATTTTCTTCATTACCACTTTCAGTTTCAGCATCAGAGACAAATATACTATTAGGATCTATAGCAGGTTCTGAGGGTTCTACAATAGTTTTATGTTTCTTTTATTACGAGTAGAGCCACTATTTTCAGCTTGTTGAGAATCTTGCTCAATTCTTTTGGGATGCCCCTCAGGATATAGAGGATCCTGGGTAGCAGCACCACTCCTAGTTCTAATTTCATAAGCATTTTTTTCTTTAGCAGCATTAACTAGCAAGTCTTTTTGCACTTTAATGAGTTGATCTATTTGAGTTTGAACCATTTGAAAGTGTTTAACAATCATTTTAACATCATTAGATGTTCTTTCCACAATATCTTTTAACTCAACAATAGCTCTAGTGTTTTCCATTATATGATTTTGCACCCTTTTATTAAAATTATCCTGCTTAACAATAAAGATATCAAATTCTTCTAAGCATTGATCAGGAGGTTTAGAGTAGGGGATATCACCTTCATCAAAGTGTTGGAGAGAGTGTACCTCAATAGTGGATGAGTAGGGGATAAGCTTACATAATTCTTCTATAGGAGGTAAATTTTTGACATCTGCAACTTTAATTCCCTTCTCCTTAAGACATTTCTTAGCTTCCTTCATCACTTCATCATTTAATTCAGTAACTCCTCTCTTCTTTGATGTTGCAATAGGCACCAGAATAGCTGGTTTAGGTATAATTTTTTCAGGTATAGCTGGTTCAGGAGGAGTCCAATCTTCATAGTTCTTGCTTATTTTAGCCATTAATTCCTCAGTTTCCTTGGGAGTCCTATTCCTAAAAACACAATCAACACAACTATCTAGGTATGTCCTAGATTCTTCAGTTAGTCCATTATAAAATATATCAAGAAGCTCATTCTTAGATAAGGGACTTCTAGCTTGTGCATGAATCAAAGCACAAAACCTTGCCCGTGATTCAGGCAATATCTCTTTTTTTCCCTGTTTAAAATCAAAAAATTCCTGCAAAATAGCATGTCTAGCACTTGGAGGAAAATATTTCTGCAGGAAAGTACTAATCAAGTAATTAGGGCTATCAATAGATCAAGAGGTAAATTACTAAACCAAGTTTTAGCTTCTCCTTTCAGTGAAAAGGGGAAAATCTTAGCAACAAAATAAGTACGCATCATAATATCATTAGAAAACAAGCCACTCATGGTAGAAAGCTCATTCATATGTCCTACCGCACTTTCATTCTTAGTCTCACAAAAAGGTTCTTTCTCAACAATAGTTATGTAAGATAGATCGAGAGAGAAATCATAATCTTTATCTATAATGTTTATGGGAGAAGCAGCAAACTTAGCAATAGGAGACAATTTGGGTCTAATAGTGCGCCTCTCAAGGAGACTCTTAGCAGCGCTCCTATCATGGGTGTTTTTACATTCTTTAATAAATTCATCGGTCATCTCAACATAACCATCTTCAATATCATAACTTTCACTAGACTCGGGTGAACTAACATGTGTAGTAGTGTCTTTATTAGGAGATTCGGTATTTCCAGCTATAGTTCTAGCAATCGTAGCGTCTAGGAAAGGACCTAATGTACCACTCTTATCTAGCACAGTGGAAGCAGCATCATAAGCATCAGAACTTTCAGATTCAGCAGTAGTAGCAGTGTGTGTAGCATGTGTATGTGGTGGTGTAACGAGCTTACTCATAACAGATGGTGAACCAAGAGCAATAGAGGTGTTCAGAACCGTACCTCTTCTTGTAGTGGATGGTAAAATAGGAACCTTGCCATCACGAGACTTACCCATGATGGATGGATAGCCGCGACCAATAGATAATCCAAGTGAACTTAATAAATAAAGCTATGCTCCCCGGCAACGGCGCCAGAAAATTGTCTTGATGACGCACAAGTATAGGGGGTGTATCGCAGTATTTTCAAGGGAAGTGAAACCCAATTTATTAATTCAACACAAGGGGAGCCAAAGAATATTTATAAGCCTTAACAACTGAGTTGTCAATTTAGCTGCACCTGAAAACAATCTTGATCACAACAGTTTATCAGTAGCAACAGTTTTGTAGTAGGAATAGCAAAGTAGCAGCAGTAGTAAAGACAACAATAACAATAACAGTAAACAGTAGGATTCAAGTGCGGTAGGCATAGGGATGGATGGACGGGCGTTGCATGGACAAGACAATTCACATAGCAATCAGAACATAGGGCAATTGCAGATGAATACGATAAAGCATCCAAGTACTAGATAATCATAGGCATGCGTTCCATATATAGTCATACGTGCTCGCAATGAGAACTTGCACAAAATCTTTTGTCCTGCCAGCCCGTTTGCAGCGGGGCCTCAAGGGAACTACTGGCAATTAAGGTGCTCCTTTTAATAGAGCACCGGAGCAAAGCATTAACACTCCGTGAACACATGTGATCCTCACATCAAAGCCATTCCTTCCGGTTATCCCGATTTCTGTCACTTCGGGGCCATTGGTTCCGGACAATAATGTGTATAAACAACTTGCAGATAAGAGCATAAACAATACTATCATAATGAATCAATAACATGTTCAGATCTGAAATCATGGCACTTGGGCCCTAGTGACAAGCATTAAGCATAACAAGTCGCAACAAAGTCATAATGCACTAATAGAAGATACTAGGCACCATGCCCTAACAATCTGATGCCATTACATGAACGATCTCATCCAATCCCTACCATCTCTATAGCCTACATTGGGGGATTACTCACTCATAGATGGGGGAAACATGGATGGTCGATGGAGAAGCAATGGTGATGATGATGGCGATGATCTCCTCCAATTCCTCGTCCCGGCAGGGTGCCAGAACGGAGTTTCTGGTGCTGTTTCATGGAATCTGGTGGTGGCGGTGGAGCGGAATTCCTTGTGGAAAAACGTCGACCCCCCCTGAGTTTTTAGGTCAGAAGGAAACTTATAGGCGAAGAGGGAGACCGAGGGGGAGTCTGGGGCGGCCAGACCACCCCCTGGCGCGGCCTGGGCTTGCCTGCGCGGCCAGGTGGTGTGGCCTGGTCCCAACCCCCCTCTGTCTCGTATTCTGGCTCCGGGAGTCTTCTGGTGAAATAGGATTTTTGGCATATTTTCCGGGATTTTTCCTGATAGTTGATTTCCTGCACAAAAAGTAGACACCAGGGCAATTCTGCTGAAAACAGCGTCAGTCCGTGTTAGTTGCATACAAATCACACAAGTTTAGAGGAGAAAAAATAGCAAAAGTGTTCGAGAAAGTAGATACGTTTTGAACGTATCATACGGCATCGCCAATGTCCGGCTCTACAGCTCGGACTGCGGGCCGCTGAACTTCCCTCTCGGCAATGAGGTGTCGGAGCTCTTCTCCGCTCCCACTCCGCACACATCGCTCGGGAGGCCCAGGAGGCCCGGGAGCGACTCGAGGCTGAGGCCGCCGGCGAGCGGTACATGGCCGAGCTCCATCGGTAAAATCCCGTCCGCGTCGCCATGGTGGCCGCACGCTACGAGGAGTATGCCGCACATCACAGCCTTGCCTCTTCCTCCTAGGCGGTAGGGCCTTCTTCCTCCTCGACGGCGGCAGGGCCTTCTTCCTCTATGACGGCGGCTATGTCTTCCTCGGGCTGCTGCAGGAAGTTATCGACTTCGGTGACAGCGACACAGATTCCAATGGCAGCTTCGACGCGTGCGTGGCTTGCCAGCCTCGGCGAGTAGGGTGACACCTATGCCGGCCACCGACGCTCGGCGACATAGCTAGGGTTTCTGTGAAGGCCACCAACATCGGCGACCATCGTAGTGTTAGAGTCTATGTATGAACTATGCAATATGTTTGAATCCTAAGTATGAACTAAGTGTTTTAGTTTGATTTTGGTGTGTTTTTGTTTTATTATAATGTGTTTGTTGAAATGCCGAGTAGCAGATTGAAATATATGAGTGGAAATTTAGGGGATCGATTCCAGTGGCCGAAGTTTAGAGGAGCAAATTTTTTCTCCTTGGTGAATAGTGTGCCAAAATCGGCTCTAACATTTAAGGGATCGGTTAGAGATGCTCTGAGTACAACAACCCGTATCATTGACAAACCTGATCGGAGACTTGATTCGACGAATCGCCGGCAGACACCGGCCGTCGATCGCGTGGTGAAATCAGGGTGTCGCTGTCGTCGCGCACAAAAGTTATGCCGAGCCCTGCTGTTCATCTTCGTCGGTCATACAATAGTCATCCACAGGCGACACCGAGAATGCAAATTGGATCAAAGTCAAACCGGTGAAACATCCATGTATACACGCACACATGCCTGAGAGTACGTGTGTGTTACGAGTTGTAGTTGGACTTTTCACTAATGTGATGTCCGGCCAGTTCGGGTCTAATTTGTTAACAACATGCCAAAAGTAGGATGAGTGTTAATATGAGCTAAAGATAGTGCGTCCAGTTTATTGTTGTGGTGCCGGACACGCAGCAGTTTGTTAGCCTACTTTTTTGTTAAGATAAATTTTGAATTTTCTTTGGCTGTTGGTTGTTGTCTGTTTCGGGGTGGCATTTCTGTGTAATATTACTGAAGTGTGACACCGTGTGACACTACCACTTTGCTTTTAATAATAAAAGATAGCAACCACACGATACAACGATGAGACCACTGCTATCAAGTCAAAAATTAAAAAAGAGAAACAAGAATAGAAAAAATGCCGACACCGGTGGATCAATGAAAAGAGAGTGACTCGCATCCACTGCGTCCTATGGAGTAGTCCCACCATGATACTAGCACTCCGAATCACCACGTATCAAGCAACACCTCCAAGAAGGAAAATGATGACGATGATAGTGCTTCCCGGACCGGTCCTAGGGTTTCTCTCGGTACGTTGCGGGTAGTGGGGAAGAGGTACACTCGACGCCCTTCAAGAAGGAACGACCACACTCGCAGGTGTCACTGCGTCGATGTCAAGATGACAAAGATTTCTCTCGAACCCCAAAAAACCACATCACCGGACAAACCGTAGCACTCCATAAATCTCGCCACCCACCAACATATGTCACCATGATCTTGTAGTCACCAATGTTGTATCACCATGCAAACGCTGCAAGGCCGGATGGAATGAGAAGAAAAAATCATAAACAAGGAATGACACTACCACGTCCATATGGGAGGGAATAGCCTCCACCACCATAGACGGTAGCTGATCGGACGCAGCGGCAAGAGCACACCGGGACAAAATTGGAACCAAAGTGTGGCATCAACAACCACCTAGAGGACTTCCTCCACCGCTAGTTGCAGGTGCCAACTAGACACGACAGCAGGGACACACCAGGTCAAACAGGCCCGACCAAACCCCAGACACGCCTATGAAGTCCCTGCTGCCATGCTGCTGCACGTAGACCACTGTCGGCGCTAGCCTCCTGTTCGGCACCATAGACCTGGCTAGTCGCAGACAGGCTCGTGAAGCTCCCGCTTCCATGCTGCAGCAGGCGCGGTGTCTTCATAGCCACTCCCGTCACACACCATTCCTCAGCCTAATTAGGGTAGCACGGCTGATCCTGACCCGACCTGACATAGATCCGGCACAAAGGGTGCATATGGTGACTGCAAGTGCACAAATTGTTTGTAGCTAGTTTTAAAATAAAGATATCGATCCCACATGGAGCAGGAGTCTAAAGTCTAATAACTCTTGAAATAAATATTATGATAGAAATGCTAGATAAAGTTCTAAGTGACAAGGTAAAATGCGAGTATTGTGTAAATATGTGTTTTAGGGTTTTGGGTTTAAAAGCAATAAAATAAAGTAAAACAACTGAGTACAGAAAGTAAAACAACCGACTAAGAAAGATTGGAACTGTAGTAGGGAAAAGACGTTCCCAAGAAGTAGCAGATACACCACTAGTATTGTAAAGATTTAAGATAAAGATTATCATCATGAACATTCTCAACTATGTATGTGTGGGAGAAACTCCGTATTTGGATGAATAGGCAGCAACCGCTGCTCACATCATCCTCATAACCACAGCAGTTAGTAATTGATATCAATCGAATTACTGCGCTACTAAGGGACGTAATCCCGTAGGACGTATCCCATAGCATGGGTAGTGTTCCGTGAGTTTCTTCGGTTTCCCAAGTTGATACGTAAGGGGTTCCAACAGCTTTATAGTCACTGTAAGTGCTAGCACGCCTCCGTCTACCAACGAGTAGTTTCCTACATCAAGTCCCCACAAGAGGCAAATATTGAGAGGTCGACTTCTCTCAACATCAAGATGTAGAAAATCTAACATATGGTCACAGTGATGAATATCATAATAGACTTTATCTTATTTCAGTCTCATACTAGGGTTTCTCTATCCCCCAAGAACTAATGATCTACCCAGACATGGAGGCAATCAACATTAGGGCAATGGTAATGGAAACAATCATAGATGAATACCACTTATATAAATCCACAATGAGTATAGGAATTACAACAAGATCTAGACAAGATGTAGATGAGATGGATGGAGATGGTGGTTATGCAGCGGTGGATGATGAAGATCGATGCCTTAGCCTCCCGGATCTGCGCAGGGCGAAGTTGGATCCCCGAAGGATGAGTTCCCCCTCCAGATGCCTTCTAGAGGTGATGTTTCTGCGATTTCTGGGTGTTCTGTATGTCGTCTTCTCAAACCAATTGCACGGGGTGAAACTATTTGACGAGGCGGAGGTGGCGCCAACTATACGGCCGGAGCTATACGGCCGGAAAAATTACTCCGGTCGTATAGTTGGTCGTTGGACTCTCTGCCTCTCTTGTTTGCTTCTGGTTTTCTTTTAGTATTATTAATATTTCCCAAATAAGCGATTTACGTTGTTTTTTACTCATTTTCTCCACAGTACAACTGCTCCAAGAATTGTATCCATTGGATCCATCATCTCTCCTGATCCTGGTGAAAACAAATATAAAATATGCACGCAAGCACCGTAAAACACCAAGATCCTATATCTACAATGCAAAATACTAATGTAAATCATGATGCAAATATGCACTCATCAGCAGACCGGGGCCTGAAAGGCACCGACCAAAGTCCGCCCCAGGCAACCTTCACCGCCAATGGCGGTGCCTCCGCCACTAATAGGAAAAAGCTTATTAGTGGTGTTTGAAAAAAGGGGTTACTGGCGTTGAAACCACACACCACTAATATCATGCCACTAGTAACTTCTACTGATGGTGTGTGACTCAAACGCCACTAGTAAGTTTCATACTGGTGGCGTGTAGACCGAACAACACCAGTAAGTTTCATACTGGTGGCATGTTCATGGAACGCCACCAGCTAGTAAATCACCCATGGCGGTCAACAAGGTTTAAACGCTGATACGTCCAAAACGTATCTACTTTTCCGAACACTTTTGCTAGTGTTTCTCCTCTAAAGTTGTGTGATTTGGATGCAACTAACATGGACTGACGCTGTTTTTAGCAGAATTGCCTTGGTGTCTAGTTTTTGTGCAGAAAATCAACTATCAGGAAAAATTCCGGAAAATATGCCAAAAATCCTATTTCACCAGAAGACTCACGAAGCCAGAATACGAGACGGAGTGGGGCTGGGCCCAGGCCACACCACCTGGCCACGCGGGCTAGGCCTGGCCGCGCCAGGGGGTGGTCTAGCCACCCCAGACACCCCCTCGGTCTCCCTCTTCGCCTATAAGTTGCCTTCTGACCTAAAAACTCAGGGGGGTCGACGTTTTTCCAGAAAAAGTTCTGCTGCACCGCCACCACCAGATTCCGCGATTTGGAACCAGAAACTCCGTTCTGGCACCCTGCCGAGAAGGGGAATTGGAGGAGATCATCGCCATCATCATCACCATCGCTTCTCCATCGACCATCCATGTTTCCCCCATCTATGAGTGAGTAATCCCCCGCTGTAGGCTATGGGGATGGTAGGGATTGGATGAGATTGTTCATGTAATGGCATCAGATTGTTAAGGCATGGTGCCTAGTATCTTCTATTAGTGCTTTTTGACTTTGTTGCGACTTGTTATGCTTAATGCTTGTCACTAGGGCCCGAGTGCCATGATTTCAGATCTGACCATGTTATTGATTCATTATGATAGTATTGTTTCTGGTCTAACCTGCAAGTTGTATACACACGTTATTATCTAGAACCAAAGGCCCCGAAGTGACAGAAATTGGGATAACCGAGGGAATGACTTTGATATGAGGATCACATGTGTTCACGGAGTGTTAATGCTTTGCTCCGGTGCTCTATTAAAAGGAGCACCTTAATTGCATGTAGTTCCCTTGATGCCCCACTGCAAACGGGCTGGCAGGACAAAAGATGTTGTGCAAGTTCTCATTGCGAGCACGTATGACGATATATGGAACACATGCCTAGCATTATTTAGTACTTGGATGCTTTATCTTACTTATATGCA
The DNA here is from genome assembly GCA_910589775.1 of Avena eriantha. Lineage (NCBI taxonomy): Eukaryota > Viridiplantae > Streptophyta > Magnoliopsida > Poales > Poaceae > Avena > Avena eriantha. The sequence goes on along the minus strand of OU342744.1, from coordinate 230,920,200 downwards.
ATTGCCTTATGATTCTGATTGCCATGTGAATTGTCTTGTCCATGCAACGCCCGTCCATCCATCCCTATGCCTACCGCGCTCGAATCCTACTGTTTGCTGCAATTGTTACTACTATCTTTACTTTTACTACTGCTATTACTTTGCTATTCCTACTACAAAACTGTTGCTACTGATAAACTGCTATGAGCAAGATTGTTTCCAGGTACAGCTGAATTGACAACTCAGTTGTTAAGGCTTATAAATATTCTTTGGCTCCCCTTGTGTCGGATCAATAAATTGGGTTTCACTTCCCTCGAAAATACTGCGATACACCCCCTATACTTGTGGGTCATCAAGGCTATTTTCTAGCGCCATTTCCGGGGAGCATAGCTTTATTTATCAAGTTCACTTGAATTCTCTATTGTTCGCTGCCATCCATCCATCATGGGTAAGTCTCGTGATGGCAAGGTTCCTATTGTACCATCCACTACAAGAAGAGGTACAGTTCTGAAAACCTCTGTTGCTCTTGATTCACCATCTGTTATGAGTAAGTTCCTTACACCACCACATACACATGCTACAGACACTGCTACTACTGCTGAATCTGAAACTTCTGATACTTATGATGCTGCTTCTACTGTGATTGATAAGAGTGGTTCATTAGGTCCTTTCCTAGATGCTACGATTGCTAGAACTATAGCTGGAAATACTGAAACTCCTAATGAAGACACTACTACACCTGTTAGTTCACATGAGTCTAGAGAGAGCTATGATATTGAAGACGGTTATGTTGAGATGACCGATGAATTTATTAAAGAAGTCAAAACACCCATGATAGGAGTGCTGCTAAGAGTCTCCTTGAGTGGCGTACTATTAGACTTAAATTGTCCCCTAATGCTAAGTTTGTTGCGCCCCCCCCATAAACATTAAAGATAAATATTTTGATTTCTCTCTTGATTTATCCTATATAGCTATTGTTGAGAAAGAACCTTTTTGTGGGACCAAGAATGAAAGTGCGGTAGCACATATGACTAAGCTTTCTACCATGAGTGGCCTGTTTTCTGGTGATATTAAGATGCGTACCTACTTTGTTGCTAAGATTTTCCCCTTTTCATTGAAAGGATAAGCTAAAACTTGGTTTAATAATTTACCTCCTAGATCTATTGATAGCCCCGATTTCTTGATTAGTACTTTCCTGCAGAAATATTTTCCTCCTAGTGCTAGACATGCTATTTTGCAGGAACTTTTTGATTTTAAACAGGGAGAATAAGAGATATTGCCTGAATCATGGGCAAGGTTTTGTGCTTTGATTCATGCACAGGTTGGATGTCCATTACCTAAGAATGAGCTTCTTGATATATTTTATAATGGACTAACTAAAGAATCTAGGACATACCTAGATAGTTGTGCTGATTGTGTTTTCAGGAATAGGACTCCGAAGGAAGCTGGGGAATTAATGTCTAAAATAAGCAAGAATTATGAAGATTGGACTCCTCCTGAACCATCTATACCTGAAATAATTATACCTGAACCAGCTATACCGGCGCCTATACCATCATCTAAGAAGAGGGGCGTTATTGAATTGAATGATGAAGTGATGAAGGAAGCTAAGAAATGTCTTAAGGAGAAGGGAATGAATGCTGCAGATGTCAAGAATTTACCTCCTATAGAAGCATTATGTAAGCCAATTCCCCATTCATCCACTATTGAAGTACACTCTCCCCAACAATTTGATGAAGGTGATATCCCTTACTCTAAACCTCCTGATCAATGCTGAGAAGTATTCGATATTTTTATTGTTAAGCAAGATAATTTTAATAAAAGGGGGCAAAATCATCTAATGGAAAACTCTAGAGCTATTTTTGAGTTGAAGGATATTGTGGAAAGAACCTCCAATGATGTTAAAATGCTTGTTATACATTTTCAAATGGTTCAAACTCAAATAGATCAACTTATTAAAGTGCAAAAATACTTGCTAGTTAATGCCGCTAAAGAAAAACATGCTTATGAAATTAGAACTAGAAGTGGTGCTGCTACCCAGGATCCTCTATATCTCGAGGGGCATCCCAAAAGAATTTAGCAGAATTCTCAACAAGCTGAAAATAGTGGTACTACTCGTAAACAAAGAAAAATGGAACATAAAACTATTGTTGAACCCTCTGAACCAGCTAAAGATCCTTATAGTATATTTGTCTCAGATGCTGAAACTGAAAGTGGTAATGAAGAAAATGATGTTCCTGATAAAGAAAAACTTGAAGAAGAACCTAAAAAGCACACTAAGAATACTAAATACACTAAAGAAGATTTTGGTGCTAAGAAACAAGGTAGTGAAAGAGAGCCTTGGGTCCAAAAACCTATGCCTTTCCCAGATAAGAAACATAAGTCAAAGGAAGATGAACACTATAATAAGTTTTGTGAGTGGATGAAACCTTTATTATTGCAAATTCCTTTGACTGATGCTATTAAATTGCCTCCTTATTCGAAGTATATGAAGGATATTGTCTCGAATAAAAGGAAGATCCCTAATGAAGAAATTTCTACTTTTCTTACTAATTATTCCTTTAATGGTAAGGTTCCAAAGAAACTTGGAGACCCAGGGGTTCCAACTATTCCTTGCTCTATTAAAAATAGTTATGTTAGAACTGCTTTGTGTGATTTGGGAGCAGGAGTTAGTGTCATGCCTTTTTCTCTCTATAAGTGACTTCAACTTGAGAAATTGATACCAACTGATATATCTTTGCAAATGGTTGATAAATCTACCACTATTCCTGTTGGTATATGTGAGGATGTACCTTTTCAAGTGGCTCATAATTGCTTGATATTAACTGATTGTGTTGTGCTTGAAATGCCTGAAGATGATATTATGTCTATAATTCTTGGGAGACCTTTTCTTAATACTGTAGGAGCTGTTATTAATTGTAATCAAGGAAAGGTGACCTTCAATGTTAATGACATGGAACATACTGTCTATTTCCCCAAGAAGATTGATAGGACTTATGGGTTGAATTCAATTGGACATGTTGAGGGCATTCAAGTTGGAGAAATATATTGTCACATACCACGAGAAAAAATTGAAACTATTATGATTGGGACCATTGCTATCAAGGTTGAGGTAACATAATCATTAGTGGAATACAAAGTTTTGTTTCATATAAAATTGTTTTGGTAACTAGACGTGATCAACTTTGTTAAAAAAAGATTTCATTGAACAAAACAATGTTTTCACCATGATTATCTTCGCTTACTTCTATTCTTTGCATTTTAGTTTTTGCTTTCGTTTAGTTTACTCTTCTGATGTTAGTTGCTTGCATGTTAGAGTGTAGCCTTGTTTTGTCATTGCATTCATTCCAAAAAATCTTCCTGTCAGAAAATCATTCATCTATACCTGAAAATTGCTAAAAAATAAAGTGTCACGAAAAATTCTAGAAAATTCATATTAAATTTTTATGTGAAAAAAGGGGCAGAGGAGTGCCTAGAAGGTACTAGGGGGGCCCACCAGGCAGGTACACCACCTGGTGGCGCGGCCAGCCCAGGGACACGCCTGCCTATGGTGTGGGCCACCCCTGGCCCTCCACTCATCCTCTCACTTGCCACTTTCTTCTCTCTCCTGAGTAAACACCAGTTCCTTTCTCGAAATCGCGTTCTTGCTGTTCTTGCCCTTGATTTTTCGATCTCCTTGCTCAGCCCATCTTTGCTGTTGAAATTTGGAGCATTTGCTCTCCGGTATGTGACTCCTCCGCTTGTCCAAGTAGATTTGTGTTTATTGGTTTATATCTTGAGTATTTTGCTGCTGTTGGTGACATGTTATGAGAGCCTATAAGCTTGTTCAATGTTTAGAGATATAGTTTTGATGCATGTTTAGGCCTCTACAAGTCCCTTTGAGTAGTGCCCTTCATTATATATTCACTTTGCAATCACTTGTTTAATAGATGTTTAAATTTCAGAATATCAAACATGAACAACCATACCTTTGGAAAAATATTTGAGAGGGATACACCTAGGAGGTCAAGGCCCTCAAGATCAGCCTCTCAGTTTCGGCCGTCAAACAACGAAGATCTCATTTCACCTCGCTGTTGTCAACACCCGGATTTTTAATCCTAGATGCCCGTTATGCCATACCTCGCAATCCCAGGATTACCATTTTTGCGAGACATAACGGATTGGATATCACAGTACATCATCCATTACAAACCATACATAAGGTCTTACACAAATAAGGATCTCATGATCTAGTCTTAATACAACAAGGAGCGGAAATAAAAGATAAGCGTAGCGGTGGGGTCCATCTTCAGGGGGCACAAGCAATGCTAACGAAGGCAGATAGTCCTAGTTATCATAGCCGTCCTACTGGCCATCATCTTGGTAGTCTCCTTCATAGTCTGGTCATGAGAATAGCCAGGGACAAAAGCCATGAGTACTCTTTAAGTACTCGCAAACTACCACTAACAAGTAGTATAGTTCTAAGTTAAAGTGCTAAGTCTAAGTTTAACTATAAAGTTAAGTTTGAAACTTAAGCTGAGTTCTGAAGCAAAGAAAGATAAAATAAAGTTCTAGAATAACTTAAGTTGGGAAGCTATTGTCATAAACACAACCCTGTTGTGGTCAAGTCAAGATTCATCATTCATTTCATAAGTCATTTTGAAAACATCTAACAACGAAACCGTATGGCCATTCCAACGGTCCATAACCGCGGACGCGGCTATTTGAATAGTTTGACACTCTGCAGAGGTGGTACACTTTCACCACAAGATTTGATACATCTGTCAGGGATAACCCTGAATCATCATACTTAGTATGCAGATAATCAAACATAACCTTTCCTTTACACACCCTAGTATAAGCACCTCTCCTATGAGAATGGCCTCCCAACCATGACCATCTGTCATCTTGGGCACTGTATAGGTGGACAACATTGAGAGGTAGCCTCAGCTCAAACCTCTCTCGCGAAGAACTAATACTAATGCATATAAACTTCTGGCTAAGCCTTACCAATTCAGGTATTCTGGTTGTACGGTAAATTTGGAATGGTATCGCATCCGAATCCAACCATTAGTTTTATAAAAGGGTTAAGACTCATGCCTCAACATTTCCACCATCATAAACCATTTGTGTTTCTCAACACATGTCAAATCATCTCAATAGAATGACTCCTCATTCTAAGGTTTTCATAATTCTGTTTTCACCAAGTGTTCCCATCTAAAGTGACTCCAGTTTTGATCTAGTTTTATTCTACTAAGTTAAGAGTGTTCACTAAGGTGGAAAAGATGGGATCAATCTCATGCCATAGATTGACATCTAAAGGATTCTATATAGGCCAAGTTTTATACTCTTTATGCTACCTTTAAAACAAGTAAAGGACTTTGTGTAAAGTAAAGGAAGTAAAGCTTGAATTTAAAACTTGGGGGTAAATACTAGTCAAAGTAGTGTAATCAAAGAATGCCTAAAGCATCTTTGCTAAACCATCTAGTTTAATCCTAGCTTGCTAAGCATTATACTTGCAAGTGTTAGCTTGCATTGTTAATGTTGGCTTTCCTTGTGCAGTGCAGTGGTTTAAGTTTTCTTCTTCTTCTTCTTGGTAGAACTCCTCCTCCTCGAAAGCTTGGTCGGTACTATCGTCTATAAATACATACGGAGTACACAATCACCAAAAAATACTTAACTAGTCTAATTAGCACTCTAAGGCATATAGTTGATGATCTATTATCATCACAAGCATCACAAGCTTAATTCAATAGTTTCATCCTTTTTATTTTAGAAAAGTAATTTCTACTCATTGAAAAATTAACTAATATTTAATATTCCCACTTAAAATATGGGATCATGTGGACACATGTCATCACCACATATTCTAACATGTGGGAATGTGATTTAAGGGTTGGATCATAATTAATTTGGTTTAAGTTCATTATTTAATGATTTAAAGTGACTAGAAATGCTTATATAGCATTATTTTGGTACTAATCCAAAGTCACTGCATGTAAACCGTAATATTATTACGTATTCAGATAGATATAGTGAAATGTCATTTTTGATAGTTGGAAACAACTCAAAAGCTATCTTGGTTGATTTTATAAAAATGTTGCAAGGTGCCAAAGCTTCTATCTTATTATTTTTACTAGGAGAGATCTATAACTCTAATTGAACTAAATCCAACGGGCTTGGATAGATCATTTCAATACCTTTCAGGCAAAATTGGTTTCATGCAATTTGGATTTGTAAAATCTCTGAATTGATTTTCAAACTCAGAGATAGAACTAAGTTTAAACTTAATAGGAAAAACCTAATTCAAACTAACTGGGTCGCGCGGGAAACGCTAACGGGCTGACCCAGTGTCACTCAGCAGCGCGAGGCTTCGTTGACAGGGGGTCCACCAGTCAGCGGCTCATAACGCGCGAAGCGGTATGGGGCGATGTGGGACGTTGGATTAGAGTGGGGATCAACGGCTGTGGATCGTCGTCGACGACAGACCTGTCGCCGGTGAGCTCTAACCCTAGCGGCTCGGTGGGGGTGCATAGGGGGCGTACCAGGACTCCAGCAACGACGGCGAGGCGGGCAAACGAACTGGTGGTTGACGGCGAGCTCGGGGACGGTCGAGGCAGCTCCGGGGGTGGTCGCATTTAGCGGCGCCCTTCTCCTCTAGAGGCGGCCTGTTCCGGTGTAATTCCGGCGAGCTGCTGCTCCTTGTGCTCCGGCTAGAGGTGTGGGACGATCAGTGAGGTGAGGGGAGTGGAGTGGTGTGCTGCAAATGGCTGGGGGTGCCCTCCTTTTATAGGCTCGACGGCGAGACCGAGAGGGATGGGCAGGCGACGGTGGCGCCATGGCTACAGGCTGCTAGCGGCGTGGCTGCGGGTGGCAATCGATGCACGGTCTCCTGGCGGTGCTCTAGGACTTTAATGCGGGCTTAGGGACGGTGGTATGCGGTCGAGCGCAGCTGGCGCTCTGAGTGGCGGCTTCGACGACGAGCGGTGGCTGTGAGGCATTGGACGGCGAATGGGGTTGTCTGGCGTGCTCCCTGGGTCGTGGCGACGCGGTGGGCCCGGGCTGCGGTCGAGCGGAGGCTTGTGCATGCGTGTCGGTCGCGGCGCTCTAGCGCGTGCTCGGCATGGTGTAGTGGCACTGGGCGCGCGGATTGCTCGGTGGTCCACAACTTGTCCTGGCTCGGGGAGGGGACAGTGGGCGGCGGTGAGGTGCCGACTAGCTGCTAGACATGGAGAGAGAGGGGGTGGTGGTCTGCTGCGGCGGCGGCGACGAAGTTGGCTGGCGAGGTGGGGCTCGGCTTGGCATGGCCATGCTGCTAGGAGGTGGGGGATGGGGTAGTTAGGTCCTGGTTAGATCATTAGGAGACAAAGGCAGCAAATGGGGGTCAAATGGGAGACAAGTTTGGCCAGAACACTATTCAAAATAGTGAAATTTGTTTTTCTGCCTGCCAAGTGTTTGATAAAATGGCCGCAAGAAATAAACTTTGGAATTTTGGGCTCAAATTTTTTGAGTGATTTCCACTAGTACTAGGTAGTCTCTGTTTGCAAGGGTTTTGAAAATGGAGTTCATTTGGATGGTTTTTGAAATAGTGGGATCTTTCCATATGAAATAGATTCAATTTTAAACTGCCATTTAAAATTTGTATTTGAATGTTTTTAACAGATCACAAAGTGGGCCTTGGTACCACATTATGTGTACTAGTAAGGGGTGTAAATATCCACAATTGTTTCTGTTAAGTTTTGAGTACTAGGAATAGCCAAAGTAGTGTAGTGGATTAAAATGATCAAAATGACCATTCCTCATTTTTAATTGTTTTTGATTTGATCTTCTTTGGGATTTGCTTGGGAATGATTTAGATGATGTTTAATTTACCATAGAAACATTTTACAACCAATGGATCAAGCAATGGTAACCATTCACAAAGATTTCCAAATAAGGCCTTTCTTATATGCATGCTTAAATACTTTAAATAGAAAAAGTTTTTGTTAACCCCAATTTTGATGATTTGGATCTTGATAAGCTTGGATTAAAGTTTTGGGATGTTACAAACGTTCCCCCCTTAAACAAAATCTCGTCCCGAGATTTACAAGGAAAAACTAGGAAATAAAGAGATCTGGGAACTCTGTCCTAATGTAATCTTCGCGCTCCCAAGTGGCTTCCTCCTCGGTATGGTTGCTCCACTGAATATTGAGAAACTTGATACTCCTGGTCCTGGTGGTTCTGTAAGCTTCTTATAAGATACGGATGGGCACTTCACGATAGGTCAGGTCATTATTGATCTCTACCGCTCTGTGATCGATGTTTTTGAAAACTTCAGTCTTCTCGGGCACTTCTAGGCATTTGCAAAGTAACGAGATATGGAACACATTGTGGATGGTTGACATCTCTTCAGGCAGTTCCAGTTGATACGATACTTCTCATCGACGATTCAGAATCTTGAATGGCCCGATATATCTGGGGGCTAACTTTCCTTTCAGACTAAAGCGCTGGGTTCCTTTCAATGGTGAAACCTTGAGATATACAAAATCTCCGACATTGAAATTCATGTCTCTCCTTCTCTTGTCAGCATAACTCTTTTGTCTGGATTGGGCGGTCTTGAGGTGCTCACGGACTTTGTGAACCTTCTCTTCAGCTTCTCGAAGAATGTCTGGTCCAAAGATCTGACTGTCTCCTACTTGCGACCAATTCAAAGGGGTACGGCACTTTCTTCCATATAGGAATTCAAATGGTGCCATTTGCAAACTAGCTTGATAACTGTTGTTATATGAGAATTCTACGAAAGGCAGGCAGTCTTCCCATTTTGATCCGTATTCTAACACATAAGCTCTAAGCATATCCTCTAAGATCTGGTTGACTCTCTCAGTCTGTCCATCAGTTTGTGGGTGATAAGCGGTGCTGAAGTTCAAGTTGGTTCCCAATCCTTCCTGAACTTTCTGCCAAAATCTCGAGGTAAACTGGGTTCCTCGATCTGATACGATGGTCTTGGGGGTTCCATGCAGACTAACAATCCTAGCAATATACAGTTCTGCTAGCTTAGAACTCTGGTAGGTAGTCTTGACAGGTATTAAGTGAGCTACCTTGGACAGTCTATCAACTATGACCCAGACTGAGTCATTTCCCCTACTGGAAGTAGGCAAACCGGTGATAAACTCCATTCCGACGGAATCCCATTTCCATTCCGGAATCTGCAATGGTTGCAATAGTCCTGCAGGTCTCTGATGCTCTGGATTGACTCTTTGACAGATATCACACTTGGCGATGTAGCTTCCGATTTCTCTCTTCATATTGTGCCACCAAAATTGCTCTTTCAAATCCTGATACATCTTCGTTCCTCCGGGGTGGATAGAATAAAGAGTATCATGAGCTTCCTTCATGATAACTTGCTTCAGCTCTGAATCTGCTGGCACACAGATATGTCCTTTGTACCACATAACTCCTTCTTCGTCTTCCGTGAATCCAGGTACTTTTCCTGTACCAAAACGATGTTTGATTCCGTCGATACTCTCATTCCCCTTCTAGGCTTCCTTGATTTGGCTAATCAAAGTGGGTTGAAGTTCAATGCTAGCTAAGAATCCTTTGCTAACTAATTCAGTTCTGAACTGCTCCAACTCTTCATACAAACTTGGCTGTTTCTCCTTGATCATGGTGTTTAGCCTACATGGCAATCTGCTAAGAGCATCCGCTACCACATTGACTTTGCCGGGGTGATAGTGAATGTCAAGGTCATAATACTTGATTAACTCTATCCATCTCCTTTGTCTCATATTCAGCTCCTTTTGCGTGAAGATATACTTCAAGCTCTTGTGATCTAAGTAAATGTCACAGTGATTACCCATCAGATAATGACGCCATGTCTTTAATGCCAAAGCTACGGCTGGTAGCTTAAGATCATGGGTCGGATAATTCTTCTCATGCTGCTTCAGCTGTCGAGACAGATATGCGATTACTTTTCCTTCTTGCATGAATACACATCCGAGACCAATCTTGGATGCATCACAGTACACATCAAACGGCTTCTTGATGTCTGGCATGACCAATATTGGGGCTGATATCAATCTCTTCTTCAACTCCTGAAAACTGGCTTCACATTTGTCAGTCCATTCAAACTTCTTGTCCTTCTTCAACAATTGGGTCATGTGTCTGGCGATGCTCGAGAATCCTTCTATGAACTTGTGGTAATATCCCGCTAATCCGAGAAATGCACAGACTTGGGTTTGAGTGGTTGGGGCTTCCCATTCTTCGATATCTTTGATCTTGGCGGGATCAACAGAGACTCCTCCGGCAGACACAATATGTCCTAGGAATCCTACTTCTTTCAGCCAAAACTCACACTTGCTGAAATTGGCATATAACTGATGCTCTCTCAGGGTTTCTAGAATGACTCTCAGATGTTGCTCATGCTCTTCTTCTGACTTGGAGTAGATAAGATGTCGTCGATGAATACAACTACAAACTTATCTAGGAAATTCATAAAGATCTTATTCATGAGATTCATGAAATAAGCGGGGGCATTGGTTAATCCAAAAGACATAACCGTATACTCGTATAAACCATAGCGAGTAGTAAAGGCGGTCTTTGAAATATCCGTTGCACGAATCTTAAGTTGGTGATAACTAGTCCTAAGATCAATCTTTCAGAAAACCTGGGCTCCAGTCAACTGATCAAATAGATCCTCTATCTTTGGTAAAGGGTACTTGTTCTTGATGGTGACGTCAGTCAACTTTGTGTAATCTATGAATAGACGGTTTCCTCCATCTTTCTTGTCGACAAATAACACTGGTGATCGCCATGGTGAAGCGCTTGGTTGAATCAAGCCTTTCTCTAACATGGCATCCAACTTCTTCTTCAGTTCTACTAACTCTGAGGGGTTCATGCTATAGGGTCTCTGGGCTATGGGTCCTGTTCCGAGGATTAGTTCGATAATGAACTCAATATCCCTATCCGGGGGCATACCTGGCAATTCATCTAGGAATACGTCGGGGTATTCACAGACTACTCTGACCTGGTCAATGGTGGGTAGGGCTAGGCTCTTGTTGCACTTGAATTGACGAGGTAAGGTTTCAGAGATATGTTCTACTGTTACTCCAGAGCTACTGGTCATGGTGATGGCTTTCTTAGCACAATCTATCAGTCCTTTATGCCTTGACATCCAGTCCATACCTAGTACTACTTCCAATCCTTTGGTTCCAAGTACAATTAGGTTGGCATAAAAATCTATCCCATGTATTCTGATAGGCACAGCTTTGCAAATTTTTCTAGCTTTGGTTGTTGAACCGGGGATTTGAACTATCATGACATGCTTCAGGTTGGTTGGGTGAATCTTACTAGTGCATGCAAATTCTTCGGTGATAAATGAATGCGATGCTCCAGAATCAAACAACACTCTTGCTAAAACTGAGTTGACAGAAAACATACCCAACACTATATCTGGCGCTTCCTGGGCTTCTTCTGCGTTCATGTGGAAGAGACGACCGTTGCAGTTGTGAGGATTCCCTAGGGCAAATCTTCTCCCTGGTTGAACATGACGCTGCTATTGAGCTAGGGCATTCACATTGGCACCGGTGGCAGTCTTCTTGGGACACTCATTGGCATAGTGACCCTTCACTCCACATTCGAAACAAGTGATCTGGGACTTGTCCTTGGCTGCGACAGGCACAACATTTCTGACAGTTCTGGGTGCAGTGTTGTTGTTGTTGCTCTTGGGAGGTGCATGGTTGAAATTGTTGGCATTGCCGGAGTTGTGATTGTTTCCTCCAGACTTCACATTGCCTCCGCTACGGTTGGGGTAGCTTGGGCGAGACATTGGGGGTCGATTGTTCCTTGGTGCATATCCTGGGGAGGGGTTGGTACGGTACTTCTGGTGACTACTGGATCCAGACTGCTGCATCATACGATGCTTGCAGTTGTTATTTGCCTGGTTAATCTTCCCTTCCATCTGAATGGCAGAGTCGACTAGCTCTTCGAGATCCTGGAAACGGATGTTGACGAGGACAGTATGCATCTCATCATGCAGTCCGTTCAGGAATCTCTCCTTCTTCTTGGCCTCCGTGTTGATCTCATCAGGTGCATACCTGGCAAGTGACAGGAATTTGTCACGGTACTCCACCACCGTCATTCTTCCTTGCTTCAATTCGCGGAACTCATCCCTCATTCTGTAGACAAGACCCTGCGACACGCGGGTGCGGCTAAACTTGACTTTGAAAGCTTCCCATGTCATCACTTGACCATGGTTCATTAGGCGGATACTGTTCCACCAAGCTCTTGCATCTCCTTCCAAATAGTGAGTAGCGAAGAGAACTTTCTCATTTTCATCAACTCTTGCAACTTCTAAGTTGTTTTCCATTGTCTGCAATCAGTCATCAGCATCTAATGGGTTTTCTGACGTGCTAAAGATTGGGGGATTGGTATTCTGGAAGTTCTTTAGCTTGGATCCTTGATGATCCTGATTTCCGTGCCCTTGGTTGTTGAGAGCCATTTGGGCGATCTGTTGAAGTGTTGCTAAGTTGGCTTGGCGCTTTGCCCTGCTTGCTTCACGGTCTGCGATGAGATTCTGCAAGACCTGCAGCATTGGGTCTTGCGACGAGCTGCTCCCTCCTTGGTTTCCATGAGTCATCTGAAGATTGAGATAGATACGGGGGTAAGAGGGAAAATTCTAAGGTTCAGGGTTTTGGTTTCAAAGCTAAAACTTTGAGTTTAACTCAGGTTTTTCAACCAACTTCAATTCATTCATGCAAACAAGCACACGATACAACACACACCACAACAATTAAAGGGAAAATAGATGGTTTGAAGAACCATTCTACAAGCTACGATACAGTGGGAAAGATACATCTCATGCTACGACAGTGCTCTAGTACATCTACTCATCATCGATGAAGTCGGAGTCATCATCGTCAGTGTAGAAGTCCATAGCATCTTCCTCCAGAAAGTCATCATCATTGTTGAGGTAAGAATCCATGTCTCCCTGGATGTCCTCACCTCCTCTTCTTCCTCCTTTGTGGCAAGCTGAGCTTCCTGCTCCTTGATGGTCTTCTCGAGGTTGACCACCTTCTTGCGAAGACGGGCGATGGGGCGATCCTTGTTTGCACACTGGCGGCAAAGAGACTGGCGATCCTGGACGAGCAGTGCGAAAGTCTGGGCCTTCTGGTCGGCAATGGCACGGTTCTGGTTGGCTAACTCTCTAGCATTGTCCAGCTCCTTCTGACGGTCATACAACAGGAAGTTGAGGTTCTCCACTTAGCGCTTCAGTGCTGGATGACTTGGCATCTCCATTGGCATTCCCATGAAGTCACGTCTTGCATAGTGAGCAATACGGGTTCCTTGGATTTGGTTGACGCTGAGGGCACATAGACGTGCGAGAGCTTCATGCATTGCCCTGGCTAATCCATCTAGCCAGTTGTTCTCTCTCACGAAGAACTGAATTCTCCCAGAAGTTGGTGCTTCGATGCTTCCTCTAAGATCCGTGGTGACTAGCCACTTTAAGTCTCCTCCTGGGGGTCCTGGAAGTTGAGCTCCAAGAAACTCAGGATGTGGGCGTCCCAGTAACTCCGACAGTGAATCCAGATCCCTCTCGAAGATCAGCAGACCTCCGTTTCCCAACTGGTAGAACTTGCTGAACTGAGAGTCCATCTACAAGAATTAAGGATGAGGAAGTTAGTGAAGTGATCAAGTGTGTCAAATTTTTAAGTAGTAATGTAAAAAATTTGAGGCATATGAATTTTTGAGAAAGAATGAATTCCAAGGGATAAGAGAGGAAATAGTTTTTCATAAATACTCAGTTTGGTTTTGAAACTAAGTTTTTGTTTGGACGTCCATTCTAACTAGGGTCTCCTATGGTTAACCTGGCTCTGATACCAACTTGTCAACACCTGGATTTTTAATCCTAGATGCCCGTTATGCCATACCTCGCAATCCCAGGATTACCATTTTTGCGAGACATAACGGATTGGATATCATAGTACATCATCCATTACAAACCATACATAAGGTCTTGCACAAATAAGGATCTCATGATCCAGTCTTAATACAACAAGCTGTGGAAATAAAAGATAAGCGTAGTGGTGGGGTCCATCTTCAGGGGGCACAGACAATGCTGATGAAGGCAGATAGTCCTAGTTATCATAGCCATCCTGCTGGCCATCATCTTGGTAGTCTCCTTCATAGTCTGGCCATGAGAATAGCTAGGGACAAAAGCCATGAGTACTCTTTAAGTACTCAGAAACTACCACTAACAAGTAGTGTAGTTCTAAGTTAAAGTGCTAAGTCTAAGTTTAACTATAAAGTTAAGTTTGAAACTTAAGCTGAGTTCTGAAGCAAAGAAAGATAAAATGAAGTTCTAGAATCACTTAAGTTGGGAAGCTATTTTCATAAACACAACCCTGTTGTGGTCAAGTCAAGATTCATCATTCATTTCATAAGTCATTTTGAAAACATCTGACAACGAAATAGTATGGCCATTCCAACTGTCCATAACCGCGGTCGCGGCTATTCGAATAGTTTGACACTCTGAAGAGGTGGTACACTTTCACCACAAGATTCGATACATCTGTCAGGGATAACCCTAAATCATCATCCTTAGTATGCAGATAATCAAACATAACCTTTCCTTTACACACCCTAGTATAAGCACCTCTCCTATGAGCATGGCCTCCCATACATGACCATCTGTCATCTTGGGCACTGTATAGGTGGACAACATTGAGAGGTAGCCTCAGCTCAAACCTCTCCCGCGAGGGAACTAATACTAATGCATATAAACTTCCGGCTAAGCCTTACCCAATTCAGGTATTCTGGTTGTACGGTAAATTTGGAATGGTATCGCATCTGAATCCAACCATTAGTTTTATAAAAGGTTTAAGAATCATGCCTCAACATTTCCACCATCATAAACCATTTGTGTTTCTCAACACATATCAAAACATCTCAATAGAATGACACCTCGTTCTAAGGTTTTCTAATTCCGTTTTCACCAAGTGTTCCCATCTAAAGTGACTCCAGTTTTGAGCTAGTTTTAATCTACTAAGTTAAGAGTGTTCACTAAGGTGGAAAAGATGGGATCAATCTCATGCCATAGAATGACATCTAAAGGATTCTATATAGGCCAAGTTTTATACTCTTTATGCTACCTTTAAAACGAGTAAAGGACTTTGTGTAAAGTAAAGGAAGTAAAGCTTGAATTTAAAACTTGGGGGTAAATACTAGTCAAAGTAGTGTAATCAAAGCATGCCTAAAGCATCTTTGCTAAACCATCTAGTTTAATCCATGCTTGCTAAGCATTATACTTGCAAGTGTTAGCTCGCATTGTTAATGGTGGATTGCCTTGTGCAGTGTAGTGGTTTAAGTTTTCTTCTTGTTGGTAGAACTCCTCCTCCTCGAAAGCTTGGTCGGTACTATCGTCTATAAATACATACGGAGTACACAATTACCAAAAAATACATAATTAGTCTAATTAGCACTCTAAGGCATATAGTTGATGATCTATTATCATCACAAGCATTACAAGCTTAATTCAATAGTTTCATCCTTTTTATTTTAGAAAAGTAATTTCTACTCATTGAAAAATTAACTAAGATTTAATATTCCCACTTAAAATATGGGATCATGTGGACACATGTCATCACCACATATTCTAACATGTGGGAATGTGATTTAAGGGTTGTATCATAATTAATTTGTTTTAAGTAGATTATTTAATGATTTAAAGTGACTAGAAATGCTTATATAGCATTATTTTTGTACTAATCCAAAGTCACTGCATGTAAACCATAATATTATTACATATTCAGATAGATATAGTGAAATGTGATTTTTGAGAGTTGGAAACAACTCAAAAGCTATCTTGGTTGATTTTATAAAAATGTTGCAAGGTGCCAAAGCTTCTGTCTTATTATTTTTACTAGGAGAGATCTATAACTCTAATTGAATTAAATCCAACGGGCTTGGACAGATCATTTCAATAACTTTCAGGAAAAATTGGTTTCATGCAATTTGGATTTGTAAATATCTCTGAACTGATTTTCAAACTCAGAGACAGAACTAAGTTTAAACTTAATAGGAAAATCCTAGGTCACGCGGGAAACGCTAGTGGGCCAGCCCAGTGTCACTCCGCAGTGTGAGGCTCAGCTGATAGGGGGGTCCACCAGTTTGCGGCTCATAACACGCGAAGCAGTACGGGGTGATGTGGGACGTTGGATTAGAGTGGGGATCAAAGACTGTGGATCGTCGTCGATGATGGACTTGTCGCCGGCTAGCTCTAACCCTAGCGGCTCGGTGGGGAGGCATAGGGGGTGTACCAGGGCTCCAGCGACGACGGCTTGGCGGGCAAACGGACTGGTGGTCGACGGCGAGCTCGGGGACTGTCGAGGCAGCTCCGGGGGTGGTCGCAATCAGCGGCGCCCTTCTCCTCCAGAGGCGGCCTGCTCCGGTGTAATTCCCACGAGCTACTACTCCCTGTGCTCCGGCTAGAGGTGTGGGACGATCAGTGAGGTGAGGGGAGTGGAGTGGTGTGCTGCAAATGGATGGGGGTGCCCTCCTTTTATAGGCTCGACGGCGAGACCGAGAGGGATGGGCAGGCGACGGTGGCGCCATGGCTACGGGCTGCTAGCGGCGTGGCTGCGGGCGGCGATCGACGCACGGTCTCCTGGCGGTGCTCTAGGACTTTAATGCAGGCTTAGGGGCAGTGGTATGCGGTCGGGCGCAGCTGGTACTCTGAGCGGCAGAGGCGGCAGCTTCGACTGCGAGTAGTGGCTGTGAGGCATTGGACGGCGAATGGGGGTGTCTGGCGTGCTCCTTGGGTCGTGGCGACGCGGTGGGCGCGGGCTGCGGTCGAGCGGAGGCTTGTGCACGCGTGTCAGGCGCGGTGCTCTGGCGCGTGCTCGGCACGGTGCAGTGGCACTGGGCGCGGGGATTGCTCGGTGGTCCATAGCTTGGCCTGGCTCGGGGAGGGGACAGTGGGCGGCGGTGAGGTGCTGGCTAGCTGCTAGACATGGAGAGAGAGGGGGAGGCGGTCTGCTGCGGCGGCGACCAAGTTGGCCGGCGAGCTAGGTCTCGGCTTGGCATGGCCATGCTTCTAGGAGGTAGGGGATGTGGTAGTTAGGTCCTGGTTAGATCATTAGGAGACAAAGGGAGCAAATGGGGGTCAAATGGGAGACAAGATTGGCCAGAACACTATTCAAAATAGTGAAATTTGTTTTGTTTGAATTCTGCCTGCCAAGTGTTTGATAAAATGGCCGCAAGAAATAAACTTTGGAATTTTGGGTTCAAAATTTTTGAGTGATCTCCACTAGTACTAGGTAGTCTCTGTTTGCAAGGGTTTTGAAAATGGAGTTCATTTGGATGGTTTTTGAAATAGTGGGATCTTCCCATATGAAATAGATTCAATTTTAAACTGCCATTTAAAATTAGTATTTGAATGTTTTTAACAGATCACAAAGTGGGCCTTGGTACCACATTATGTGTACTAGTAAGGGGTGCAAAGATCCACAATTGTTTGTGTTAAGTTTTGAGTACTAGGAATAGCCAAAGTAGTGTAGTGGATTAAAATGACCAAAATGACCATTCCTCATTTTTAATTGTTTTTTATTTGATCTTCTTTGGGATTTTCTTGGGAATGATTTAGATGATGTTTAATTTACCATAGAAACATTTTACAACCAATGGATCAAGCAATGGTGACCATTCACAGAGATTTCAAAATAAGGCCTTTCTTATATGCATGCTTAAATACTTTAAATAGAAAAAGTTTTTGTTAACCCCAATTTTGATGATTTGGATCTTGATAAGCTTGGATTGAAGTTTTAGGATGTTACAGCTATGGGGCCACCGGTTTAATCATCCGAGAAATGCCTGTTATTTATATATCCACGTTCCCATGATCAGTGAGCCGTGGAACGTAACCGACAAGTATCATTACAACATCCGAGATATACCGAATTAGAAGACTTACATAAATGCCGTTATGGCTATACCATCTTCAGCAGCGGAACATCATCACGTGCAGAGCGCAATCATGCCTCAACCTACAGGCGACTGACTGGGAGGACGTCCTAGCTCGGATAGCCGTCAACTTCATCCTCTTCTTAATATCTGACCAAGTTAATAGCCAGGGACAATACTAGTGAGTACTTTGAATGTACTCGCAAACCACCATAAGATAACAATAATAGAAAGAGGATATGCATTATGGTTGTGGTAGTAAGAGGGCTCCAAGAGAGGATCTTCTCTCAATTAGTTTCTCTTGTAGATATAGCATCTACATATCTTTGTTGAAAACTTTTGTAAAACATTTTGGAAACCTTTTTGAAAAGTTTTGGGAAACACAAGGATTAGGGTACCCATTTGTTCCCTTCTTCAAGTCATCCCACGACCAAACTCCTTTCTCCTCCTTCCGACCATCCCATGGTCAAAACCTTTCTCCTTTACGACCATCCCATGGTCAAAACATTTCCAAAGCCATTTCTTTTCTGAAATCCTTTTTGAAAACAAAACCAGCACCGCTCTACAGGAACCTTCCCAACCGTCCATGATCGCGGACACGGCTATTCGAATAGATTTACACTCTGTAGAGGTTGCACACTTTACCCACACCATCCAGGTACACTGCCCTGATCTGTACCGATCGTGGGTCGAGTAACCGATCAAGACTCTCCGGATGCCCACTCCAATATAAGTGCCTACCCTATGAGTGTTACTCCCCTCAAAACCGGGACGTCGGGTACCGAGGACCAACCAGAGCGCATTTTACACTTTACACAGTGGGCGCTTTCAATGAGGGGCTCATAGTAACGCCTGGCTGCCAGCAGACAGTTTGTTCCTTCTCTAGGTCGATGTCCCACATGGACCTTTAAGGGAGAAGGCCTAGCCTCTAGGGATCGCGATCCCCTGTAGTAGTTGCGAGGCAGCTTATACCAGAATAGACAAACATCAAATCCAGCTCTGTCCCATTCTAGAGTAATGTGGTTGCACATGGTTAATTGTTCTAGCAAAACTACAAATAACCTGGTGCGTTTTCGTAAACCTTTTTCCTCCATCTTTCCTTCAGCATTTTGTAAAACAAAACCTTTTTCTTTCTCAACATCTCTTGGGAGGTCCCACCTCACCAAGGTTTTTTCATAAAACATTTGGTAAAACTTTTTCCGGGGTCTTCCCATCCTCTAGCTTTTCATTTGCTAAAACAGGATCTCCAAAAAGGGGTATGGTGTATCACACCATCTACCATACTAGGGACAAGTAGGTATTGTCAAGGGGGTTGTACTTAGTAGTACCAAAGTGTAATAGTTCGGATGAGCCAAACCACTACCATATATATATACATCAACATATAGTAAACAATGCAGTTTGGTAAACAATAGATAAAACATGCATAAGTAAAACAGTAGGACAAGACTTATGAGAAAGAAGGTGGCTTGCCTGAGATCAGAAATATGGCATAATTGTCCCTGGACTTCTTCTTAGAATACCCAATAATATACAATAATGATCATCTTCTTCTGATCTCCGAGATAATCGCAACTATCGTCGTCAGGGAGCACACATGCAAACAAGCAAGAGCACAATCAACACAATGCATACAAGCAACAATACATATATCAAGCAATGAACAATACAAGTTTACACATCAGTAGGTCTAAGGAAGAATGGATTTAGTAAGAGTGGCCTTGTCTTGGAAACATGGAAGAAAATCCCTTAGGATTTATAGCCGAGGAACTACCTAAGAGGGGGGTTTTGGATCAAGGGCATATTCTGAACGATACAATTGTATTGAAATTATACCATAAGATGGGTGTTGATATAATGAAACCAACAAAAGTGGTTTCACTATTTTATCAATTTCCATTGATTTATAATGGATTTTCTAGTGGGAAAAACTCTAGTTTTAGGAGATAATTCCCCAGAATAGTTCTGTGATCCCAAAAATTATTTCCTTGGGTGGTTGTGTAGGGTTTGATGTACTTATTCACTGAGAGTTAGAATCGTGTCACAATATTTACCAGAATGCCCTCAGGAAATTCCCAAAGTCAGTTCCGTAGTTGTTTTGTCTTTTTCACCAGATAAAAACTACAGGGAAGTTTGATATGAATCCAAAATTACATGATAGGTATACCTTTCTTCATAAATTGGAATCACCCTTTTTCGAGTTACAGAGCTACGGGAGTGATTTATCTAGTGATAATACCATATACAGAAATGTTTAATTCATTAAATTTCCTCAGAAGCTCAATAATTATTGGGCTCCTGGATTGTGACATATCCTGATTCACCACTTCTCTAAGAATTGGAATCAGATCAAGACAAGTTGTAGTTTGGACTAGGGAATTTTCTAAAGGCATATATGGATGAATAATTTTATTTTTGTTATGGGCAAACACGGAAACAAACTAGGATGGGGCCAGTTGTATATCCAAGGTATCATCTATACCTTTCAGTACTCAAAGGTTTTACTCCATTTGGAGTTGTGAAAATACTAGTAGGATAGAAGGAGTGTTGTAGATAGTTTATGGAAATTGATTTTATATATTTAATATGCACCTGAACTAAGCTAACCAAGGATGCGGTGTTAGGGTAAACATACATATATTTAGGAAAATATAGATCTAGGCATTTAATATCGATTTACATTTTCAAATTGATTTAAACTGGAGGGCAACATTTTGGATCTGGGAAAAAGGAATAAAACACGGAGACTCTCCAGGCTAGGATCTGGACTAAAATGGGCCGCAGGAGGAGGACTCGGCCCACCCGAGCATAGCTAGGCGCGGGAGAAGATTTTTAAACGGCCCGTGGTGGGTCCCTTCAGTCAGCCAGAGCGGGACGCCGAAGGGGTACGAGACGCTCGGGTGCTCGCCGGTGCCGCTGTCAGGGGCTGCTGCAGAGAGAAATAAGAGTGGGGTTAGCTAGGGGATGTCGAGGAGGGTTCATCATGGTGCCATGCAGAGGGAGAAGGGGTGGGGGAGAGGGCACCTGAGCCCGATCTTGATCTATGCCGAGGGGGAGTTCTCTCCCTCTCCCGTGACATGCAGAGGCAGGGAAGGATGGTGGAACTCAAGGGTGGTGTGGGAGAGAGTGGTAGAGCAAATGAGGGCCAGGAGGGAGGCCGGGGTGAGCTGCAGCTATGTATCCACTTGGGGAAGGCTCACGGTGGACCGAGTGTAGGAGAGAGCTAGGGAGGAGCTACGGCTGAGGATTGGCGAGAGGGGCGGTGAGGCTCGATCAGAGAGGAGTGTGAGGTGCTCCAGTGGGGTCTGGTCGGTTTCTGGCATGAGAGGGAGAGGGGGAAGGCCTCTCTCTCCACTCGCGGTCAAAGGAAGAAAGGGTGAAGGAGGGGAGGAGGGGAGCTGTGGTTGGGCGGTACTAGCGGTGTAGTATAGTGTGGTGGTGTCCTGTATCTCGCCCAGGGTGCACTGGTGGCTGCTGTGGCAGGGGTAAAGAGATGGAGCAAGATTTCTTTGAGATTTGGTCACATGAGCCCTTCTCTACTTCCTACAAACACTAGAGGATAAGGGAGGGGTCAGCTATAGTGCCATGCTACAGTGCACACAACCAGGACTGAGGGGTGGGTTCTGTGGAAAGGTAGTGGGCAAGTTTTGATGAGAGTTGGAGATTATTGGAAGTGGTTTGTGTCTGTGTTCAGATCTGCCTCGATAGATGATCATGGGTTATTTCTCGATTTTTTTATCTTAACCAGGTGAGATAAGGGTTCTGGTAGATAGTTAAACTCAAGGTACATGCCCAAATTTATTTGGTAATTTTCAGGATATTTTAGATCATTTTAATATCCAATCTTCAAAAAGTGCCGAAATGGTTTCTAGAAGCTCTTTGGATGCTTTTACATTAGGCAAGGTTGGTTTTTGATGTGAGATGGTCCTAAATACAATATCACACATTGGGGAATTTTCTTGGAATTTATTGGGGACGAGAGGTATTTTTAAACAATTATTTCTTGTTTCTGTCATTTAAGAAAAAGGGAAAAAAATAAATATTAAAGCTTCTCAAAAATATTTATTATTGAGATGGAGAGATAAGATATGCTAATTAGGCCTCAAGTGTGACCTAATTTGGAGAAGTGTTTTGGCAAAAACCAAACTTTCTGATGGAGGGAGTTTTTTTTGGGGGGGGGGGGGGGGGGGGGGGGGGGGGGGGGGGGGGGGGGGGGGGTTGCCCATTACATTAAATAAATAGTTTTTGAGCCATAATAATTATGGATAATTACGTAAATGATGTACACCATGTGTATCAAGCATTTTCAACCTTGTGATTTGAGAATCAAAGTTGAGTTTGGTGAAAAACTAGAGATTTAAGGATCTTGGGTAAGATTGTTTTCATGCCACCAAAACCTTGTTGGATCTTGGAGCTCAGAGCTCCCCTTGGGGCAGGGGATAGATGTATGGATAGACCAAGTGGTGTAGATCACAATGGTGTAGAGGTTTGAGCTTGATCTTGCTTGAGTTCCCCAGGAATTGATTTCAAACTTTGAATAAAATAAGCCTGCCAAAGCAGATTATCAACTAGCCTTCAAAACCTTGTGGGTTTAAGAAGCACAAAGATCCACTTGGAACAAGTGAAGTATATATTGAGAGACCTTTATTAATAGAACACAACCATGCAAATAGTTGGTCCATAGAAGGTGGGATGGTGGTGTGAGCTTCTGTCAAAGTAGGCATGTTGACTAGATTTGCAGGAATAGTTATATTCTTGCCTACAAAACCATCAAGAACAAGTGGGTTGAGGATGATCTAACCAAGGTCAAGAGTGGGCATTGGTATACTTAGGAGGGTTTACAAGATGGTTCAAATGCATTTTCAAAAATGCACATGGGTTGATAAAATGAGGCATTCAAAAAGGTGATGTTGGAGCAGATTCCAGACTTAGCCAAATTTGGCAGATTTAGGGTTTTTGACTAGAATGTGGGTGGTGATGATTTTGATGGGATGCAAGGTACCAAAGAATCATAAAGTGGATGATGTTGAAGTGTAGAGGGAGTATAAGGGATCCATGCTTGATATTGGTCTTCATTCACTTGGAAACTTCTAGAATGGATCACTGCCGAATTGATCTGGTTAAGGGGTTTAGATGATCACCTAGTAGCTAGGGATTAGATCCAGCTTTGTAGTCATGCTTAGGATTTGGGGTTTTCAAGTATCTTGATCCTAGTGATGAGCTCCTATGGTGGCTCACTTAGCTCCTTAAGCAAACAAGTCAAACATCAGATCAAAGCAATTCATCAAACAACAGATCAAGGCAACTCACCTTATAAACTAGGCAAATCCACTACTGGGGTTACCATCAAGTCTGACTTGAGTTAAGGTTGGGCAATTTGAAAAGGGTTTGAGTTTTAATAAGATGAGAGTCCTTGGTATCTCTACCAAGAGGATAATTCAAAAGCTTAACAAAGGTGTTTTGGGAAACCTAGAGAGAAGAGTAGTTGAAGGTTCTGTCTTGAAAACATAAGGAGATAGTATTATATAGCTCTCCATAGTTTGATCAATAGAATCTACTAAAGTAGTTGGTTTGCAAAGGCTTCTTGGCTCAGGTTTTGAACTGTCAGAACATTAGAACATTTGAGAATATGGAAATTAAGCCAAGACAGTTTTGGGAAGTAGCTTTTATCAACTGGTGTTGAGGTAAGGAGTATATCTTCTAATACACAATCATAAGCATAAACATAGTCAAGAAGCAGGCAAACACTTCATCACTAAACAAGAAAAAGTTTTTGTTCCCCCTGATTTTTGCATTCTGGACAACTAATCAGGGTTGCAGAAATTGGGATGTTACAGACCTTTCCCCCTTAAAAGAATCTCGTCCCAAGATTCAGGAGAGTAGGGTTAGGGGATTTTGAGTCAAGGTTAGCGCTACTGGTTGCAAGGTTGCTATCTTAGGGTACCCGTCCTTGGAAGTGGTTACTACGTCGATGAAGTTGAGCTTCAGTCTTCTGGGATGCACGGAGAGTTGAGCAGAGTCCAGTCCTGATTGCGAGGGATGACCTTCGGTTCCCTCCGGATTCGTTATCCCTAGGGTTTAGGTTGAGAGGACTACCTCAGTTCTGAGCTTCACGGGGTACTCTTCGGAGGGTAGAATCTACGGCTGGGTGTACCTTTCTCTAAGGATCCACGGCTCTACCTTAGGGGTGTAGCGTATCCCATTTAACAATTTTAGGGTCGAAACCCTTGAGTTTGCTTCTGGCAAAGAGTTACTCTATTTTTGTGGGAAAGACCCTTAGGATTAGACTAGGTTAGCTCGGGGATAATATGTCCTTCCTTCTTGAAGTCAGTGGATGAATTTTGGAAGACTGTCGTCCATCTTTCTCCCGGAGTCGAGATCTTCAGAAGGCGTCCGTGAAGCTATGGCCTACGGGGCTTATATACTACTATTATTCATACTTAGCCTGGTGGAGTCGTTGGAGTCTCACGTACTCTAAGCATTATGGAACCTAGGGGTTAGCGGCTCGGCGGTCCTTCGGGTGGGTCTTCAGCTGAAGTAGCGGAGGGACCTTGTAGAATCTTCAGTTAATTTCCCTTCGGATAACTCACGGGTTGTTGTTTGGCGGAATGACGGTGTATCCAAAGATCTCTTCTGAAGTATCCTCTGGTAGACAGTCTTCTGAGGATTGAGTGGAAAGATGTCGTCTTTCCACCTTAGGGCTTCACTAAGGTGCTTTAGGAGTGGTGCAGATCTTCTGCCTAGGAGTGCTGACCTGATGTTAGCTGAAGGGTGTATCTTCCCGGAGTCTTGAGCTGGGGTCTTTGAGTGACGTCTTATCTCTTAAGCCTTATCAGGGGTGGTTTCTTAATGAATCTTTAAGGAGCTAGCTCAGCACTAGTTAGTGGTTTACGTCTCTTCTTGCTGGTAGTTAGTCAGGGTTGAAGCAGTCAGCATCGGGTGAGCTGTCTTCATTGGCTTTTCTTGCGTTGCTTCTGCTTGATGGCGGAGTGGACTCATTGTCTTCACACTCCCTAAACATCTGACTTCAGGGGTAGTTCTGACCTTCTAGGTAGGAACTTCCTGTTGGGTTGGGTAGGGTCGACTCGATTAGTTAGTCTCCTTAGGTGGTTGGAAGGTCTAATATACCGGAGGTCAGCATAGTTAGGTCTTCACTTCTTGTCTTGGTAGACATTTATGGTGGTTTCTTGTGGATATTGAGGACCCTTCAGTGGTCGACTTTCGGCTTCAACGGGATTCTTGCTGTAATATATCGAGGAATAAGGGAGTGTGGTTCTATTGACGAGTCTTGCGAGGTGAGTTTGAGGAGGTATGCCGTCCTGCTGAGGTGAAATCTTGAAGTTGATTCTGACTTGACGATATCGAACTCCTGGTTCTTGCGATGCTTTTCCACTCATATACTCTCGAGGTTAGTCTGGGTCCTGACAGCTAACACAGGGGTTTCCTGAGTTACTAGGTGGGTTATCGCTCCTCGAGTCACATTTTTAAAGAGGTCAAAGCAAACTAGAACATACAAACAAGGTGAATAGAGCGAGGGTATCGCAATGTACTTAGCAAACAACACATATCAAGCAACACGAGATGCAATTAGGCAAGCAAACATGGTCAATGTTAGGGACCAAGGAGTTAACTACTCGCGATGTAGGGGAATCCTATTCTTAGGACTATTGACCCTAGATATCGTCTTTCTTCAGGTCGGAGTCACTATCTTGCAGATGAAGCCTTCATCGTATCTTGGATACTTCTTGATAGTGCAACACCCGATGTCTTCTGATTGTAAGGATTCCGCGGGTAGGGCGATATTGTAGTCTCCTTGTGTTTGCTGGTAGTTTCTTATCTTCATCTTGTTCTCATGGTCTTCACCGGGTTCTAGATCCTAATTATTTAAAATCCGTAGGTTTGAGGTTTGGACGAGAGTTAGAGGAAACCATTTTCGAAAGCATTTACTTAGAGTAAGTGAAGAAGTAGAACTTTTTGAAACTCACTGAGAAACTAGTTTTCAAAAGCGGGGTTTTCAAAATAAGGTTCCTGTCTAGCGACCATGCTAAATAAGGTTCTCCTACAATACGGATGGCTTTGATACCAAGTCCGTGGGGCCCCCGGATTAATCATCCGAGAAATCCTTTTTACATATATATCCACGTTCCCATGATTAGTGAGCTGTGGAACATAACCGACAAGTATCATTACAACATCCGAGATACACCGAATTACAAGACTTACATAAATGCCGTTATGGCTATACCATCTTCAGCAACGGAACATCATCACGCGTAGAGCCCAATCATGCCTCAACCTACAGGCGACTGACTGGGAGGACGTCCGAGCTCGGATAGCCATCAACTTCATCCTCTTCTTCATATCTGACCAAGTTAATAGACAGGGACAATGCCAGTGAGTACTTTGAATGTACTCGCAAACCACCTTAAGATAACAATAATAACAAGAGGATATGCATTATGGCTGTGGTAGTAAGAGGGCTCCAAGAGAGGTTCTTTTCTCAATTGGTTTCTCTTGTAGATCTAACATCTACATATCTTTGTTGAAAACTTTTGTAAAACATTTTGGAAACCTTATTGAAAAGTTTTGGGAAACACTAGGATTGGGATACCCATTTGTTCCCGTCTTCAAGTCATGCCACGACCAAACTCCTTTCTCCTCCTTCCGACCATCCCATGGTCAAAATCTTTCTCCTTTACGACCATCCTATGGTCAAAACATTTCCAAAGCCATTTATTTTCCGAAATCCTTTTTGAAAACAAAACCAGCACTGCTCTACATCAACCTTTCCAACCGTCCATGACCACGGACACGGCTATTCGAATAGATTTACACTCTGAAGAGGTTGCACACTTTACCCACACCATTCGGGTACACTACCCTAATCTACATCGGTCGTGGGTCAAGTAATCGATCAAGACTCTCCGGATGCCCACTCCAATATAAGTGCCTACCCTATGAGTGTTACTCCCCTCAAAACCGGGACATCGGGTACCTAGGACCAACCGGAGCGCATTTTACACTTTACACAGTGGGCACTTTCAATGAGGAGCTCATAGTAACGCCTGGCTGCCAGCAGACAGTTCGTTCCTTCTCCAGGTCGATTTCCCACATGGACCTTTAAGGGAGAAGGCCTAACCTCCAGGGATCGCGATCCCCTGTAGTAGTTGCTAGGCAGCTTATACCAGAATAGACAAACATCAAATCCAGCTCTGTCCCATTCTAGAGTAATGTGGTTGCACATGGTTAATTGTTCTAGCTAAACTACAAAGAACCGAGTGCATTTTCGTAAACCTTTTTCCTCCCTCTTTCCTTCAGCATTTTGTAAAACAAAACCTTTTTCTTTCTCAACATCTCTTGGGAGGTCCCACCTCACCAAGGTTTTATCATAAAACATTTGGTAATTTTTTTGGGATCTTCCCATCCTCTAGCTTTTCTTTGGCTAAAACAGGGTCTCCAAAAAGGGGTATGGTGTATCACACCATCTACCATACTAGGGATAAGTAGGTATTGTCAAGGGGGTTGTATTTAGTAGTACCAAAGTGTAATAGTTCGGATGATCCAAACCACTACCATATATATACATCAATATATAGTAAACTTTGCAGTTTGATAAACAGTAGATAAAACATGCATAAGTAAAATAGTAGGACAAGGGTTATGAGCAAGAAGGTGGCTTGCCTGAGATCAGCAATATGGCATAATTTTCCCTAGACTTCTTCTTAGAATACCCAATAATATACAATAATAACCATCTTCTTCTAATCTCCGAGATAATCGCAACTATCGTCGTCAGGGAGCACACATGCAAACAAGAAAGAGCACAATCAACACAAGGCATACAAGCAATAATACATACAGCAAGCAATGAACAATACAAGTTTACACATCAGTAGGTTTTAGGAAGAATGGATTTAATAAGAGTGGCCTTGTCTTGGAAACATGGAAGAAAATCCCTTAGGATTTATAGCCGAGGAACTACCTAAGAGGGGGGTTTTTGGATCAAGGGCATATTCTGAATGATACAATTGTATTGAAATTATACCATAAGATGGGTGTTGATAAAATGAAACCAACAAAAGTGGTTTCACTATTTATCAATTTCCATTTATTTATAATGGATTTTCTAGTGGGAAAAACTTTAGTTTTAGGTGATAATTCCCCAGAATAGTTCTGTGAGTCCAAAAATTATTTCCTTGGATGGTTGTGTAGGGTTTGATGTACTTATTCACTAAGAGTTGGAATCATGTAAAAATATTTACCAGAATGCCCTCAGGAAATTCCTAAAGTCAGTTATGTAGTTGTTTTGTCTTTTTCACCGGATTAAAACTACAGTTAATTTTGATATGAATCCAAAATTACATGATAGGTATTTGGAATACCTTTCTGTATAAATTTGAATCACCCTTTTTGGAGTTACAGAGCTACTGGAGTGATTTATCTAGTGATAATACCATATACAGAAATGTTTAATTCCTTAAAATTCCTCAGGAGCTCAATAATTCTTGGGCTCCAGGATTTTGACATATCCTGATTTACCACTTCTCTGAGAATTGGAATCAGGTCAATACAAGTTGTAGTTTGGCCTAGGGAATTTTCTAAAGGTAGATATGGATGAAATTTGTTATTTCTGTTATGGGAAAACTAGGAAACAAAGTAGGATGGGGCCAGTTGTATATGCAAGGTATCATCTATACCTTCTAGTACCCAAAGGTTTTACTCCATTTGGAGTTGTGAAACTACCAATAGGATTTAAGGAGTGTTGTAGATAGTTTATGGAAATTGATTTAATATATTTAATATGCACCTGAACTAAGCTAACCAAGGATACGCTGTGTTAGGAAAAACATACATATATTTAGGAAAATATAGATCTAGGAATTCTATGTCGATTTACATTTTCAAATCGATTTAAACTGGAGGGCAACATTTTGCATCTAGGAAAAAGGAATAAAACACGGAGACTCTCCGGGCTGGGATCTGGACTGAAATGGGCCACAGGTGGAGGACTCGGCCCACCCGCGCATAGCCAGGCGCGGGAGAAGATTTTTAAACGGGTCGCGGTGGGTCCCTTCGGTCAGCCAGAGCGGGGAGCCGAAGGGGTACGTGACGCTGGGGACCTTCGGATCAAGTTACGATCGACGGCCCCACGTTTTCTTCCTTCTTCGACTCGGGGCGCAGGGAGGGAACCCTAGGGGGCTCCGGTGGGGGACGGGCAGGCTTACCTCGGGCGTGCTGGCGGCCAGGAAGCGGCATAGGAGACACAGCGCACGGAGGCGACCCTGGTGTTGGGCGGCATAGGGGTTTTCGCGTCCGGGAGGGTGCTCGCGCGAGGACACCAGCGGGCCACGCTCAGGTGCTCGCCGGCGCCGCCGTCTGGGGCTGCTGCAGAGAGAAATAGGAGCAGGGTTAGCTAGGGGATGTCGAGGAGGGTTCAACATGGTGCCATGCAGAGGGAGAAGGGGTAGGGTAGATGGCACCTGAGCCCGATCTTGATCTATGCCAAGGGGGAGTTCTCTCCCTCTCCTGTGACATGCAGAGGCAGGGAAGGATGGTGGAGCTCAGGGGTGGTGTGGGAGAGAGTGGGAGAGCAAATGAGGGCCAGGAGGGAGGTCGAGGTGAGCTGCAGCTATGTATCCACTTGGGGAAGGCTCACTGTGGACCGAGTGTAGGAGGGAGCTAGGGAGGAGCTACGGCTGAGGATTGGCGAGAGGGGCGGGGAGGCTCGATCAGAGAGGAGTGTGAGGCGCTCCAGTGGGGTCTGGTCGGTTTCTCGCGTGAGAGGGAGAGGGGGAAGGCCTCTCTCTCCACTCACGGTCAAAGGAAGAAAGGGTGAAGGAGGGGAGGAGGGGAGGTGTGGTTGGGCGATACTGGCGGTGTAGTATAGTGTGGTGGTGTCCTGTATCTTGCCCATGGTGCACTAGTGGATGATGTGGCAGAGGTAAAGAGATGGATCAATATTTCTTTGAGATTTGGTCACATGAGCCCTTCTCTACTTCCTCCAAACACTAGAGGACAAGGGAGGGGTCAGCTACCGTGCCATGCTATAGTGCACACGACCAGGACTGAGGGGTGGGTTCTGTGGAAAGGTAGTGGGCAACTTTTGATGAGAGTTGGAGATTATTGGAAGTGGTTTGCGTCTATGTTCAGATCTGCCTCTATTGATGATCATGGGTTATTTCTCGATTTTTTTATCTTGACCAGGTGAGACAAGGGTGCTGGTAGATAGTTAAACTCAAGGTAGATGCCCCAGATTTATTTGGTAATTTTCTGGATATTTTAGATCATTTTAATATGCAATCTTCAAAAAGTGCTGAAATGGTGTCTAGAAGCTCTTTGGATGCTTTTACATTAGGCAAGGTTGGTTTTTCATGTGAGATGGTCCTAAATACAATATCACACATTGGGGAATTTTCTTGGAATTTATTGGGGAGGAGAAGTATTTTTAAATAATTATTTCTTGTTTTTGCCATTTAAGAAAAAGGGAAAAAGAAATATTAAAGCTTCTCAAAATATTTATTATTGAGATGGAGAGATAAGATATGATATTTAGGCCTCAAGTTTGACCTAAGTTTGAGAAGTGTTTTCGCAAAAACCAAACTTTCTAATGGAGGGAGTTTTTTTTGGGGGGGGGGGTGCCCACTACATTAAATTAATAGTTTTTGAGCCATAATAATTATGGATAATTATTGATAAATCGTTGTGATCATGTAAATGATCTACACCATGTGTATCAAGCATTTTAAACCTTGTGATTTGAGAATCAAAGTTGAGTTTGGTGAAAAACTAGAGATTTAAGGATCTTGGGTAAGATTGTTTTCATGCCACCAAAACCTTGTTGGATCTTGGAGCTCAGAGCTCCCCTTGGGGCAGGGGATAGATGTATGGATAGACCAAGTGGTGTAGATCACAATGGTGTAGAGGTTTGAGCTTGATCTTGCTTGAGTTCCCCAGGAATTGATTTCAAACTTTGAATAAAATAAGCCTGCCAAAGCAGATTATCAACTAGCCTTCAAAACCTTGTGGGTTTAAGAAGCACAAAGATCCACTTGGAACAAGTGAAGTATATATTGAGAGACCTTTATTAATAGAACACAACCATGCAAATAGTTGGCCCATAGAAGGTGGGATGGTGGTGTGAGCTTCTGTCAAAGTAGGCATGTTGACTAGATTTGCAGGAATAGTTATTTTCTTGCCTACAAAACCATCAAGAACAAGTGGGTTGAGGATGATCTAACCAAGTTCAAGAGTGGGCATTGGTATTACTTAGGAGGGTTTACAAGATGGTACAAATTCATTTTCATAAATGCACAAGGGTTGATAAAAGGAGGCATTCAAAAAGGTGATGTTGGAGCAGATTCCAGACTTAGCCAAATTTGGCAGATTTAGGGTTTTTGACGAGAATGTGGGTGGTGATGATTTTGATGGGATGCAAGGTACCAGAGCATCATAAAGTGGATGATGTTGAAGTGTAGAAGGAGTAGAAGGGATCCATGCTTGATATTGGTTTTCTTTGACTTGGAAACTTCTAGAATGGATCACTTCTGAATTGATCTGGTTAAGGGTTTTAGATGATCACCTAGTAGCTAGGGATTAGATCCAGCTTTGTAGTCATGCTTAGGATTTGGGGTTTTCAAGTATCTTGATCCTGGTGATGAGCTCCTATGGTGGCTCACTTAGCTCCTTAAGCAAACAAGTCAAACAGTAGATCAAAGCAATTCATCAGACAACAGATCAAGGCAACTCATCTTATAAACTAGGCAAATCCACTATTGGGGTTACCATCAAGTCTGACTTGAGGTAAGGTTGGGAAATTTGAAAAGGGTTGGAGTTTGAATAAGATGAGAGTCCTTGGTATCTTTAACAAGAGTAGAATTCAAAAGCTTAATAAAGGTGTTTTGGGAAACCTAGAGAGAAGAGTAGTTGAAGGTTCTGTCTTGAAAACATAAGGAGATAGTATTCTATAGCTCTCCATAGTTTGATCAATAGAAGCTACTAAAGTAGTTGGTTTGCAAAGGCTTCTTGGCTCAGGTTTTGAATTGTCAGAACATTTGAGAATATGGAAATTAAGCCAAGACAGTTTTGGGAAGTTGCTTTTGTCAACTGGTGTTGAGGTAAGGAGTATATCTTCTAATACACAATCATAAGCATAAACATAGTCAAACAGCAGGCAAACACTTCATCACTAAACAAGAAAAAGTTTTTGTTCCCCCTCATTTTTGCATTCTGGACAACTAATCAGGGTTGTAGAAATTGGGATGTTACACTCGCATTGGTAATGAAGGAGATGATGGGGATGCTCACCCATCTACTTTTCCTTGTTTTACTTTCTTACAAGCTGCAGGGATTCTTGATGATTTCTTGCTATTGATTCAGAGGGTTCGTTTGACCTCATACATGCAAGATGAGAGTGAGAAATACGCTATGCTCACCAAAACTTTTGTTGAGACTTTTGTTTTTACTAACACGTCCTATTAGTCAACTGTTTCTTTTAGAATTTATAATCTGCCCTTTACCATGCCATTGGAAAGATTTTAGAGTATTATAGGTGTGGGCATGATAGGGACCGTGAAGAAGATTCAAGGGCGACCGCTGATTTGTTGGAGCTTTATCGGGGTGTGACCAATGACGACGACCGCGTAGCTCAGCGCGGAAAGATAAGAAACATCCAACTCCCTACTCTTAGATACTTCACCTATTATCTTGCTACTAGCATTATTGGCAGGGAGAATACGAGTAATATATCCAATTATCATCTAGCTTTCCTTGCTGCTGCGCTTAACAATGATACTTGGTACAATCTTGGCTCTCTTATTGCTCGCCGCCTAGCTGCTAGGGGGCCTATTTATGGGGGCATCATCGCTTCACGTATGGTCAATGCATTAGAGCTTTTGGTTGATCCCAGTGATACTATATTGGCACCACAAAGGCTTGACCTTGCTGCCATGAAAACACATCACTTTGTCATTGCTGATTCTGATATGAACAGTTTAGTATATAAGATGTTGTTTACTGACGAGGATGAAAGGGAGATTCCTTTGCCGCAATCTACTTTGTTCGGTGTTCATAGGAGGCCGTGGTCGCGCTCCAAGGAGGAGGTGGACGAGCAGCTCCGCTTGCTGGGTTTCCACAGGCAGCACCAGGAGGATGTGCCCTCCTATGATTACTCTGCGCACTATGGTGGGGCGTCCTCGAGCTCGCACCAGGACGAGGGTACCTCCTCACCGTACTATGGAGGCACTCCATCCTGGCCAGCTTGGGATTGATACCCACTTAGGCCAAAAGCCTAAGCTTGGGGGGAGGTACACCAACATCGCACTCATCTCCATATCATTTTGCGTCGGTACTTTGTATATTCATTTTTCGTTCTCTTTTTAGTTTTCGTTCTTTCTTTACTTTTGCTTTCTAAAACACAAAAAGACCAAAAAAAATTCTATTGTTTCTCTTTGTTTGCTTCTTCCTTTTGCTTTGGTTTGCTTTTCCCTTTTTGCTTTGTTTGAACTATTCGAAAAACCCAAAAAGATTTTGCTTTGCTCATTCTTCCTTTTTGGTTCTTGTTTTAAAAATCGAAAACACCAAAAATATTTGTTGTTCTCCTTTGGTTTTGTGAGTTTTGTTTCAGGGTTTAGCAGTTCTCGGTGGAATTTGGTTTCATATTATTATTTAAGCCACACAAGTGAAGGGCAATAATGAGGATTAATGACAACTTGAGGTGTGGTAAGAGGCTGGTAACGAACTCTATTTGTTTTCATTTTTGTACATATACTCATCATTGTGGGCATGCTTAGTCTATTCCTGTAGGGTGTATGTTATTCATGGATGCTTAGTAATTCTTGCTTTCATATGATTAGTTCCAGCTTGCTAATAGTTTGTAGCATGTCATATGAATGTTTGCTTGCATTAATCTATTCATAACTTGGTATGACACCGTGGTATCCTCCTATGAATGTTTCACTTGGATTGACTTGGCACATGCTCACGCATGCATAAGACTGAAATAATCAGTTAAGCCTCGATGAATTATTTTTCCTTGAGGGTCTTGAATCACTTTCATCCCATGATTAGTCCTATTTTGTTGCAAGCATGATTATGAAAGTTATTTCTCTCTCGTTTGTCGCTCCCTTACTATTGCTAACCTCCACTTGCACTGAGTATGAGCTCTACTCGTGCTTCCAATTCCCCAAAACCAATATTTCCAAAAGTGTCCACCATACCTACCTATTAGCATCATTTGATGTCTCGTGCATATTCAATATGCCTTGTTTTCTTCTGAAATAAAATGTTTGCTTGTTATGAGGAAGTTAGTTAGTAAAGCTCTCACGAACTTTATGGCACACTTTATTTCCCGCACTTAATAAACCTGAACCATTGTGATTGTCCATGAAAGTTATATGCTTTCAAATTATAGGCTAGGGATTAGCAGAACCGTGCTGTCACGGGGAAGGCTTTCAACACCTGTAAATATATACCCTAGTTGATATCATGCTCATTTGTTTGCGGATGTCGTCAGTGTGAAATAAAAGGGGAGCTTGTAAGTCCATGGAGTTATGTATGTGTGTTAGAGAAACGCCTGGGTCGCCGGTCTAATCCATGCCTAATCATGGTGGAAACCTGCATCGTAACCATAATGAGTATATATGAGGCATTCTTCTTATAAAAAAAGGAGATATCTATTGAGAAAAAGAAAAAAGAGATACGAGAAAAGAGGAAAGAGAGAAAAAAGTACCATTTTTCCATGGTAAAAAAGAAGATTGCTGAGATACCCATTGTATGCTTGCCTTGTCATTTTGATATGGGGATTCTTCCGTATCATCGGGCAACGGGTACCCCGTTGGCGGTTCTCTATGATACGCACGTATTTACGATGACATGAACTTACCGGTAACTAAATTTGAGTAGCATGAGGAGCAACCCTCGTACTCAAGGGACATGAGATTTCCAGTTTATAGTCTGTCAAGCATATAACTCAGATTGGACCTCACTTTCACCTTAACCACATTAAAGATGCTCATGATAGGGGCAATGAGATCTCAAAGCTAATGAGTACCATACTTTCAGAATTTCGAAGCCTTTCAAACTATTCAAAACCCTTTTCATTTCATTGTTGAGTCACCGCCTATTCTATGAGCACTTTCTTGAGAGCATAGTTGTCATTCTTAGTATAATATGCTCGTCTCATTACTAGATTAATTGTGTTATGACTTTGATGCTTGTATCTTTGATATCTTTACTTCTTGTCTTCAC
Source organism: Avena eriantha (assembly GCA_910589775.1). Lineage (NCBI taxonomy): Eukaryota > Viridiplantae > Streptophyta > Magnoliopsida > Poales > Poaceae > Avena > Avena eriantha. The sequence continues at coordinate 230,885,064 of OU342744.1, read as the reverse complement.
CTGAACTTCAGAGATGCCTTGGCATTCACAATCAAAGGCAAGCGAGATACCAATCTATCATACCTTGTTATGAACATTGTAATGTTGCTTATGTTTATGTTTCATGCTACTTATTATTTTTGTGTTGGAATCTCTTCATAACTTGCATTGCCTATTAAGTAAACTTAGTTGCATACTCCTTATTATGAATCGTCTAAGTAGTTGATCACATGCTGAGAATATATACATCATATGAAGCAAATGTGTTCGTGAAAGTTTCTTTTATCGCACTCATTTTTCAACTGAATTGCTTGAGGACAAGCAATAAGCTAAGCTTGGGGGACTTGATACGTCCAAAATGTATCTACTTTCCCGAACACTTTTTCTATTGTTTCTCCTTTAAACTTGTGTGATTTGGATGCAACTAACACGGACTGACGCTGTTTTCAGTAGAATTGCCTTGGTGTCTAGTTTTTGTGCAGAAAATCAACTATCAGGAAAAATCCCGGAAAATATGCCAAAAATCCTATTTCACCAGAAGACTCATGGAGCCATAATACGAGAAGGAGTTGGGCTAGGCCCAGGCCACACCACCTGGTCGCGCGGGCTAGGCCTGGCCACGCTAGGGGCTGGTCTGGCCGCCCCAGACACCCCTCGGTCTCCCTCTTCACCTATAAGTTTCCTCCTGACCTAAAAACTCAGGGGGTTCGACGTTTTTCCAAAAAGAGTTCCGCTGCGCCGCCACCACCAGATTCCACGATTCGGAACCAGAAACTCCGTTCTGGCACCCTACTGGGATGGGGAATTGGAGGAGATCATCGCCATCATCATCATCATCACTTCTCCATCGGCCATCCATATTTCCCCATCTATGAGTGAGTAATCCCTCGCTGTAGGCTATGGGGATGGTAGGGATTGGATGAGATCGTTCATGTATGGCATAAGATTGTTAGGGCATGGTCCCTAGTATCTTCTATTAGTGCTTTTTGACTTTGTTGCGACTTGTTATGCTTAATGCTTGTCGCTAGGGCCCGAGTGACATGATTTCAGATCTGAACATGTTATTGATTCATTATGATAGTATTTTTTATGGTCTTACGTGCAAGTTGTATACACACGTTATTGTCCGGAACCAATGGCCCCGAAGTGATAGAAATAGGGATAACCGGAGGGAATGGCTTTGATGTGAGGATCACATGTGTTCACGGAGTGCTAATGCTTTGCTCCAGTGCTCTATTAAAAGGATCACCTTAATTGCCAGTAGTTCCCTTGAGGCCCTGCTACAAATGGGCTGGCAGGACAAAAGATGTTGTGGAAGTTCTCATTGCGAGCATGTATGACTATATATGGAACACATGCCTAGGATTATTTAGTACTTGGATGCTTTATCTTATTTATGTGCAATTGCCTTATGATTCTGATTGCCATGTGAATTGTCTTGTCCATGCAACGCCCGTCCATCCATCCCTATGCCTACCACGCTCGAATCCTACTGTTTGCTGCAATTGTTACTACTATCTTTACTTTTACTACTGCTATTACTTTGCTATTCCTACTACAAAACTGTTCCTACTGATAAACTGATGTGAGCAAGATTGTTTCCAGGTGCAGATGAATTGACAAGTCAGTTGTTAAGGCTTATAAATATTCTTTGGCTCCCCTTGTGTCGGATCAATAAATTGGGTTTCACTTCCCTCGAAAATATTGCGATACACCCCCTATACTTGTGGGTCATCAAACGCCACTAATAAAAGAACGATAATTTAAAAGACAACGGAATTTACAGAATATAGCAGCAATAGTATCATAAACAAAAGGAATAAATGAGTTGGTTCACCGCTTGTTATTAACAAACAGTTTCAAACAAGAATCACACTAGCAATTTGAATGACTACACATGTTCTTAACAAACTAGAACATCTCGAGACAAACTAGCTAGGACACATTATAAGTTGCATCACTCAGAGTATGCATGACTTTGAATCTGATAGCGGCTAGTTCTTATGAATAATGATGTCGATGATGAAGGGAATATGTTGTTGGGTCCGCAGCATAGAAAACAAAAAATTCCTACGATGAGAACTATACGCGAAGATATATCTACTAGGTACAGAGCAACGGGTGGATATACATCCATGGAGAACTTACCCTCGAAGACAAGAGAGTTTTGTTAACGAGTTGGAACTCGTGGATGATGTAGTTGTACGCTTGCCGATCTCAAGATCGTGTGGAAGTCCGACCGCCGCAAATCAGCAGCGCATCCGTCCTTGCACACACGTTCAAGCCACCGGACAACCTCCACCTCCTCGCTCCAGCGATGCAGTGGAAGCAGCAACTCCTTCCAGACGAAATGCCAACGGGAACATGTATCTCGCTAATCCGAGACCATGGGGAATAATTCTAGAGGGGAAGAGAGATCCTTCACAAGGAGGTGTGAGGAAGAAGGGTAAGAGGGGTGGCATTTTATAGGAGGATGGGGGTGACCCGCCCCATGGTCGGCGCCTCATGGGGGTGACCCCTCACCTCCCCCATTCATGTGGTGGTAACTCCTCCACATTAAAATGCCCCTTCACATTCTCTTTTAAAGTCTCCACTTTAAATGCATTAAATTTCTCTAAGTTTAATGCTCTCTCATTTAATAAAACTATTTTATTAAATTTATTCAGGATTTTGTTAATTACTTTAATTAACAAACATTCACATAAAACCCCTTGAAACATTTCAATATCACATGCAGAACCACTTTCTGCAATTTCACCCAAAACAATTCTTGCGCTTTGCAATCCTTTCATATGAAACATATGTGCTCCAAAATGGTGTCTGGCAACCCTTAAGTGTGTCACCCTACGGTTCGCGAATAATACAGACATGATTGAGACTCCTCTCAGATCAATAATTAGAAGCGGGACCTGGAGATCCATACTGACTCCTACACATTCAACGATGACTTCTGTGATCATGAGAACCTTTAATGCTAGTAACTTAATCCCTTTGTCTCATGATATAATACATGTCTGAGATTCGATCATCGGTACCCAAATACCTAGTTTGATCTCGTTACTGACATGCACTCTTTTCTCGTTCCCGTGATATAACATTCTAGTGATCACATCACTTGCTTGCAAGCTATCTTAATGAGATATCACCGAGAGGGCCTAGAGTATATCTATCCGTCATCGGGATTGACAAATTCCACTCTTGATCCATGAGCCTCAACATAACACCTTCGTAGCACTAAACTCACCTTTATAGTCACCCTGTTACGGTGTGACGTTTGATGTTATCAAGATGCTCTTCCCGTGTTAGCAATTAACATGATCTCATGGTCTAACGACTAAGATTACTTCGTATGATGTTACAACAATATAAACATAATGACTTTGATCGTAATGCTATACTTCGGATGAGTGTTCATCACATCATTTCACAAATGATTTGATCTTGTTATTAACAACATCCAATGTCCATGATCAGGAAACTTTGATCATCTTGTTAATCAACGAGCTAGTCTATAAGAGATGCATAACTAGGAACCCTTTTTGTTTATTAAACACACATGTATTGACGTTTCCTACCAATAAAATTATAGCATGCAAAATAAACATCTATCATATACAAGGAATACATAATAACAACTTTATTATTGCCTCTCATGGCATATTTCCTTCATATGCCGTGAGAGGCAATAATAAAGTTGTTATTATCATATTCCAAGTATATGATATATGTTTATTTTGCATCCTATAATTGTATTGATTGGAAACGTTAATACAAGATGAACAAGCTTATAAAATAGCTTGTTGATTAACAAGATGATCAAGGTTTCCTAATCATGGACATTGGATGTTTTTAATAACGAGGTCACATCATTGGCGGAATGATGTGATGAACATTCATTCGAAGTATAGCATTACGATCAAAGTCATTATGTTTAAATTGCTATAACATCGTACGAAGTAATCCTAGTCTTTAGACCATGAGATCATGTCAATCACTAACTCTAGAAGAGTAACTTGATAACATCAAACGTCACACCGTAACAGGGTGGCTATAAAGGTGGGTTTAGATACTCCGAAGGTGTTATGTAGAGGCTCATGGATCAAGAGTGGGATTTTTCCATCCCGATGATGGATAGATATACTCTGGGCCCTCTCAGTGATATCACATTGAGATAGCTTGCAAGCAAGTGATGTGATCACTAGAATGTTATATCACGACAACGAGAAAAGAGTGCATGTGGGTAATGAGATCAAACTAGGTATTCAGATACCGATGATCGAACCTCGGATATGTAATATATCGTGAGACAAAGGGATTTAGTTACTAGCATTAAAGGTTCTCATGATCATAGAAGTCATCGTTGAATGTGTGGGAGTTAGTATGGATCTCCAGGTCCCTCTACTGATTATTGATTGGAGAAGGGTCTCGATCATGTATGCATTATTCGCGAACCATAGGGTGACACACTTAAGGGATACAGACACCATTTGGAATCCAGAGAAAAGATTTACAAAGCACTGGAATTATTTCAATGGACACTGAAATTGTTTTGGGTGAAATTGCTAAAGTTGGTTCTGCATGTGATATTGAAATGTTGTAGGCGGTTTTATGTGAATGTTTGTTAATTAAAGTAATTAACAAAATTATGAATAAAATAAATAAAATAGTTTTATTAAATGAGAGTTGCATTAATTTTGGTGGAAAATTAATGCATGTGAGTGGACTTTTGAGTGGAGGAAAATTTGCGTGAGTGGAGCATCCACTACATGAACAACGAAGAGGTGGGGGCACCTCCCTTGGCCGCCAGCCATGGAGAGGGGCTGCCCCTATCCCTATAAAAGTCCACCCTCTCCTCCTCACAATGTACACCTCCTCGTGAAGGATCTCAATCCCCCTCTAGAATTATTCCCCCATGGTCTCGGATTAGCGAGATACATGTTCCCGGTGGATTTTTGTCTAGAAGGAGTTGCTGCTTCTGCTGCATCACTGGAGCGAGGAGGCGGAGGTTGTTCGATGGACCAGATGTGTGTGCGAGCACGGATGCGCTGCTGATTTGCGGTGCTAGGACTTCCTCTCGATCTTGAGATCGACAAGCGATCAACTACATCATCCACGAGTCCAATCTCGTTACACTTTATCGGTCTTCAAGGGTATGATCTCTATGGATGTATATCCACTCTTGCTTGTATCTAGGTAGATAGATCTTGGCGCTTAGTAGTTCCCATCATAGGAATTTTTTTGTTTTCTATGCTGTGAATGCAACAGTGGTATCCGAGCCTGATCTATGCTTAGATGCTTTGCACGGGTAGTACACATAAGAGTATGTGGGCGATGATGGTCATGTTATTGCATCTTATATGTATTTTGGATATTGGTGGCATAGTGGGATGAATTGGCCCAGACTAACTTTACATGTCCTCGCACATGAGACATGTTCCACGCTTGACATGCAACTAGTTTTGCATAAGTGGCTAGCGGGTGTCTGTCTCTCCTACTATATTCAATATCTGATTTACAACGGGTTGCTAATAATTTGATTATCATTTTTTTGGTTCCATGTTCGTAGGTAAGACAGTTTCTATCTTCAAAAGCCCTAAGCCACGTAAAACTTGCAATTGATAAATTAGAAGCGTCTAGTTTAGATTGTTGCTGGGCTAGTGTCATGATATGGTAATGTCATAATTTGAAGTATAGTTGATACTCTTGTAAATATAGCATACCTAACGTGTAACTTCCATAGACCTTGGCCTTACACACAAAGAAATGATAAAGATCATACCACGATGCACATGATAGTGATCAAGTGCAAGAACCATATCATTTCACTTTTTGCATATGATGTTTGCATCTTATATTGCTTTTTTGGCATTCTAGTAGCATTATAAGATGATCCCTCATTTAGATACCAAGATAAAATGTGTTCTTCCTTAAGTATGCACCATTAAGGAAGTCCATCATTTCAAGACGTCACGTGATGATCGGGTGTTTTTGACTTCTATGCTTTCATACAACGGGTGTAAGACAGTTTTACACACGCGAGTACTAAGGTTCTTACTTGGAGAGCCTAGCATGTATAAACATGGCCTCGGAACACGGACCGAAAGGTTAAGCATGAGTCATATAGTTGATATGATGCCCATATAGATGCTCGCCTTTGAAGCTACACCGACTCACGTGATGATCGGACTTGGTGTAGTGGATTTGGTTCATGTAATCACCAAAAAGACACGAGGGATGTCGTTTTTGAGTGGGAGTTCATTAGTAAATATTAGTTGAACTCAATCTATCATAAACATAGTCTAAGTAAACTTTACAAATTCTGTTGTAGATGGCACCACCTGCTTTTAATTTCAATGTGTTCATGGAGAAAGAGAAACTTGTTGCGAATGGTAGCAACTTCACCAACTGGGCTATGAATTTGAGGATTCTCCTCACTGCTGCACAAAAGCAATATGTGCTAGATGCGCCGCTAGGCCCCCCACCAGCTCCTGATTCCCCTGACGAGGAAAAGAATGTCTATGTGACTCGTCAGGAGGACCACAACTTAGTTCATTGCGGTATACTTATGGGATGGAGCCAGAACTTCGAAAGCGTTTCGAAAATGGCAATTCCTTTGATACCATGGGAGAATTGAAAATGATTTTCGATACCCATGCTGCCTTAGAGAGTTATAATGCTACAGAAAAGTTCTTTAGCTGCATGATGGAGGAAACAGCTCTGTTAGTGAGCATGTACTCAAAATGTCTAGGTACGCCGATAAGCTTGTGTCCTTGGGAATAACGATTCCCATTGACTTAGGCACACATCATGTTCTCCAATCTCTGCCACCTAGCTACAAGAGCTTCGTGATGAACTATAATATGCAGGGCATGAAGAAGTCTCTTCCCGAGCTTCTGTCAATGCTTAAGACTGCAGAAGTGGAGATTAGGAAAGAACATCAAGTATTGATGATCAATAGGACCACCGGTTTCAAGAAAGACAAGAAAGGCAAGCACAAGGGAAAGAAGGGTGGCAAGTCTGTTGCCACGCCTGAAAAGAAACCCCGAGTTGGCCCTAAGTCTGATACCGAGTGCTACTATTGTAAGGGGACTGGCCATTGGAAGCACAACTGCCCCAAGTATTTGGCGGACAAGAAGTCCGGCAAGGCAAACAAAGGTATATGTGATATACATGTTATTGATGTGTACTTGACTAGTACTCGCAGTAGCACCTGGGTATTTGATACGGGATCAGTTGCTAATATATGTAACTCGGTTCAGGGGCTACGGAACAGGCGACAACTAGCAAGGGATGAGGTCAGGATGTGGGTCGGAAATGGATCAAAATTTGATGTGATCACCGTCGGGACGCTACCTCTCCATTTTCCATCGGGATTAGTTATAAACCTAAATAATTGTTATTTTGTGCCTGCACTAAGCATGAACATTGTACCCGGATCGTGTTTGATGCAAAGTGGTTATTCATTTAAATCTGAAAACAATGGTTGTTTGATTTATAAGAATGATATCTTTTATGGTCATGCACCTATGTTGAATGGTTTATTTCTGATAGATCTCGATAGTAATATTACGCACATTCATAATGTTAATGCTAAAAAGATTAAACTTGATAATGATATATCTGCATATATGTGGCACTGCCGTCTAGGTCATATTGGCGTTAAATGCATGAAGAAACTCCATTCTGATGGACTTTTGGAATCACTTGATTTTGAATCATTTGATACATGTGAGCCATGCCTTATGGGCAAGATGACTAGAACGCCGTTTTCCGGTTCAATGGAACGGGCGACAGATCTATTGGAAATCATACATACTGATGTGTGTGGACCAATGAGTGTGTCGGCGCCAGGTGGATATCGTTATTTTGTTACTTTCACGGATGATTTGAGTAGATATGGGTATATCTATTTGATGAAACACAAGTCTGAAACTTTTGAAAAGTTCAAGGAATTTCAGAATGAAGTGGAAAATCATCGTAATAGTAAGATCAAATTTCTACGGTCTGACCGTGGAGGAGAGTATCTAAGTTACGAGTTTAGCACACACATGAAAGAGTGTGGAATAGTTTCACAACTCACGCCTGCCGGAACACCACAGCGTAAGTGGCTAGCGGGTGTCTGTCTCTCCTACTATATTCAATATCTGATTTACAACGAGTTGCTAATAATTTGATTATCATTGTTTTGGTTCCATGTTCGTAGGTAAGACCGGTTCTATCTTCAAAAGCCCTAAGCCACGTAAAACTTGCAATTGATAAATTAGAAGCGTCTAGTTTAGATTGTTGCTGGGCTAGTGTCATGATATGGTAATGTCATAATTTGAAGTATAGTTGATATTCTTGTAAATATAGCATACCTAACGTGTAACTTCCATATACCTTGGCCTTACACACAAAGAAATGATAAAGATCATACCACGATGCACATGATAGTGATCAAGTGCAAGAACCATATCATTTCACTTTTTGCATATGATGTTTGCATCTTATATTTCTTTTTTGGCATTTTAGTAGCATTATAAGATGATCCCTCATTTACATACCAAGATAAAATGTGTTCTTCCTTAAGTATGCACCATTAAGGAAGTCCGTCATTTCAAGACATCACGTGATGATCGGGTGTTTTTGACTTCTATGCTTTCATACAACGGGTGTAAGACAGTTTTACACACGCGAGTACTAAGGTTCTTACTTGGAGAGCCTAGCATGTATAAACATGGCCTCGGAACACGGACCGAAAGGTTAAGCATGAGTCATATAGTTGATATGATGCATATATAGATGCTCGCCTTTGAAGCTACACTGACTCACGTGATGATCGAACTTGGTGTAGTGGATTTGGTTCATGTAATCACCAAAAAGACATGAGGGATGTTGTCTTTGAGTGGGAGTTCATTCGTAATTTGGATTAGTTGAACTCGATCTATCATAAACTTAGTCTAACTAAACTTTACAAATTCTATTGTAGGTGGCAGACCTGCTTTTAATTTCAATGTGTTCATGGATAAAGAAAAACTTGTGACGAATGGTACCAACTTTACCAACTAGGCCCTGAATCTGAGGATTCTCCTCACTGCTGCACAGAAGAAATATGTGCTAGAAGCGCCGCTAGGGCCCCCACCAGCTCTTGAAGCACCTGGCGAGGAAAAGAATGTCTATTTGACTCGTCAGGAGGACAACAACTTAGTTCATTGTGGCATACTATATGGGCTAGAGCCAGAACTTCGAAAGCGTTTCAATAATGGCAATGCCTTTGATACCATGGGTGAATTGAAAATGATTTTCGATACCCATGCTGTCGTAGAGAGTTATGACTCTTCTGAAAAGTTCGTTAGCTGCATGATGGAAGAGAACAGCTCCATTAGTGAGCATGTACTCAAAATGTTTGGGTATGCCAATAAGCTTGTGTCCTTGGGAATAATGGTTCCCATTGACTTAGGCATACATCATGTTCTCCAATATCTGCCACCTAGCTACAATAGCTTCATGATGAACTATAACATGTAGGGCATGAAGAAGTCTCTCCTCGAGCTTCTGTCAATGCTTAAGACTGCAGAAGTGGAGATTAGGAAAGAGCATCAAGTGTTGATGATCAATAAGACCACCGGTTTAAATAAAGAAAAGAAGGGTAAACAAAAGGGAAAGAAGGGCAGCAAATCTGTTGCTGCGCCTGAAAAGAAATCCCGAGCTGGTCCTAAGTCTGATACCGAGTGCTATTATTGTAAGGGGACTAGCCATTGGAAGCGCAGCTGCCCTAAGTAATTGGCGGACAAGAAGGCGGCAAGGCAAACAAAGGTATATGTGATATACATGTTATTGATGTGTACTTGACTAGTACTCGCAGTAGCACCTGGGTATTTGATACTAGATCGGTTGCTAATATATGTAACTCGAATCAGGGGTTGCGGAACAAGCGACAGCTAGCAAGAGATGAGGTCATGATGCATGTTTGCAATAGATCAAGAGTTGATGTGATCACTCTTGGAATGGTGCCTCTCCATATGTCGTCAGGATTAGTTATAAATCTGAATAATTGTTATTTGGTGCATACACTAAGTGACGAAGGTTTAGCTCATCAATGCCCATTGTTATGGACTTGGGTTTTGGAGAAGGAGGGAGCGCTGGAGACATCTATCGGCTAGCAAACAAGCATACAGGGGACAAAGATTTACCTAGGTTCAGGCCTCGTAGAGGTCCCTACTCCTGCTTGTCTGCTCATGGAATTATCGAAGGAATCGAAGATTACAATGGTGCGTAGATGCAATCTGGCGAGGGTGGTGGAAACTATGGTTGCGTGTGTCCTCCTCGCCGCCCCCTCCTAGCCCTTATATAGATAGGCTAGGTCTCGGGTAGCAGGTCGAGTCGGTTACAAGTTAGGGTTTTCCCCTTCAAACTTTGTATCTTTAACTTCTTCTTGTTCTTCAAGCAATCGAGAGTCCATAGGTTACTCGAACCTTTCGTTTGGGCCTTGGCGACACCGTGGGCCTGTACGTATTTGGACCGTATATACCAAGCTCGAGTACCTGTAGGGTATACCCATGTCAGTAGCCCCCGAGTGTCCAGTGGAATCGCAGATTTGACTGGGGACTTTTTGAAGTCTTTCGAGTGCCTGAGCAAGTACATTTCGACTGCTTTATTTGTGTCATAGGGATTGTTGATGTACATGCCTGATATAACCGAAGTGTCGGTATCAGTTAACCACCTTAGGGTGAAACAACGCAATCTACTCGAACTCGAGTCCCTGGACTCGAATCCGGAAAAGTGCTGGCGTAATTCGACTCAAGCCACGGAGGTCTTACATGAGTCGAATTCTAGTTATATGGGTGTGAGCACTCGACACGTCCGTCGAGGCATGTTCATCGTACCTGTAGGCACGGATATATTTCTGGTAGTGCACAGCTAATGCGTTGCCAGGCCTTGTTCAGGTCTTACCTTCATGCTGTAAGCGCGGCATTCGAATTTTATCATCGCGGAGACGATTCGGGTGACCCAGGAGATGCAGTCTCTTTGTAGGGAAAAATTATGAGGTGGTGTCGCCATGAGTTTTGAGTGTGGATGTTATCAACACACAGTTTTTATATAAATAATCATAGGGTGCGCGACCAGTGCTCCCTATGGGAGTAGCCCCTAAGTGCATGGTTGAGTCGAAGACTCAGGCAGGGACTAAAGAACTTTTATGACTGCTGTCGTCATTTGCTTGCTTGTTTCAGCCGAATTTGTTTTTGGCGCTCCCTATGGGAGTAACCCATGTCCATAGTCGAATCGTGTTTCGAGTGGTTGGGTTTGCTTGGGATTGTCCACGTTCCTGCAACAAGAAAAGAAAAAATCGTAGGGTGCGCGACCAGCGCTCCCTATGGGAGTAGCCCCCGAGTGCTTGGTGGAGTCGAATACTTGAGCAAGGACTCAAATAGTCGAAGTTTTCCGCTGCGTAGCTTTGATGACGTTAGTGCTGATGCTTTCGTGACCTCAGTTGCCCGCGTGAGCAAGTTTGACAGGACGTGACGAGCAGTGGGTCCTACTATCTGACTTTGATTTGACTAGGCGTGCGTAATCTTTATTTTTACTACGCCTCCTTGATTTCCGCGCGTAATGGGAGTAGTGGAGGGACGGTTCACGCTTCCTCTCCTCCACGTGTCCAACACAATGTGTGCCACGCGTCCAGTAGGGTTTTTCTGAGCCGTTGGATTGCATCTTCTAGAGGTTAAGTAGTGGCGCTGCGACGGTAATTTTCCCATCTGTTCTCATTCATCCTTGCTGTCGTCGCCATTGCTGTTGCTCTCTGTTTCCTTGCGCACTTTCTCATTGCGGCACTGGACCAACTCCGTATCTTCCCGAGCTACTTCCTCCGTTCTCACCGCCGTCGAGTAATGGGGAAGAAGAAGGGAGGCGTTGCTACTGATTCTGCGGCCACCATTGCCGCAGCGAAGAAGAAAGGCAGCTCCGCTGCTGCGGGCACCAGCACTGCTACCAGCGGGAAGAAGAAGGTCGTGGGCACCCGCGTCACGAATGGTGTGTGGCTCCCTTCCATCATCAAGGCGTCTAATCTCCGTCTTATTCGCCAAGACGGAGTGTTGTCCGCTGCAGTCGTCGATGCGCGCGTCCCCAGCAGTGAGACCATTCTTGCTCCTCCCGCTGGTTTTCGAGTGATGTTTCTAGCATTCATCATTCGCGGTCTCTCCTTGCCTCTTCACCCCTTTTTTAGGGGTCTTGTTTGTTTCTACGGGCCCCAGTTCCATCAGCTGTCCCCAAATTCGATCCTCCATATCTCTTGCTTCATCACACTTTGCGAGTGCTGGCTCGGAATCGAGCCACACTTTGGCCTTTTCAAGCGCATCTTCAAATTGAAGCGCTAGTCTGCATCTGGCTCTTTAGTTTACGATGTAGGTGGTTGCGGAATCCACGTCGACCCATCTGCCACCTACTTCGACATCAAGCTCACGGCGTCCATCCAAGGGTGGAGGGACAAATGGTTCTACATCCGCGATCCGAAAGCCAATGGTGAGCACTTTGGGCTCGCGCCCTTCGATCCCGCGACGCCGTGTAGGAGGATGCGCTCCTGGAAGAACGTAGTCATGCCTGGCGAGCTCGTGGAGACAGACGTGTTGTATCAATGCGTCTGCGACCTCAAGAGTCGCATAGGCAAAGAGGAGGGAGGCTGCACTCTCATCCGCACTGCTACGCCGTCGCGTCCATCCCCTGCAAGCCGGAGTCCACCCCATGTTTCAATGGCTGGCGCTGATGATGCCACTCGCGTGTCTGTCGATGGCATGTCCGCGAATGAGGTGGACAAGAGGGTTCAACTGGTCACGAAGTACACCGTCAAGGATGTGCTTGCCAGTGAGCCAGTTGTTCCTCCCTTTGATGCTTCGAATCCTCTTCCTGAGGTATAGTTGTGCTACGCAGTAGCTTATTTTGTCGATTGCTTTTTTGTTGCTTACTTGCTTTTTTGCTGAATTTCGTTGTCTGTACGCATGATTGGGCGGTGTCGCCTTGTATGCCCCCTCTCCCTGAGGGGATTATTCCTCGCGAAGCCTTGGAAGAGGATGAGTCTGAGTCGACTGTCCCTTCTGATGTGGAGGAGGAAGCCCCCGAGTCCGATAGTCCGGATACTCGCAAGCGTTCGCGCAGCGAGGATTCCGACGCGTGTCTCCTTCGACTCCGGAAGGTACGGGCGTTGGTGCAGAGTTGCCAATTCCTGTCATTCCTATGAGTGTTGTGGCACCATCTTCTCACAAGAAGATGCGATTGCCTAAGGAGTCTTCGTCGGAGTCGGTGGAGGCCACATTTGACTTTGACAAGTTTGACTGGTGAGTTTTCTAGTTCATTTATTCTTCTCTGTTTTCTCCTTGTTGGCTTGTCCGGGAGTTTGCCCTTTCTCAGTGTGGGTTTTGTCTTGTAGTCAAGAGGCGTCGTCATCTTCTGGCGACGTCCAATATTTGAAGGAATCAGGACTCGTGACCTCAAGGGCCAAGAAAGAGGTCGAGTGCGCTCCTTCCCCTCCATTGGCAGCCCACTCCGGGCACAACTCTTCCAGTTCTCCTCGTGCAGGAGAGCATCGAATGGTTGCCCGGATGACGGTACAGCAGACATCTTCGGAGTCACTGGAGGACCATGTAAGTATAGCTTTTCTTCTTTTTAGTGTTCCAGTCGACGTTATCTGTTGCCTCTGCTGATTCCTTGTTTGTGCGACAGCTCCTTGTGAAGGAAGCCGCGCACTTAGCGGAACAAGTGATGGTGATGGGCCGCCAGCATGCAATGCTGGAGACATGTCACCGTGTGGTTGAAAGTGAGTGTTCTACACTTATTCTTCTTCGTCTTCTCTTTTTGATATAGTCGACTGATAATCAACTTTTGCTTGTCGTGTAGCTGAACATAATGCCTTATTGCGGCTGTGAAGGGTCGCGACGAAGGGCCTTATTGCGGCTGAGAAGACACTTACCGCGGCTGTGAAGGGTCGCGACGAGGCAATCACGGCGCGTGACGAGGCGCAAAGAGGAACTGCGTGCCTCCTTCGCAGCCAGGGAGAAGTTGTTCGAAGAACAGCTTTTCTCAGTCGCCAAGGCTCTCTCGGGTACTTTTACTTGTGGATTTTGTTATTCTTTTCTGCTTCGAATGTTTTTTGCCCATGGCGCTGATGTTTTGGTCCATGTGTGGATTTATGTACAGATGCTGGCGATTTGAGCTTTGACCCGCAGGCCCTTCGTCATGATGACGCTCTGGCGGGTGCGCTGTCGGCAGTCAAGGACCGTAGCGCCGCCGTCCAGGATACACTTTCCAAGGCCAAGGGCGCCCTCAGTCAACTCCGAGAGGAGTTGATGCCCAAGGCGGAGCTGATCGATAATATGGATGAGCTGGTTCAGTCGCTCGCCGGGGGTGTGCCTTCCAGCTACAAGAACTCACTCCACGCGGCTGGCGCGTCCATGTCGCTCGCGATGGTGCAGGCCCACGGCGTCGAGATTGATCCTGCCGCGGTGTCGGAGGCGATGCCTGTTGGCGCGGACGGTCAGCAGGAAGTCTTCGCTCCTTTCGCGACTACCTATGGCAAATATGGGCATCATTTGATAAATACTGTTGCGAAGTACTCTGAGGAGCTCCAACGTGCCAAGAGGGCGGCAAAAGCTTCGGCGTCAGGGGCCGACGGAAAGTCAGTGGCGTCTGATACTGCCACGGACTTGATGAAGCCCCCGAAGCCATCGAAGTTGAAGAAGCCAGCTGCTCCTTAGTTAGCTTTGTAATAGTTGATTAGTTTATGTCCTTTGTTTAAGAACATGCCTGCTGGCTAGTGTATCTGCCGATACTTTTGCTAGTCTTGAATGCATCTGATCCTTTTGTCTTTGTGTTGATTTGGTCATCTTATTTTCTTCTATCTTGACTTGTGGTAGGGTACATCAAGTGATCCTTTGAGGGAAACCCAGGACTCGCCAACTCCTGATGATACCGTGGCACCGCCACGCTCTAGGGTAGATGAGCTGTCCTTGCTTTGCGACTGCGTGACCGTGTGAAGCAGCTGGAGCGTGAGTTGCCCGTGCTCCGCGGTAATGCGGATGTATGGAAGTCGAAGGCAGAAAAAGCCGCCGCTCGAGAGCAGTATTTGCTTGGCGAGGTGACGCAGCTGGGCGACCAATTCAAATGTTAGTTTGCTGGTTCTTATCTTTTCCTTGTAGTTACTCGCAGTGGTACGTTGTACTCATGTTGTTGTTGCTGCTTCGTGTAGTTGTCAGCGCGCGTCATCCACACGAGGAGAAGGATAGAATTGTCATTCGCCTGCATGATCTTACCCAGGAGCAACTTCAGGAGAGTGGATACTTCTGGGTAGATCATGATCGTGCGACTGCGCTGGCGACCCTGCAGGATCGTGCGTCACGAGTGCTGCTCTTTCTGAAGAAATCGCAGTCATGCTTGAAGAACATTTATCGGGCGATGTTCCCGCTGTATGATACTCCATCAAGCTTGCTGGCCCTCTAGCCAAGTTTCAAGATCTGTCCGCGCTTCGCGAATGCGTGAGGCAACAGTTGGTGGCCGGTGCCAAGGCTGCTCTGTCAATGGTGCGATTGCACAGGCCTGACGTAGATGTTGCAGCAATTGCGTCTGGGCCACCTGCACCACCAGCAGGTTCTGCCTGGAATATGGTGTTGCACTACCAGGCGGTGGATCGCCTAGCAGAAGAGATCGTCGACTTCTTTGAGGAACAAACCAATGTTCTCCTGCTGCAGTAGTAACCTAATTTGTATCCTGCACATAAGTGTACTTGTGTTGTAAAGTTCATATAGATGTTGTAGATAATTTATTGTCAAATGTGTATAAAGAGCTTTGTTAGCATGAGGTGCGTTGCACTATGCGAGTCCTTTTCGTTAGCCTAGCCATGTTTTATCTCAGTCTCTTGTCAACCTGTCAGGTGCGTTGCAGCTGGGTTGAGGTTGTCTTAAGGGGTTCGATTGATGTACCAGCTACTCAGGATATCGCGTTTTGGTTCGAAGAACAGATGTGTATAGGGTGGCGCAGCCCCCGAGTACATAAATTGACAAAGTAAAGGAGAACATAGAGTTTTGGGGCACTTAGCTTTTATTTATTCGAAGAATAGTGCGAGGTACAATGTGTGGCTAAGTAGCCTTGGCTGAGTAGCCTTATTTTCGATGTAAAAGTAAAAAGCGACTAGGGGTAGAAGTGTCGCAGTTGTGCGACGTTCCAGGGGTTGGAGTATGCGACTCCTGTCTCTAAATCTTGAAGGCGATGGGCGCCACCTGGGATTACTTCTGTAATCACGTACGGTCCTTCCTAGGGGAACTCGAGCTTGAGATGCCCCTGCTGCTTCAGTCGCAGGACCAGGTCGCCTTCGACGAAGGATCTGGGGCGAAGCCTACTACTGTGGTAGTTGCGCATGTTCTGCTGGTAGATTGTTGATCTCTCCGTGGCGATTTCCCTTGCTTCGTCAAGGAGGTCGACGGAGTCTTCGAGTGCGAGGGATGACTCTTGTTCGCTGTAAGCGACCACGCGCGGCGCCTTGTACCGTACTTCGGCTGGTAGCACTGCCTCTGCTCCGTGCACCATAAAAAATGGCGTGTAGCCCGTGGCGCTGTTTGGAGTTGTACGTAGGCTCCAGAGTATGGATTGCAGTTCGTCCGGCAAGCAACCCGCGGCTTGTTCGAGTGGCCGGAGGAGTCGCTTCTTGATGCCGCTGCAGATGAGCCCGTTTGCTTTTTCCACCTAACCGTTGGTCTGTGGATGCGCGACTGAGGCGTAGCTGATGTTGATTCCCAGGTTATCGCAGAATTCCTGGAACTCCTTGGATGTGAAGTTCGTCCTGTTGTCGGTGATGATGCTATGCGGCACACCGAAGCGGTAGACGATGGACTCGAAGAACTTGACTGCGTTGTGCCCTGATTGGTTTGTCACTGGCATGGCTTCAATCCACTTGGTGAATTTGTCGACTGCGACTAAGAGGTAGACGTAGCCTCCTCGTGAGGACCTTGAAAGTTTGCCGACCATGTCGAGCCCCCATTGCGCGAAGGGCCAGGCCAATGGGATTGGCCATAGCTCTACGCCCGGTGCGTGCGGCTTGTCCGCGAATCGCTGGTAGGCGTTGCATTTTTGGACGATGTCCTTGGCGTCGCGCATGGCCGTAGGCCAGTAGAATCTAGCTCGTAGAGCTTTGGCAACGAGGGCGCGACTGCCGGCGTGGTGCCCGCAGGTCCCTTCATGGATATCAAGGAGAACTGCTTTTCCATCGGCCATGGAGACGCATCGTTGGAGTAGTCCTGTGATGCTGTGCTTGTACAGCTCGTCGTTGATAACGGCGAATGCCTTGGATCGCTGCGCGATGTGCCGCGCATCTATCGGATCGTCCGGTAGCCTCTTGCTGAGGAGGTACGTGATGTACGGCAGCGTCCAGGATTGTTCAATCATCATGACGCTCATTGGTCCCTCGAGTCCTGTTGCCAGCTCCAAGTCATCGAGTGCCATTGGCTCATTGGGCGGCGTAGCCCCCGAGTCCGTTGCGGCACTTGTTTTCTTCTCTGCGGCCTTTGGCTTGATGGAGCGTTCGCAGATGCGCTCGAGAAATACCCCAGGTGGTATGGGGCGCAGGTAGAGCCTATGTTGGTGAGTGCGTCCGCCTCTTCGTTGCTTTCGTGACCTACCTGTCGCACCTCGCAAATATTGAAGTCGCCTTTGAGTGTATCGTAGATCATGTTGTCGTTCAGTGCGTCGCACTCATGCATTGTTTGGTTGACGACCAACTTAGAGTCGCCGTATATGATGAGCCTCTTGGCGCCGCAGGCTTTTGCCATCCTCATCCCGTGCAACAGGGCCTCGTATTCAGCCTCGTTGTTTGAGGCTGTGAACTGCATTCGCAGGATATACTTCAGCTTGTCCCCTTCAGGTGATGTCAGTATGACACCTGCGCCTGCTCTGTCTTTCCGCTTGGACCCATCGAAGTGCATTGTCCAGAGGTAGGACATATCTGGCTTGTCCGGGAGCTGGTTCTCCATCCAGTGCACAAGAAAGTCCGGGAGAACTTGCGACTTGATTGCGTCGCGCTTTTCGTACGTGGTGTCTCATGGAGACAATTCAATTCCCCAAAGCGCGACTCGTCCCGTGATGTCGGGGTTATTGAGGATAGACCCCAAGGGGGCGTCATTGACCACCACAATTGGGTGTTCCTGGAAGTAGTGGTGCAGTCGCCGGGCGGTCATGAAGACGCCGTACGCCAGCTTCTGGTAGTGCGGGTACCGCTGTTTTGTTGGCGTGAGGACCTCCCTGAGGTAGTATACTGGGTGTTTCACGCCGTGGACCTTGTTTTCCTCAGCTCGCTCGACGACGAGCACTGTGCTAACCACCTGATTGGTGGCGGAGATGTACAACAACAGTGGTTCCCTTTCTCGTGGAGTCACAAGCACTGGAGAAGTGGATAGCAGGCGCTTGAGGTCTTCGAATGCTTCTTGCGCTTCAGTGGTCCACTCAAATTTTTCAGTTTTGCGGAGGAGCTCGTAGAAGGGCAGCGCCTTTTCGCCCATTCGACTGATGAATCGACTGAGGGCCGCGATTCATCCAGCCAGCTGCTGGACGCCTCTTATGTTTTTTGGTTTCTCCATGGCCAGTATGGCTTTTATCTTCTTCGGGTTCGCCTCGATTCCCCTCGCGGAGATAAGATACCCGAGTAGCTGCCCAGATGGTACGCCGAAGGCGCATTTGTCCGGCTTGAGCTTGATCCGGTAGCGGTCGAGATTGGCGAAGGTTTCGCGCAAATCATCGATTAGAGAGGCCTTCTCCTTGGTCTTGATTACTATGTCGTCGACATAGACTTGGATGTAAATCCTTGGTTCTTACCGTTGCAACAAGAATCTAATCCGACAATGTCTAACTAAATCCTTCCGTTGATATCAAGGAACTCTATTGTTTGAAGGCGATATTGTTTCAGAACTTCTTTTCCCAAATCCGAGAGAAGAAACAATGCTATTTTCGTAGTGGTTAACTTCTAAAAAGTCATTCTTTTCTTCCGGTGAGACATAGATTCATCTTCTCTTGTATCTGTAAATCTTTAATCTTAATGAGGTGTCGTTTCTTTCTCCCTGATACATCGTCATTTCTATTTCTTTCACAAGTGGTTCTATTCTTTTATCATGTTTCTCGAGAAACCGGAGCTATGTTCATCCTATCCTTCTTGTCTCACGACAATCCTTCAATTCTTCTAACCCTTTGTGTCTCAAGCAAAACGCAAGACTCGCAACAAGTCTAGCAAGTTTGCAAGGTGTAGTGGTTGCACCATTCCGTTGTTCATCAACTCGGGAACGTGAGGGTCACCTTCATTCCGAACACCCGCCTCTTCTTGTGTTGGTTTCTTTTTCTTAGGAATCTCGGAGCGAGATTCTTGTTTAGTGGGGGAGAGTTGTAGCATCCCAATTGTCTAACAATTGCAATGCTACTAGCCTAGTCTATATATATGCTACCTTCCTACATATAATTGTTGCATCATAATTATATAATGCTCATGTCATCATGCCACATTGCATTTGAGCATCATATAAAACCCTTTCATTTGGTTCTTATTTCATATGCATTATTAATTTTATTTACCTCTGGATATATTGTATTTGGTTCTTGATAAATGCTTGATGCCCAAGTTGAGTTGGGGCATATCTTTTATTAACTCCACCACCTTTATTGTCACCACCTTATAATTCCACCATCCCAAAATACTTGTGGGCTTTTACATCTTCTCTTTTGGGTATTGTCAAGCTCACATATATAAAGATGGATCCCCTTCTATACCACATGCCCCAATGGTGTTTACTATTGTTTTCACAATATAAATGATATGGGTCTACATGTGGGAATACTGCTACATCTTCATATGGTTTACTTCTAAATGAGTGGGCAAATCTAAATATAAATGGGACCATATAATTATCTAGTGGCATACACACACTAGCATTTCCATTATATTTATTCATGCTTATTTCATCAATTCTTGGACATATGGGTTTAATTCCAACCATGTGTTAATTCCTTGTCCATGTATGCTATGTGTGGTACCATTATTTCATGTCGCATGAAATATAAGCCCCAGATCCCCATCTTATTCTAGTTCTTCTATTTGATGTTTCTATTCAACCTCTTCAAACCTTTTTGCTTGGGCTTTATTCAAATTTGAGAGCATGGGGCTAAATGGGGTCATTTGAGCTTGTATTTGTTTTCACAAATATAATTTGGCCTACCTAAGGTTCATGCATGGCCCATGCAAGATAAGCACTCTTTGCTTGATCTCTTGTTTTCCTTGGATGCATATGGGATTTTGCTCATTTGAGGAACCCATTTGAATGAATTCAAATCAACCTCCAAACCATCTCTTAGATCAATCCTTGTCCAACTCTTTAATGCCTTTTCTCTTTTGGTAGGGTGTATGCATGTATTATTTTGTTTGCACAAAATAAGCCCCACATACATGTGTATGTGACACATGTAATATCAAGATCCTTTAGGCACATGAAATAATAGGACCACCCATGCATGCTTCCCTTCGTTTAGTTTTCTCTTCTTTTTGCCTTGCTTGTTTTGATCTTAGAGTTTTAGTCATGGGCCGGTTCTTGCTTGAGCATGCAAAGCAACCAGCGACGCGCCTCCTTTTCTTTTTCCCCCCAGCTGCACCGGTCGAACCCTCCTTGCTCACCTAGTTCGACCCAGCCGGCAACAGAACTGGGAGCAAGGAGAAGAGGTCCTCAATTCGCCGCGCCGCCACCGTCACGCCTTCGCCGACCTCCACCCCGGTGAGCCACCACCCGTACCTCATCCCATTCTCGCCGTTCTCCCTGTGTGTCCTACCGTCTCGGCCGCGTCGCGCCCAGCTGCCGCGCCACACACCGTCGCCGCGCCCCTCGCTAGCACATAACCCCCCCGCCATGTTCGCCAGCCGCGTGCACGCCGCACGCGCAAGCAGTAGCATCAGCCAGCAACAGCAGCGTGCGCAGCAGCAGCGACAGACCACCTCCGCCTTCGTTCTTCGCGTCCAAAGCTTAATCTGAATCCCAAGTATTCAGATTAAACTGAATCCCAAGTATTGCATGGCCTTTACTTTTAAACCCCACCGAAGCTTGTTCCTCCATCCTATGAGCCATTACTACAGGAGTTGCTTGAGCCTTGCGAGTCGTAGGATTGCATGTGTAGGGTTTGTGAGTGTCTGATGGTTAACGAGGTACCTAAACAACTTAACCTGAGTAGTAATGGGATAACTAATGAAAGAGGCACCGGTGGGCAATATCCTTTATTTTGTTTTTATGCTCACTTGTGTCCCGTAGGACCCCGAGTACTTGATACCTGTTCCTTGAATATTCGCACTATCCACATACAGGAGACTCTATGAATCCCCCTTTGCTAGAGCTTGATTTGTACTTTATTTCTTGGGGCCACAAATTAGGTTGGGGCTTTATTACTATCATGTACTTATGCCATGTTTTACCGCTTTATTTTACGATTGTGCGTGGAGCACATGTACTGTTTAGGGATCGCAGCACGATTTTGTGGTATCGACAAGCCCAGTCACACTTTCGGGTTCCCGGTCGTTTACAGCTGTTCTCGCAAACCCTGGGTCCGTCTCGGAGCCGGCCAACTTCGTTGCAGGTAGCTTATTGGGGTGGCCCCCTGAAATGAATTATGAATCCTATGATTGCTTTGTCGTGAAAGCCTCGTTGGGTTTGATTTGGTTTTTCCGAGGTCGATCGTGTGTGTGTTGCTATTTGTGCACCCCTGCAGGGTAAATCTTTCTGAAAGCTGTGTCCGCGGTTATGGACAACTTGGAGCACAGTTTCTCGATCATAGACAAGTATAACTAAAGTACCGTCCTTAATTTGACTAAATATCTTACTAGTAAATAGTGCAATATTCATGGAATGAATAATAAAACTGCCAACGGATGGGTTGTTCGTCCGCTTTCTCGTTGTTGAGCGAGAAGGAGGATGGATCTGTTACTTTATAATGTTATAACTGTTGTTTCTAATTAATGGACATCCATCTATCATTGGTTATGCGGATGGTTAACGAGTATCTATAGACTTGTTAGTTATTATCTTTTGCTGCAATTGCGTCACCCTAGGTTATGTCCCCTTTAGAGGCATAAAGACTTGCTGAGTACCCCTAGGGTCTCACATGATAAATTGTTTGATTCAGAGGAACTTGTGTATTCGCAAGATGGATACTGGGTGGAGGAGACATATGATGTTGGCAACGATCACTCGGTGTAGAGATTTTGGGGATGGGGATCCGTGAGATCTGTGGGCGGGATGTGCTTATTTATGTGGCATCTTATGCCGATTTGCTTCTTATCCGTACTGGGATCTTGTTTCCCGCTTCCGCTTGATACTCTGTTGATTGATGTATGAGGAGCTATCCTACACTATTATAACTATCTAGGATATTTGGATCTTGCCGTATGGCGTTGCAATATTTCTATTTCTTTTAGATGGTATGGCTCTGAGAACTGTTGTAAGGTAGCTTGCATACATACTCACTTGTGTATGTATTTGATCTCTTCGCATGTTGCCTACGCTGCTCGTTCTTGTCCCGATGTTCTTGGAAGTGCTTAGGGCGGCCGACGGGCCTACACGTGGGTGGCCCTGGGCCCCCACTGTACTTCTTTAACCACTTTTGGTTCATCCAGGCTTGAACTTAGAGCGTAGGGTCCGAGGTTGTTACACACCAATCCCTCGTGTAGCTTGAGGAACTCGCGGCATCCCTTGAGGAGGTGGCTGGACTTTCTCTTCCCGTCATGCTTGTCGATGTAGAAGTGTACCGTGCATGGCCCGGACAGTTTGTCCTCGATGGAGTTCGCGGGTGCTTCATCGCGAGTGCGGCGTTGCCACACTTGCGTGGTTTTCCCGGATTCGCGGTATCCGCCGCTACGGTATCCGCTGTTGCGTTTATCATCGTGTCTATCGGCGTAGCCGGCCGCGACCATGTTGACGTCGTCGCGGTCATCGTAGATGCGCATGCGGTGCTTGCCTCGGCGACCGCGTCTGCGTTCGAGTTCCGCCTCCTCGTCGGAGTGAGCGCGATTCTTCACGGAATCTTCTCCATCGGCCCACCGATTCGCGATCTCCATCAGGTGGTCGATGGTCTGGGGCTTTGAGTGACCCAGCTCCTCCCTGAGTTCTAGGCGGCGGACACCATCGTTGAATGCGTCAATCGCGCGGTCTTCTGAGATGTTCTCTGCGGAGTTCTTGATGATGGACCACCTTTGGATGTAGGAGCGCAGCGATTCGCCAGATCTTTGCTGGTAGCATCTCAGCTCCTCGATTGATGCAGGCCACTTGTACGTGACCTTGAAGTTGCGCACGCAGCTGTAAACCAGCTCATCCCAACTGCGAATGGATCCGCGTGGGAGATTGTTGAGCCACGCTCGGGCGGCGCCCTGCAGCTTTAGCTGCAGGCATTGCATGGCAGTGCTTCGACTGCCTCCATGGAGTCTAACGGAGGAGATGTGGTCCTCCAGCCAGATCTTGGGGTCCTGTAGGCCGTCAAACTTCGGGTTCTCCGACGGGAGTTTAAACCCTTTGGGCATTCGCTTCTGCCTAATGGATCCACGGAAGCATCTGGCGCCGCACAGCTCTCCATATTCTTCTTCCGTGTCAGCCGACCGAGCACGTCGTGCCCTTGATTTGTCGATCTTGCGCTACGTGAGGTCGTTGCGCGCATCGTAGTCATGGTCGTGTCGACATGAGTGACAGCGTCGAGACAGGTCGTGACTGTCATCGCTGGACGAGGGCGAGGAGTAGCGCTTTGCCCTTCTTTGGGTTATGTGTTGGCTCCTTGTCGAGGGCGGCCTCGATTAATCCCAAGCCCGCGATCGTAGATCGATGCATGGTGGTTCGGGGATCTCCAGCTGGCGGTTGGTTGTTGAGGAGGTACATGTTGGCCGCTTTCACCGCAGCCTGCGGCGTCCTGGGGACCACATTGCCCTGTGTGTTGACTGTCATCGAGCCGAAGTCGAGGACTTTTTCGGCTTCTACGCGTTCTTGCTCGATGAGATGGGCCATCCACGATTGCCTCTTCTTGGCGAGGTACTCGTTGCCCCTTGAGGAGGATCCTCCGTAGGAGGAGAGCCTGGCGCGACGAAGGCTCGATTCATCCGCTGCCTTTTTATGTGCTTCGAGTTGCGCGATTGTTTGCACCTGGCGCTTGAATTCTTCCTTTAGGAGCTAGTGATAGCCCATTAGCAGTTCTTGTGGGGATCCGAAGGGTAGAGGGCGACTTGCAGGGCCTCACGGCAGCGAGCCCATTCTTGCTCGTTGAGCTTGATCACCACGCGTTCGCCGGTTTGCTCATTTATTATGGATGGAGGTTCGACTATTCCTCCATTATTGATGGGGGCGTGATTGCCACCGTTACCGCCATTGTCACTGTTGCCAGTGTTAGGTGGATCGGTCCCGTTACCGGGATTACCACCATTGTCGCGATTGGCAGGGGTAACGCTTGTGTTGATGACGGTGCACATGAAGTGATTGGGGAAGCTGTTGCTTCCACAACTCTCAGATCCGGAACCGTAGGTTCCGTCTTCAGTGGCGAGATCGCTCAGATCGGAGTCACGACTGCTGTCGCTGACCGTGTTCTCGATTGCCGCTGGGGCATTGAGCTCGCTGAGGGTGCCGATCGATGGAGGGAACCACGATGCTGGGGCAATCGCCGGCGCTGTCGGCTGATCAGGCATGCAAAGCGTGCCTATCTGGCCAACTTGGAAGCGGAAGCTCCCGAATGCCAGTCTGATTCCGTCGCGCACGGGCTCAAAGGCCGGGCGAGTGGCCGGCGTGTGGACGGTGAAGTCGAACGCGCCGAAGAGCTGGCGAATCTCCGCTGTTGCGGAGTTGTAGATCGAAGTTGATGGGGCCGAAGAAGCCACGACATCAGCACTCCCAATTCCCACAGACGGCTCCAATTGACAAGGGTTTAACTCATCAATGCCCATTGTTATGGATTTGGGTTTTGGAGAAGGAGGGAGCACTAGAGACATCTATCGGCTAGCACACATGGGACAAAGATTTACCCAGGTTTAGGCCTCGTAGAGGTCCCTACTCCTGCTTGTCTGCTCGTGGAATTATCGAAGGAATCGAAGATTACAATGGTGTGCAGATGCAATCTGGCGAGGGTGGTGGAAACTAGGGTTGCATGTGTTCTCCTCGCCGCCCCCTCCTAGCCCTTATATAGATAGGCTAGGTCTCGGGTAGCAGGTCGAGTCGGTTACAAGTTAGGGTTTTCCCCTTCAAACTTTCTATCTTTAACTTCTTCTTGTTCTTCAAGCAATCGAGAGTCCATAGGTTACTCAAACCTTTCGTTTGGGCCTTGGCGACACTGTGGGCCTGTACGTATTTGGACCGTATATACCAAGCTCGAGTACCTGTAGGGTATACCCATGTCAGTAAGCGTGAACATTGTATCTAGACCGTGTTTATTGCGAAGTGGTTAATCATTTAAATCCGAAAACAATGGTTGTTTGATTTATATGGATAATATATTTTATGGTCATGCACCTGTGATGAATGGTTTATTTCTATTAAATCTCGATAGTAGTGAAACACATATTCATAATGTTGATGCTAAAAGGATTAAACTTGATAATGATATATCGGCATATATGTGGCACTGCTGTCTAGATCATATTAGCGTTAAACACATGAAGAAGCTCCATTCTGATGGACTTTTGGAATCACTTGATTTTGAATCATTTGATACATGTGAGCCATGCGTTATGGGCAAGATGACTAGAACCCAGTTTTCTGGTACAATGGAGCGGGTGACAGATTTATTGGAAATCATACATACTGATATATGTGATCCAATGAGTGTGTCGGCGCGAGCTGGATATCGTTATTTTGTTACTTTCACGGATGATTTAAGTAGATACGGGTATATCTATTTGATGAAACACAAGTCTGAAACCTTTGAAAAGTTCAAGAAATTTCAGAGTGAAGTGGAAAATCATCGTAATAGAAATATTAAATTTCTGCGGTCCGACCGTGGAGGTGAGTATCTAAGTTACGATTTTAGCGCACACATGAGAGAGGGTGGAGTAGTTTCACAACTCACTCCTGCTAGAACACCACAACATAATGGTGTGTCAGAGTGTCGTAATCGTACTTTATTGGATATGGTTCAATCTATGATGTCTCTAACTGACTTGCCACTATCATTTTGGGGTTATGCACTAGAAACCGTTGCATTCACTTTAAATCGAGCACCATCTAAATCCGTTGAAACGATACCATATGAATTACAAACCTAAGCAGTCATTTCTTAAAGTTTGGGGATGCGATGTGACGAGGGTTTAACTCATCAATGCCCATTGTTATGGACTTGGGTTTTGGAGAAGGAGGGAGCGATGGAGACATCTATCGGCTAGCAAACAAGCACACAGGGGACAAAGGATTTACCCAGGTTCAGGCCGCGTAGAAGTCCCTACTCCTGCTTCTCTGCTCGTGGAATTATCGAAGGACTCGAAAGTTACAATGGTGCGTAGATGCAATCTGGCGAGGGTTGTGGAAACTAGGGTTGCGTGTGTCCTCCTCGCCGCCCCCTCCTAGCCTTTATATAGATAGGCTAGGTCTCGGGTAGCAGGTCGAGTCGGTTACAAGTTAGGGTTTTCCCCTTCAAACTTTCTATCTTTAGCTTCTTCTTGTTCTTCAAGCAATAGAGAGTCCGCAAGTCACTCGAGTCCTTTCATCCGGGCCTTGGCGACACCGTGGGCCTGTACGTATTTGAACCGTATATACCAAGCTCGAGTATTTGTAGGGTATACCCATGTCAGTAGCCCCCGAGTGTCCAGTGGAATCGTAGATTCGACTGGGGACTTTTGAAGTCTTTGAGTGCTTAATTGAGTACATTTTGACTGCTTTTATTTGTGCCATAGGGATTGTTGATATACGTGCCTGATATAACCGAAGTGCCGGTATCAGTTAACCACCTTAGGGTGAAACAACGCAATCTACTCGAACTCGAGTCCCCGGACTCGAATCCAGAAAAGTGCTGGCATAATTCGACTCAGGCCACGGAGGTCTTACATGAGTCGAATTCCAGTTATACGGGTGTGAGCACTCGTCGCGTCCGTCAAGGCATGTTCATCGTGCCTGTAGGTACGGATATGTTTCTGGTAGTGCGCAGCTAAATGCGTTGCTAGGCCTTATTCATGTCTTACCTTCACGCTGTAAGCGCAGCATCCGAATTTTATCATCGCGGAGACGATTCGAGCGACCCAGGAGACGTAATCTCTTTGTAGGGAAAAATTATGAGGCGGTGTCGCCATGAGCTGCGAGTGCGGACGTTATCAACACACAGTTTTCTATGCAAATAATCATAGGGTGCGCGACCAGCGCTCCCTATGGGAGTAGCCCCCGAGTGCCTGGTTGAGTCGAAGACTCAGGCAGGGACTAAATAACATTTGCGACTGCCGTTGTCTTTTGGTTGCTTGTTTCAGTCAAAATTTTCCAGCACTCCCTATGGGAGTAACCCATGTCCATAGTCGAATTGTATTTCGAATGGTTTGGGTTTGCTTTTGATTGTCCTTGTTCCTGCAAAAAGAAAAGAAAATCGTAGGGTGCGCGGCCAGCGCTCCCTATGGGAGTAGCCCCCGAGTGCTTGGTGGAGTCGAAGACTCCAGCAAGGACTAAAGTAGTCGAATTTTTCCACTGTGTAGCTTTAATGACGTCAGTGCTGACGCTTGTATGACCTCAGTTGCCCGCGTGAGCAAGTTTGATGGGACGTGACGAGCGGTGGGTCCCACTTCCTGACTTTGATTTGACTGGGCGTGCGTAATCTTTATTTTAACTGCGCCTCCTCGATTTCCGCACGTAATGGGAGTAGTGGAGGGATGGTTCACGCTTCCCCTTCTCCACGTGTCCAACACGATGTGTGCCACGCGTCCAGTAGGGTTTTTCTGAGCCGTTGGATTGCATCTTCTAGGGGTTAAGTAGCGATGCTACGGCGGTAATTTCCCATATGCGCTCTTTCTTCCTTGCTGCCATCGCCATTGCTGCTGCTCTTCTGCTTTTCCTTGCGCTCGTTTCCTCCACAACGCTGGACCACCTCCACTCGTTTCCGAGCTACTTTCTGCGCTCGCATCGCAGCCGTTCAATGGGGAAGAAGAAAGGAGGCGATGTTGCTGATTCCGCGGCCATCGTCGCCGCGGCGAAGAAGAAGGGTGGCTCCGCTGCTGCGGGCACCTGCGCCGCCGGCGGCGGGAAGAAGAAGGTCGCAGGCACCCGCGTGACAAATGGTGCATGGCGCCCTTCCATCATCAAGGCGTCGGATCTCCGTCTTCTTCGCCAAGACGAAGTTATCTCCGCAGCAGTCGCCGATGCGCGCATCCCCAGCGGTGAGACCATTCCTGCTCCTCCCGCTGGTTTTCGAGTGATGTTTCTTGCATTCGTCATTCGTGGTCTTTCCTTGCCTCTCCACCCCTTTATTAGGGGTCTTCTTTGTTTCTACGGGCTCCAGATCCATCAGCTGTCCCCAAATTCCATCCTCCACATCACCTGCTTTATCACTCTTTGTGAGTGCTGGCTCAGAATCGAGCCACACTTTGGTCTTTTCAAGCGCATATTTAAATTGAAGCGTCAGTCCGCATCTGGCTCTTTAGTTTATGACGTAGGTGGTTGCGGAATCCACGTCGACCCATTCGCCACCTACTTCGACATCAAGGTCACCAAGTCCGTCCAGGGATGGAGAGACAAATGGTTCTATGTCCGCGATCATAAGTCCAAAGATGAGCACTTTGGACTCGCGCCCTTCGATCTCGCGACTCCCTGCAAGAAGATGTGTTCCTAGAAGAACATAGTTATGCCTGGCGAACTCGCGGAGACAGACGTGTTGTATCAACGCGTCTGCGTCCTCGAGAGTCGCATAGGCGCAGAAGAGGGAGGCTGCGCCCTTATCCTGTCGTGGTGGTGTCACGGCAGATGCCATGGATAGGCTAAAGGTGGGGACTAATACACGCTAGGGGAATCCAGGGAGGGATAATGAGGTGAATCCTCACACAGAAATTTGTATTTGCTTTGCTTCCAAGATTACAAGTGCTCCTAGAGCTGTAGTGGTGAGAGGAGGAAGAAGAAGCTCTCTTACTCTCACACACTGTTCACCCCTAAAACCCTCAACCAAATCAGAATAGCGGAACTCCTTCTACAGAGGCCCTAGCCCTCCTTATATAGGGGTGGCTAGGTCTCCACTTAGGGCATACGTGGAGGCATATTCCTGAGAATATGCCTTCTCCCAAAGTAGTAAACCGACCGGGTTGCTTTTCCCCCGCGTCACACATGCAGAGGCTACGTGAGCCTCTACGGCGCCTGCGTCAGCTGACATGAGTGTCGTCACCCTTGTCGGCCACGCCTCGGTGGTCCTCCCCTTGTCCGCTTCGCTCATGCTGTGCGTACCGGGGCTTCTTTTGACCAGCGAGATTCCTTCCTTCTCCTAGAAGCTAGATGTGACCTGGATCATAGTTGATCCGGCCACACCCGTTCCTGCATACAAGTTAAATAGGCATTTCCGACTTGCTGCTTAAGTCGGATGAGACTTAGTTAGGTGGACGCCCCCCGATCCGGGTTACCCCGTGATTCGGCCTGCCTTGAGGTGACCCGGCCAGCATCTGCTTTGGCCTTGCCGAACCTCGGCTAACTCGGCCTTTATACCCCGGCGTGACCCTACCCGGGGGTATCCCCCCAACATTAGTCCCCGAAGCTGGTGCGGTCTTAGCTGCCTTGGCTGCTAAGGCCACATCAGGATCAATTATATTTGTGCTTTGGACGCTATTTCTGAGTTACCTCCTTACCTCGGATTATATGGATTTACGTTCCCTTCGCACGTTCCAAGTTTTCACTTGCCGGCCGGGTTACCACTTCGACTCGGACCTCATGGTTTTACTTTCCCTCTGCACATTCCAAGTGTTCACTTGCTGGCCGGGTTACCACGGTTCTATCCGGGTCTTCCTTCCTTCTCTCGTACGCAACCCACGTGGAGGCTAATCATTAGGTTGCCTTATTTTAAGGGCCAGCTACAGTAACCGCCGCAGTAATTGTCAGTTATCACTGCACGGGTCCCATCACGCCTGCCTCCTCGTTTACGCATCAATGCGTCATGTCATGGGATCAACCCCACCCTGTGGCCTTCTGTGTGGCTCCCTGATGATTGGCCGACGTGAGCTATACACGGTCACACCGTGTGGCATATCCGCAGGATGCGATCCCACTTTCCCCTCAAGGGAGTGGTTAAATAGGGGAGGGGCGCACCCCTTAGGAATTTTTCCCTTTCCGCGCCCCTCTGCCCCTAGCTCTTCCTCTTCTTTGTCTTCCCCGCGACCGCGCCGCCGCCAGTGCTTCTAAGTTGCAGCGCCGCCACCGCACTGCTTCCCCACACCTCTGCGTCACCGCCATCGTTACACGCCTCCTCCACCACGGGTCGCTGCCAATCTAGGCCTTTGCCCCCGCCGTCGCTAGCGCTAGCGAGGGCAACGAACACCAGATGATGGAGGAGGAGCTCGTCATCGCCGAGCAAGAAATGGAGGAGGACGCCGCGACGGCGGACTGTGGTGCGTGGGCTGGGTCCTGGGTCTCCCAAGACGACCTGGACTGGCTCTACCACACCAGACGCATTCCCGCCTACGTCGCTGTGTGTCTCGCCTCCGCCGAATTAGCCCCCTCACCCAATCCGGGTGAGTACGTTGTGTTCTTGTCCCACTTCCAGCGAGGGTTCGGTTTGTCGGTCAGCGATTTCTTCCGAGATTGGCTAAACACCTATGAACTCTAGCCGCACCACCTTCCTGCCAACGCTATTACTTCTCTTTCCGCTTTCGCTTCTACGATCGAAGGCTATGCCAGACTATGGCCCATGAAGGAGCTATGGATCCGGTTTTTCGGCCTTCGTCGTAATGTCATCCCGAACATCCAACTCGATCTGGAGGACAAGCAGCTCACTCAATTCGGAGCTGCGTCCATTTCACCCCGGAGGTTTTCCGTTTTCCCTCGGGTCACCGGGCTGGACTCCTGCAAAGGATGGGCCCGGACTTTCTTTTATGTCCGGAATACGGGCACCGAAGACTTGATCCGGCTGCTTCCCTATGCACCAGGTCCACCTAACCCGGAATTGTGGGATGTCGTCCCCAAGAAGCCCACGACCTTAGCCAACCAGGTCAACAAGAGGTTCGCGGAGCTGAAGAAGCTCGGGTTGCGCAACGAGGACGCCAAGATCACGTCCGTGCGCAACCGGATCTCCCCCTCCAGAAGCGCACTCACAAGGTGTGTCACATGAGCTTCGGCCGCGACCCCAACCGGACCTCCTCCTTCGAGTTGAGCAACACGGAGATTTATCGCCGGGTCAAGGCTCTCTTCACCACGCACAAGGACTTTTCCGCTGAGTGGATGTGGGGAATTGAGCATTATTGCCGTGATAGGCTTCCTCCTGCGGTAAGCTTCGTGGCGCAAACTTACTCCGAATTTAATTTTATGTCGGTCATTGTTGCATTTTTTACTCTATTGTTCATTCTTTTCCTCAGCTATTCCTTCAGCAGACCCTCGAGGACGGCACCGATCCAACACTTAAGTGGGCGCCCAATCGGGAGACCCCGGACGAGGAAGAGCCGGAGCAGGAGATGTTCCTCCCGATGACCGACGCCACGAAGCGACCCACTGGTAAACTCTCTTCTATTAGAGATTGGGCCGATGATGAAGATGACTCGAATGTCGAGGTGATGGAACTTGTTGACGTTGTCCCCCTTTCTTATGCTTTTCCGGCATTAGCTCACCCCGGTGGGAATATCCACGAGGACCCTCCCCTTGCTACGGGCGAACCTGTTCCGGTAGCGCCGAAGAAGAAGCGTGGAGCTGCATCAAGTTCCTCCTTCGGACCTTCTCAGCCCGCCAAAAGGCGAAAGAAATCGGGAGATAAGACTGCATCCAAGCCAGCAGGCAAGGCCCCAGCACGAAGGGCTCAGAAACCCAAGGAGCCCCAGATGCGTAAGCCTTTTTTCCCTCTACAACTTGTTCTTCATTGCATTGTTGTAGTCTCTTCTCTGACACGATTTGATTCGGCAGGGCTGCGGTGGAGGTCCCTCAGAGTGGATCTAGCATCTCTTCCCCGCTCCGACCTAGCCCTTCTCCTCCTTGTGACGACAAGTCACGTCCGCTGAGCCCTATTCCAGAGGGTTCTGCGGCTGCTCCGGGTTCTATTCCAAGAGGGGGGTAACCTCGGAGCGGGGGAGACTGGCCCAGCCGAGGCGGCGGCATCCACAACTTTGGCTTCGCCGCAACCAGCAGCTACTGAGACTACCTCGGCACCAGCACCAGCTCCAGTACCAGCAACCAAACCAGCACCAACACCAACCCCGGCACCAGCACCAACTCCGGCGGCAAGAACATCAACAACGGCACCAGCTCCAGCAACCAGAGCACCAGCGCCAAGCTCCTTCTCCTCGTCCGAGTCTTCTCAATCTCGGCGAGGAAACACTCCGGCAGCTCCTAAGGGAAAATCTGCTGCAACCACTTCCTCTTCCCAACAGCCAAAGGGCAAAAAGGCTCCTGACGCTACTAAGGCAGCATTCGTCGAAGCTGGGCAGCGTACCCTCGCATCCATGCTTCCGAAGAAAGCTCCAGCTGTGAAGGACGCCCCTGCCGAGCCAACCGATGCACAACAAATGATTTTGCACACTAGCCCAGCCCTTGCCTTGGTTGAGAGGAAGGAGGCGCATGCGAAGGGCTTGGTGGCGCCCCATATGCCCACCGGCGAGCGGTACCCTCCGATGTTGATTGAATTTGTCAACAACTGGAACAAAGCGGAATTCGTCCATGACGATGATCTCCCGGAGAGGTTTGGCCCCGCCGAATTTTCCGCCCAAATGAACATAGCCGCTAAGGCAATCAACCTCGCGGGTCAGATGATGGAGGTACGTCGCTTCCCCTTTACATGCTGTAGATAATGATGATGTAACCATTAGTCCCCGAGCCTTCGGGGGAGTAACTTGTTACTCGGCCGGATGCTTCTTAGAAAACCAACATAGCTCCGAGATAACTTCGAATATGCACACACCTAGAGCCGGGTTAAGTTCCACTTGGCCCGGATCTTGTACACTTTGAATATGCACACACCTAGAGCCGGGTTAAGTTCCACTTGGCCCGGATCTTGTACACTTCGAATATGCACACACCTAGAGCCGGGTTAAGTTCCACTTGGCCTGAATCTTGTACACTTCGAATATGCACACACCTAGAGCCGGGTTAAGTTCCACTTGGCTCGGATCTTGTACACTTCGAATATGCACCAAGCTAATTTATGTTTTTGCACTCTTTTCAGGTGACCACCAATCGCTGGAGTGTTGAATTCCAGCGTCTCCTGGATACTCACAAGATGCTACACGCAAAACAAGCTGCACTTCTCGCGGAATACGAGAAAAGGGGTAAATTTCTCCCTTGGCGCTGCTCCGTTTTTCTTCATCTTCCTCTGTCGAACTAATCTCATCATTCGGATTCCGTAGCTGGGGTGGAGGCTGAGAACAAGATTATGCGGAAGAACCTGGAGCAGATCAAGGGTAAGTCATTTTTGTCTGACCTTACTGTGCTTTCCATCTCCTCTTCTCCTTAGCTCGGCAAACATTCATACCTCGGCTCTGCCAGGTCAACACACTATTTCAGAATCTCTTGAAGATAGTGTGCCCGTGCCTGATATGATGCTGCATTTTCTCGAACAAGAAGGACAGCATCAAGCCGAGCTTAAGAAGAAAGATGATGAGCTCGCCCTCCTCCGGACCAAGGACGATGAGATCACTAGGCTCAAGGCCGAGATGGAGAAAATGAAAGTCTAGCACCAGTCCGAGCTCCAAAAGGTTGGCCAGGATTTCACAGAAGAGCGCGAGCGCCTCACTCTCCAGATCGCCAAGGACCAGGATCTGCTCAAGGAGTCCGACATCCAGCTTGGGTCGGCGAATGCTGAGCTTGCGCAGCTTCGCAAAAGGCGTGATGACTGTACCAGGGAGCTGACCCGGATCCTTAGCCATATATCACGTAAGTTCCTTCCCTTATCCGACATACTTCTCCGGGTTACTTCATATGTCTTTTATTTACCTTCTTCCTTTGCCTTGTTTTCAGGCAAATTTCCAGAGGGCACTGCTATTGCGAGCGCAGCAGTTGCGGACTTCCGCCGAGAAAGGGGTACCCCCACCGCTCTTGACGGTGAAGAGATTCCCTATGACATGGAGGACCTATTGGCCAGCTTGTCATCTCGCGTGGAGCTCATCAAGAATTATGGCAAGGACATCCTCGACATTGCAGTTCGCATCTTCAACACGTTCTGGCCTGGAGAAGATACTCCGGATACCACCGCAATTCTTGTTGAGAAGCTAATGGAAACAGAGACCCAGCTCGACCTCTGGAGGGAGTCCGCTGGACGCGCTGCAGCTGATACCGTTCTTCACCACATACTTACATGGTATGAGAAGATCGATCTCAACCTCCTGACGCGTCTGCGCACCGGATCCAATTGGACCAATGACCCGGAGTGGGTAGCTCAGCGTCAGGCTTGCGCCCATAGCCTCATCGAATACGCTCCCATTCATGAATGGGTTGAGGGACCAAGCTTCCTGGAAGCGGCTGGGGACAAAGAGGTTGAGAACGATGAAGATGGCTCGGACAGTGATGAAGAGGACGACGCTTCGGATATCGAAGACGGCGAAGATGACGCCGAGCTTCCTCCTCCTGCTGCTCCTTGAGCGAAAAAACTTGGAAATTTGTCAGATCCCCGGTATGCCGGGTGGAATTGTATCCCATATACATGTGATATTTTTCTACTAAATTCCTATGCCGGATTAACTTGGGCGTAGTCCCCGAGTTTCTTTTTCTTGTTCGTCCAATCTTTTGGCTTGGCTCGTGTCTACCTTGATTCAGTTTTAGGACTTACGAATCCGAGCCTCAAAAATTGTCTAAACAATACTGGAAACTTTTAGGCTTAGCTCAAAAATAAAACATCATAA
Organism: Avena eriantha; assembly: GCA_910589775.1. Lineage (NCBI taxonomy): Eukaryota > Viridiplantae > Streptophyta > Magnoliopsida > Poales > Poaceae > Avena > Avena eriantha. The sequence continues at coordinate 230,850,104 of OU342744.1, read as the reverse complement.
CAATTTGAAAGTAAACACAAGGTTAGTCCGAAAAACAAACGTCGGCTCGATTAAGTTCTTTTCCTTAGTCGTTTTTCGTGTGCTACGCAATTCCAAACTTGTTCTCTTGCTTGCCATGAAGCCAATTCTTGTTAGACAGCATTAAGTCGAAGAGTTGGGGTTCTTGGTGCTCACACATTACTAATCCGAGTTAAGTAGAACAACTTATTCCAGCTAACGCACAAAAGACAAAAAATATTATTAAGGCAGTCCCCGAGTTACTGCTCGAGGTGCCAACATTTCATTGATTAGCTCATTGTCGGCATACATACCGACACATGAGAAGACTCGGATACATACACTTCTTTGCTAAGTGTAGAAGGGACGAAGTAGAGCTATATTCCATGGACGCTTAGATTCCTCGCCGGACCTGTCCGCCTTGTTCTTTTCCTGTGGCTTTGCATCTATAAGATAATAAGAATCATTGTGCAACGCTTTGCTCACGATGAACGGCCCTTCCCATGGGGGGATAATTTATGCATGCCAGTAGTACGTTGTACCAACCGGAGCACCATATCGCCTTCCCGAAAGACTCGGGGGCTTACTTTCTGGCTATGATAGCGTCGGAGATTTTGCTGATATATGGCGGATCTGGAAAATGCCAGTTCTCTCTCTTCTTCCAGCGGATCAACATCATTTTGCCGGGCTTCTTGCACTTCGGCTTCTGTGAATTGGGTGACCCTAGGCGAATAATGCTCTATGTCGGCTGGTAATACAGCTTCTGCCCCATATACCAGAAAAACGGTGTGTAGCCTATTGATCGATTCGGAGTTGTTTTTAAACTCCACAGTACCGCCGGTAGCTCTTCTATCCAGCACCCCGCTGATCTTTGCAGCGGCTCAATGAGCCGGGGTTTTATCCCGGATAATACTAATCCGTTGGATCTTTCCACTTGTCCGTTTGATGCGGGGTGGGCTACCGAGGCTACGTCCAGTCGGATCTTCTTATCCCGGCAAAAACGCGCGAAATCTCCTTCCGCAAAATTTGTGCCATTATCGGTTATGATACTGTGAGGATAACCGTACCTCAAGATGATGTCCTTGAGAAATGTTATGGCCGTAGCTCCATCACATTTTCTTATAGGCTTCACTTCAATCCATTTCGTAAATTTGTCCACCATGACCAAAATGTGAGTCATATTTCCCCTTGCTGGTTAGAACGGACCAACCATATCCAAGCACCATACGGCAAATCGCCATGTAATTGGTATGGTTTTGAGTTCCGACATTGGCATATGTGTCTTGGTAGCATACCTCTGACAACCATTACATTTTCTCACCAGATCTTATGCTTGCTCTAAGGCACTTGGCCAGTATAATCCGTGCCGGAAAGCTTTTGCCACCAAGGCTCGGGACGAGGCATGATGCCCACACTCCCCTTGATGTATATCTCGGAGGATGTCAAGCCCTTCTTCCGGGTTAACACATCGCTGGAGGACATTGGTCACACTCCTTTTGTATAGTTCGGAATTGATGATCGTGTATGCCTTTTCCCTCCTCTGTGTTTGCCTGGACAGCACTTCCTCAGTGGGTAACGTTCCATCTTTCAGGAATTGAAATATAGGTAGTGCCCAAGCTGGTATCGCTCGCACAGGGAACACATCCTCATCAATTTCCATCATATCCACCGCCATAACCTCAACCGGATCAGGCTGAGTAGTCCCCAGGTCTTGCGAAGCAGTCCCTGGGTTTGCCGAGGTAGTCCCCGGGTTCGCCTAGGCAGTCCCCGGGTTTCGCGCGCCACCTCCCGTGTCAATGTCCATGGGCACAACTCCGGATTCCGTGTCCTCTGGGACATAAATGGAGTCGGTTTCTGGGAATGGTCTGATGGATGGTTTCCTGAGGTGCTCTAATGCTACACCCGGTGGGACTGCTTGTCGGGTTGACCCGAGCTTTGACAGCATGTCGGCAGCCTCATTTTCCACCCGGGGTACATGATGAAATTCGCACCCCTCAAAGTAACCAGATATCTTCTGCACATGAAATCTGTACAGTGCCATGTTTGGATCAAGGGCTTCCCACAGTCCCGACACTTGCTGTACCACCAAATCCGAGTCGCCAAAGCATATGATCCGACGTATCCCAATCTCTTTTGCCACCTTGAGCCCGTGCACAAGCGCTTCATACTCAGCGACATTGTTTGATGCCGCAAAATGGATCTGCAGCACGTATTTCAGCTGGTCCTTCTTTGGCGAGGTAAGTGCAATTCCGGCACCTAGCCCGGTTTCTGTTTTTGATCCATCAAAGTGCATTCGCCAATAGTTCAGATCTGGCAACGGCGGTTCGTATTGCACCTTGGCCCAGTCCACAAAAAACTCCGCCACAGCTTGAGACTTGATTGCCTCTCTTCTGTCATATTGTGGCGCATAAGGAGCTAGTTCAATTGCCCATTTTGCAATTCTTCCACTGGCATCCTTGTTACTCATTATCTCGGATATGGGTGCCTCACATATGACCCTGATAGGATGTTCCTCAAAGTAGTGCTTCAGCTTCTTAGCGGCCATGTACACGCCATACGCCACCTTTTGATAATGTGGATAGTTCTGCTTTGAGGCTAATAACACCTCGCTCAGGTAGTACACTAGCCTTTGCACCGACTTACCTTCCTCGTCGCGCTCCACCACTATCACTACACTTACAACTCGGTTGGTTGCGGCTATATAGAGCAACATTAGCTCCTTTGATAATGGTGAGGCTAACACTGGTGCAGTGGCTAACATCTTCTTCAGGTGGGCAAAGGCTTCATTGGCCTGCGGCGTCCAAACAAACTTATCCAACTTTTTCATGAGTTGGTAGAGAGGCAATGCCTTTTCTCCCAACCGACATACAAACCGACTTAGCGATGCCAGGCAACCCGTGAACTTCTGGACATCGTTAAGACACTTTGGCAGTTCCATCCGTTCGATGGCCCGAATTTTAGTTGGATTAACCTCGATACCTCGGCTGGAAACAAGAAAACCGAGCAATTTCCCAGCCGGGATACCGAAGGTACATTTTTCCGGGTTAAGTTTCATCCGGAACCTTCTTAGGTTCGCAAACGTTTGCCTGATATCATCAAGGAGCGTTTTGCTTTCCTTGGTCTTGATAACCACATCATCTACGTACACTTGTACATTTTGACCAATTTGGTCGTGCAAACATTTTTGCATACATCTTTGGTACGTTGCCCCTGCATTACGTAAACCAAACGGCATGGTGCGATAGCAATAAGCCCCATACGGGGTAATAAACGCAGTCTTTATTTGATCATCCGGATTCAGAGGTATCTGGTGGAAACCAGAATATGCATCAATGAATGACAACAATTCACATCCAGCAGTTGAGTCTATGACCTGATCTATCCTTGGCAGTGGAAATGGATCTTTTGGACATGCCTTGTTCAGGTTCGTGTAATCGATACACATACGCCAAACCACCGCCACATTCGGATCATCCTTCTTCTTTTCCACCAGCACTGGATTAGAGAGCCAATCCGGGCAAAGAACCTCCATGATAAATCTTGCAGCTAGCAACCGAGCTATCTCATCCCCGATGACTTTCCTCCTATCTTCGGCGAAGCGGCAGAGAGGTTGCTTCACCGGCTTTGCTCCGGGTCTCGCATTCAAAGAGTGCTCGGCCAACTCCCTCGGAACACCTTGCAAGTCCTATGTGGACCAAGCAAAAATGTCCCGATTCTCACGGAGGAGTTGCCATACTTGCGTGGTTTTCCCGGAGTCGCGGTATCCGCCGCTACGGTATCCACAGTTGCGGTTATCGTGGAGTCTATCGGCGAAGCCGGCTGCGACCATGTTGACGTCGTTGCGATCATCGTAGATGCGCATGCGGCGCTTGCCTTGGTGGTCGCGTCTGCGTTCGAGTTCGGCCTCCTCGTCGGAGTGAGCACGAGTCTTCACCGAATCTTCTCCATCGGCCCACCGATTCGCGATTTCCATCAGGTGGTCGATGGTCTGGGGCTTTGAGCGGCCCAGCTCCTCCCTGAACTCTAGGCGGCGGACACCACCGTTGAATGCATCAATCGCGCGGTCTTCCGAGATGTTCTCCGCGGAGTTCTTGATGATGGACCACCTTTGGATGTAGGAGTGTAGCGATTCGCCAGATCTTTGCTGGCAGCATCTCAGCTCTTCCATTGATGCGGGCCGCTTGTACGTGCCCTTAAAGTTGCGCACAAAGCTATAAACCAGCTCATCCCAACTGTGGATGGATCCGCGTGGGAGGTTATTGAGCCATGCTCGGGCGGCGCCCTGCAGCTGTAGCTGCAAGCATTGCATGGCAGTGCTTCGACTGCCTCCGTGGAGTCTGACGGAGGAGATGTGATCCTCCAGCCAGATCTTGGGGTCCTATAGACCGACGAATTTCGGGTTCTCCGACGGGAGTTTAAACCCGTTAGGCATTCGTTTCTGCCTGATGGATCTGCTGAAGCATCTGGCACCGCAGAGCTCCCCATCTTCCTCTTCCGTGCCAGTCGACCGAGCACGTCGTGCCCTTGACTTGTCGATCTTGCGCTGCGTGAGGTCGTCTCGCGCATCGTAGTCACGATCATGTCGCCGTGAGCGGCGGCGCCGAGACAGGTCCTGACTGTCGTCGCTGGATGAGGGTGAGGAGTGGCGCTTTGCTAGCGCTTTGCCCTTTTTTGGGTCTGGTGTTGGCTCCTTGTCGAGGGCGGATCAATTAATCCCAAGCCCGCGATCGTAGATCGGTGCATGGCAGTTCGAGGATCTCCAGCTGGCGGCTGGTTATTGAGGAGGTACATGGTGGCTGCCGTCACCGCAGCCTGTGGCGTCCTGGGGACCACGTTGCCCCTCATGTCGACTGTCATAGAGCCGAAGTCAAGGACTTTCACGGCTTCTATGCACTCTTGCTCGGTAAGATGAGCCATCCGCGATTGCCTCTTCTTGGTGAGGTACTCGTTGCCCCTTGAGGAGGATCCTCCGTAGGAGGAGAGCCCAACGCGATGAAGGCTCGATTCGTCCGCTGCCTTTTTACGCGCCTCAAGTTGCGCAATTTTTTGCAGTTGGCGCTTGAATTCTTCCTTCAGGAGCCAGTGATAGCCCATCAGCAGTTCCTGCAGGGACCCAAAGGGTAGAGGTGTGCCCCGTAGGGCTTCGCGACAGCGATCCCACTCTTGCTCGTTGAGCTTGATTACGACACGTTCGCCGGTTTGGTCATTGATTATGCTGGGAGGTTCGACTACTCCTCCATTGTTGACGGGAGCGCGATTGCCGCCATTACTGCCGTTGCCACCATTGCCACCGTTGTCGGTGTTGGGTGGACCGGTGCCGTTACCGGTGTTACCACCGTTGTCGCGATTGGCGGAGGTGTCGCCTGCGTTGATGACGGTGCACATGAAGTGTTAGGGGAAGCTGTTGCTTCCACAACTTTCAGATCCGGAACCGTAGGTTCCATCTTTAGTGGCCAGATCGCTCAGATCGGAATCGCGACTGCTGTCGCTGATCGTATTCTCGACTGCCACCGGGGTGTTGAGCTCGTTGAGGGTGCCGATCGATGGAGGGCACCATGATGTCGGGGCAATCGCCGGTGCTGTCGGCTGATCAGGCATGCGAAGTGTGCCCATCTGACCAACTTGGAAGCGGAAGCTCCCAATCACCAGGCTGATTCCGTCGCCCACAGACTCGAAGGCCGGGCGGGTGGCCGACGTGTGGACCGTGAAGTCGAAGGCGCCGAAGAGCTGGCGAATCTCTGCTGTTGCGGAGTTGTAGATCGCGGTTGATGGGGCCAAAGAAGCCGCAACATCAGCACTCCCACTTCCCACAGACGACGCCAATTTATGAGGGTTTAACTCATCAATGCCCATTGTTATGGAGTTGGGTTTTGGACAAGGAGGGAGCGCTGGAGACATCTATCGGCTAGCAAACAAGCACACAAGGGACAAAGGATTTACCCAGGTTCAGGCCTCGTAGAAGTCCCTACTCCTGCTTGTCTGCTCGTGGAATTATTGAAGGAGTCGAAAGTTACAATGGTGCACAGATGCAATCTGGCGAGGGTTGTGGAAACTAGGGTTGCGTGTGTCCTCCTCGCCGCCCCCTCCTAGCCTTTATATAGATAGGCTAGGTCTCGGGTAGCAGGTCGAGTCGGTTACAAGTTAGGGTTTTCCCCTTCAAACTTTGTATCTTTAGCTTCTTCTTGTTCTTCAAGCAATAGAGAGTCCGCAAGTCACTCGAGTCCTTTCATCCGGGCCTTGGCGACACCGTGGGCCTGTACGTATTTGGACCGTATATACCAAGCTCGAGTACCTGTAGGGTATACCCATGTCACGATGTTTATGTGAAGAAACTTCAGCCTGATAAATTCGAACCCAAAGCGGAAAAATGCGTCTTCATAGGATACCTTAAAGAAACAATTGGGTATTCCTTCTATCAAAGATCTGAGGGCGAGGTTTTCGTTGCCAAGAATGGATCCTTTTCTAGAGAAAGAGTTTCTTGTGAAAGGTGTGAGTAGTCAGAAGGTAGAACTCAAAGAGGTTACTGAACCTTCTCTTCATGAAACGGTGAGTGGGACAGCGCCGGAAATTGTTCCGAAGTTGACTTCACCGAATGAAGAAGGAACTAATGATAAATATCATGAAAGTCTGAAATAAGACACTACCGAACCTCGCAAGTCAATCCTGACAAGTGCAGCTCCTGAACTATACATAAATCATGTCATGAATTTCATGGTAGATGGAATTGACAACCCTACGACGTATGAAGAAGCGATGATGAGCCCGGATTCCAACAAATGGCTACAAGCCATGAAATCCGAGATGGAATCCATGTACGAAAACCAGGTTTGGACCTTGGTGGACTTACCTCACGACTGAAAGGCCGTTGAGAATAAATGGATTTTCAAGAAGAAAATTGATGCTAATGGTAATGTGACCATCTATAAAGATCGACTTGTCACAAAGGGGTTTTGACAAATTCAAGGAGTTGACTACGATGAGACATTCTCTCCTGTAGCGATGCTAAAGTCGTTTAGGATTATGTTAGCAATCGCTGCATATTTCGATTATGAAATATGGAAGATGGATGTCAAAACCGCATTCCTCAATGGTAATATTGAAGAAGAGTTGTATATGATATAACCTAAGGGTTTTATCGATCCTAAGTATGCTGACAAGGTATGCAAGCTTCAACGATCCATCTATGGACTGAAGCAAGCATCCCAAAGTTGGAATCTCCACTTTGATGAGGTGATCAAAGAGTGGATTTGTCCAAACTTATGGAGAGGCTTGTATTTATAAGAAAGTGAGTGGGAGCAATGTGGCATTTTGTATATTATATGTGGATGACATATTATTGATTGGAAATGATATACCTTGGTGAAGCATGATATATATTAGGCATTAAGATCTATAGAGATAGATCAAGACGCCTAATTGGGCTATCACAAAGTACATACCTTGATAAGTTTTTAAAGAAGTTTAAAATGGCTGGAAGTAAGAAGGGGTTCTTACCTATGTTGCAAGGAAAGACATTAAGTAAGACTCAAAGTTCGGCTAAGATGGAAGAAAGAGATATAATGGATAAGATCCCCTATGCTTCAGCCATAGGCTCTATAATGTACGCCATGCTATGTACAAGACCGGATGTGGCACATTCTATTAGTTTGACTAGTAGGTACAGATACATTGCAAATGTATCTATAATTTTTGATGTTCCATGCTTGGTTTTATCCACTTTCTTGTGTTTTGTTCCAACTTTGGAGTACTTTTCTTATGATTTCTTGGACTAACCTATTAACAAAGAGCCACAGTGCCAGCTGCCTGTTTTCTACTGTTTTTGGTTCCAGGAAAGTCAGAAAATGAATATTCTCGGAATTGGACGGGACAAAAGACAAAGTGCCTATTTTTTTGGAAGTGATCAAGTGCCAGAATACGAGACGGAGAAAGGCCAGGGGCCGGCCACACCACCTGGCCGCACGGCCAGGCTGGGCCCGCGCCAGGGGGTGGTGTGGTGGCTCCCGACACCCCCTTGGCCTCTCCTTCCGCCTATATATTACCCTCGGGACGAAAACCCTAAGTACCCGATCAAAAATCCACGGAAGAGTCTGTAGCCGTCGTCATCTCCATCCCTAAATCGGGAGGGATCTGAAGCTCTTCCCGGCACCCTGCCGGAGAGGGGAATTCACCCTGGAGGCCTTCTTCATCACCATGCAAGCCTCCGGTGTGATGCGTGATTAGTTCATCCTTGGACTATGGATCCATGTAGTAGCTAGATGGCTGGTTCTCCTCCTTTGTGCTTTCATGTTTAGATCTTGTGAGCTCCGTTCATGATCAAGATCATCTATTTGTAATTCTGCATGTTGTGTTTGCGGGGATCCAATGGATATTGAGATGCTATTTCAGATTGATTATTGATTCTATCATGTCTTTGTTATTTGAGATCTTCCATGCTTTCCGTTGTTAGTAGCTATCTTGGCCAAGTAGATGCTAGCAACTCCAAGAGTTAGTATTTATGCTCGATAGTGGGTTCATGCCTCTGGTAATCTGGGGAAGTGACAGAAATCTCTAAGGTACTAGATGTGTTGTTGCTACTAGGGAGAAAACAACAATCCTTTGTTCATAGAACAATCGTATTGTTTACTTTACATGCAGTTCGTAAAGCAATAATCTATTGCTTGCAACTTAATACTGGACGGGGTTCGGATGATAACCTGAAGGTGGATTATTAGTCATAGATGCAGTTGGATGGCGGTCTATGTATTATGTTGTAATGCCCAATCAAGTCTCAGAGGATTCAAGATGATTAGTATATGCATGTATTGCTTTCTCGGTGTTTGTCAATTGCCCCTCTGTAATTTGTTCACCCAGCATGTTATCTATCTTAAGGAGAGCCACCTCTAGTGAACTATGGATCCCGATCCTTGTCTTTTACATACAATCTACAATCTTTTACTGCTTTGTGTTTACTTTCTACAAACTTTCACTTCTTTCCATTCGATACGTTTAATCCTTTCTTTTCCGCAAAACACGATGAGATTGACAACCTCATCGCAAGTTGGGGACAAAGTTCTGTGGTTGTGTTGTGCAGGTCTCCACGTTGCTACTAGCACCTGTAGTGCGCCCTGCCAAAACTCAGCTAGTAACACCTTTGGGGTGTTTCCTTGCTCCTACTGGTTCGATTAAACCTTGGTTTCATAACTGAGGGAAAACTTACTGCTGTGCTCATCATACCTTCCTCTTGGGTTTCCCAACGAGCTCTACGACGAAAGTCGAGCGCATCAAGCATTTTTCTGGCGCCGTTGCCGGGGAGTCAAGGACATCTTCACAAGGGGAGTCCCTCATAACCAATCTCTTTACTTTTTTGTTTTTGTGTTTGCTTAGTTTTCTTTTTGCTTTGTTTACTTGTTTTGCTTTCTTATTTGAAAAACACACAAAAAATTAGTTTTACTTGTTTGCTTTCTTATTTGAAAACCCAAAAAATGACTACTCTTGAAAACACTAAGTTGTGTGACTTCACTAGCACCAACAACAATGATTTTATGAGGACACCTATTGCTCCACCTGTGGCTGAAAATACTTTCTTTGAGATAAAACCTGCTTTACTCAATCTTGTTATGAGAGAGCAATTTTCTGGTATTGGTAATGAAGATGTTGCTTCCCATCTAAATAACTTTGTTGAAATTTGTGAGATGCAAAAGCATAGGGATATAGATGGTGATATTATTAAGCTGAAATTGTTTCCTTTCTCTTTGAGAGGAAAAGCTAAAGAATGGTTGAATTCCTTAACTAGGAATAGTATTGATTCTTGGACTAGGTGCAAAGATGCTTTTATTGGAAAATACTATCCTCCTGCGAAGATTATATCCATGAGAAGTGAAATAATGAAGTTTAAACAACTTGATAATAATCATGTTGCTCAAGCTTGGGAAAGAATGAAATCTTTGGTAAAGAATTGTCCCACTCATGGACTGACTTCTTGGATGATCATCCAAACTTTTTATGCAGGATTGAACTATTCTTCAAGGAACCTATTGCATTCAGCTGCTGGAGGTACCTTTATGACCATCACTTTGGGTGCTGCAACAAAACTTCTAGACAATATGATGGTTAATTATTCTGAATGGCATACTGAGAGAGCTCCACAAGGTAATAAGGTAAATTCTGTTGAGTAAACCTCCTCCTTGAGTGGTAAAATTGATATTATTATGTCCATGCTTGTTAATGGGAAAGCCCATATTGATCCAAATAATGTTCCTTTAGCCTCTTTGGTTGCTCAAGAAGAGCAAGTTGATGTGAACTTCATAAGAAATAACAACTTTGGCAACAATGCTTATGGTAATAATGCTTATAGGAACAATTTTGGTAACAACAATTATAAGCCATATCCTCCCAACAATGGTAATGCTTATGGAAATTCTTACAACAATAATAAGAGTGCTCCCTCTGAACTTGAAGTTATGCTTAAAGAGTTTATTAGTAAACAAACTGCTTTCAATAAAACTATTGAGGAAAAACTCTCTAATGCTGAAAGAAATATAGCATCTTTGGCTGAAGCTCAATCTACTTTGAATAAAATGGCTGCTAAACCTGAAACTAATGAGAATCCCTTTGCAGCTACTAATGCCATACAAGTAAGAATTGATGAAAATGTTAGACTATTAGCTGAATTACATGCTAAGTGGGAAAGAGAAGATGAAATTGCTAGAAACATTAGTGTTTCTACTATTACCACCACTAGTGTTGAGGCTAGTAATAGTTCTACTACTTTAGATGATAAAGTTGATTTTGATCTTGATGGTTGTAATATCTCTGAAGTTATTAAGTTCCTACAAAAGCTTGCTAAAAGTCATATTGCTAGTGCTATGAACATGGCTTTTACAAAACACATTACTGATGTTCTCATAAAGATTAAAGAAGAAAAGAAGAAACATAAAGCTTCTATTCCTATAAAGCAAGAAGATGGTTGGGAACCCATCATTAATATGAAAGTGAATGACTTTGATTTCAAAGCTTTGTGTGATCTTGATAGTAGTGTTTCTATTATGCCTAGAAGGATTTATGATATGCTTGATTTGCCTCCTCTTGAAGATTGTTATTTGAATGTCCCACTTGATGCTAATACTAAAAAGAAACTCATGGGGAGTCTTAATGATATTCTTATTATGGTTAACGATTCCTATGTCCCCGTTGATTTCTATGTTTTGGATGTTGAATACAATGCTTCTTGTCCTATTACTTTGGGAAGACCTTTTCTTAAAACTGTTGGTGCCATCATTGATATGAAAGAAGGCACCATTAAATATCAACTCCCACTCAAGAAAGGTATAGAACACTTCCCTAAAAAGGGAGAAAAAATTTCTTTTTCTTCTCCTATGAAAACAAAATTTGGTCTTAATGCTTCTTCATTTGAGAACACTTGATTCTTTCTTTGCTTCTTATGCCTAACTTAAAGGCGTTAAAGAAAAGTACTTATTGGGAGATAACCCAAAAGTTCTAGATGAGTCTTGGAAGTTATTACCTCTATAATAACCTCTCTTTATCCCTTTTATTTGCTTTTTGTGCCAGGAGTAACCTCTAATGAGAGAGAAGTAATGATTGGGAAAGTTGTTGTCCCGAAACAGATTTCTATGCTTCACCGTAAAAATTCGTGAGAGAGATCTGTATGTCGGATTGAGCTGTAATCTTTTGAGCTTCGGACCCAGGTTGTTATCTAACTTTCGTTAGTTCAACAAGTTTTGATTTGAGCAACACAAGGTCTTCAAAAAAAATCGTCTTTACCTGCTGGTCTGTTTTGACAGATTTCTGCCATTTTCTGCATTTGCTTCTTGTTAGTTCCTTCTTGAGTTCTTTTGAGGAATTGAGCTTTTGAGGGAAATTCTATAGTAACTAGTGTTCTAATGGAAGTTTATTTGGTGTTAAAACTGAACCTTAAGACTTATTTATCTTAAGTGCACTAATGTTGCTAATGAGATTGTGTGAAGTTTGTATGAAGGAAAATTTTCAGGTGTATGGAAGGAATGAGTAATAAGATGAAGGATGAACTAAAGATCAAGCTTAGGGATGCCAAGCGTGTCACCCCAAGAAATATCCAAGAAGTACAAGCGTCAAAGCTTGGGGATGCCCAAGGCATCCCCGTCTTCATCAATAAAAATCTCAGGTATCTTCCAAACGCTTCATTTTTATTGTTTCATGCACAGTTGTGTTGTTCTTGGAGCGTCTTCTTTTTAATTTTTGTTTTGGTTTTTAGTTTGCTTGGTTTGCTTAGTTTTCTGAATAAATTGGTTGGACCCCCGCTTTCATACATTTGGTTTGCAAATAGTTTGGTTTGGTTTGGAAAAGAGTAGGAAAGTTCATGCTTATGTGGTAAAAAGAACTCGTTTTGACTGTGGTTTGCTGCCTTGTAGTTGATGTAGAGCTCGTTGGGAACCCCAAGAGGAAGGTATGATGAGCACAGCAGTAAGTTTTCCCTCATTTATGAAATCAAGGTTTAATCGAACCAGTAGGAGCAAGGAAACACCCCAAGGTGTTACTAGCCGAGCTTTGGCAGGGCGCACTACCGGTGCTAGTAGCAACGTGGAGACCTGCACAAAACAACCACAGAACTTTGGTCCCAACTTGCGATGAGGTTGTCAATCTCACCGTGTTTTGCGGAAAACAAAGGATTAAACGTATCGAATGGAAAGAAGTAAAAGTTTGCAGAAAGTAAACACAAAGTAGTAAAAGATTGTAGATTGTATGTAAAGAAAAAGGACCGGGATCCATATCTCACTAGAGGTGGCTCTCCTTAGATAGACAACATGCTGGGTGAACAAATTACAGCGGGGCAATTAACAAACACCGAGAAAGCAATACATGCATATACTAATCATCTTGACTCCTCTGAGACTTGATTGGGCATTACAACATAGTACATAGACCGCCATCCAACTGCATCTATGACTAATAATCCACCTTCAGGTTATCATCCGAACCCCCTCTAGTATTAAGTTGCAAGCAACAGATTATTGCTTTACGAACTGCGTGTAAAGTAAACAATACGATTGTTCTATGAACAAAGGATTGTTGTTTTCTCCCTAGTAGCAACAGCACATCTAGTACCTTAGAGATTTCTATCACTTCCCCAGATTACCAGAGGCATGAACCCACTATCGAGCATAAATACTAACTCTTGGAGTTGCTAGCATCTACTTGGCCAAGATAGCTACTAACAACGGAAAGCATGCAAGATCTCAAATAACAAAGACATGATAGAATCAATAATCAACCTGAAATAGCATCTCAATATCCATCGGATCCCCGCAAACACAACATGTATGAATTACAAATAGATGATCTTGATCATGAACGGAGCTCACAAGATCTAAACATGAAAGCACAAAGGAGGAGAAACTAGCCATCTAGCTACTACATGGATCCGTGGTCCAAGGATGAACTACTCACGCATCACACCAGAGGCTTGCATGGTGATGAAGAAGGCCTCCAGGGTGAATTCCCCTCTCTGACAGGGCGTCGGGAAGAGCTTCAGATCCCTCCCGATCTAGGGATGGAGATGACAGCGGCTACAGACTCTTTCGTGGATTTTTGATCGGGTACTTAGGGTTTTCGTCCCGAGGGCAACTTATAGGCGGAAGGAGAGGCCGAGGGGGTGCCAGGGCTGGCCTCACCACCCCCTGGCGCGGGCCAGGCTGGGCCGCACGGCCAGGTGGTGTGGTGGCCCCTTGTCCCTCTCCGTCTCGTATTCTGGCACTTGATCCCTTCCGGAAAAATAGGCACTTTGGCTTTTGTCCCGTCCAATTCCAAGAATATTCATTTTTTGACTTTCTTGGAACCAAAAAAGCAAAAAACAGGCAGCTGGCACTGTGGCTCTTGTTAATAGGTTAGTCCAAGAAATCATATGAAAATTACTCCAAAGTTGGAACAAAACACAAGAAAGTGGATAAAACCAAGCATGGAACATCAAAAATTATAGATACATTTGCAATGTATCATGGCCTATGCTTTGTCATGCCATGCTTGATATTGTTTTGGCTTATGCTTAGTATTCTTTGTTGTAGCATGACTTTTTATAAACAATTGAGATTGCTTAATATCCCTTGGATGAATCATGCGTTGTTTTAGCATATTAAAGCATAGTATAGTGGTATTCTCCTTTGATGCTTTATTTGGCTTGACTTGGCGCATGATCACACCATGTTATGACTATCTCAAGTCACCATAGCCTATATGATCCTTTAGTTTTCAACTTGTAGTATCACTTTATGCTTTGATCAATGATGTTTTGTCGCTCTGCATGATTATGGCCATTATTGCTCTCTTAGTTTGTCGCTCCCAGTCTTTTGCTAGCCTCCACAACAAAGTATGAGTTCCACTCATGCATCCAACTCCCTAAAGCAAGTTATTCCAAAGAGTCCACCATACCTACCTACTAGCTTATGATATTCCAAGTATAATCATGCTTTTGTTTACCTTCCACTTGTTATGAGAAAACTAGTGATTAAAGCTCTCACAAACTTGATGGCACACTTTACTTTTTGCCTCTAATAAACTTGAAACATTGGGTCCTTCTTTGTTGCGTATATGCTTGCGCTTTATAAGTTGAAATTAGCAGAACCATGTTACCATGGGGAACGCTTTCAACATTCCACATTATTTAGTTGTTATCATGTTCTTTTGCTTATGGATCCCGGTGGTGTGAAATAAAAGTGGAACTTGTAAGATCATGGAGTTTGTATGTGTGTTAGAGAAACGCCTGGGGTGCTAGCCTAAGCCATGCCTAATCATGGCGGAAACTTGCAGCATCACCATAATGAGCACTCTATGAAGCATACTCAATAAAAACCTATGCAAATAGCAAATAAAAAGATCACCGAGATGCTCATTGTCTGCTTGCCTTGTCATTTTGATTATGGGAAAGCTCCCGTATCATGTGCAAGGGGTACCCCGTTGGCGGTTCTTAATGATACACATATACTTACAATCACAAGAGCTTACTCGTGACTGAAGTTGAGTAGCATGAGGATCGGTCTTCATAAGTAAGGGGCATGAGATTTCGGTTTATAACTTGTCAAGCATATCCTCTTAGTTGTGTCACTTTAACCTTAATCACCGTCAAGATGCTTATGATAGGGGCAATGAGAGCTGAAAACTACAAGTACCATAATTTTTGGAAGCTCCTTATGAGACTTGAATCCGTACTTCCTTTTACAAAGGCCTTTCTTCCACCATTATATTGAGTCTCCACCTTCTATCTTTATGCACCTACTTTGAGAGCATAGTGGCCATTCTTAGTTCTATGTGCATTTTCCCAAGACTAGTTGATTGATGCATAACTTGATATTGCTTGTTTTAAACTATTGTATCTAGTCACTCTTATGAACTTTGAAGGTGTCCTATGCATTTATATTTGCTACTCTATTGAGGGACAAGCTGAATACTATTATGCTATGTTTTCTTTATGTGAAACAAACAAACGTCTTGCAAAGCATGGTTATTCATGAATCTTTTGTTTGTGCCTTTTCATGTTGCATCTTAGTTCCTTTGCTTATTGCTAGAACTTTGTATTTCATGTTATGATTGAAGTACTATGATCCTAGCTTTGAATGTTCTGCAAATACTTTGATCAAGTCTTTGATGGTGCATGTCACCTCAAAAATTATTCTTTCTTTTTATCACTTACCTACTCGACGACGAGTAGGAGTTAAGCTTGGGGATGTTGATACATTGAAAATGTATCTATTATTTTTGATGTTCCATGCTTGGTTTTATCCACTTTCTTGTGTTTTGTTCCAACTTTGGAGTACTTTTCTTATGATTTCTTGGACTAACCTATTAACAAAGAGCCACAGTGCCAGCTGCCTGTTTTCTACTGTTTTTGGTTCCAGGAAAGTCAGAAAATGAATATTCTCGGAATTGGACGGGACAAAAGCCAAAGTGCCTATTTTCCGGAAGTGATCAAGTGCCAGAATACGAGACGGAGAAGGGCCAGGGGCCGGCCACACCACCTGGCCGCGCGTCCAGGCTGGGCCCACGCCAAGGGGTGGTGTGGTGGCTCCTGGCACCCCCTCGGCCTCTCCTTCCGCCTATATATTGCCCTCGGGACGAAAACCCTAAGTACCCGATCAAAAATCCACGAAAGAGTCTGTAGCCGCCGTCATCTACATCCCTAGATCGGGAGGGATCTGAAGCTCTTCCCAGCACCCTGCCGAAGAGGGGAATTCAACCTAGAGGCCTTCTTCATCACCATGCAAGCCTCCGGTGTGATGCGTGAGTAGTTCATCCTTGGACTACAGATCCATGTAGTAGCTAGATGGCTGGTTCTCCTCCTTTGTGCTTTCATGTTTAGATCTTGTGAGCTCCGTTCATGATCAAGATCATCTATTTGTAATTCTGCATGTTGTGTTTGCGGGGATCCGATGGATATTGAGATGCTATTTCAGATTGATTATTGATTCTATCATGTCTTTGTTATTTGAGATCTTGCATGCTTTCTGTTGTTAGTAGCTATCTTGGCCAAGTAGATGCTAGCAACTCGAAGAGTTAGTATTTATGCTCGATAGTGGGTTCATGCCTCTGGTAATCTGGAGAAGTGACAGAAATTTCTAAGGTACTAGATGTGTTGTTGCTACTAGGGAGAAAACAACAATCCTTTGTTCATAGAACAATCGTATTGTTTACTTTACACGCAGTTCGTAAAGCAATGATCTGTTGCTTGCAACTTAATACTGGAGGGGGTTTGGATGATAACCTGAAGGTGGATTATTAGTCTTAGATGCAGCTGGATGGCGGTCTATGTATTATGTTGTAATGCCCAATCAAGTCTCAGAAGAGTCAAGATGATTAGTATATGCATGTATTGCTTTCTCGATGTTTGTCAATTGCCCCGCTGTAATTTGTTCACCCAGCATGTTATCTATCTTAAGGAGAGTCACCTCTAGTGAACTATGGATCCCACGTTGCTACTAGCACCAGTAGTGCGTCCTGCCAAAGCTCAGCTAGTAACACCTTTGGGGTGTTTCCTTGCTCCTACTGGTTCGATTAAACCTTGGTTTCATAACTGAGGGAAAACTTACTGCTGTGCTCATCATACCTTCCTCTTGGGGTTCCCAACGAGCTCTACGTCGAAAGTCGAGCGCATCAGGTACCAATCTGATCCAGGTTCAGAACACTAGATAGCGGTCAAGAATATCCTTAAGTACTTAAGAAGAACTAAGGAAATGCTTCTTGTATACGAAGGTGAAGAAGAGCTGGTCACTAAGTGTTATGTCGATGCTATCTTTGACACCGATCCGTATGACTCTAAGTCTCAACCGGATACGTATTTCTCTTGAACGGAGCAACAGTTAGTTGGAGGAGCTCCAAACAACCTGTGGTGGTGGGATCAACAACGAAGGCAGAATATATTGCTGCTTTAGAAGCGGCACAGAAAGCGGTTTGGATGAAAGATTTCATAATTGAACTAGGTGTGGTTCCTAGTGCAATGGACCAAATGGTGATCTATTTTTACAACAATGGAGCCATATCCAACACCAAGGAACCAATGTCTCACAAGAATTCCAAGCATATTAAGCGCCAGTTTCACTCCATCCGCGAGCATGTCAATGATGTAGATTTAAAGATTTGTAAAGTACAAACAGATCTGAATGTAGCAGATCCGTTGACTAAAGTTCTCCCTAGGGCAAAACATGATCAACACCAGAACTCCATGGGTGTTATATTTATCACTATGTAAACTAGATTATTGTATCCAGTGCAAGTGGGAGAATGAAGGGAATATGTCGTGCGAGGCAATAATAAAGTTGTTATTATCATATTCCAAGTATATGATAGATGTTTATTTTTCATGCTATAATTGTATTGATTAAAAACGTTAATACATGTGTGTTTAATAAAAAAATAAAGGGTTTATATTTATGCCTGTCTTATAAACTAGCTCGTTGATTAACAAGATGATCAATATTTCCTGATCATGGGCAATGGATGTTGTTAATAACCAGGTCACAATATTGGTGGAATGATTTGATGAACATTCAGCCGAAGTATAGCATTATGATGAAAGTCATTGTATTTAAATTTCTATAACATCATATGAAGTAATCCTAGTCCTTAGACCATGAGATCATGTCAATCACTAACACTAGAAGAGTAACCTGATAACATCAAACATCACACCTTAACAGGGTGACTATAAAGGTGGGTTTAGATACTCCGAAGGTGTTATGTAGAGGCTCATGGATCAAGAGTGGGATTTGTCCATCCCGATGATGGATAGATATACTCTGGACTCTCTCGGTGATATCACATTGAGATAGCTTGCAAGCAAGTGATGTGATCACTAGAATGTTATATAACGGCAACGAGAAATGAGTGCATGTCAGTAACGAGATCAAATTAGGTATTGAGATACCGATGATCGAATCTTGGACATGTAATATATCGCGAGAAAAAGGGATTTAGTTACTAGCGTTAAAGGTTCTCACGATAACAGAAATCGTCATTGAATGTGTGGGAGTTAGTATGGATCTCCAGGTCCCGATACTGATTATTGATCAGAGAAGGGTCTCAATCATGTCTACATTATTCGCGAACCGTAGGGTGACACACTTAAGGGATACAGACACCATTTGGAGCAAATGTGTTCCAGAGAAAAGATTTACAAAACACTGGAATTATTTCAATGGACATTGAAATTGTTTCGGGTGAAATTGCTAAAGTTGGTTCTACATGTGATATTGAAATGTTGTAGGCGGTTTTATGTGAATGTTTGTTAATTAAAGTAATTAACAAAATTCTGAATAAAATAAATAAAATAGTTTTATTAAATGAGAGTTGCATTAATTTTGGTGGAAAATTAATGCATGTGAGTGGACTTTTGAGCGGAGGCAAATTTATGTGAGTGGTGCATCCACTATACGAATGAGGAAGAGGTGGGGGCACCTGCCCTTGGCCGCCGGCCATGGAGAGGGGCTGCCCCCTCTCCCTATAAAAGGCCCCCCTCTCCTCCTCACAAAGAACACCTCCTCGTGAAGGATCTCTCCCCCCTCTAGAATTATTCCTCCATGGTCTCAGATTAGCGAGATACATGTTCCCGGTGGTTTTTCGTCTAGAAGGAGTTGCTTCTTTTGTTGCATCGCTGGAGCAAGGAGGAGAGGTTGTTCGGTGGACCGGACGTGTGTGCGAGCATGGATGCGCTGCTGATTTGCAACGCTAGGACTTCCTCTCGATCTTGAGATCAGCAAGCGATCAACTACATCATCCACGAGTTCAATCTCGTTACACTTTGTCGGTCTTCAAGGGTATGATCTCTATGGATGTATATCCACTTGTTGCTTGTATCTAGGTAGATAGATCTTGGTGCTTCGTAGTTCCCTTCATAGCAGAAATTTTGTTTTCTATCCTGCAAACCCAACAGATGACAAACATCATATGAAGGTCACGACATGAGGTGGTCCTGCTGGTGATGAAGATGGCTTGCCCAATATGAAAATCTTGAGATTCAAGAAAGTTGTTTCACCCCTGCTTATTGAAGACAATGCAGACATCTGTAATTGTCTTGTATGAAACGACGCTAACACTACCTCCTGCTCCAGTATGCACCCCAACCATGACTTCTTCGGGAATATGAAGAAGAAGAAATCATTCTCGATGGTAGTTTCTAAGATGCAAATAAAAGTTAGATATCTCAATATGCACCATCACACAATAGAAATAAAGTAGGAAATGAATGAAGAATCGTAAGTGAAAACATACCATATTGTGTATCTCAATATGCTTCATTGTCAAGCGAGTGACAAATGACAACCCGATGAAGGAATTCAATGGAGGATAGTTGTCGATGAGGTACTGCTCCTCCCTATCGGTAAGTTTGCACCTTTGAGTGATAATTGCAGAATCCAATGGCCTTACTTCTCGTCGTTGCCACCATTCTCGCCGTCGTTGAAACAAAGAACATTTATTCTCGGCCCAGGAGCTGCCTGTATTGCAAAATATAGATAAACACCTGCAGTGATTCGATTTTTGGTAATGAATCTTCTCCATGCTAAACCTGCAAGGCCAGTAATTGCTCGCTCTTTGCGCACATCAACAATATTTGTTCGTCCAAGAGACCGGAATTCCACTCTACTTCCTGTATTTCTATTGAATACACTACTTACATTGCATGGAATAGTCTGTACATGAAAATCATATTAAATAAATGATAATAGCAATAAAAGGAAAATTGTGTGAACTTACATATCAAACATTATATATACCAAAGAATGCTCAAATCTACCCTCTATGAGGTAGACACAGGATAGCCTGACATGCTTTCATCACTACATTCGTTGAAACAAACTTTTTAAAGTGTCATGTCATCTATAAGAAAATATGGTCATTTTATCTAACATCGTGTACTCTTAAAAAAATTATCTAAGACCATATCCTCTCTCTCTATATATGTGATCAATGTAGTCATTTTGTATCTACAAAATAATCAATCTAGCACTAATCTAACACTAGATATAATCAAATATGCTTACTATCCCTAGCTAGTATATGAATCAACTATACATACATATAAATTTACTAACTACACATGTCTATGGTTAATAAAAAACCCAGGATCGGAGACTCACCGCGATGGCTCGGACAGAGAAACGACTGCGGGAGTGAGCGTGACGGTGTGACGGTGTGGCCGGAAACGGCGGCGGCTCGCGATGTAGACATGGTGGCGGCGGCGAACAGAGACACGCAGATGTGCGGACGCGGGCGGTGGGCAATGTGACTGCGATGGGGGCAGGAGGGTAATTTAAATGTAGGAGGGAAGGGGAAGGGGAGCAGACACGGGTGTTGCGGCGATGCGGCCACACGGAGTGTTCGGGCGGAAGACGAGTGAGTGGAGTGGATAGAGTGTGTGTAGTGGCCAACCGCGTGCGGGTCGATCATATATTAAGATAGATAGTGGTGGCATTCAAAAGAAATAAACACCATCCGGAGTATCACTTGTGGTGGTGTTTAAACGCCACCACTAAGTTTGTCCCGACTGCATCTGTGGGGCCCATATACTTGTGGTGTTTACCTGCTATGGAACAACACCAATAGGTTTTACTGATGGCATTCGGAAAATTTCAAAGGCCATTACTATTTGGCATGGTAGTCGTGGCGCATTTTTTTTTCCGTGTCACTAGCAAAATGGTTGTTATAAGGGTTTTCCTACTAGTGCGCCACGCTCACCATCCACGGCACTAGGTCGTCCCGCCTCCGTAGTTGGACCGTCGCCACTACCTGGGAGCACCACCGTGTGTCGTGCCGCTTCGCGCGAGGAGGACACCGGGGGGAGAAGCAGGGGTCGCCACCGTCGGTGCCGCCTGGGCCTAGGCCGATGACGCACGCCAACGACGGTCAAGGAGAAGGGGTGGGGTCGGGTTCTAGATAGGAGGTCGATGACTTGACCTTTTTGTCTATGCGGGGGGCGACCAGGATGCGAGAGGGAGGGGTCAAGCGACGTTTCATGCTAGTCCGTTCGACGGTCTTATCTTATAAATGTCACATATTTTTAATATGACAATAAAACATGACGTACAGTGAGTTATTTTTAGTTCTATCTCTAGCAATAGATGTGCCTAAAGATATGGTGAGACGTATCGCCACTAAGACATGTATAATGATCTCATCTTAGTCTTATTTTAGTAATAGCACAAAGTTGGAAGAGAGAGAAACAAAAAAAACGCTTGCCTTGATCTCTTAGCGGTGATACGTCTCACCACATATTTACAAATATCAAATGCCATAGATAGTAGTACTAAAAAATAATCCATCCTACGTTATATTTCATCATCATATCAAAATTATATGATATGTATAAGATAAGACTGTCTTATCAACCATTGTACATGCACTAAAAAGTCATGTCTTAGCTAAAAGAAGGAAAACATCTCTTTCTCTAACTTAGAAATCATCCTACTGTTAAGACAAGAAAATGGCAAGTATACTAAAGTCGTAGGGAGAAAAAAGCAAAGCACCGGTGCCGCGGCATATTACACGCACTAGTTTCAGGTTACTCCGCGCTAGCTCCCTTGCGCGTCGCTGGCGTCGACGTTGGCGAACTCTCCAGAACATACATGCGATGCGACCACTGTTCATAGATTTTGAGAGACCTGCCTCCGGAGGCCATAACTTTTCCGGCATTGCATCCCCGTGGCTCCTACTCGGGAGGCGCGGATATCCAACGCCCGGCTGTCGAAGTCGATCGGCATCTTTCACGAAGATTAATCAGCCCCCGCATTCGGGACAAGCCATGGCTTTCCTGCCACAATGGAGGTAGTACTCGACGCCATATATAGATCGGCTTGTCCCTTGTGTCGTTGTTGACCAGAAGCAACCGATCGAACAACGATAGAAAAGGATGGATGCGTCGCTCGACGAGTTGTACGGCAGTAGCATAAGAACGTCCTGCCGCTCTCAGGTGAGGTGTATGCGTATTTCATACGCACCGCGTGTCGTGCTTTAGTGCGAGGTTTAAAATTTAAATGAGGTGTGTGTGTGTGGCTTTGGTTACTATTGTTGCGTGTCAGACTGGACGGTGCCAAAGCAACCGATGAGCCGAGCTACTAGCTGCTTCGCTTGAACTGTCACCAAATCAAGCCGCGAAGGGGTGGCATTTGTGGTCCGTTGTATATGTACTTTTTTCTCCCCACAATAATATTCCTTCTATCTCAAAATAGATGTAGTAAATGTGTCCAAATTTGAATATATCTATACACTATTTAATTATAGAAATATACAATTTTTGACAAGTTTCCGATCTATTTTGAGACAGAGGAAGTAATATTTAGATTTGTCTAGATTTACATATATGTACATACTAAAACATGTCTAGATCTAGACAAACTCAGATCAATTATTTTGGGACTGAGGGAGTAGTTTGGAGAGCGAGGAATAGGGTTTTAGACCCGTCCCACCAAATTGTCTCTCGCTTGTACGACCCAGTCAGGAGATCTCAGATATATCTAGAACTCAGGACCAGCCCGCAGTCTCAAATATTCACATACATTTTGCCTTTTGGGGGGAACAAAATTTTAAATAAAGTCCGCATCTCATTTCGTGAATCCAAATTACCGGTTCTCCTCGATTACCTTCCTCTCTGGGAAGATCACTGCTACAGTGCCTGAGATCTGCAAGTACTACAGATCAGGAAGGACAGCAAAACCAGGTGCGAGCTTGTGCCGGACGCCATTGTCAGATGCAAATTGGCAGCACATCCTACTCGGGTTGATGTGCAGCAGGACGACAGCTCCATATGTGCACCTGATTCACCAACACCTGACGGCTCGTCGGCGGCCGTACTGACGTCGGAGTCACCGTGCTTTCTGGAATCGTGGCGCGGATTTTTTTCTCCCTTGTCATCTCCGTGAAGACATTAATAGGATAGCTCGTTTTTTAGGCTGTTTCTTGTACCGATCGAGTAAAGCGAAAGCAAGAACACCCACGACGCCCGATATCGGGAGTTCCCTTATTAGCTTCTAGAGAGGAAACGAGTCCGGCCGGGCGGGCTACTGTTGCGCGCTCGGCTCCGGCCACCCCTTGCCATACGTCACGGCTAGGCCCGATTTGTCATTGCAACGATGGCTGTCGTGTGCGCAGACGATGACGGGGTCGTACTCGTACGGTGCGCCGACGAAGGAACGGCTCGCCTCACGTTGCGACGGGGTGAACGGCAATGTCGGTGCCCGGCACGCTACGAGAGGCGTCAGATTTGCCCAAGGTCGTCGTCGATGGTTGGTTCATTTTCTTCTGGTACGATCTGTCGGCAGGTGACGCTGCGTCGGGACCAGGATGCTATTGGTTTGGAGGAGTACCTTCCTCGGATGGATAATGAGTTGTTGTGCCTCGAGTCCTCCCGATGAAAGGCCCTGTTTTGTTATGTCAAGCGTGGGACCGATCAGTTGATCTACGATAGGATCATGCACCGGTGATTAACAAATTTTCCTTTCGATGTCGTCGATCAGGGAAATAAATTTCAACACGCGATGAATACACACACTTAGATCTGGCATTCGCACATGGTGAAAATGTCTTTCACGTACGATAAAACGAACTGTCGCTATTGAAGGATAAAATATGAGCCTCTACTAGCAAAATAAGCCCGTACGTTGCAATTGGTTTAAAAAATCTTGACAACTATGGACTACATGGAGCTAACAACGGGTGTGAATGCCAGCATGATAGTGAGGTCGTAATCCATGTACCCACTGTTTACGCCGCCAGCCGCTGCCTACTGATGACCTTTCAAATGTCATGTTTTTCACCTCGCGGTGACTCCAGCAGCCGCAGAGGAGCAAGCATGCCTCCGGTCTCGTGATGATTCCCTGGAGCCGGAGGAGGAGAAGCACGTCTGCTTTCGCACTAAAGCAGGTGGTGCGAGGTAGCAGTCGTGACAGAAGTTAGTGGTGATGGAGTACGACGTGTCCGAAGTCAAAAGTCAGAACCCTAGATGCGGTTGCTCGGCACAACAGGAAAATGTGAAATTAGTTCTGAGAAATGAGAGAGAAAAATGTTGAATTTGCTATTGACAATTGCGCTGGTTTTGGTTGGAGTGGGTCAAATGTTCATACTACTAGATGGTTAATTTTATTGTTATGCTATAGTTGATAAATCTCCATGAATTTTTCACTCGTTCCCGAACTGAATTTTGAGAATAATGACCGATGTTCAAATCATCAAATTACTGACACGTCGTATGCGATGCCCTGGGACAAAAATTGGCATCTCACAACCAGTACCTCCAAAGCCAGGAAATGGTGGGACCCGTGCATCTCGATGGAGTCATTATTCTACCTATTTCCTAGTGCCGTTTCTTCCCATCCGAACACACCACCGGAAAAATCCCCTTTCTCTCGTACAGCCGAAGAAGCTCCAAATCAACCCTGATGTGCAGTCTGACGGGAACATGGAGGACACCCCAAGTACAATGCCTCGTGTAGAACGATGGAATCGGCGTTGTTCGTTGATTCCCAGCTTGCGCCCCCACCGCAGACGGCCGCGCCGCCGCGAGGAACGGGCCAGCTCTCGTCATGCCGCCGGCCATGTCCTTTCTTTTTTAGCTCGTGGGGCTTATCATTGCTGCGATCTGGACCTCCTGCCACCAGACATGGCTGACTACTTATTTCCCGGATCCAGCGGTCCGCGAGGCAGCCGGGGAGACCGCGGCGGCCACTTGGCCCGCGCCGTGGCCGGCCCGAGCTAGCCCCGCTCTGCAAGTGACCCTGTGGCCTCCTCTCCACCTCGGGATCGTGCGCATCGACATCGACAACCATGTGCGCGAGCTGTCTCTACGCCGAGCGGACGCATTGACCTTCGTCTGTCCCTAACCGCGATCTCCACCTCGTAGGTTGGCTGCTGCTCGGCCCTCCTCGAAGCTTGGTCGCCGTCCTCCCCGAAGCTTGGTCGTCGTCCTCCTCCTTGCAGGCCCACATCCGCCACCAGCAGCATCCACAAAATTGTGTGCCGCGTGGCCCCTTGCTCCACTTCCTCGCTATTGCGCACATTCTGCTTCGGTCCATCGGATAGGGACCTCCCCGAGGCGGGGAGGCGAACTCCGTGGCGGGATAGGGACAGAAAAGTAATCGAAACGTCTTTTTTACTTACCTGTGACAGTGGTGGGTAACTTCCATCGAAGTTGAGGAGTAAAACCGTCTAAAAAAAGTGGTTGAGAGAAGCGTTGCGTTTTTTATTATTAGGTATAGACTATGTATACAATTTTGTTCGTGGTGTGTGAAGGGCCATACGCTTTCTAGAACCCAATTGTTTGTGAAAAGATCCTGCTTCGTACACTGTTTCTTCCTTTTGTCCTGTGCGTTCCGGAGACTCGTATAACATGTCCCTCATGTGAGTTTGTCTTTGTCCGCACACACTAAGTTGAACTCAATCTTTTGCTTTTATAATAAATAGATTTTTATTAACATATCTCATTAGTTCGTAATAGTTTTATATCATGCTATAACTGTATTAATCGAAAATATTGGTACACATGTGGTATATAGACAAACCAAGTCCCTAATATCCTCTAGAAGACTAGTTCGTTGGCCACCTATTGCTCGAAATTTCCCGATCATGGACTTACTAAAACGTCAACTGACAACGAGATAACTTCATTAGATGAATGATGTGATGGACACACTTGACCGTAGTATTGCAATGTGATTCAGTCACATAGTTCAACGTCGCAACATCTAACAAAGCATAGTGATTCAGTCCTTCGACCGTGAGATCATATTAATCGCTATCTTTCGTGGATGCTTTGATCACATCAACCGTCATGTCCATCAATGGGTGATCATAAATGTGTGTACTGGGTATTTCAAAGAAAGGTTGAGGCCTATGTATCAAAATCGGGATTGCCCATCCGAGTGATGTATAGATACGCAGGTCCCACTTGGTGAGATTACATCTACAAGTTTGCAAACATGCGACTAGACCACGGGGATGTAATATCACAGGAACGAGTAAATGTGTTTGTCGGTAACAAGATCGAACTAGGTATATCGATATCGGAGATCAGGTCTTGGACAAACCAGGTATCGTAGTGCAAAGGAAATAAGACTCGACGTTCAAGGTTAAAGCGATCAAGCTATTTGTGGAATGCATGGGGGCCATCATCAGTTTCTAGACACCACTGTTGGTCATTGATCCAAGAGTGTCTCGATCATATCTGTGTATTCCTGAATCATAGGGTGTCCCTCTTAAGGTACAGATGCTTAGGGATTGATTCGAGATCGTAGGAAAAAAGAGAGAACTCCATAATTGTTCCGGGGTGATACCGAAAGTGTTTCAGAGATATACGATGATGATCGGAGGGGTCTGAAAGATGTTTCGAAGTGGTAGGTATTAAATAATATGTATTTTAATATTAATTAAATGAAATAATATTAAAAATATATTTTTAATTGGATTTATGAGACATCACACCTAAATGGGTCTCACTGGAGGGGGCCCAAGAGGGGATCGCGCCCTAGGGAAGGCCAAAGGAGCGTCGCTGGCCCTAGTGGGCCTCCCACAATGTGGGCCCATGTGGGGGGAGGCTGGCCGGTGCGCCTCCTCCACCTCCTCCCCTTGTTTAGTACCATCCCGGGACTTTGAGGGAGGTGGTGCCTCCCTTCCACCTATATAAAGAGGGGCATACCTCTCCCAAATTCATCCCATCAATTGGCTTTGTCTATTCCCTCTTCCTCACATGTGGTTCCCAAGTCTGGAACTGCATACGAGATATAGATTTCTCCACCATACTCATGTTCTCGTGCTGCTGGACTCGGTCTGGATTAATCTTCTTCCGCTGCTTTGTTGGACCGGAGCCTGGAGACGTCTCTACACCGGATGCGTGTAAAACCACGAGGCACCGCCACTTGTGGTGTTATTCACTTGGAGTTTGGACGTCTACGCGACCTTGAGGTCGACTACGTCGTACAAGGATCGTGGTGACTTGCGAGGAGCTTCATGATGTTGAGGTCAGGCAAGTACGACTACGTCAACAACGTTTCTCTTGAAACGTTAATCGCTTTCGGTCTTCAAGGGTATGACCACCGAATTTCTCTCATTACCTCACATATTCATAGATAGATCTTGGCTATAGTGTTCACGTTTCTATGAATTTTTTGTTTTGTGCCACGAAACCCTTTCAGTAGGTGGACGCATTTTGTTACTGAAAGAACATTTCATGATCTCTAGTGTTTTGTGTATTAGATAACAATACCATGAAGTATCTCATGTGTGCTAAGTGCTGCAGATAAGTGTTCACATGAAAAGTTGGAAAACATGTTGTTGGGGGGGGGGCGGATAATCCACCCCTGTCAAGGGCCGGATAATCCGGCCTGACCCCTTTGTCAAATATGGGACGCGGCGTGAGTCTCTATGTGGGGGGCGGATAATCCCTCGGATTGTCCGGCTAGGGCCGAAATATTTGCCTAGGCTGGATAATCCGCCCCAAAAGGGGGGCTGGATAATCCGCCCCCGAGAAGGCTGTCAAAGTTGGACAAGGCACGACCTTCTGTGGGAGGGGCGGATAATCTCTTGGATTGTCCGGCGAGGGCTAGAGTTTTTGCCCGGGCCGGATAATCCACCCCCTAGAGAAGTTTGGTAAGGGAGCCACAGCGTGACTTTCTATGTGGGGTGCGGAATATCCCCCGGATAATCCGAGGCTAGGGCAGAGTTTTACCCCCAGCCGGATAATCCGGCCTTCACTTGGTCCGGATAATCTAGCCCCAGACTTCACCAATGGCCACGTTTGGACAGGGGGTATAAATTCCCCAACCACCCCTCCTGTCAGACCTCTTGATTCATTCAAAAAAGTATTGATCTGTTGCAAAAAGCTCTCATTAAAGTCTCCCACTTCATCTATCCGAAGGCTCCGATCTTTGGGGAATCGAAGGAGGAGACTTCATTCATCGATATCACAAATCAAGCGCTTCTCTTCCACTCCATTCATTTGGAGATTTCTCGATCTAGTATTCTTGTTAATATCTAGATCTTGTGTTTCGGTTTTGATAATATTTGTTCTTGTGGCAGCTTGTTGTCATTACGGGAGCCTCCAATTCGGTTATGGATTTGTGCCCCGCTAGTTGTGTAAAGGCATCAGTTCCCGCCTCTAAGAGTACCAAGAGTGGAAAGGTGGATCAGGACTTTGGTGGCGAGATCCATCGGAGAACAGGGTGAGGCCTATTATGGCATGGTGGTATTAGTACCGCCCACCCCTCCAACGCAAATGTACTTCCCTTAACAAGGAAGGAACCACGGTAAAAAAAATCATGTGTTTCCGCGTGCTTCACTACGGTTTCCTCGTTCCTCACTATTACTCGCCTTTACTCTAGTAGTTAGATTTGCATATAGGGAAATTCTTCGGAATTGCATATCTAGAGAATTTACCTTTTGTGTCAAGCCTAAAATTGAAAAGGCATTAAAATTTGAAGTAGCACCTATTCACCCCCCCCTCTAGGTGCCCACACGATCCACTTCAATTGGTATCAGAACCTTGGCTCTTTATTCGGGCTTAACAGCCTAAGAGAAGTATGGGTACTAAGGAAAATGGGAGTGAGGTTGTGGACAAGGTTACAATGGATGCCCTCAAGACGTTGGAAACAACCTTGTTGAAATCCTTTGAGACAAAAATGGAAGAGATGCAGCAAATGATTGCCCGTCTCACCTCATCTACAACCCCACCTCCATCTACCTCTGAGGCCACCACTCCTCTATCTAAGGATAAAGCTCATGCTAACTCCAAGGGAGATGAGGTGGTGGGTGAGAAAAATAATGTCTCTGCTTCCAAGAATGGAAGTGGTAGGGAGAATTATAGTGAGGTTTCTCACCTATATTCTCCCGACCCACCTATCCCTCATCCTCATATAAACAATAGGGGTGATCCACCCAATCTTACTGCATCTTCATTTAATCAATGGAAATTCTTAATGAAATCTCATGTGTGCAGTTCATCGATTGAGCTCTAGAGGATCATTGAAGATGGCCTTCATATTGGAGACTCTGCCAATTTGACAAGAAGAGAAGTGGTGTATAGTCAACTAAATGTAGAGACTCTTCACATGATTCAGCTTGGTGTGAGTCCCAAGGGCATGCCACATATTGAGCACTTTAACACCACCAAAGAAGCATGGGATGCTCTCACCGACTCTTTATCAGCAATGAAAGCATGAGAAGAAATAGGTATGATGCTCTAAGCAATGAAGCTGAAGGATTCTACATGTTGGATGGTGAGGACCATGAAGACATGTATAGAAGGCTCAAGAGCATTGCAACAACGTTTAGAAAGCATGGTGCCACTCATTTTGATGATGCTTGGATCAAAAGGAAATATGTGAGTGTTCTCATGCCATTTGAGCCCACGGACATGAAGAGTTTGCAAGGTAGACACAACTACCACCAAATGACTTCTAATGAAGTCGTGAAGGAAATGGCGGCCTTCAAGGTAGCAGCTAAGAACGCCGAAGATGCTCGCGCTCGGGCAATTGGGATGCAAAAAGGAGTCAATGTTGCACTAAAGTCCAATGTTGTTGAACAATATGAGGATGATAGAGGGTTTGATGTTGTCTCCATGAGCTGTCCCGAGGAGGTCAAGCATGCTCATGGTGAGTACATGGCCTTCTACACAAGAAACTTTTGGAAGGACCCGGCTAAGGCTAAATCTGGACTGGAGCGCAAGAATGGGTCAAGTGGGCGAAAGGAGAATGGCCCAAAGCTGAGAACTTGCTACAATTGTGGAGACCGTTTATACTTTGTGGCTGAGTGTCCCTATCAAAGTAGAGAAGATAATGGGGGCAGGCTCATCCTCAAGGAAAAATCAAAGGCACCTCGGAAGAAGCCGTTAATCAAGAAGAGTGCTCCCTACAAGAAGCAACCAAAGATTGTTTTGGTGGCACACGAAGAATAATGATCCGGAAGAGAAGACGAGGAGGATGAAGATAGCACTCGAGAGGTGGCTGCAATAGCCACAACATCTACTCCCACATCGCTCTTCGACTCCCCTAACGAGAACATCATCAACAAGAACATCACTTGCCTTATGGCAAGAGGTTCCGAGGTATCACCTACTATTTCTTCATTTCCTAAGAACACTATGAATGTTGATTTGGATGACCATACAAGTCTTAAGGTAAAGGAAGAAGGTATTGCTTTGGACAACTTTTTTACTAACTTGCAAGGTGAGCACAAACTTCATTTTGATGCTCTTATGAGCCAACTTGCTCACTTCGAAGAACTCCTCGAAGAAAAGGGAAGAATTGAAAGAGAAGATGCCATGGAAATAGCCTCTTTGAAGAATTCTCTAGAAGAAGAAGAGGAGGCTCGAGTCTCTCTAGAGGAGAAACTTGAGTCAATGGAGGAGTCTCATGAAGATATTGTTTCCCAGCTCATAAAGGAACGTGACAATGCTCTTGCTAAGGTAAACAAATTAAAGAAGGAGAAGATTGACTTTGGGGCTGCTCATGCTAGACTCTCAGAGGAATTAGAGAAACTTTACATTGCCTATAAGGCATTGGAGAGTGAACACTCTACTCTAAATGAGTCTCGTGATCAGCTCCAAACTCAATTGGACAAGTATGATATGCGTAGCACCTCCACACCATCATGTGGTCATGAAGATGTTATTGAAGAAAATGCTAGATTGAAAGAAGAACTTGTCAAGGGATCCCAACTGAAAGGTAAGGAAGTCCTAGATGAGATTCTTAGCAAGCAAAGGACAAGCAATGGAAAAGAGGGTCTTGGCTATGTTCCCAAGACAAAGAAGAAGAATAATAAGAAGAGCAAAAATGCTCAAACAAAGACAAGCACCACAACTAATGACAAGACTAACTATATTGGTTTTCCAGGGGCTAATAATCCTAATTATGAATTATTTCGTGATTACTATGGTGATATATATGCTAGTTATGTCGGTCCATTTGATAGTTACATTTCTTGGTCTATTTGGGTTTCGAAGACCCTTGTGACTAACATGAGAGGACCCATTGAAAAATGGGTACCTAAAACCAAGAAGTAACTTTATTGCAGGGCTATGCTTCCGGTGGGTCCAAATAGGTGCTCGATAGTGGGTGCACGAGTCATATGACCGGAAGCAAGGAGATCATCTCAGAGATCCGGCCAAACCATGATCATATAACCGTCTCCTATGGTGATAAGTCAAAATCTGAGGTATTGGGTCTTGGCAAGATTGTGGTTGCCCATGATATCTCTCTCATGGACGTCATGCTTGTTGAGACCCTCGGTTACAGTTTACTTTCTGTTTGTGCCCTTGGTAAGATGGGCTTTGCTGTTTTTATTGATGGCGATTTGGTGGTACTCTTGTGGAGCAAGTCTCTAAAGGTCGCTTTCGTGGGATATGTCGAAAATGACCTATATGTGGTGGAGTTTTCGGGGAAAACCACTACAGGCCCGATGTGTCTTTTTGGAAAGGCCGACGCGGGTTGGATTTGGCATCACCGTCTGGCCCACGTTAATATGAGAACCTTGCTAAGTCTCCACAAGGGTGGCCACATCCTTCGACTAAAAGAAATTGTTTCCTTTGCCAAAGATCCAGTTTGCAGGGCTTGTGTTGAAGGGAAAATGCACGACTCTCCCCATTGAAAGAAGACAATTATTTCATAAAAAGGATATTGGAACTCCTTCATGTGGACCTTTTTGGTCCTCCATCTCATGCAAGCCTCAGTGGGAAGAAATATTGCCTCGTAATTGTTGATGACTATTTAAGATATACATGGGTCTCTTTCTTCAAGTTGAAGAGCGAGACTCAACAAACAGTCATCGATCTTGCCAACGAGGTTCAACGTCAACACAATGTTCCTATATTGGCAATTAGAAGCGATAACGGCTATGAGTTCAGAAACTACACTCTGAATGAATTCCTAAGTGAAGAGGGGATAAGACACCAATATTCCGCTGCATACACCCCTCAACAAAACAGTGTAGCCGAGAGTAAGAACCGGACTTTAATGGATATGGAAAGATCTATGTTGGCTGAATTCAAGTCACCATATAATTTCTGGGCTGTAGCAATTTCTACCGCATGCCACTCATCCAACCGGCTCTACCTCCACAAATCCTTGGACAAAACACCTTATGAAATACTTACCGCTAACAAGCCATCATCTCCTACTTCCGGGTATTTGGTTGTAAGTGTTTCTTTCTCATCAAAGGTGTCCGTTTATCTAAATTTGAGCCTAAGGATTTAGCAGGTATTTTTGTTGGTTATGGTGCCGAATCCCACACTTATAGAGTCTACAATAAGCTCTCCGGAACTGTTGTAGAATCTTGTAGTGTGGTGTTCGAAGAAAATGATGGCTCCCATGCGGGGCAAGTTGATGTTTGTGATGCAGATGTTGAAATACCCCAAGATGCCATAAGAAGAATGGGCATGGGATTTTTCCGCCCCATTGAGGAACCCCCTGTGGTGGATCGGAAAGGACAATGCTCTACTCAAGTAGAGCCCTCATCTACTCAAGCTCAACATGCTCCAATAGCTGGAGAAACTTGTAATCACCGCCACCTGCTGAAGATCATCCACCATCTTCTCCACGAAGCTCCAGGCCGAATTATCTAGTTGACACCGGATTATCTGGCCAGGCTACCTTGAATGCCAGGACTGAACATATCAACAAAGGAACTGATGCAACTCCCAGGCCAGATTTTCCGGGTGACACCGGATTATCCGGCCCTTCTCCAACTTGAGCAAGAAGCATCCAAGATAGTCAGAAAGGACCATCTACTCCTAGGCCAGATTATCTGGCCACTCCCTTGGCTGGACTATCTGGCCCAGAATTTTTAGAACAACAACAGCCTCCTGTTATGGCTGCTGATCAACATCAAGGGCAAGGTTCTTCATATTCTATTCTCGCTGATCAAGCTGAAGATCAAGGTCAAGTGAGTAGTCCCAAAGAAGATTCAAATGATGAAGAAATTCCTCCAAGAAACAACAAGTTGATTGAACTTCGGCGCAAAGCTCGTGTAGACTGGAATCTTGAATTGAGAGGTCACACTATTGATAAAGTTGTTGGTGATCTCAGACAGAGGGTGTCCATAAGAAGGGAGCTAGCAAGCTTTGGTGAGCATCAATCTCACATTTCCATGGTGGAACCCAAGAAAGTGTTTGAAGCTCTTGAATATCCGGACTGGGTTGTGGCTATGCAATAAGAGTTAAATAATTTCGAGCGCAACAAGGTCTCGAAATTAGTAGAGAAGCCCTAGGATTTCCGCAATGTTATCGGCACAAAGTGGATTTTCAAGAATAAGCAAGATGAGATGGCATTGTTGTAAGGAACAAGGCAAGACTCGTGGCACAAGGCTATTCCCAAGTTAAAGGCATCAACTTCGGTGAGACCTATGCTCATGTGGCTCGTCTTGAGTCAATTTGTATCCTGCTTGCTTATGCAGCTCATAATAACTTTAAATTACAACAAATGGATGTTAAGAGTGCTTTTCTTAATGGTCCTCTACATGAGTTGGTATATGTAAAGCAACCCCCAGGATTTGAGGATCCCAACTTCCCAAACCATGTCTACAAACTCGATAAGGAACTTTATGGACTTAAACAAGCCCCACGCACGTGGTATGAGCACCTTAAAGAGCTTTTACTAGACCGTGGTTTCGAAGTTGGGCAAATTGATCCCACTCTTTTTACAAAGAAGGTTAAGGGGGAGCTCTTTGTATGCCAACTATATGTAGATGGCATTATCTTTGGATCAACTAATAAAGCTTTTAATGATGAATTTTCAAAGCTTATGACTGACAGGTTTGAGATGTCTATGATGGGGGAATTATGGTTCTTCCTAGGATTTGAGATCAAACAACTTAGAGACGGAACCTTCATAAATCAAGAAAAATACATCCAAGACATGCTCAAGAGGTTCAAGATGACGGATCTTAATGGTGTCGCCACACCGATGAAAACTAAATGTCATCTTGAACTTAATCCCTATGGTAATGATGTGGACCAAAAGGTATACCGATCCATGATCGGCTCTCTCATTTACCTTTGTGCATCTAGACCCGATATTGTGTTGAGTGTAGGTGTGTGTGGAAGGTATCAAGCAGCTCCTAGAGAAAGCCACTTAGTGGTGGTCAAGAGAATCTTCCGATATTTGGTTCATTCCCCTAAATTTTTTTATGGTATCCCAAGGGCTCCAATTTATCTCTATGTGGTTATACTGATTCATATTGGGCTGGTGACAAGGATGATAGGAAATCAACTTCTGGAGCTTGTCAATTCTTGGGAAGGTCTTTGGTATGTTAGTATTCTAAGAAGCATAATTGTTTATCTCTCTCCACCGCTGAGGCTGAATATGTGGCTGCTGCAAGTGCATGTACTCAATTATTGTGGATGTGGCAAACTTTAAAGGAATACGGTTTCAATTGTGAAAAAGTGCCTCTTTTATGTGATAATGATAGTGCAATCAAAATTGCGTACAATCTGGTGCAGCATACAAGGACAAAACATATTGAGATTCAGAATCATTTTATTCGGGACCATGTTGCTCGTGCTGATATTGATCTATGTTTTGTGAGAACGAAGAACCAACTTGCTGATATTTTCACTAAGCCACTTGATGAAGCAAGATTCTGTTATTTGAGAAATGAGCTAAGTATCGTTAATTCAAGGAGTTTATCTTGATTACCCATGCACACACTCTTATATATCCTCCTTATTTGGTTTAGGTGTGGGCATGGATAAAGGGGGAGTGTGGTCGCAATTGATTGGGCTAACCCTCCCCCATGATGCCGAAAGCAAGTAAAATCATTTCTCTTAATATCATTTTGTGACATGTGAGCTTATTGATGAGTATTGGTCATGAACCCAGATATATCTTCGCGGTGTCATACCATGCACTCCAACAAGGTGGCCTCGGCCACCGCCCTCTTCTGTGAGAAGAGTTGGTTCTATGTGGATCTTCTTGGTTTTTCTTGCTTATCTTTTGTTCTTATGGAAATCACACTCATTTTTAGCTTTTATTTGATTTGGTTCTTGCAATCTTGTGTGTGTAGTACCATCTCAGTTTCGTTGTCTAATCTCAAGCCTTTCTCTATCCCTGAGCCATCTCTTCTTGCACACAAGTCCATTGTTTACATTGTGGGGTTTTTTGTTCGGTGTTGCGCGGGCCTGAATCTGTGTAAAACGAAACTTTAGAAATCAGGACGGATTATCTGCCCCAAGTGGGGGCCGGATAATCCGGCCCTGACGGCTTCTGTCCTTTAAGGGTTGGGCGTCAAGGGGAAAAGCTCAAACAGAGCATTTCTTCTCCCCCAACCCCTCTCTCTCTCTCCCAAGCCGCCGCCCACTGCCCCCACCCTCCCTGGAGCCATTCCAGCCACCGGATTCTTTGGTCCGCCCCTGATCTTCTTCCCCACGCATTTGGGTACCTCCTCTTCTGTGTTCTTCCTTCAATGAGTGAGGGTGGTTCTAGTGCTCCCAAAACCTACAAGCGTCGTCCCCATGGCCTCTACATCAGGGACGACGGTGAAGGTGGTCTCATGAATGAGGTTGAATTGAGAAGGAGGAAAAGAGAGGCTGGCTGCATGGCTAAACAAGCAAAGAAAGCAAAGGGAAGAGTGGGAGTGTCCAAGAGAAAAGGGAAGGCACCCAAGGTCAACTTTAAGGCAATGGATCCTGTCACTTATTTTTCGATTTATCATCGTGATCTATTTGTGAAATATGAGCGAGATACACAACTTGGTGACTCCCGCTTTTGGTGTGGTGACCAAAAGTCCATCTATGAGGATGTCTATTTGGCTCTGAAGACTCGCCCTATGCATCCCATTAATATTGCTGAGGCTATGGAGAAGCATCAACTTGATGATGCTATGGTTGTGACTAAGAGGATGGGGCTGCACCCTTTCTCCTTGCACAGCTAATGATGGGATTGTGGGTAATCTTGATGGTCTGTCCCCTCTTTATGCTCGCTTGGTTGGTATTTTCCGTGACTCCATCACACCCAATGGGGGCAAAAATGACAGTGTTCGTGGCCACTTGGTTCAGCTGCTTGATTTTTTCCTTTGAGGTGGCCTCCTGTGAGGATGAGTCTGTGGACTACAAGCTGGATGTGATGGAATTAATCTACCATGAGTTGATTGGTGCCATGTTCAATAGGCTTTCCATTTCATGTGCTCCTTATATTATGATGCTCATCAAGTACTTGCTTCTCACTGGAGAATTTCACTATGATGTTGAGCATAAGGTGAAGAAGATCTACAACAAGGCCTGGAAGACCTCTCATCCATCCTATGCTCCTGAGGGTTTTATGAGGGATGCTCGTGCTAGTGCTCATAGGCCCTCAATGCCTCCTGTTGCTCATGAGGTGAAGCAGCTGAATTGGTTTCAGCGGAACATTTTGTGTTGGGGTGGATACTCACAAGGGATAATATGTGGTGTACAAGAAGCGCCATGAGATGGCCCATACACAGCAGGTCATTCTCCATCATGTGTCTGGGGCATCAGGCACTCCTCCAATCCCTACTGATCCCACTCCATATGCTCAGTGGAACTCTTCTTCTGGACTCAACTATGGCAAGCTTTTGCGCCACCTGTTTCCAGCGAGGGCGTCCACTACAGCAGGTGATGAGGAAGGGGAAGATACAAAGGAGTATGATGATGAGGACGGGGATGAAGATGATGAGGACTACGAGAGATTCCTTGGGGCGCTAGCATTGCTCTTCTTCCTTTTTGGTGTTTCGATGCCAAGGGGGGAGAAGTAGTTCTATTAGGTCTTCATGGATTTGCATGGGTCAGGCGCAAGCATTTGCACTTTATCGTTTTGGTCTTTTTCTCGCTTGTGCCCATTTAACGTTGAACTTTTATTTGGTTTGTATGAGACTATGTTGGTGTGTGCACTGAAATGGTCCTATGGATTTATCTATTGGTGATTATGGATCCAACTATCTCATTGGTCATTGGTTATCCCTCTCACTATGGAAGGGTTCAATAATGGTTATCATATTGGCTATCCTTGTATTATATTGTGGTCTTCTATCTCACGATGGTATGAGGTTTTGTGCTATCTTTTCATGTGTGTAAATTTATTTTCCTATGAAATAGACTTGTACCTACTTGTGTGCATTTGTATTCAAATGCAAATTACTCAACTATGCACAAACTTAGGGGGAGTCTACTTCATGTTTGTGTTTGTGATATTAGAGCTATCTTGCAAATCCTAGTATTGTCATCTAACACAAAAAAGGGGGAGATTGAAAGAACATTTCATGATCTCTAGTGTTTTGTGTGTTAGATAACAATACCATGGAGTATCTCATGTGTACTAAGTGTTGCAGATACGTGTTCACATGAAAATCTGGAAAACCTGTTGTTGGGGGGCCAGATAATCTGGCCTGACCCCTTTATCAAATATGGGGCACGGCGTGAGTCTCTGTGTGGGGGCGGATAATCCCTCAGATTGTCCGGCCAGAGCCGGAGTATTTGCCCAGGCCGGATAATCCGCCCCAAAAATGGGGCTAGATAATCCACCCCCGAGAAGGTTGTCCAAGTTGGACAAGGCGCGACCTTCTGTGGGAGGGGCGGATAATCTCTCGGATTGTCCGGCCAGGGCCAGAGTTTTTGCCCGGGCCGGATAATCCGCCCCCAGAAAAGTTTGTTAAGGGAGCCATAGTGTGACCTTCTGTGTGTGGGGGTGGAATATCCCCTGGATAATCCGAGGCTAGGGAGGAGTTTTACCCCCGGCCAGATAATCCGGTCTTCACTTGGGCCGGATAATCCAGCCCCAGACTTCACCAACGGCCATGTTTGGACATGGGGTATAAATGCCCCAATCACCCTTCCTGTCAGACCTCTTGATTCATTCGAAAAAATACTGGTCTATTGCAAAAAGCTCTCATTCAAGGTCTCCCACTTCATCTACCTGAAGGCTCTGATCTTTGGGGAATCGAAGGAGGAGACTTCATTCATTGACATCATGAATCAAATGCTTCACTTCCTCTCCATTCACTTGGAGATTTCTCGATCTAGTATTCTTGTTAATATCTAGATCTTGTGTTTCGGTTTTGATAATATTTGTTCTTGTGGCATCTTGTTATCATTATGGGAGCCTCCAATTCGATTGTGGAGTTGTGCCCCGCTAGTTGTGTAAAGGCATCGGTTCCCGCCTCGAAGGGCACCAATAGTGGAAAGGTGGATCAGGCCTTTGGTGGCGAGATCCATCGGAGAACAGGGTGAGCCCTATTGTGGCGTGGTGGTCTTAGTACCGCCCACCCTAATACAACCATTTTGCATCACTATTCTATATCATAATTTACTATTATTCATTGATATATTTCATATTAAGAGATGATACTTATGTTATTTCATCTGTTTTTGCATGGTTGATGACTTTTGGAGCATGGACCGCTGCAGTCAGAATTCTGATGGAAAAGGGGTTGTTTGGAGGCGAAATTCGCGAAGATCAGAAAATCTGGGAAAATACATGGAAAATTCTATTTTTCTAGAAGACGAAGGATGCCAGAAGTGGGAGTGGAGATGAGCCACAGGGGGCCCACACCACCCCCTGGCGCGGGCCACCCCTGGCCGCGCCACGAGGTGGTGTGGCCACCCTGGCCCACTCCTAGCTCTCCCCTTTGGCGTATATTATTCCCACAAAACCCTAAGCCTGGGAGAGCGACCATAGAAAGATTTCGCCGCCTCGGGGTGGAAAACTACAGAGAGAGAAAGATCTCTCTGGTAGACAGATTCTACCGAGGGAATTCCTTCCTGGAGAGGGGAGATTGTCGCCATCAACACCACCATGAGGCTGGACTTCATCAGGATCATCATCATCACCACCACCACCATCATCTCCACCAGCACCATCATCACCACTGCATACCGCTGTAACAATTGGGTTGAATCTTGCATAATTCTTAGGGAAAACTTCCCCGGTGTTGATTACTCCTTGTAGTTGATGCTATTGAGTGAACCATTGAATTATTTTTATGTTCAGATTGTTACTTATCATTATATCATCTCTGATCTTTATCCATATGATGTCTTGTGAGTAGTTCGTTTAGTTCTTGAGGACATGGGAGAAGTAATGTTGTTAGTAGTGGAATTGTGTTGAGAAAGATTCAATGGTTTGTTAATTAAGTTGTGGTGTATTTCTTCTAGTGGTGTCATGTGAACGTCGACTACATGACACTTCACCTTTATGGGCCTAGGGGAATGCATTGTGTATTTGGCTACTAATCGTATGGGTTGCCGGAGTGACAGAAACCTGAACCCTCGTTAGGAGACCTTTGCACAAGGGATGTCGGGGTCTTAGAGTTTAAAGTTGTGGTTAGATTTCTATCTTAATTACTTTCTTGTACTTGCGGATGCTTACAAGGGGTATAATTACAAGTATGTATTAGTCCTAGGAAGGTCGGTACATTAGCACAGGTTCACCCACACAACACTTAGCCAACCAAAGAAGATTAATCAACTATATGAAGCGAAAGCACTTGACGATATTCCCATGTGTCCTCGAAAATGTTTGGTCATCTTAAGTAATACAACCGGCTTGTCCTTTGATAAAGAAAGGATTGGGCCACTTGCTGCATTTATTCTTATTGCCTTTTATTTACTCGCCCTTTATTTTATCTATATTATCAAAACCCCCTAAAAATCCGTTTGTTAAGTATTTGCAGAGAATTCCTGCTCCAAGCCACTCGTAAACACCTCTGCTCCTTGTTGGGTTCGACACTCATACTTATCGAAAATACTGCGATACACCCCCTATACTTGTGGGTCATCACACCCCTCCAACGCAGATGTACTTCCCTTAACAAGGAAGGAACTACGGTAAAAAATCCTTTGTCTCCGTGTGCTTCACTATGGTTTCCTCGTTCCTCACTCTTACTCACCTTTACTCGCTAGTAGTTAGGTTTGCATATAGGGAAATTCTTCACAATTACATATCTAGAGAATTTATCTTTTGTGTCAAACCTAAAATTCGAAAAGCATTAAAATTTGAAGTAGCACGTATTCACCCCCTCTCTAGGTGCCCATACGATCCACTTCAGTTACTTGCAGGAATCTTGTACGAGTTAGGCTGGAGACCAAGGGAATAGCCAAAACCAAAGGGATATTTTGGAGGAGCAGGCCTAAATGAAGGCCAAAATGAAGGTGGCTTACGACAGGAAGAAGTTCACTTAGCTGGAAAATATCTATAAGTTGTGTCAAAGAAGTCATTCTGACTTATGCCCGAGATACCATGACATAGCTAGAAAGAAACTCGAAGACTATGGAAATTACACCAACACGGAAGAAAAGGCAACTCAGTAGAAGTCAACTCGGGAGCTTGGAAGTCCATATCTAATATGAAGCAGACGGTAGTTGTTAGTTAGAGTTATTTTCCTACTACGGATCCGCAATGTAGTCATGTAATAGTCCCCTAAGATTGCACAGAAAGACCAACCACCCTATAACTTGTTTGTGGTGATGGCTGATTGAAGTTTAAGCAAACATACAATCGACAAATCAATACAATCTACATTTATCCTCAAAACCCTTGTTTCCGTTTCCATTTCTTCGATGACTTAGTGTTTTTGAAGGAATGATAACCGAGCTTCCAAACTTTGCTAGTCTCACGGGGGAGGTAAGCTCCTTGCAAAGGCCCAAAACCGCCTGGAGAGCCTCTCATGCATTGTAGTAAGTAACTTCATCGCATCCAGTGCCTCCTCCTACAAAGTACCGGATCAAGCATCCGTAGCGATTGTTCAGGCTCGAGGGCTTCGTCAACAACAACCATGTCGAGGCTCACCGGCTCCGCTAGTACAAGGAAGGGGCAAGATCTTCTACTTACCAGGAGATTCACGTCAAGCTCATCCAGAAGCTTGATCAAGCGCACATTCCAGGCGGCCTCGTCATGAAGCATCTTCAACACGGAAGCAAGCCTTCGCATCAACATGGAACCAAAAACTTAGATGAGTGTAGCAAAAATTAGTTTTGAACAAATCATATGTATAAAGTGAACTAGGCTCCGTGGAATGAAAATTTAGTACACATGGAACGGACCATGACTATAAGAACAACACAAATTTGGATCAAATGGAAGAAACTATTACTATAAGTAGAACACAAATATAGACCAAATGAAACAAAATGTTAGTGGCCATGGACCAAAATAACAACTACGGATAGAACATAAATTGAAGAGTAAGTAAAATTGTTAAATATAGCGCACATGGAGCGAAACAAGACCACTAGTGGAACTCAGCCACAAAAATAAAATAGCACCGGACTAAAACACAAACTCACATGAACGAGGAAAAATAACGTCTGTGGAACACACCTATGGTACAAGAGAAATAAATTTTATAATAAGTGGAAAAAATAAAATCATGGGAAAAAAGAAAGCATAACTTGAAATAGAAACTAAACCATGGAAAAAAAGTGAAAAGAAAAGAATAAAGATAAATGTAGGGAGAGCAACATAGACGTGGAATAAACTAGTTGTACTTTTCCTTCACATGATTGGTAAAGTAGCTACTCCACTCCTAGATGGACAGATGATCCAGAAAAATTGAACCAGCAGAACCACGTCCTACGTATAGACATAAGAGAACGAGCAAAATGGCAATTGGTAAATGGGCCAACACAAGATGCAAATCTGAGCAGTTCCCTTGAGAAGGGCTGATGACACATGCCATCAACACAACAAGTCAAATGTGATTCCCCCTCAACTATCACCTCCTAACCTAGTCGCCGCCTCTCCTCCACCTCCTCCATAAATCGGTTCCCCCTCCTCTAGCCAGGCTCGCCGGTGTCGAGAGGGGTGAGGAACCTGATCTATGAGCGGAGTTTTTAGTAAAATTAGTGTTTTGAGAGATTAGATTAGAGTTTTGGTCGACGAAGACAAGAGACGGGAGTGCTCATCTCTTTCCTTAGAGGGTTGCACAGTGGGTGCCCCCTCCCCACCCTCCTTGCCGTTGCTCCTCCTCCTCCTCCTAGTCCCACCCCCTCGTTATTGGGGGGATACCCCCGGGTAGGGTCACGCCAGGGTATAAAGGCCGAGTTAGCCGAGGTACGGCAAGGTCAAAGCGAATGCTGGCCAAGTCACCTCAAGGCAGGCCGAATCACGGAGTAACCCGGACCGGAGGATATCCGCCTAACTGAGTCCCGGCAGACGTATGTCATATGCCGGAAGGCTTCATGTAACTTGTATGTAGGTACCGGTGTGGCCGGATTAACCAGGCACGATCCGGTTTATATAAGGCTTGCAAGAGAAGGAAGGTATCTCACTGGTCAAAAGTTGGTCGCTGTACGCTGGAGCATGAGCGAAGCGGACAGAGGGAAGGACCACCGAGGTGTGGCCGACAAGAGTGACGTTGCCTATGTCGGGTGACGCTAGCGCCGCAGAGGCTCACGTAGCCTCTGCATGGCTTACGATGGCAAAAAGTGATCCGGTCGGTTTGCTATTTTGGGAAGAGGCACATTCCGTGGAATATGCCTCCACGTATGCTCTAATTGGAGACCTAGCCACCCCTTTATAAGGAGGGCTAGGGCATCTGTAGAAGGGGTTGATCTTTTTCGGTTGGCATTTAGTAGTTGGTTCCTAGGAGCTAGCTAGTGGTGAGAGTAAGAGAGCTCCTTCTTCCTCCTCTCCCCAATACAGCTCAAGGAGCATCTGTAATCTTGTGAACTCGGGAAATACCAAACATATGCGTGTGGAATCACCACACTATCCCTCCATGGATTCCTCTAGTGCATATTGTCCCCACCTTTCGCCTATCCATGGCATCTGTCGTGACACCACCATGACAGTTGGTGCCCACCGTGGGGCTAGCGGCGCTAGCAGAAGTGAAGATCCGGACGGGAAACCTCATCGGCAACGGCAAACGCATCGTCTCCGGGCTCGTTTAGCGCTTTGGAGCGCTAGACTTCGTCAGCGATAATGCTGGCTGCTTCGGCAAGCGACCTCTCCCGCACAACGGCCTCTTCGTCAAGCTTGGCGCGCACAAGATCAAT
Organism: Avena eriantha; assembly: GCA_910589775.1. Classification (NCBI taxonomy): domain Eukaryota; kingdom Viridiplantae; phylum Streptophyta; class Magnoliopsida; order Poales; family Poaceae; genus Avena; species Avena eriantha. Next base: position 230,806,672 of record OU342744.1, on the reverse strand, counting down.
GTCGCCGTCGATGTGTCATGCGTTCACCCGCCGCACGTCATTGAGGGAGGCGAGCCACCCCTTAGTGCGGCTCGCGGGGCACGTATCACTCGCTCCCCTGACCGCGCCTAGGTGATGATGACGGCGCTTAGCATTGGCGCGAGCAAGGATCCGGCACCACATCCAGAGGTAACACCCAAAGCACCGAGGAAAAGTAGCGGTCCTCCGCTAGAGAGGCCAGAGAATGTGTTGCAGCAGGCAATGGATAACTTAGCAAGCCCAGTAGCAGCAGTGGTAGATCCGGCTCAGGCACAGGCCGAGTTAGAGGAAACTAGGCAGAAAATACTGGAGGGTGCGAAAAAGATAGCCGCGGCTCAGCAGTCATTGAACATGACACTGCGCGAGTATGCAAAGGCAAATAAGGTAGATGCTGTAAAAGTGAAGGGGAGATACTAGAATTGAGGAATCAGAGAACATTCTATCAGTGGGGCTGCCGAAGTACAGTACCCCGGCAAAGAACCTCAGAGTAGCGGATGCAGCTACATCCGAGTTAGAGGGTTTGACGGGTGAAGCCCGACAAAGGTAGCAGGAAAGGGTCAATGAGTTAGTTCAGATTGCTAACAAACAGAACGAAGAGCTGCTCAGGGCAAACCCGGGGAGAGTTGGAGCCTCCAAGGTCGTTTATTCGGCGGTAGGTAACCCAGAGAAATCCGCTAGAGCTGCATCGTCTCCTCATGGTGGTCCTAGGAGAGAAGAGGTGGTAACCTCAGCCAGGAGGAACAAACAGATAGTCCCATATGACCCAACAAGGAAAGGAAAGGAAAAGAAGTGCAAAGAAACGAGGATCGACGAAGTGTCAGCCGAGGTAACCGCGACCAAGGCAATGCCGGTCAGAGAAACGTTGTAAACGGCAATGCCGGACAGCATAACTCGGTGGGTGCAGGGCAACCGCAGCAGCGGAATATACCACGGCAAGAGCGAAGTGCCGGCCAAGGTATGCAATAGAGAGGCGCGCCACAGGAGCAAGATAGATACAATGATGGTGATTCGGAAATGGTGAACGCAGGATACCCTAGGCCGGACTATCATGTAATAGGATCAAGGTTGGGAAGCAGGAACTTGATGCCTGATGACGCCAGGTTAAAACTAGATCAACCTTTATAGGTCGGAGCAAATTGAGTGTCAAGGTCCTCCGGGTCCGGCGTGTTTTGGGCCCCGGATCATGAAGGAGCCCCCAGTACCTAACTTCCAGTTACCCAGAGGCACGAAGACATATGACGGCAGCACCAAGCCGGAGGATTGGTTGATTAATTATGCAACAGCAGTGAAAATTGCCACAGGCAATCTGAGATGGACTGTGAGATATGTACCTCAGATGCTGGAGGGGCCAGCGAGGGTATGGTTAAACATTTTACCACCCGGAAGTATCAACTGCTGGATTGATTTTGAGGAAATGTTTGTCAGTAACTTCTCGAGCACGTATCAGAGGCTGAATAGGCCACAGACCCTAGCAATGTCCAAGCAGAGACCGAATGAGACAGACCGAGAGTTCTTAACCCGCTGGTGTACTGTGCGAAACTCATGTGAGGGCGTGATTGAGTCTTAGGCCATAGCATGGTTTGCACAAGGGTGCAGATATGAAAGCATGCTATGGTAAAGGTTACACAGGGATATGCCGACTACATTAGCAGAGACAATCCGGATTGCTGATTCATATGCCTTGGGTGATCCGACTCAACCTAGGCTTGTGTCAAACGAGTCAAACGAGGAGTACTATCAGCGAGATGGAGCCGGGTCATCCCGGCGGAATGATTACCGGGGTAATAGAAGAGATGATAGACCGGACTACAGGTACTGTTCGCAACAGGTTGCTGCTGTGAATCAAGATCAACCCGGAGCAGGGAGTAATCAATGTCAGAAAACTGGAGGGCAACAATGGACTCCGAGGAATGATGGCAAGAAGACTTGGATGCCCGAACAAAATAAAAAGTGGCAAGAGAAGGACAGGCCGAGGTATACTTATGAGGCAATGTTGGATCATCCCTTCAAATTTCATACGCCAAATCTGAGTAACCCAGCGAGTCATATGACTCGGCAATGTGAGTGGATGAGGAAGATAGAACAAAGTGGTTCGGGGAATGCTCAGGCACCTCGGAATGATCAGCCTCGGTAGGAGTTACCCCGGGAGCAATTGCTCTCCGGAGCAAACACGCAATAGTTAATGTTGTCACCACCTCCGCTGAGGTATGAAAACAATGAGAGAAGGGATGCGGTGCATAGGTGGAAAACCACCGTCAACCAGATCAAAGGTACCCCGACAATGAGGGGAGAAATGAGTACAGAGAACATCACCAGAGTTACTATGTGTTTACCACGGAGGAGACAGATAGGAAGAGCTTGCAGCGCCGACATATGGAAGTGAATGCAGTAATGCCAGCAGTGACGAGGTATATGCCTTGGTCGGATCAGGAAATTACCTAGAGTATCAAAGATCATCCCAAGCTTATGCCAAGTCCTAGTTCGTATGCGTTGGTGCTGGACCCGACATTCATTGGGCCAAACATCGAGGTTCTCCAAGGTGCTAATTGACAATGGAAGCAGCATTAGTATCATGTACGTGGATACAATGCGCAAGTTGGGTATCTCGGAGAACATGCTCCAGGCTACAAGGACAGATTTCCATGGCATTGTGCCAGGCATTTCCCGTGAACCCATTGGCAAGGTCCGGGTTGACGTATTGTTCGGCACGAGATATAACTGCCGAACTAAGAACTTGGAGTTCAAGGTTGTGAATTTGGAAAGCGCATCATCACGCGTTACTCGGCAGACCTGCCCTGAACAAATTCATGGCAAGTACTCACATCAGTTACCTGAAGATGAAGTTGCCTGGGCCAAATGGTATAATTACCATAACTAGGGATTTCCGATGTTCCATTGAGTGTGCGTCAGCCGAGTCTAACCTGGCTGAGTCACTCGTGATCGCGCAAGAGAAAAGAAAGATCCAGGAAGTGGCGGCATTGGCTCAATCCACACAGCAGTATATGCCGGCGCTGAGTAACCCGCATGGAAGTGTCTCGTTTCAAGCAACGAAGGATACCAAGAAAGCGCATGTTGATGATCTGTTCCTAGAGAGCACCGTAACAATTGGTGCCGGGTTAACTGACAAATAGGAAAGAGAGCTCGTCAACTTGCTCTGTGAGAATCGGGATATCTTGTCTTGGTCCACACAGGACTTGCAAGGTGTTCTGAGGGAGTTGGCCGAGCACTCTTTGAATGTGAGACCCGGAGCAAAGCCGGTGAAGCAACCTCTCCGCCGCTTCGTCGAAGATAGGAGAAAAGTCATTGGAGATGAGATAGCTCGGCTCCTCGCAGCCGGGTTCATCATGGAAGTGCTTTACCCGGATTGGCTATCTAATCTGGTGCTGGTGGAAAAGAAGAAAGATGATCCGAATGTGGCAGTGGTTTGGCCTATGTGCATCGATTACACGAACCTGAATAAGGCGTGTCCAAAAGATCCATTCCCACTGCCAAGGATAGATCAAGTCATAGATTCTACTGCTGGGTGTGAACTGTTGTCATTCATAGACACATATTATGGTTTCCACCAGATACCTCTGAACCCAAATGATCAAATAAAGATTGTGTTTATTACCCCGTACGGGGCTTATTGCTATCGCACCATGCCTTTTAGTTTACGTAATGCAGGGGCAACGTACCAAAGATGTATGTAGAAATGTTTACATGACCAAATTGGTCAGAATGTGCAGGTATATGTAGATGATGTGGTTATAAAACCCAAGGAAAGAAAAATGCTCCTTGACGATATTAGGCAAACGTTCGCGAATCTAAGAAGGTTCCGAATGAAGCTTAACTCGGAGAAATGTACCTTCGGTGTCCCGACTGGAAAATTACTCAGATTTCTTGTCTCCAGCCGAGGTATCGAAGTTAACCCAACTAAAATCCGGGCCATAGAGCGAATGGAACTACCGAAGTCTCTTAATGATGTCCAGAAGTTCATTGGTTGCCTGGCATCCTTAAGTCGGTTTGTATGTCGGTTGGGAGAAAAGGCGCTGCCTCTCTATCAACTTATGAAAAAGTCGGACAAGTTCATTTGGATGCCGCAGGCCAATGAAGCCTTTATCCAATTAAAGAAAATGTTAGCCACTGCACCAGTCTTAGCCTCTCCACTATCAAAGGAGCCAATGTTGCTCTATATAGCCGCAACCAACCGAGTTGTAAGTGCAGTAATTGTGGTAGAGCGCGACGAGGAGGGTAAGTCAGTGAAAAGGCCAGTATATTATCTGAGCAAGGTATTATCAGCTTCAAAGCAAAACTATCCTCACTATCAGAAGATGGCATATGGTGTGTATATGGCGGCTAAGAAGCTAAAGCACTATTTTGAAGAGCACCCCATCAAAGTAATATGTGAAGCCCCCATATCTGAGATAATGAGCAATAAGGATGCAAGTGGCCGGATTGCAAAATGGGCAATTGAGCTAGCCCCTTATGCTCCACAATATGACAGGAGAGAAGCGATCAAGTCTCAGGCTGTGGCTGACTTTTTTGTGGATTAGGCCGAGGTGCAATATGAGCCACCATTGCCAGATCCGAACTATTGGAGAATGCACTTTGACGGATCAAAAACAAAAACCGGGTTAGGTGCTGGAGTTGTGCTTACCTCGCCCAAGAAGGACCAGCTGAAATACGTGCTACAGATCCACTTTGCAACATCAAACAATGTTGCAGAATATGAGGCACTTGTGCATGGGCTCAAAGTGGCAAAAGAAATTGGAATACGTCGGATCCAATGCTTTGGCGATTCGGATCTAGTAGTTCAGCAAGTCTCAGGGCAATGGGATACTTTGGATGCAAACATGGCATTGTACAGATTTCATGTGCAAAAAATATCAGGGTACTTCGAGGGATGTGAGTTTCACCATGTACCCCGGCTGGAAAACGAGGCTGCCGACGTATTGTCGAAGCTTAGATCAACCCGACAAGCAATTCCACTAGGTGTAGCACTAGAGCACCTTAGAAAGCCATCTATCAGGCCATCCCCAGAGTCTGAGTCAATTTATATCCCGGCAAATCCGGAATCCGAAGCTGTGCCCATGGACATTGATGTCGGAAGTGGTTCACGAAACCCGGGGACTACTTCGGCAAACCCGGGGACTGCTTCGCAAGACCCGGGGACTGTGCAGCGAGATCCGACTGAGGTTATGCCGGTGGATCAAATGGAAATTGACGAGGAAATGTTCCCGGTGCAAGCCGTACAGCTTGGGCACTACCCATATTCCAATTCTTGAAAGATGGAACTTTGCCCAGTGAAGAGGTGCTTTCCAGGCAAATTCAGAGGAGGGCAAAAGCATACACAATTATCAATGTCGAGCTATACAAAAGGAGTGTGACTAATGTCCTCCAACGATGTGTTGACCCGGAAGAAGGGCTCGACATCCTCCAGGATATACATCAAGGGGAATGTGGGAATCACGCCTCATCCAGAGCCTTGGTAGCAAAAGATTTCCAGCATGGGTTTTATTGGCCAAGTGCCTTGGAACAAGCAAAGGATCTGGTAAGAAAATGCAATGGTTGTCAGAGGTATGCTACCAAGACACACATGTCAATGTCGGAGCTCAAGACCATACCAATTACATGGCCATTTGCCATATGGTGTTTGGATATGGTTGGCCCGTTTAAACTGGCAAGAGGAAATATGACCCATATCTTGGTTATGGTGGACAAAGTTTACGAAGTGGATTAAGGTGAAGCCGATAAGAAAATGTGATGGAGCTACAGCCGTGACATTCCTCAAAGATATCATTTTGAGATATGGCTATCCTCACAGTGTCATAACAGATAATGGCACCAATTTTGCTGAAGGAGCATTTGCACGATTCTGCCGAGATAAAAAGATCCGGCTGGACGTTGCCTCGGTAGCCCACCCCGCATCGAACGGACAAGTGGAGAGATCCAACGGATTAGTGTTATCTGGAATAAAACCCCGGCTCATTGAGGCGCTGCAAAAATCAGCGGGGTGCTGGATAGAAGAACTACCAGCGGTATTGTGGAGTTTAAGAACAACTCCTAATCGATCAACAGGCTATACGCCATTTTTTCTGGTATATGGGGCAGAAGCTGTATTACCAGCCGACATAGAGCATGATTCGCCTAGGATCACCCTATACACAGAAGAGAAGTGCGAGAAGCCCGGCAAAATGATGTTGATCTGCTGGAAGAAGCGAGAGAATTGGCACTGTCCAGATCCGCCATATATCAGCAAAATCTCCGACGCTATCATAGCTGGAAAGTAAACCCCCGAGTTTTCCGGGAAGGTGATCTGGTACTCCGGCTGGTACAACGTACTGCTGGCATGCATAAGTTATCACCCCCATGGGAAGGGCCATTCATTGTGAGCAAAGCATTGCACAATGACTCTTATTATCTCATCGATGCAAAACAATAGGAGAAGAACAAGGCGAACATGTCCGGCGAGGAATCTAAGCGTCCATGGAATGTAGCTCTACTTCATCCTTTCTACACTTAACAAAGAAGTGTGTGTATCCGAGTCTCTCATATGTCGGTATGTATGCCGAAAATGAGTTTATCAATGAAATATTGGCACCTCGAGCAGTAACTCGGAGACTGCCTTAGTAATATTATTCGTCCTTTGTGTTAGCTATTTATTTTTATGTCGGCTGGCTTAAGTTACTTCTACCTAAGCCGGATTAGTAGTGTGTGAGCACCAAAAACTCAACTCTTCGACTTACTGCTGTCCAACAAGAATGGGCTTCATGGCAAGCAAGAGAACAAGTTTGAAAATGCGCAACACACGAAAAATGACTAAGGAAAGGAACGTAATCGAGCCGACGTTTATTGTTCGAACTAACCCCATGTTCATTTTACCTTTACCATGTTGGATTATTTAGAGCTAATCCTAAAGTTTCCAAGTATTGTTAAGTCAATTTTTGAAACTCGGTCTCGTAAGTCACAAAACCGAATCAAGGTAGACACGAGCCGAGCTAGGAATTTGGAGAAACAAGAAAATGAAACTCGGGGACTACGCCCTAGTTAATCCGGCATAAGCAACTTAGTAGCAAAATATGATTTGTGTACTCAATACATCTGCACCCGGCATACCGGGGACCTGATAAAATTCAAAGTGTTTTTTACGCTCAAGGAGCAGCAGCAGGTGGAACTCTGGCCTCAGCTTCATCGTCTTCATTTTCTTCAATATCCGAAGCTTCGTCCCCTTCATCGTCGCCCGAGCCATCTTCGACATATTCGTCGTCAACTACGTCAAGGAAGCTTGGTCCTTCATTCCATTGATGGACGGGGGCAAACTGGATGAGGTTGTGAGCGCAAGCCTTGCGCCGAGCTACCCAATCCGGGTTAGTTGACCACTTTGATCCGGTGCGCAGGCGCTCGAGAAGCTTCAGGTCTAACTTTTCATACCATGAGAGAACAAAGTGGAGGACAGTCTCAGCTCCGGCACGTGCGGCGGATTCCCTCCAGAGGTCAAGCTACGCCTCACACTCCATTAACTTGGCAATTAGAGTTGTGGATCCCTCCGGAATATTCTCATCAGGCCGGAGGGAACGGAAGATCCGGACAGATGAATCTAAGAGACCCGAACCATAGTTCTTCATGATTTCAACTCGGGAGGATAGGCTGACTACCAGATACTCTAAGTCAAGAGGAATGGAGCCAGGACCAGATGGAGTACCTCTCTGCTGGCTGAACTTGGTAGCGGCATTGGATGCAATGACATCGCCCTCTGGGAATTTATCTGCAGACAAAACAAGTGAAATAAGTAAAAGAACCTAACCCGGAGAAATTCACAGCAGCTTAAGGAAAGGAGTTTATGGGAGACGTGGCTATGGATCCAAGTCAGCTCCTTGGTGCAATTATCACGTCTTGTCCAGAGCTGCTCGAGTTCAGCATTTGCCGACTCAAGCTTGACGTCGGCCTCCTTCAGCAGTTCTTGATCCTTTGCAAGTTGGAGGTTGAGGCGCTCTTGCTCCTCAGTGAAATCTTGGCCAGCCTTGTCCATCTCAGCCTTATGGAGCGCTTTGAGCTTTTTCATTTTAGCCTTGAGTTTGCAAAATTTCATCGTCTTTGGCTCGGAGTTGGGCGAGCTCATCATCCTTCTTCTTGAGTTCGGCCTGATGCTGCCCTGCTTGTTTGAGAAAATGCAGCATCATATCAGGCACGGGCACACTATCTTCAAGAGATGCTGAAACAGTTTGTTGACCCGACAAAGCCGAGATATGAATATATGTTGACCCAAGAAGAAAAGGAGAGAGAGCGCACAAGAAGATTAAACAAAACTGACTTACCTTTTATTTGATCCAAGTTCTTCCTCATGATGGTGTTTTCGACTTCCACTTCGGCTGCCAAATCTGGATAATAGATTAGTTCGGCGCGAAAAGACAAAGAAAGATGGAAAAAAGCCATGGAGAAAACTTACCCCTTTTCTCGAACTCAGCGACAAGCGTAGAATGTTTCGAGCGTAGCACTTTATGTGTGTCCAAGAGGCGCTGAAACTCAGCGCTCCGGCGATTGGTGGTAACCTGAGAAAAGCAAAGTTGACTTGATCATGAGCATATTCGAAGTATACAAAATCCGGGCCAAGTGGAACTTAACCCGGCTCTAGGTGTGTGCATATTCGAAGTGTACAAGATCTAGGCCAAGTGGAACTTAACCCGACTCTAGGTGTGTGCATATTCGAAGTGTACAAAATCCAGGCCAAGTGGAACTTAATTCCGCTCTCGGTGTGTGCATATTCGAAGTGTACAAAATCCGGGCCAAGTGGAACTTAACACGGTTCTAGGTGTGTGCATATTCGAAGTGTACAAGATCCGGGCCAAGTGGAACTTAACCCGGCTCTAGGTGTCTGCATATTCGAAGTGTACAAGATCCGGGCCAAGTGGAACTTAACCCGGCTCTAGGTGTGTGCATATTTGAAGTATACAAGATCCGGGCCAAGTGGAACTTAACCCGGCTCTAGGTGTGTGCATATCCAAAGTTACTAAGGAGCTACGCTAGTTCTCTAAGGAGCATCCGGCCGAGTAACAAGTTACTCCCCCGGAGGCTCGGGGACTAATGGTTATATCACTAATGTTTAGTACATGCTAAAGAAAAGACAAGGTAGCGTACCTCCATCATCCGGCCGGCAAGGTTGATAGCCTTGGCGGCTGTGTTCATTTGTGCGGCAAACTCGGCAGGCCCAAATTTCTCCGGGAGATCGTCGTTATGGACAAACTCCGCCTTGTTCCAGTTATTGACGAACTCAATCAAGGCCGGAGGATAGCGCTCTCCGCTAAGCATGTGGGGCGCAATTAAACCCTTGGCATGGGCTTCCCTCCTTTCAATTTGGGCAGCAGCAGGGCTAGTGTGCAATGCAAGTTGCGTATCAGCTGACCCGGCGGGGGCATCTTTCTTCGGCGGGGTCTTCTTCGGAAGCATGGACACGAGCGTGCGCTATCCGGCTTCGATGGATGCTGCCCTGGCGGCGTCAGAAGTTTTCTTGGACTTAGGCTGCTGCTGAGAGGTTGAGGTTTGAGCCGCGGATTTAGTCTTGGGTGCAGCCTTGGTGCTAACTGGGCCTTCTCGCCGAATCTTGGAAGACTCGGACGAGGCGGAGGGAGTTGGTGCTGCTGCTGTTGGTGCTGCTGCTGTTGGAACTTGTGGTGCTGCTGTTGGTGTTGGCACTGGTGCTTGTGCTGGTGCTAGTCTTGGCAGTGGTGCTGTTGGTACTTTGATGGTGGCAGGTTGCGGCTGAGCCAATGAGGAGGTAGGAGCATCCGCTGCCTCGGCAGAACCACTTCCCCTTGCTCTAAGGTTGCCCTCCTCTAGACGAGGTGGGCTAGAACCCGGAGCAGGCACGGAACCCTCCTGAACGGGGGTCAGTGGGCGTGTATCGTCGCCACGAGGGGGAGGCGGGCTATGCCAGAAGGAGGAGGAGATGCTCGAGCCGCTCTGAGGAACCTCCACCGCAGCCCTGCCGAACCAAACAATGAATGATAAGTTAAAACAAAGGAAAAGCATGTGAATAGCAAAGCACAAAGCAGAGAACTGGACAAAGAGAGAAGTGACTTACTCATGAAAAGTCAAGGGCTCTTTGGGCTTCCGAGCTCTCTGGTTCATGACCTTAGTCGGAGGCTTGGTGGCGGTCTTGTCTGTGGATTTCTTCCTCCTCTTGGTAGTCTTGGCAGGTCCGGAGGAAGCAGCAGAAGCAGCTGCACGTTTCTTTGACGCGTCCGGGACAGGCTCACCCGTGGCGAGAGGAGGATCTTCGTGGATCTGCCCAGCCGGGTTAGCTGAAGCCGGAAAGGCGTAAGACAGGGGTACAGCGTCAAACGCTTCCATCACCTCAAAATCAGAATCATCTTTATCATCAGGCCAATCTCTTAAGGAAGAGAAGTTACCGGTGGGTCGCTTGGTAGCATCTTCGAACAGCAGGAACATCTCCTGATCTGGCTCCTCCTCATCCAAGACAAGATGATCCTTCGCCCACTTGAGTGAAGGATCGAGGCTGTCTTTGAGGGTTTGCTGAAGGAACAACTAAAAAAGAAATACAAGAGGATCAGATAAACAGCATGATCTAGCATAGGATTTAATTCGGAAAGAGATTGAATCACAAGACTTACTACAGGAGGAGGCTTGTCCCGGCAGTAATGCTCAATCCCCCACTCCCAGTCCGCAGAGAAGTCTTTGTCGGTCGTAAAAAGGGCCTTGACCCGGCGGAATATCTCGGTGTTGTTTAGTTCGAAGGAGGAAGTCTGGTTGGGCTCAAGTCGCCAGCTCATATGGCAAAGCTTGTGTGTGCGTTTCTGGAGAGGGGAGATATGGCTGCGGATGAAAGTGATCACCGCGTCCTCGTTGCGCAGCCCCAAATCCTTCAGCTCCTGGAACCTCTTATTGACTTGGTTCGCCAAAGCGGTGGGTTTCTTGGAGACCCGCTCCCACAAATCCGGATTAGGAGGACCCGGAGCATAGGGGCACAGCCGGATCAGATCCTCATCCGTGCTATTTCTGACATAGAAAAAGGTTCGGGCCCAGCCCTTACAGGAATCGAGCCCCATGACCCGGGGGAAGACAGATAGTTTTCGAGGTGAAATGGAGGCACCACCGAATTGCGTTAGTTGTTTGTCCTCCAGGTCAAGCTGTTTATTCGGAATCATGTTCCTTCGTAGACCGAAGAAACGGATCCAGAGCTCTTTGGTGGGCCACAATCCGACATACCCTTCTATGGTGGAGGCGAAGGAAGAAATGGATGTGATGGCATTCGCCAGGAGATGGTGTGTTGAAGCTCATAGATATCAAGGAAGTCATGGAAGAAATCGCTGATGGGGAGGCCGAAACCGCGTTGGAAAGAGGAACACGACGAACTCACCCGGATTGGGTGAGGGAGCAAGCTCCTCAGATGCGAGGCGGGCAACCACACCCTCAGGGATGCGGCGCGTGTGGTAGAGCCAGTCGAGGTCGTCCTGGCACACCCAGGAACCAGCCCAGGCGCCATGCTCTGCGTTCTCCGCCCCCTCCTCCATCTCCTCTTATGTGACGGTAAGCTCCTCTTTAGTCATGTCTAGGTCGCTGTCCTCACCGGCCCTATCGGAGGTGGGGGCAGTGCCTTGGACTGGCGTGGACCCGTGGCGGTGGTGCTACATGGGAGCAGCAGCGATGCAGATGCGAAAAGGCAGGGTGCGGCGGCGACGCTGCTAAGCAGATGCAGCGGTGGCGGCGATGTTGCTAGGAAGAAGAAGAAGAAGTGGCAGAGGGGTGCGTGAGGCGAAAAGACCAAGGGGTGCGCCCTCCCCTATTTAACCACGCCCCAGCGGGGGTAGTGGGATCGCGTGGTGCGGCAAGGCCACACGGTGTAGTCGTGTATCTGCCAGGTCAGCTAATCACAGGCGGGCCACAGGAAGGGCCACACGGCGCAGTCGATCCCACGACGCGACGTGGTGATACAGTTAACGAGGAGACAGACGCGACGTGAAGTGTGCAACAGTAACACCTGACATTAACTGCGGCAGTAACTGGCGCAGGCCCTTAAAATGAGGCAAGATAATGATTACCCTCCACATGGGGAAGCGTACGAGAGAAGTAAAGATGACCCGGAAAACTGAAGGGTGACCCGGCCAGCGAGTGAAAACTCGGAATGTGCCAAGGGAAAAGCTAACCAATGAAATCCGGGCTATGAGGTAACTCGGAAAAGGGAGCAAAAGGCTTGGTAAATTGAACATGTTGTGGCCTTAGCAGCTGGAGCTGCTAAGACCGCACCAGCTTCGGGGACTAATGTTGGGGGGGATACCCCCGGATAGGGTCACGCCGGGGTATAAAGGCCGAGTTAGCCGAGGTACGACAAGGTCAAAGCGAATGCTGGCCGAGTCACCTCAAGGCAGGCCGAATCACGGAGTAACCCGGACCGGAGGATATCCACCTAACTGAGTCCCGGCCGACGTATGTCATATGCCAACAGGTTTCATGTAACTTGTATGCAGGTACCGGTGTGGCCGGATTAACCAGGCACGATCCGGTTTATATAAGGCTTGCAAGAGAAGGAAGGTATCTCGCTGGTCAAAAGGTGGTCACTGTACGCTGGAGCATGAGCGAAGTGAACAGAGGGAAGGGCCACCAAGGCATGGCCAACAAGAGTGACGCTGCCTGTGTCAGATGATGCTGGCGCTGCACAGGCTCACGTTGCCTCTGCATGGCTTACGATGGCGAAAAGTGATCCGGTCGGTTTGCTATTTTGGGAAGAGGCATATTCCATGGAATATGCCTCCACGTATGCCCTAATTGGAGACCTAGCCACCCCTTTATAAGGAGGGCTAGGGCATCTGTAGAAGGGGTTGATCTTTTTCCGTTGGCACTTGGTAGTTGGTTCCTGGGAGCTAGCTAGTGGTGAGAGTAAGAGAGCTCCTTCTTCCTCCTCTCCCAAATACAGCTCAAGGAGCATCTGTAATCTTGTGAACTCGGGAAATACCAAACATCTGTGTGTGGAATCACCACACTATCCCTCCCTAGATTCCTCTAGTGCATATTGTCCCCACCTTTAGCCTATCCATGGCAACTGCCGTGACACCACCACGACACTCGTCGACCCCAGTTGCGGCTCCTCCTCCATCCTCACACCTCTCTCCTTGGCGCCCGTGCTGGCTCCTGCCCTAACCCGACCTTGTGGCGGTTGGTTCTGGAGGCATGATGGTGGACCCGACTCCGAAGATGAGCTCACACCAGATCCGGCTGGGCGACGGATGGAGAGGTCTCCCCCTATTAGGCCTACGATGGGGGAATTCATTCTTTCGGTTTTGGATTCTAGGAAATCCGCGGGTGCTCGTCGAAGCAGATTTGCACTGGGGGTGTGGATCTCGTTTTTAGGTGGCGGAGATACCCAGGGCTTCTTCGTCCTATTCGGCTGCTTCGGTGGATATCCGCTGAAAGGAGGCGGCAAACCTCGTTGACATTGGCATGGGCCCAGCTCGTCGTCTCTGCCTCTACCATGCTCCTCTCTCCCGGTTGTCCGACGGTTCCTTAGGGGTGGTGAGTGATACCTTCGATCCGGATTACGGATGTAGTATAGCTCTTTTTCCCTAGTAGACCAAGGTTATCGAATCCACGGGAAGCGAATGCGTAGTGAAGTTACTTTAACAAACCTTTGGGAGTTTTAGAATTCCTTTTGTGTTTTCACCAGACTAGTAGCTTGCGTCGTTTTGTTGTTGTCGATGATGGAGAGAGAGGGCCTAGGGTGTTCGGTTTCACCTGTAGTTGTGCAAAAACATCTGATGGAAATAAAAGATAGAAATAAAGTATGTGTGTACTTGTTAGAGCAAGATAAATTATATGTGGGTAGTGAATCCATAATTTCTATTTCCTCCGCAACCGCTTATAGCAATAACCTACTAGGCTCATCCATAGAAGAAAGAGAACTAATGATATGCATAGTGATGCCACCGTTAATCCCAAGCAAATCCCTCACATACAGCCGTACTACCCCTTCTGTCACTGGGGTTCCCAACCTGCAGATCAGTCATCATTCATACTCCCTATACCTGGCTCAACCCTCGGGGTCTTGGGTACCTGACAAGTCCTTGGATTGAGGCAAGAGAGGATACAATAATCATCATGTCATACAAACTAATACATGATCCCATCTATGATAAATCACATCCACAATTGCTACATGGCTAGGCCAAAGCCCTTAGCCCAAGGAGAATTATTCACACATAGAGATGAGATCAACAATCACAAACATTGTAATGAAAATCATGAGATTGATATTAATAGTCTTACAATGTCGCCAATCAAAGAAGAGATCTACTATTACAAGTGGTGGAGTATGGCTATGGAGATGGAGAAGGTTTTGGAGATCTAGAGGCGGCTTTCTGGCGAGGTATGGTTTCTTCGGAGGTTCGGTGGCTTGGCGTGCGTTGCTTTCCCGTTGCCTAAGGCTTCTTTATATAGGGGTCCCTTCATGAAAGTTGTTCTGTTTGACCTAACGGTGGCGGCTCTAATTATACGACCGAAGCTATACGGTCGGAATGTTTTCTCTGGCCATATAGTTGGTCGTTATGATGTCTGCCTCCATTGTTCAACTCTTGGTTTCTTCTAGTTGTTGGAAATCTCGTATCTTTGACTTTAATGTAGTGATTACCCCCTTTAAACGACATTATATGCGCAGGAAAAATACAAGAAGAAAGGATTGCATACCCCTTTGAATATTAGCATTAGTGGCAGGGTTTAGAGAGATATTTCATCAAAAATATGATTAATATCCAGTTTTAATGTGGACGTAGATGGCTTTCTTTCAGAGCCATCAACCTCCCCAAGCTTAAACTTGATCGTCTCGAGCAAGAAAACCAAAATCAAAAAGGAACTCAACATTTAAACTAAAATAACGAGATGATGATCTTACTCATGATTAATAGTCTCATGTTTCCTCCACTTCATAAATCTAAAAAACTTCAGCATAGATAGAGTAATGGCAAGCATATCATAGGGTTTCATGCATCCTTATAGCGCAGAAAAATTATTGTAGACATGGATGATTTAAATGTGTAAACTTTATTCTAGGTCAAGTAATCAACTCATAGGCTTGCCTTTGAACAGTAAAGTATAATCATGTAAATTAAGAGTGTGAGAGTTGTCATGAAAATCATATATACTAGAGTATGTCCATTATCCCACATCAATGAATCAAGACTTTGCAAGCACTCTTTTCTATTCATTGTCCTTCAAGAATTTCGGTTTTTAAGTAATTGAGAGCATGCCAAAGATTTTATTATTTTATTGGGCTGTGATGGACACTCGTGGCATCACTAAGGTTTTTGTTCCTTTTGCATAATGATTACTCATAATAGCTAGAGGAGTGATTCCATCATGATTACAGCTACCCAGGAGTGCCAAGAATCTTACCCACTATAGCATTGCTGCTACAAGTGTTTAATCAACTCATAGCCGAAATCTAGGAGTTTCCTCCATGAAGATCATTCATAGGCCAGCGGAGTTGTTTGCATCCCATGAAGTTTGACACACGTAAAGATATATCATTCTTATGATTAACAACTCAAACTTTGGCATGCTCACAAAAACCGCTAAAAATTAATTGAATCGAACAAATCCTTTCAAAGAGAGCTATCAAGTCAATCAACATTTTCAGTGGTGTCGAGTGTCTCTAGAAATAAGCCTTCAAGACTAAGCACTACAACACCCAAGCCTTCAATTGTGAGACTTTTACTTATTACATTTGTATAGCAATTTTTAGGCAAGACTTGATTAATTACGAGAGCCAATTAAATACCCATGCAAACGACAATCTTACTATGATACAAAGACTCACTCCACAAATATAATATCTCAACATTTACTACTAACTAGCATGGGTTTCTCAAATTTCAAAAGTGGGGAGTCATAAGGAATAACTCTCATGTTTGGTTCCACTTCTCTCTTCCTTTTTTATTTGTTCTTGGAAACTCAAAGTTGATCACCCTCCTGCAAATATATGAAGACCTCGAGGCGGAAAGAAAAGAAAGAGGGAAAATAAGGAAAAATGGAGAAATCTTTTTGTGGGTTTTAAGAATAGAAAATTGGCGGCAAAGCTTGGCTAGAAAAATTTCAAAAGCCAAATAGAAATAACTAAAGATAAGGTGTTGGAGAAACCAACACGAGTGCGTATAAACTCAAATAAAAATGTAACCTCGAAATAAATAGAAGCAAATGAACGCCAAATAAAGATATAGGAGGAAACTTCCCCAAGCTTAGGCTTTTGCAAGCCCTTCAAATCATTGAGGTGGCGGGAAAAAGTCATTATTCCAGTTCACAAATTGAGTTGAGAGGTTACTTGTTGATTCTCGGAGGTTCAAAGAGAGGTTTTTCTTCCTCTCCATAGTCCCTCCAAGTCCTTGGAAACCTTGGTATGTGGTGAACCGGGTTTGTGGTTGCTCCTCTTGATAAGGAACTTCTTGCTCCTCCTCTTGGTGCTCATCCTCTTCAGGAATATCTTCCTCGAGTTGGTGCTACTCAACCTACAAATCATATAGCAAACGTACTTCCTCGATAGAGAAAAGACCATTAGGCAAAGGGCAGGGTAGATACACCCAGATCCAGCAATATGCGGGTAATAAACACCACCTCTCCTAGTGAGAATTCCATAGGCCCTCAAGGTGGAGAAGCCAACACGCGTCTCACCTAGTACGGGTTGCAATTCACCTAGATCAATGTCTTGGGCAGTGGCAAGCACGGTGATGACTCCTGTGATTGGCCCTTGGCTTTGGGAGGCTTGCTTCTCCAGGTAGTGCACAAGGATGGCACCCAAGTTGGGTGACAGGTTGCAGTTGATGTAAGCATCCTTTGAAAGGACTAGGATGTCCTCCTCGTTGAGTCTCATGAACTCATTACGTGCCTGCAAGGTGTTAGCAATAACATAGAACAAATAGAGAATTGTAGGATGTTGAATATTCTTCCCTTGTTCACTCTACTAGTGAAGCTCATTCCATTATAGTATTGATTGGGGGAAGGAATTAAGCTAGTAAAGGATGCACGTAAAGCATGAACATCATTGCTTCGCAAATTAAAGCATACGCACCATTCATCTAACGTTAAAGTGTAGTTGTTGTTCATCAGACGGAAAGAAATAGTATCCTCTCCTTGCGATAGTTTAACGATGCTTTGTGATACATTGCAAATGTATCTATAATTTTTGATGTTCCATGCTTGGTTTTATCCACTTTCTTGTGTTTTGTCCACACTTTGGAGTACTTTTCATATGATTTCCTGGACTAACCTATTAACAAGAGCCACAGTGCCAGCTGCCTGTTTTCTGCTGTTTTTGGTTCCAGGAAAGTCAGAAAATGAATATTCTCGGAATTGGACGGGACAAAAGCCAAAGTGCATATTTTTACGGAAGTCATCAGATGCCAGAATACGAGACGGAGAGGTGCTAGGGGGCCACCACACCACCTGGCCGCGCGGCCTAGCCTGACCCGCGCCAGGGGTGGTGTGGCCACCACCGGCACCCCCTCGGCCCCCCCTTCCGCCTATAAGATGCCCTCGGGACGAAAACCCTAAGTACCCGATCAAAAATCCACGAAAGAGTTTGTAGCCACCATCATCTCCATCCCTAGATCGGGAGGGATCTGAAGCTCTTCCTGGCACCCTGCCGGGGAGGGGAATTCACCCTGGAGGCCTTCTTCATCACCATGCAAGCCTTCGGTGTGATGCATGAGTAGTTCCTCCTTGGACTACGGATCCATGTAGTAGCTAGATGGTTGGTTCTCCTCCTTTGTGCTTTCATGTCTAGATCTTGTGAGCTCCGTTCATGATCAAGATCATCTATTTGTAATTCTGCATGTTGTGTTTGCAGGGATCCGATGGATATTGAGATGCTATTTCAGATTGATTATTGATTCTATCATGTCTTTGTTATTTTTGATCTTGCATGCTTTCCGTTGTTAGTAGCTATCTTGGCCAAGTAGATGCTAGCAACTCCAAGAGTTAGTATTTATGCTCGATAGTGGGTTCATGCCTCTAGTAATCTGGGGAAGTGACAGAAATCTCTAAGGTACTAGATGTGATGTTGCTACTAGGGAGAAAACAACAATCCTTTGTTCATAGAACAATCGTATTGTTTAATTTACACGCAATTCGTAAAGCAATAATCTGTTGCTTGCAACTTAATACTAGAGGGGGTTCGGATGATAAACTGAAGGTGGATTATTAGTCAGAGATGCAGTTGGATGGAGGTCTATGTATAATGTTGTAATGCCCAATCAAGTTCCAAAGGAGTCAAGATGATTAGTATATGCATGCATTGCTTTCTCGATGTTTGTCAATTGCCCCGCTTGTCAGCGACCCGGGTACTCCACGGGCTACCCAGGAGTTGACTCGGCCCAGAAGAAGGACGAGGAAGCCCAGCTAGCTTGCAGGCCATGTATTGGGCTAGACCCATGTAACCTGAGTGTCTCTTCTATTTAGAGTAGAACCGTGGGAGGAGTGGGGTGGCTTTTGGCTTGGCAACAGGACGGCTCCGCCATGTGTAATCAGACTTGCTCGGTGTGCAGCTGGGAGGAACGAGCAAGAACATCTCTGATCCCTGTGAGAGAGAATCAGATTGAGAGAAATTCCTAGCAGTACCTTACACCTGGTATCAGAGACACTCGATTCCAGCTTGGCTTTTCCCGTTCACGCTCGTAACACCCGCTTCGCCGCTCGTCGTCGAGTCGCCGTCATGGAGGCGATGTCGGCGGAGTCTAGGGCCTTGTACGAGATGCTCAGGGCGGATTCGAGGGAGGACTATGAGGCTCGCTTCCTCACCCATAAGAAGGAGGTGATGGATGCGGTCCGTAGTTGTATGGAGGATAACAACAAGCAGATCCGAGAACTCCACTTCAGCCTCGACGCGATCCATTCAGACGTGGGCGCGGAGTTGCCAGAGGTTAAGTCCGGCCTCGGTTCGGAGTTGGCGGCGGCGAAGGGCGAGATCCGCTCCGAGATCGCGAACCTCGCGGCGACTCTGGACCGCGCCCTCCAATCCATGCCACGCGGGCCGGTCGGGGGTCCTCTCTCGCGCGCGCTCGAGCAGCACGGCGCTGACGCTGCTGGCCCCCATGGGCACCGTCCTGCAACATCAAACCTGGGGCCGGCTTGTGGATTCTCCACGCCTCCTCCGGGAGGAGGTATGACATGTTCCCATGCCTTGTCTTCGATTCCACATTCGGGTGGTGTCACAACTTCTGATGCATCCGCTTCGGCTCCCCGTGTTGAATTGCCATCGTTTGAGGGCTCCAATCCTCGACTTTGGCAGCGCAGATGCAAGGAGTATTTTCAGAGATGGGGTACCCCGGAGGCCCTCTGGATTTCGTATGGCCCGAGTCAATTCACGGGCGCTGCTGCTACTTGGCTAGAAGCATATCTGTACAAGTTTCCCCAGTCAAATTGGTCAGAATTTGTGAAGGTTGTCCAGGGACGTTTCATGCGGAACCAGCACCAGGTGTTGCTTCGACGGTTGTATCACATTCAGCAGACCGGGACGGTGGAGGATTATGTGCAGAGGTTTTCTGATCTTATTGACAGAATTTCAGCTTATGACTCGCACCAGGACCCCTTACATTATCTGACTCGCTTCCTGGATGGACTCAAACCGGCCGTGCGAGTACTCGTATCGATTCAGAAGCCTGACACCTTAGATGAAGCGGCGTCATTGGCTCTGCTCTGGGAGGAATTAGCTGATGGAATGGACGCAAGTTCAGACCATAGCAATTACAGTCCCATGTTGAGGCGTCCACAACCCCAGCACCAGCTACCATCCCCTTCGCCTTTCTCTGCCCCGCCCCGTCCACCACCAGCGAGGTGGGTATCCAAGTTAGTCGAGGAGAAACGTCAAGATGAAGTGGGCAGAACAGGTACAGTGGATCGTTGGTCCAGTCTCAAGGAGTATCGCCGGTCCAAGGGACTGTGTTATCGTTGTGGTGAACGATGGGGGAAGGATCACATTTGCAACAAGTCCATCCATCTCCACATCGTACAGGAAATGCTTGACACTCTCCAAGATCCTGTTGATGATGGCCTATCGGAACTTGAAGAAGACTCGCCTCCGCAACAGCACTTGCACATGTTGTCGACGGCTGCTGTGAGCCCACAATCTGGGTTGGCTAAATCAATGAAGATTCTGGTTGAAATTCAGGGAAAACCCATGATATTCCTTATTGATTCTGGCAGTTCTTCTTGCTTCATAGACAGCCGTCACGCTTCAGTTCTAGCCAGGAGGCAAACCATGAACAATATTGTCCAAGTGAAAGTGGCAGGGGGTGAGATCTTCAATTGCACTGACTCCTTCCAGGCTCTGACGTGGCACTGCCAAGGACATGATTTCACCGATTCCTTTTGTGTTCTGGAACTCAACAGTTATGATGGAATCATCGGTTTGGACTAGCTCGCGCAACATAGCCCGATGATCACACATTGGGCACAGCATTGGTTAGCATTCATGCATCAAGGGGAGTTGACAGATATACATGGAGAAGGCACCCCAGCGGTTACCCATGCGCTGTTGGAACTGCATCTTGTGCAACCTGACGGGACTGAACCAGTGGCGCCTTATAGTAGTGAAATCTAGGACCTGCTGCATCAATTCGCAGAGGTTTTTGCTAAGCCAGTTGGGCTACCGCCATGTCGCCAATATGACCACCGGATTCCACTGATTCCAGGTGCGCGTCCCGTAACAATGCGGCCGTACCGGGTGGCGCCAGAAAAGAAGACCGAAATTGAGTGCCAAATCTAGGGTATGCTCGAACAAGGAGTCATCACACACAGTAATAGCTCCTTCTCATCTCCTGTTATTCTAGTCAAGAAGGAAGAGAAGGGCATTGAGTCTAAAGAGTGGCGGCTGGTAGTTGATTATCGGCATCTCAACGCTCTCACCATCAAGGGCAAATATCCTCTGCCAGTGATCGATGAGCTCCTTGATGAATTGGCTGGTGCGCGCTGGTTTTCCAAGTTGGATTTGAGTGCGGGATTCCACCAGATCAGACTGGCCCCAGAGGAAGAATTCAAGACAGCATTCCAGACGCACAATAGACACTTTGAATTCAAGGTGATGGCGTTTGGCCTCACGGGCATGCCCGCGACCTTCCAACACGCGATGAATGCGTCGCTAGCCCCGGTGCTTCACAAGTTTGCGCTCGTTTTCTTCGACGACATTCTTATTTATAGCCAGACATATGGGGATCATATTCACCATCTGTCGTCAGTCCTAGAGATTATGAAGAGGGACAAATGGCAGGTGAAGCCTTCTAAATGCGCCTTTGCGCAGGAGCACATTGCTTATCTTGGCCATGTGATTTCCGGTGATGGAGTGGCTACAGATGAATCCAAGATTGCTACAATCAAGACCTGGGCGATGCCTCGGAATTTGAAGGAAGTTCGAGGATTCTTGGGTATCACGGGCTATTACAGGAAGTTTATTCGACATTACGCCATTATCAGTCAGCCACTTACAGCTTTGCTTAAAAAAGGGGCATTATTTCTCTGGACATCGGTTGAGGATGAAGCCTTCCGAACACTCAAGGAGGCGTTGATGACTGCTCCTGTTCTAGCTCTTCCCGACTTCAAGGCACAATTTGTGGTCGAAACTGATGCGTCTGATACTGGGATTGGAGTAGTGTTGTCTCAACGTGGCCATCCTCTCACCTTTGTGCGCCGGTCATTGGGACCTCGCAACCGTGGATTGTCAATGTATGAGAAGGAGTATTTAGCTATCCTTTTGGCCGTTCAACAGTGGCATCAGTACTTGTAGCTTGGAGAATTTGCGATATGCACCGATCATAAAAGCCTAACACACCTCATAGACCAACGCTTGCATACGGAATGGCAGCAGAAAGCTCTCACAAAAATGATGGGCTTACAATTCAAAGTAATGTACAAGAAAGGGATCCATAATGGAGCAGCTAATTCTCTCTCTCGAAAGCCTGTTGACGCTTCACAATTATTGGTCATATCTGAGGTGCAGCCAATCTGGCTCGAACAAGTGGTCGCTAGCTACAGCAGCGACATATTTGCACAACGCCTCCTACATCGGCTTGCGATTGACCCCCACGCTGAACCTGATTACAGTCTGAATGCAGGAATCCTTCGGTACAAGAGCAGAGTGTGGATCGGTGATGATGCAATCTTGCAGAGGCAAATCATATCAGCCTTCCATGATAGCCCCGTTGGTGGCCATTCAGGTTTTCCCGTGACATACCGTCGATTGGTGCCTCTGAATGGAAGTGGATGAAGTCTGCTGTCAAGGAGTACGTCCGCACTTGTCACACCTGTCAGCAGGCCAAACCGGAGCGCGTCCTCTCGCCGGGCTTACTCCAGCCACTTCCCATTCCATCTGAACCTTGGGAAATGGCTACGATGGATTTCATCGATGGGCTTCCACCGTCTCGTCAATATAACTGCATTCTGGTCGTGGTGGATAAACTGACCAAGTACACGCATTTCATTCCTCTCCGCCACCCCTACACCGCAAGCAAGGTCGCTGAGCTGTTCGTGGACAACATTTACAAGCTTCACAGTATGCCTCAGTCACTTGTGTCAGACCGTGATCCTGTCTTCACGAGCCAGTTCTGGTAAGCAGTTTTCAAGTCCACTGGCACACATCTGCGTATGAGCGCATCACACCATCCGGAAACTGATGGGTAGACGGAGCGCGTCAACCAGTCCATCGAGTGCTTCTTGCGATGCTTCATCAGCGCTCATCCCCAATACTGTTCGAAGTGGCTATCTCTGTGTGAATTCTGGTACAATACTAATTGGCATTCTGCACTGGGAAAATCTCCATTTGAGGTGTTGTATGGGCGGTAGCCTTGCTATTTCGGCATCTCGGCTTCTGATAGAATTGCTCCCTTAGATGTACAAGATTGGCTAGCTGAATGACAATTGATGATGTCTTCTGTCAAGCAACATCTGTTGCGAATGCAACAGCGCATGAAGCACCAACCTGCCAAGAGGAGATCTGAGCGTGTCTTCGTAGTGGGTGACAAGGTCTTCCTTAAAATCCAGCCCTATATCGAGTCCTCCGTTGCTCGGCGTGCCAACCACAAGTTGGCGTTCAAGTTCTTCGGGCCTTTTCCGGTGATTGAGCGCATTGGCGAGGTTTCCCATAAGCTGGAATAGCCGGAACATAGCAGAATCCATCCGGTGTTCCACGTCTCCCAACTGAAGCCGTGTCTGGGTCCAGGACAGCAGGTACTTTCCAGCCTGCCTCACCCTGATTCCATTCTTCAAGTTCATGTGGACGTGTTGCAACGCAGGGTTCGTGCTCGTGGTCTCTCAACCGTAGTACAAGGGCTGGTGCAATGGAGTCGAGGCTCTGCTGAGGAGGCCATCTTGAACCGCTGAAGCAAGAGTTTCTGAGAGCGCCTGCTTGGGGACAAGCAGGTTCACAACAAGGGGGGTGTCAGCGACCCGGATACTCCACGGGCTACCCAGGAGTCGACTCGGCCCAGAAGACGGACGAGGAAGCCCAGCTGGCTTGCAGGCCATGTATTGGGCTAGACCCATGTAACCTGAGTGTCTCTTCTATTTAGAGTAGAACTGTGGGAGGAGTGGGGTGGCTTTTGGCTTGGCAATAGGACGGCTTTGCCGTGTGTAATCAGACTTGCTCGGTGGGCGGCTGGGAGGAACGAGCAAGAACATCTCTGATCCCTGTGAGACAGAATCAGATTGAGAGAAATTCCTAGCAGTACCTTACATCGCTGTAATTTGTTCACCTAGCATGTTATCTATCTTAAGGAGAGACACATCTAGTGAACTATGGATCCCGGTCCTTTTCTTTACATACAATCTACAATCTTTTACTGTTTTGTGTTTACTTTCTGCAAACTTTCACTTCTTTCCATTCGATACGTTTAATCCTTTGTTTTCTGCAAAACACGGTGAGATTGACAACCTCATCGCAAGTTGGGGACAAAGTTCTGTGGTTGTGTTGTGCAGGTCTCCACGATGCTGCTGGCACCGGTAGTGCACCCTGCCATCATTCAGCTAGTAACACCTTTGGGGTGTTTCCTTGCTCCTACTGGTTCGATTAAACCTTGGTTTCATACTGAGGGAAACTTGATGTTGTGCTCATCATACCTTCCTCTTGGGTTTCCCAACGAGCTCTACATCAACAGCGCACTAGCACTTTTTTGGCGCCATACACAGAGCCATCAAGCATTTTTTTGGCGCCGTTGCCAGGGAGTCAAGGACATCTTCACAAGGGGAGTCCCTCATAACCAATCTCTTTACTTTGTTGTTTTTGTTTTGCTCAGATTCTTTTTCTTTGTTCGCTTGTTTCTTTATCAAAAACACACAAAAAATAGTTTTACTAGTTTGCTTTCTTATTTGAAAACCCAAAAAAAATGACTACTCTTGAAAACACTAAGTTGTGTGACTTCACTAGCACCAACAATAATGATTTTATGAGCACACCTATTGCTCCACCTGTGCCTGAAGATACTTTCCTTGAGATAAAACCTGCTTTACTTAATCTTGTTCTGAGAGAACAATTTTCTGGTATTGGTAATGAAGATGCTGCTTCCCATCTAAATAACTTTGTTGAACTTTGTGAGATGCAAAAGCATAGGGATATAGATGGTGATATTATTAAGTTGAAATTGTTTCCTTTCTCTTTGAGAGTAAAAGCTAAAGAATGGTTGAATTCCTTAACTAGGAATAGTATTGATTCTTGGACTAAGTGCAAATATGCTTTCATTGGAAAATACTATCCTCCTGCTAAGATTATATCTATGAGAAGTGAAATAATGAAGTTTAAACAACTTGATAATGAGCATGTTGCTCAAGCTTGGGAAAGAATGAAATCTTTGGTTAAGAATTGTCCCACTCATGGACTGACTCCTTGGATGATCATCCAAACTTTTTATGCAGGATTGAACTATTCTTCAAGGAACCTATTGGATTCTGCTGCTGGAGGTACCTTTATGACCATCACTTTGGGTGCTGCAACAAAACTTCTGGACAATATGATGGTTAATTATTCTGAATGACATACTAAGGAGCTCCACAAGGTAGGAAGGTAAATTCTGTTGAGGAAACCTCCTCCTTGAGTGATAAGATTGATATTATTATGTCTATGCTTGTGAATGGGAAAGCCCATATTGATCCAAATAATGTTCCCTTAGTCTCTTTGGTTGCTCAAGAAGAGCAAGTTGATGTGAACTTCATAAGAAATAATGATTTTGGCAATAATGCTTATAGGAACAATTTTGGTAACAACAATTATAAGCCATATCCTCCCAACAATGGTAATGCTTATGGAAGTTCCTACAACAATAATAGGAGTGCTCCCTCTGAACTTGAAGTTATGCTTAAAGACTTTATTAGTAAGCAAACTGCTTTCAATAAAACTATGGAGGAAAAACTCTCTAATGCTGAAAGAAATATAGCGTCTCTGGCTGAAGCTCAATCTTCTTTGAATAAAATGGCTGCTAAACCTGAAACTATTGATAATCCCTTTGCAGCTACTAATGCTATACAAGTAAGAATTGATGAAAATGTTAGACTATTAGCTGAATTACATGCTAAGTGGGAAAGAGAAGATGAAATTGCTAGAAACATTAGTGTTTCTACTATTACTACCACTAGTGTTGAGGCTAGTAATAGTTCTACTACTTTAGATGATAAATTTGATTTTGATCTTGATGATTGCAATATCTCTGAAGTTATTAAGTTCCTACAAAAGCTTGCTAAAAGTCCTAATGCTAGTGCTATGACTATGGCCTTTACAAAACACATTACTGATGCTCTCATAAAGATTAAAGAAGAAAATATGAAACATAAAGCTTCCATTCCTATAAAACAAGAAGATGGTTGGGAACCCATCATTAATATGAAAGTTAATGACTTTGATTTCAAAGCTTTATGTGATCTTGATAGTAGTGTTTCTATTATGCCTAGAAGGATTTATGATATGCTTGATTTGCCTCCTCTTGAAGATTGTTATTTGAATGTCCCACTTGATGATAATGCTCAAAATAAACTCATGGGGAGTCTTAATGATGTTCTTATTATGGTTAACAATGCTTATGTCCCCGTTGATTTCTATTTTTTGGATGTTGAATGCAATGCTTCTTGTCCTATTACTTTGGGAAGACCTTTTCTTAGAACTGTTGGTGCCATTATTGATATGAAAGAAGGCACCATTAAATATCAACTACCATTCAATAAAGGTATAGAACACTTCCCTAAGAAGAGAGAGAAGATTTATTTTGCTTCTCCTATGAAAACAAAATTTGGTCTTAATGCTTCTTCATTTGAGAACACTTGATTCTTTTTCTTGCTTCTTATGCCTAACTTAAAGGCGTTAAAGAAAAGTACTTATTGGGAGATAACCCAAAAGTTTTAGATGAGTCTTGGAGTTATTACCTCTGTAATAACCGCTCCTTATCATTTTTAATCACTTTTTGTGCCAAGAGTAACCTCTAATGAGAGAGAAGTAATGATTGGGAAAGTTGCTGTCCCGAAACAAATTTCAATGCTTCACTGTAAAAATTTGTGTAAAATCTCTGAACGTCTTTTTGAGGCGTGAATTTTTGTGCTTCGGCCTCAGGTTGTTATATAACTTTCGTTAGTTCAACACTTTTTTATTTGAGCAACAGAAGGTCTTCGAAAAAATTCTTCTTTACCTGCTGGTCTGTTTTGACAGATTTCTGCCATTTTCTGCATTTGCTTCTTGTTGGTTCCTTTTTGAGTCTTTTGGGGAATTGAGCTTTTTGAGGGAAGTGCTACAGTAGATAGTGTTCTAATGGAAGTTTATTTTGTGTTGGAACTGAACCTTAAGGCGTTTTATCTTGAGTACACTAATGTTGCTAATAAAGATTGTGTGATGTTTTGTATGAAGGACAAATTTCAGGTGTATGGAAGGAATGAGTAATGAGATGAAGGATGGACTAAAGCTCAAGCTTGGGGATGCCACGCGTGTCACCCCAAGAAATATCCAAGTAGTACAAGCGTAAAATCTTGGGGATGCCCAAGGCATCCCCTTCTTCATCAATAAAAATCCCAGGTTTCTTCCAAACGCTTCATTTTTATTGTTTCATGCATAGTTGTGTTTTTCTTGGAGCGTCTTCTTTTTCATTTTTGTTTTGGTATTTTGTTTCCTTTTGTTTTCTTAGTTTTATGAATAAATTGGTTGGACCCCCAATTTCATACATTGGTTTGCAAATAGTTTGGTTTGGTTTGGAAAAGAGTAGGAAAGTTCATGCTTATGTGGTAAAAAGAGCTTGTTTTTGACTGTGGCCTATGCTTTGTCATGCCATGCTTGGTATTGTTTTGGCTTTATGCTTAGTATTATTTTCTGTAGCATGAATTGTTATAAACAATTGATATTGCTTAATGTGCCTTGGATGAATCATGCGTTGTTTTAGCATATTAAAGCATAGTATAGTGGTATTCTCCTTTGCTGCTTTATTTGGGTTGACTTGGCGCGTGCTCACACCATGTTATGACTATCTCAAGTCACCATAGCCTTTATTATCCTTTAGTTTTCAACTTGTAGTATCACTTTATGCTTTGGTCAATGATGTTTTGTCGCTCTGCATGATTATGGCCATTATTGTTCTCTTAGTTTTCGCTCCTAGTCTTTTGCTAGCCTCCACAACAAAGTATGAGTTCTACTCATGCATCCAACTCCCTAAACCAAGTTATTCCAAAGAGTCCACTATACCTACCCACTAGCTTATGCTATTCCAAGTATATTCATGCTTTTGTTTACCTTCCAAATTAAACTTGTTATGAGAAAACTAGTGATTAAAGCTCTCACGAACTTGATGGCACACTTTACTTTTCTTTCCCTTAATAAACTTGAACCATTGTGTCGTCTATGTTGTATATGCTTGCACTTATTTGTTGGGAATTAGCAGAACCATGCTTTCATGGGGAACGCTTTCAACATTGCACTTGGTACTTGTACCTAGTTGATATCATGCTCTTTTGTATATGGATGTCGTCGGTGTGAAATGAAAGGGGAGCTTGTAAGTCCATGGAGTTATGTATATGTGTTAGAGAAACGCCTGGGCCGCTGGTCTAATCCATGCTGACATGGTGGAAACCTGCAGCGTAACCATAATGAGTTGTCTATGAAGCATTCTTCTTATAAAAAAGTCCTATATTGAGAAAAAAGAGAAAAAGAAAAAAAAGAGATTATGAAAAGAGGAAAGAGAGAAAAAAGCACCATATTCCCATGGTAAATAAGAAGAATGTTAAGATGCTCGTTGTCTGCTTGCCTTATCATTTTGATATGGGGATTCTTCCGTATCATCGGGTAAGGGGTACCTCGTTGGCGGTTCTCTATGATACACATGTACTTACGATGACAAGAACTTACCGGTGACTAAACTTGAGTAGCATGAGGAGCGGCCCTCGTATACAAGGGACATGAGATTTCTAACTTATACTTCGTCAAGCATGTACACCATAGTTTGTTCACTTTAACCTTAATCACTTCAAGATTCTTATGATAGGGGCAATGAGAGCTGAAAGCTATAAGTACCATATTTTTTGGAAGCTCTTTATGAGACTTGAATCCCTACTTCCTTTTATAAAAAGGCCTTTCTTCCACCATTATATTGAGTCTCCACCTTCTACCTTTATGCACCTACTTTGAGAGCATAGTGGCCATTCTTAGTTCTATGTGCATTGTCCCAAGACTAGTTGATTGATGCATACTTTGATATTGCTTGTTTTAAACTATTTGTATCTAGTCACTCTTATGAACTTTGAAGGTGTCCTATGCATTTATATTTGCTACTCTATGAGGGACAAGCTGAATACTATTATGCTATGTTTTCTTTATGTGAAACAAACAAACGTCTTGCAAAGCATTGTTATTCATGAATCTTTTGTTTGTGCCTTTTCATGTTGCATCATTGTTTCTTTGTCTTATTGCCAGAACTTTGTCTTTCATGTTATGATTGAAGTACTATGATCCCAGCTTTGAATGTTTTATAAATATTTTGATCAAGTCTTTGATGGTGCATGTTACCTCAAAAATTATTCTTTCTTTTTATCACTTACCTACTCGAGGACGAGCAGGAGTTAAGCTTGGGGATGTTGATACATTGCAAATGTATCTATAATTTTTGACGTTCCATGCTTGGTTTTATCCACTTTCTTGTGTTTTGTCCACACTTTGGAATACTTTTCATATGATTTCTTGGACTAACCTATTAACAAGAGCCATAGTGCCAGCTGCCTGTTTTCTGCTGTTTTTGGTTCTAGGAAAGTCAGAAAATGAATATTCTCGGAATTGGACGGGACAAAAGCCAAAGTGCCTATTTTTCCGGAAGTCATCAGATTCTAGAATACGAGACGGAGAGCGGCCAGGGGGCCACCACACTACCTGGCCGCGCGGCCCAGCCTGGCCCACGCCAAGGGGTGGTGTGGACGCCACCGGCACCCCCTCGGCCTCCCCTTCTGCCTATAAGATTCCCTCGGGATGAAAACCCTAAGTACCCGATAAAAAATCCACGAAAGAGTCTGTAGCCGTTGTGATCTCCATCCCTAGATTGGGAGGGATCTCAAGCTCTTCCCGGCACCCTGCCAGAGAGGGGAATTCACCCTGGAGGCCTTCTTCATCACCATGCAAGCCTTCGGTGTGATGCGTGAGTAGTCCATCCTTGTACTACGGATCCATATAGTAGCTAGATGGCTGGTTCTCCTCCTTTGTGCTTTCATGTCTAGATCTTGTGAGCTCCGTTCATGATCAAGATCATCTATTTGTAATTCTGCATGTTGTGTTTGCGGGGATCCGATGGATATTGAGATGCTATTTCAGATTGATTATTGATTCTATCATGTCTTTGTTATTTGTGATCTTGCATGCTTTCCGTTGTTAGTAGCTATCTTGGCCAAGTAGATGCTAGCAACTCCAAGAGTTAGTATTTATGCTCGATAGTGGGTTCATGCCTCTGGTAATCTAGGGAAGTGACAGAAATCTCTAAGGTACTAGATGTGACGTTGCTAGTAGGGAGAAAACACCAATCCTTTGTTCATAGAACAGTCATATTCTTTACTTTACATGCAATTCGTAAAGCAATAATCTGTTGCTTGCAACTTAATACTGGAGGGGGTTAGGATGATAACGTGAAGGTGGATTATTAGTCATAGATGCAGTTGGATGGCGGTATATATGTATAATGTTGTAATGCCCAATCAAGTTCCAAAGGATTCAAGATGATTAGTATATGCATGTATTGCTTTCTCGATGTTTGTCAATTGCCCCGCTGTAATTTGTTCACCCAACATGTTATCTATCTTAAGGAGAGCCACCTCTAGTGAACTATGGATCCCGGTCCTTTTCTTTACACACAATCTACAATCTTTTACTATTTTGTGTTTACTTTCTGCAAACTTTCACTTCTTTCCATTCGATATGTTTAATCCTTTGTTTTCCGCAAAACACGGTGAGATTGACAACCTCATCGCAAGTTGGGGACAAACTTCTATGGTTGTGTTGTGCAGGTCTCCACGTTGCTGCTGGCACCGGTAGTGCGCCCTACCATCGTTCAACTAGTAACACCTTTGGGGTGTTTCCTTGCTCCTACTGGTTTGATTAAACCTTGGTTTCATACTGAGGGAAACTTGCTGCTGTGCTCATCATACCTCCCTCTTGGGGTTCCCAACGAGCTCTACATCAACATCGCACCAGCACTTTTATGGCGCCATACACAGAGCCATCACTTTGCAACGAACTTAGGAATTCAATGGTTAAGCGGTGATAAGTAGGTACATCATTGTACACAAAGTTTTACAGGCCAGCTCTATTGCAAAGTAAATTGAAGTCATCAGAAATACCGAGTTGGTTCAATATAACGGGGCAAGCCCACTTGGTCGCCTTCGCTTCGCGGTTCTTGATCTTGTTGAAGCATTCACGATGGGCCTCATTCCTGAACTGTATCCCCATGCGTTCCTGGGTGATAGCCCGAGAAGCGCTAGCGGTGGCACGAGCACAAGTTTGGCTCCTTGTTTTCATCTTCTAAAACATTGAAGAAAGGCAAAAATAAAACCTTTTGATCCAACAACAGTAAGTATAATTTATTCCTCATCTAAACACACTAAATAACCTCCGCAAGATAATAATCTAGGCAAGAAAAACATGGCAATTGGTTCATAGTAGGTCTCACCCTAGATTGACAATGACAATAGATCGAAGATGAATTTGCAAAAAGTAATTGGAGGATCGGAGGAGAAACATACCGTAGATCACTTGTGTGCGAGGAAATCAAACTAAATTGAGTAGAGATGAAGATCTCTTGAAGTTTTGCGAGAGTTTGGAGGTAGAAGAAAGAAAAAGGATTGAAGTTTTGGAGTTGGGAGTACCTTCTCATGCGGTTTTGTGGTCAGACGCAACTATATGGGCGCCACAATACGGGCGGAACATGCGTTCCGGCTGTATAGTTGGCGTTCTGTCAAAATATTAGGTCTTCCTCCTGGCGGCGCAGCTATATGGACGCAACTATACGGGCGGAACAAAATTTTCCGGCCGTATAGTTTGTCGTTAAACTGTCTGTCCCTGCGAAAGAAAATTTGCAAAGGCATCGATATCTATACGACCGGAACTATACGGACGAAATTTTTATTCCCGCCATATAGTTGGTTGTTAAACTCCCAGTACATATGAAAAGAAATTGTATTGAGGCATTGATATCTATACGAGTGGAACTATACGGCCGGAATTTTTATTCTTGCCTTATAATTGGTCGTAAAACTATCTGTACATATGAAAAGAAATTGTACGGATGCATTGATATCTATACGACTGGAGCTATATGGCCAGAATTTTTATTCCCGCCGTATATTTGGTCGTTAAACTCTCGGTACATATTGCAGAAAAAAATTCGATGGCAAAGATAACTACCGGAACTATACGGCTAGAATTTTTATTCCCACCGTATAGTTGGTCGTTAAATTGTCTGTGTGCATCAAAACATTTCTGTTTCTTCGTAAACTATTTTGTTTCCTGTAACTTAGCGATATACCTTGTTTTTTGACAGAAAATTGATAGTAAATATTGTCGACCAACAATAGCATGAATAATGCATAATTTAAAGTACTACCGAATTTCTTCTCCTCAAATGGAGTTTTCTAGCACTCTTTATTAAACATGAACTTAAACTAAAACTAAAAACTTAACTCAAACCTTTATTTAACATGGGTTGCCTCACATGGAGCACTCTTTTATGGTCAATAGCTTGACCTTGATGATACTCACTTAGGCCAGATGAGTGGAACACCCACTCCAAAGTAATCGGCCTTCAAAGTGATGGCCTCCTTCTCGTCATGTTTGGCTTTCTTCTTCCTGGGGAAATGAATAACAAAAGGATCCCACGAAGGAAATTGCAACTTCATGTTTCCTTCATGAAGGTTAATTAAAGCCTTTATAGTTCTTAAGAAACGACGGCCTAATATTATAGGAGCAACAGTATCTTCAGGCGTGTCAACAATAATGAAATCAATGAGAGCAGGACAGCCTTTGATATAAACTAAAGTATTCTCCTTAATCCCTACAGCTTGTTTGTAGGTAGAATCTGGTAGATGCAATTTTCAGTAATTTCAAAGGAGACAAGATTTAACTTGTTAAAAAGACTATTTGGAATTGTCGAGACGCTTGCACCTAGATCACAAAGTGCAGCTATCTCATTGGTTCCAATCTTTATCTTAATAGTAGGCTCAAATATGTCATCTAGTTTAACAGGTAACTTTTCAGCAATTTTATTGTATTCCGCTTCAAGCTCGCGTACCTTAATTGCTACTTGATCAACAAAGTGTTGATACATGGCTTCATCGTTACCTTCACTTACCGGAGTTTTGATGTTGATCCTTTTTACGAGATCTTCGATGGTGTAGCTTGGTGAAGGGGCATAACTATAATCAAGTTCTCCAGGCTCCTCCCTTTGGATTCTCATCATTTTGAGTTATCCAACAGGATTGGGCTCAGCTTTACCTGCAAATTTAGCTAAAATGAGAGTTTGACTCTCGGTTATCTTACCTAGTTGTGCCTCAACAATCCTTGTTCTTTCTTGAAGGGCCTACAAATCATTTCTCAAACTAATAGCTTGGTTAGATAATTTACCAAGCATAGCATCATGGTTTCTCCGTAATTTTGATTAGAATATTATTTTGTTCATTTTGTGAGTCTATGAAAGACTTAAGCGTTTATTGGAGACTACCATTACTAGTTCTCATATTATTATTAGAGTTACTTGTAGGACTAGCATAATGTTTCTGAAAGTTAGGATCGTAACTCTTCTTCCAATCACGGTTGTAGGACTAGCTACGAAGTCTATTTCTTCTATGTTTTTTGGGGGTGGCTCTTACCTGAGTTTCCTTACCTTTTACAGCTAGTATGAGCTCATCCAACTTAGCATTGAGATCTTTGTTCTCTTGTGGTGAGACAAAGTTCACCTTCTTTGTGTTTGATCTTTCAACATGCCATTGGGCATGGTTGTCTTGCATATTGTCTAGCATCTGCTTTGCTTCGGTAATATGTTTACCCATGAATGTGCCTCTAGCTGCAGTATCAAGCATAGACTTAGACACGGGATTAAGAGCATTGTAAAATAAATGCAGGATTAACCAATCTTCCATCCCATGACTAGGACAGTTTCTTAGGCATTATTTCATCCTCTCCCATGCAAGCGCTAGTGGCTCACAATCTTCTTGTCTAAAGCCAGTAATATTAGATCGAAGTTGCATAGTCTTTGCAGGTGGGAAAAATTAGTCATGAATAAAGAAGTACATCCCACCTATGATGTAATAGTATTTTTAGGCAAAGATAACAACCATTCTTTAGGTCTACCTCTTAGAGAGAAAGGAAATGAACGTAATTTGACCGCATTAGGGTCAACGTCTTTTATACGCATCATATCACATATTTCAGTGAAAGTATTTAAGTGCATACCTGCGTCTTCAACAATAGAGCCTCCAAATTGATTTTGTTGAACCAAACTTAAGTAATGGGGCTTAATTTCATAGTCATCAGCAGTGATTGCTGGCTAAGTAATAGGAGTATGCAAATAAAGACTTTGGAGTACTTTTCACTTTCTTGTGTTTTGTTCCAACTTTGGAGTACTTTTCATATGATCTCTTGGACTAACCTATTAACAAGAGCCATAGTGCCAACTGCCTATTTCTGTTGTTTTTGGTTCCAGGAAAGTCAGAAAATGAATATTCTCGGAATTGGATGGGACAAAAGCCAAAGTGCCTATTTTTCCGGAAGTCATCAAGTGCCAGAATACGAGACGGAGAAGGGCCAGAGGGTCACCACACCACCTGGCCGCGCGGCAAGGCCTGACCCGTGCCAGGGGGTGGTGTGGCCGCTCCCGGCACCCCCTCGGCCTCTCCTTCCGCCTATATATTGCCTTCGGGACGAAAACCCTAAGTACCCGATCAAAACTCCACGAAAGAGTCTGTAGCCGCCGTCATCTCCATCCCTAGATCGGGAGGGATCTGAAGCTCTTCCCGGCACCCTGCCGGAGAGGGGAATTCACCCTGGAGGCCTTCTTCATCACCATGCAAGCCTCCGGTGTGATGCGTGAGTAGTTCATCCTTGGACTACGGATCTATGTAGTAGCTAGTTGGCTGGTCCTCCTCCTTTGTGCTTTCATGTCTAGATCTTGTGAGCTCCGTTCATGATCAAGATCAATCTATTTGTAATTCTGCATGTTGTGTTTGCGGGGATCCAATGGATATTGAGATGCTATTTCAGATTGATTATTGATTCTATCATGTCTTTGTTATTTGTGATCTTGCATGCTTTCTGTTCTTAGTAGCTATCTTGGCCGAGTAGATGCTAGCAACTCCAAGAGTTAGTATTTATGCTCGATAGTGGGTTCATGCCTCTGGTAATCTGGGGAAGTGACAGAAATCTCTAAGGTACTAGATGTGCTATTGCGACTAGGGATAAAACAACAATCCTTTGTTCATAGAACAATCGTATTGTTTACTTTACACGTAGTTCGTAAAGCAATAATCTGTTGCTTGCAACTTAATACTGGAGGGGGTTCGGATGATAACCTGAAGGTGGATTATTAGTCATAGATGCAGTTGGATGGCGGTCTATGTATAATGTTGTAATGCCCAATCAAGTCTCAAAGGAGTCAAGATGATTAGTATATGCATGTATTGCCTTCTCGGTGTTTGTCAATTGCCCTGCTGTAATTTGTTCACCCAGCATGTTGTCTATCTTAAGGAGAGCCACCTCTAGTGAACTATGGATCCCGGTCCTTTTTCTTTTCATACAATCTACAATCTTTTACTACTTTGTGTTTAATTCTGCAAACTTTTACTTCTTTCCATTCAATACGTTTAATCCTTTGTTTTCCGCAAAACACGGTGATATTGACAACCTCATCGCAAGTTGGGGACAAAGTTCTATGGTTGTGTTGTGCAGGTCTCCACATTGCTACTAGCACCGGTAGTGCGCCCTGCCAAAGCTTAGCTAGTAACACCTTTGGGGTGTTTCCTTGCTCCTACTGGTTCGATTAAACCTTGGTTTCATAACTGAGCAAAACTTGCTGATGTGCTCATCATACCTTCCTCTTGGGGTTCCCCACGAGCTCTACATCAACACCGCAACAACACTTTTCTGGGCGCCGTGCATTGAGCCATCACTGCCGTCGGCGTAGACCGTGAGCCCATCCCCTGCTGCTTCTAGTTATCGTGGTGCGGATGGCACCACGAGGCGGGACCGTGTCTTTCCCTGCCTCCCCGTCCCCGATGCCACCTCCGGTGCCGCTACTAAACTGCGCCACAGTGTTCCCACTTCTATTATCGCCTTGTTCCCATGCTCCCCTCTCGCCTCAGATCATGATTGGTCAACTGACTGTAGCGGCAGTAGGCCCGCTCCCTAGAAGTCGGGTCGGGGTGGTCCGGTCCATACCCCATCAGCCCAACACTCCAGGGTGTTATCGTAATCTCTCGTTGGGCATCTCGCTTAACGATTTTACCCACCGCTCTTTACTGGAGCCGACTTGGTCGACTAATTGGGAGCAGACCCTTTTGCCTGCCTATCGGCCCAGCCCCTTGGCCCGTTTGTCTTGCCCTTTAAATGGTGGTTTGTTCCAACAAGTGCACTCACAGTCACTCTAGGGTTCCCTGCTGCTCCCAGAGATATCTGTCGTGTCGCTAGAAGCTCTCGCCAATTTTGCTGCATCTCTCTCCCACTGCTCGTCGATGGATCAAGGCCACCTCTAGGAGAGGGAGTTGACAAAGGACTCTGACCGTCACGGGGGAAGGGGCCCCATGACTAGCGCGCCGATGAAGAAGATAAACTTTGTCAAGATCTGGAGAGACAGGCCGATGATGACCACCGCTAGGACTTTGAGCGCCGCTGAGAAGAAAATCGTAGGCTGGAAGCCAATCTCAGGCAGAAGCTGGAAGAGACCTAGCATGGTGGGGATTAGGGGAGATCCTCACTACTGCCTATCCGGGACCACGACTCATATAGAAGCCCCCTCCATCCACCTCCTCTGCTACCGTCATCAAGACCCAGATATGTTGGCCCTAGGCCGAGCAAAAAACCTAGTGGGGGTTCTGTTGTTGGGGAGGGCTCTCGCCCTTCTTCTCAGCAATGTGGTCCAAGCCGTGGTGCTACTCAGTTGAGGCCTAGGAATGTCTCTAGCAGAGGGGTCATCAACGTGACGTGTTTCAACTGTGGAGAAAGGGGCCACTATCAATCCTTGTGCACCAACGAAGCGAAATGCTTCATCTGTAAGGTTGCAGGACACATCACCTCTAGATGCCCGAACAAAGATCATCCTCTGGAACTCAAATTGTTCAGCTTTAGAATTCAAGACCAAGGGTTCTACTATCTCGAAGGGGGATCAGAAGAGGAGGAGGTTTTGGACCCGAATGCGACCACCCTCTCTATGCTGAAAGGAGCTCCGGTGCTGGCTGAATGCAAGCGGCTCTGAAAGACTTTGATGAGAACTGAGATTGGAAAGTACACCAGATCTGAGCGTCCGCTTTCTTGATGATATTCCCCTATGCTAGGAGATTACTCTTTGGGCGGTGTAGCGTGTTTATCCCACTCCCAAAGGTGTAGAGATCAAGGTGGCTCGCTAGTGGTGGATCCTAGGGCGGCAGTGTGGCTGCAAGAATGCTGGATCAAGATTAAAGGCTTCCCTGACAAGCTACAAAATGAGGAGATGATCAAGGAGATTTTGGCGATCGTCGAATGTGTCATCACTATGGATGAGCTTTCTAATCATCAAATAGGAGTGCGTGAAGGAGAATATTTGGTGTCGCGACCTATGCAAGGTCCGGGGATGGTTTGCGATCTACAAAAAGAAGGGAGGCTTTGTGATAATGATCGAACAAGATGTTGGTTTCAGGAGCTCTACTAGGGCTGACCCTTACCTGCCACCACCCCCGCCGTCGCACCCTGATGATGACGACGAAGAAACTGAGGAATCTGCGCCAAGCTTCACTAAGGAGGAGTGGAATCAACCTGGCCTCCCCAAGAAGAATTGCAAGTCTAGATCTGCTAATCCCAAAGCTCCTCCCCCAACTAATTACAAGAACCAACTATTGTCTTCTCCTGCACCTGGCAATCAGCTGTGCCTCCCTAGAGTTGACATCCCACGCATGCTTAGGACCGAGCAAACCATCCAAATATCGCTCCCACTGAACCAATATGGTTCTAACTTTGCTAAAGTCCTATATATACAAGAGAGACTGGTGGAAGAAGCTGGTAACCTGGACGTTACCATGGATTCGCCTTCCCCTCTGCCTAGCTTTCTTAACAAGTTCAAGTTTGTCCCACCGTCAGCTGTTACAAACCCACATTCCCTTGATTCTTTGCCTGGCTCTGATTCTTCTGCTTCCTCGGTCTGGCACACCCCTGGTAAGGAGCAACCATTGAATATCGATATGCAAAAGGAAATTGGGCTGCCATTTGCTCCAATGGACCTGGCTGGGCAGATGGGAGTGTACCCAGCAGCTTTAGCTCTATCCCTGACTACACATAGTGGCTCTATTGTGGTTGCCAGCTCCATTCGAGAGGAGGAGTTTACTGATAACCTGATGCGGGTTGAGGAATGCTTGGAAGCCTTCTAGAAGCTGACCAATGAAGTGACGCCATTATCATAGACCATGAAGACCTATGGGGAGTTGGGATCCTACTCTACCAACAGGAAGAGTGCTAGAGTTAACCACAATGCGTCTATGATCGACCATTCCATGAAGCTCACTTCTTCAAAAATGACATGGGTAAGTCTAAACCTCATTCCTTATGTTCCTTCCATGTTTTGCGTTTAGGCTCCAATTCCCACTTTTTGCAAGAGGCAAAATATGTGCATGTTGTTTTTAGACATGAGAAGGGATCTCCAAGATTCCAAATCACAACCATTAGGGCCCAAGAACAGGTGCAGGATGACTAGGTGGTGTGGCGGAATCCCAAGAGTTGGCTCAGACCCGCGCACAGGTGGCAAAACTAAAGGCTGCTGAGGCCGAAGCTGCGATCTCGGGATCCTCATCCCCTGTGGTGGGGGTGTGATGTCTACGCACTTCTATTCTTGTAGACAGTTGTTGGGCCTCCAAGTGCAGAGGTTTATCGAACTCAGGGAGGACGTGGTCAAAGGTATCCCCTCTCAAGCAACCCTGCAATCAAGATACAAGAAGTCTCTTGTGTCCCCAACACACCCAATACACTTGTCGGGTGTATAGGTGCACTAGTTCGGCGAAGAGATAGTGAAATACAAGTGGTATGAATATAAGCCAACAGTGCTAGAAAATAGCTTGATGGTGTGGAAAAGACTAAAGGCAAACTGAAATAAAGATGAAAGCAAGCAAACATGTAATAGATCTAGTTGCAAATGGTGTTTCAATGCTTAGAAACAAGGCGTAGGGATCATACTTTCACTAGTTAACACTCTCATATAAATATATAATCTTTATGATACTACTCCGAACTACTCTCCTATTGGACACTCTAATCCATGGTAGGGCTATAACAGCACACCTCAAAGTAAGCCTTTCCCATCTAGATAACCCCACACTATCACCTTGAGCACTAGATGGTTCCAACAAACACCACAATTTCCTAAAGACATCCAACTCCAAATATAACTCATAACAAGTATTTGTAATCTCTATCCTAAGTGCCACCATGGTGTGCATGCTGTCACTTCCACACACATGGGGAGAGCAAAGATCTATTAAAGCACTTGAGTAGCAAGGTTGATCTACTTGATTACAAAGCTCATGATCACAATATGATCATGCATAGAGAGAGAGATGAACACATAGCTACCGGTAGAACCCTTAGCCTCGAGAGAGAACTACTCCCTCCTCATCATGGGAGTCAGCAACGACGATGGAGATGGTGGTGGAGATCGATGAAGATGGCTCCGGGGGGACTTCCCCGTCCCGGCAGGGTGCCGGAACAGAGACTTTCTGTCCCCCGAATCTCCCCTTCAGTGGCGGCGGCACTGCAGAACTTTTCGTGGCTGGAGTCTGGTCTCTTAGGGTTTTTGCATCGGGAGGCATCTTATAGGCGAAGAGGCAAGGTCGGTGGGTGGCTAGGGGGCCCACACCACCAGGTGGTGCGGCTAGGGTGGACCCGCGCCACCACATCGTGTGGCTGCCCTGTGGCCCCTCTCTGTCTCGTCTTCTGGCTCCGTGAGTCTTTCGGTAAAATATCGACTTTGGCTTTTGTCTGGCCCAATTCCGAGAATATTCATTTTCTGACTTTCCTTGAACCAAAAACAATAGAAAATAGGCAACTGGCACTATGGCATCTTGTCAATAGGTTAGTCCAACAAAGTGTATAAAAATACTCCAAAGTGTGGACAAAACATAAGAAAGTAGATATAAAACAAGCATGGAACATCAAAAATTATGGATATGTTAGCAACGTATCGACATCCCCAAGCTTAACTCCTGCTCGTCCTAGAGTAGGTAAGTGATAAAAAGAAAGAATAATTTTTGAGGTGACATGCACCATCATAAACTTGATCAAAATATTTGTAAAACATTGAAAGCTGGGATCATAGTACTTCAACATAGCATGAAAGATAAAGTTCTAACAATAGGACATAGCAACTATGTTGCAACATGAAAAGGAACAAACAAAAGATTCATGAATAACAACGCTTTGCAAGATGTTTGTTTGTTTCACATAAAGAAAACATAGCATAGTGGCATTCAGCTTGCCCCTCATAGAGTAGCAAATATAAATGCATAGGACACCTTCAAAGTTCATAAGAGTGACTAGATACAAGTAGTTTAAGAACAAGCAATATCAAGTTATGCATCAATCAACAAGTCTTGGGACAATGCACATAGAACTAAGAATGGCCACTATGCTCTCAAAGTAGGTGCATAAAGGTAGAAGGTGGAGACTCAACATAAAAGTAAAAGAAAGGCCTTCATAGAAGGAAGTAGAGATTCAAGTTTCATAAAGAGATTTCAAAAATTATGGTACTTATTAGCTTTCAGCTCTCATTGCCCCTATCATAAGCATCTTGAAGTGATTAAGGTTAAAGTGAAGAAACTATGGAGTATATGCAGAACAAAGTATAAGTTGGATTTCTCGTGTCCCTTGAATACGAGGGTCGCTCCTCATGCTACTCAAGTTTAGTTACCGGTAAGTTCTTGTCATCGTAAGTACATGTGTATCATAGAGAACCGCCAACGGGGTACCCCTTGCCCGATGATACGGAAGAATCCCCATATCAAAATGACAAGGTAAGCAGACAACGAGCATCTCAGCAATCTTCTTATTTACCATGGGAAAATGGTGCTTTTTCTCTCTTTCCTCTTTTCTCATATATTTTTTTTCTTTTTCTCTTTTTTCTCAATATCTGACTCTTTTTTATAATAAGAATGCTTCGTAGAGAACTCATTATGGTTACGCTACAGGTTTCCACCAGACAGCATGGATTACACCAGCGGCCTAAGTGTTTCTCTGACACACATACATAACTCCATGGACTTACAAGCTCCCCTTTCATTTCACACCGATGACATCCATAAACAAAAGAGCATGATATCAACTAGGTACAAAGTACAAGTGCAATGTTGAAAGCGTTCCCCATGACAGCATGGTTCTATTAATCCCCAACATATAAGTGCAAGCATATACAACATAGATGACACAATAGTTCAAGTATTAAGTGCAAGAAAAGTAAAGTGTGCCATCAAGTTCAAGAGAGCTTTAATCACTAATTTTCACATAACAAGTTTAATTCGGAAGGTAGATAAAAACATGAATATACTTGGAATAGCAAATGCTAATAGGTAGGTATGGTGGACTCTTTGGAATAACTTGGTTTTATTTGGAGTTGGATGCATGAGTGGAACTCATACTTGGTTATGGAGGCTAGCAAAAGACTGAGAGCGACCAACTAAGAGAGCAATAATTGCCATAATCATGCAAAGCGAAAAAACATCGTTAATTAAAGCACAAAGTGATATTACAAGTCGAAAACTAAATGATCATCGAGGCTATGGTGACTTGGGATAGTCATAACATGGTGTGAGCATGCACCAAGACAACCCAAATAAAGCATTAAAGGAGAATACCACAATACTATGCTTTAGTATGCTAAAATAACGCATGATTCTTCCAAGGCACATTAAGCAATATCAATTGTTTATAACATGTCATGCTACAGAAAAGAATACTAAGCATAAATCCAAAACAATATCAAGCATGGCATGACAAAGCATAGGCCACAGTCAAAAACAAGCTCTTTTTACCACTTAAGTTTGAACTTTCCTACTCTTTTCCAATCCAAACCAAACTATTTGAAAACCAATGTATGAAATAGGGGGTCTCACCAATTTATTCAGCAAACTAAGAAAACCAAGAAAATGAAAAACCAAAACGAAAACAAAAAAGAAGACGCTCCAAGAACAACACAACTATGCATGAAACAATAAAAATGAAGTGTTTGGAAGAAACCTGGGATTTTTATTGATGAAGAAGGGGATGCCTTGGGCATCCCCAAGCTTTGACGCTTGTACTTCTTGGATATTTCTTGAGGTGACACGCGTGGCATCCCCAAGCTTGAGCTTTAGTCCATTCTTCATCTTATTACATCATTCCTTCCATACACCTGAAATTTTTCCTTCATACAAAACTTCACACAATCTTTATTAGCAACATTAGTGCACTCAAGAAAATAAGTCGTTGGGTTCAGTTTCAAAACCAATAAAACTTCAATTAAGACACAAGCTACT
Organism: Avena eriantha; assembly: GCA_910589775.1. Taxonomy (NCBI): domain Eukaryota; kingdom Viridiplantae; phylum Streptophyta; class Magnoliopsida; order Poales; family Poaceae; genus Avena; species Avena eriantha. The sequence continues at coordinate 230,764,465 of OU342744.1, read as the reverse complement.
GTAGCACTTTCCTCAAAAAGCTCAATTCTCCAAAAGAACTCAAAAAGGAACCAACAAGAAGCAAATGCAAATAATGGCAGAAATCTGTCAAAACAGACCAGCAGGTAAAAACCAATTGTTTTGAAGACCTTTTGTTCTCAAATCAAAAAGTGTTGAATTAATGAAAGTTAGATAACAACCTAGGTCAGAAGCCCAAAAATTCACGCCTCAAAACAAAGTACAGAGATTTTACACGAATTTTTACGGTGAAGAACAGAAATCTGTTTCGGGACAACAACTTTCCCAAGCATTACTTCTCTCTCATTAGAGGTTACTCTTGGCACAAAAAGCAAATAAAAAGGATAAGGAGTGGTTATTACAGAAGTAATAACTTCCAAGACTCATCTAAAACTTTTGGGTTATCTCCAATTAAGTACTTTTCTTTAACGCCTTTAAGTTAGGCGTGATAGTTTGAGAAGATGCTCACATAGGAAATATGAATTGAAGTAAAACAGAGCATCAAGAAGCAAATTCAAAACACATTTAAGTCTAACCCACTTCCTATGCATAGGAATCTTGTAAAGAAACAAGTCATGAAAGCACAAAGCAACAAGCATAGTAAAGCAAAACAAGTGCAACTTAAAGACTTTCAACATAAAGAGGGGAACCTTAATATTGTTGAGATACATAAAACCATGTTTCCCTCTCTCATAATAACTTTCAGTAGCATCATGAATAAAATTAACAATATAAATATCACATAAAACATTCTTATCATGAGCCACATGCATAAAAGAATTAATACTCCCCACATAAACATAGTCATTCTTATTAATTGTAGTGGCAGCTAATTCAACAAATTAGTTATCATTATTATTCTCATCACCATAATCATCAAATATAGGAGGCATATTGTAATCATAATTAATTTTCTCCTCAATAGTAGGTGGACTGAAAATATCATATTCATCATTGTAATCATCATATATTGGAGGTTTGGTGTCATCATAAGCAATAGAATAGCTATCTTCCAAAGCTGGGGAACTAAAAAGATCATTTTCATAAAACCTAGCTTCCCCAAGCTTAGACTTTTCCATAGCATTAGCAATAATGGTGTCCAAAGAATTCATACTAAGAACATTGCTATTAGCATGCAAATAAAGTTCCATAGGTTTTTTAATTTTCTTTTCAAACACTTCATGTCCTAACTCAAGATAAATACTATAAAGCTCTAATTTTGTTGTTGTTTTCCATTAAGCCTAACTAGTGAAAACAAGAAACAAAAAGACAAAATTGCAGAATCTAAAGGAAATAACTTCGAGCACTCACATCGGAGGATGTGAGTACCTTTTACATTACCTCCCCGGCAATGGCGCCAGAAAATACTTGCTGGCGCGTGGTTGACGTGGGAGCTTCTTCTTCTTTAGTCCCCGGCAACGGCGCCAGAAAATATCTTGGTCTCTACGCACTTCTATTCTTGTAGACACTTGTTGGGCCTCCAAGTGTAGAGGTTTGTACAACAGCAGCAAGTTTCCCTTAAGTGGATCACCCAAGGTTTATCGAACTCAGGGAGGAAGTGGTCAAAGGTATCCCCTCTCAAGCAACCCTGCAATCAAGATACAAGAAGTCTCTTGTGTCCCCAACACACCCAATACACTTGTCAGGTGTGTAGGTGCACTAGTTCGGCGAAGAGATAGTGAAATACAAGTGGTATGAATATAAGACAACGGAGCTAGAAAATAGCTTGATGGTGTGGAAAAGACTAAAGGCAAACTGAAATAAAGATGAAAGCAAGCAAACATGTAATATATCTAGTTGCAAACGGTGTTTCAATGCTTAGAAACAAGGCCTAGGGATCATACTTTCACTAGTGAACACTTTCATATAAATATATTATCTTCATGATACTACTCTGACTCTCTCGTTGGACACTCGAATCCATGGTAGGGCTATAACAGCACACCTCAAAGTAAGCCTTTCCCATCTAGATAACCCCACACTGTCACCTTGAGCACTAGATGGTTCCAACAAACACCACAATTTCCTAAAGACATCCAACTCCAAATATAACTCATAACAATTATTTGTAATCTCTAGCCTAAGTGCCACCATGGTGTGCACGCTGTCACTTTCACACACATGGGGAGAGCAGAGATCTATTAAAGAACTTGAGTAGAAAGGTAGATCTACTTGATTACAAAGTTCATGATCATGCGTAGAGAGAGAGATGAACACATAGCTACCGTTATAACCCTTAGCCTCGAGAGAGAACTACTCCCTCCTCATTATGGGAGTCAGCAACGGCGATGCAGATGACGGTGGAGATCGATGGAGATGGCTCCGAGGGCACTTCCCCGTTCCGACAGGGTGCCGGAACAGAGAAATTTTGTCCCCCGAATCTCCCCTTCGGTGCTAGTGGCGCTGCGAAACTTTTCATGGCTGGAGGCTAGTCTCCTTAGGTTTTTTGCATCGGGAGGCATCTTATAGGCGAAGAGGCAAGGTCGGTGGGTGGCTAGGGGGCCCACACCACCAGGTGGCGCGGCTAGGGTGGACCCGCGCCACCACATGGTGTGGCTGCCCTGTGGCCCCTCTCTGTCTCATCTTCTGGCTCCGTGAGTCTTCGGTAAAATATTGACTTTGGCTTTTGTCCGGTCCAATTCCGAGAATATTCATTTTCTGACTTTCCTGGAACCAAAAATAGCAGAAAATAGGCAACTGGCACTATGGCATCTTGTCAATAGGTTAGTCCAAGAAAGTGTATAAAAATACTCCAAAGTGTGGACAAAACATAAGAAAGTAGATATAAAACAAGCATGGAACATCAAAAATTATGGATATGTTAGCAACATATTAGGGTGATGACCAGGTCCCAGGCCCGCAAGGGGCCTAAGATGGCGACGAAACCAAAACAAAATGGGAAGAGGGCCCTACCCTCAAGAGGGAAATGAAATTTTTATCTAGAACATTCGTGGGTTTGGCCAGCATGACAGGAGGCGTGAGCTGGTTAAGTTCCTGCAACAAGCTGGGATAGATATTATCAGCCTACAAGAACGCTAAAGCCCGACTTCTCTGATCAGGAACTACAATCCATAGTGGGTGGGCTGCCATTTGTGTGGCACTAGGTTCCTGCAATTTGGGCATGTTGGGGGTATCCTCATTGGTGCAAACTCAGAAACGTTTGATGTGGAACAGATTGACTCAGGAAGAATTTTTGCCATCTTGAGGCTACATCAATGGAACAACAATTTCCAGTGGGAAGCCATTGTAGTTTACGGCCTAGCCAACCATGCCTCGTATCCACTATTCATTGAGGAATTAGAGGGTGGCGAGAACTAGTGTCCCCGTAGTGATTGTAGGTGATTTCAACTTAACCAATGAGCCTCGTGACAACATTAACCTCAACTTTGACCCTACCCTTGGAGAGATTTGTTTAATGACTAGATTGTTGCACATGCGATGGTGAGATTCAGCAGCAGGGGGCTTGCTTCACTTGGACCAATAACCAGCTATGCCCGACTAGAAGTGTGCTTGATCGTGTCCTGGTTTCTCCTGAATGGGAACAAAAGTTCCCCTTGTGTTTTCTTGTTGTTGATTGAGGCTAGGTTCTGACCACTTCCTGCTAATCGTCTCGTCTAGGGAAGGTTCCATGCCGAAGCATAGAAGGTTTTGCTTCGAAACGCAATGGATGCTTTTTCCGGAGTTCAAAAGCTTGGGGACTAAGCAGTCGATGGAATTTTTCAACAACCCACCCAAAACCTAAGGCCCCATCTACAACCAGATTGCCTGTGGTAGCGGTGCGTTCACTCTGCTCGGCTCCTACCTGCGAGGTTGGGAAGCTAACCTAGACTATAAACTGAGAAATAGGAAGGCTGGCCTCAGTATGGCGATTATCTTTCTAGACCTGAGAGCCGATATTCAGGGTATCTCTAAACTAGAATGGAGTTCACGGTACGCTATGGAACAAGATATGTTGTTTATTCTGAAGTGTGAGGAATTGTATTGGTAGCAAAGGGCACGAATTCGGTGGGTCATGGAAGGTGATGCCAACATGGCCTTCTTCCACGCTATAGCTAATGGCAGGCATAGAAGGTGTACTATTCACTCGCTCAAGAATGGGGAGGACCTCATTTCCAAACCCAACCAGATTAGGGAACACATCTATGCGTTATACAAAGACCTTTTGGAATCTAGTGACAGAGGAGGGGCCTCGATAGCGATTGATATCTAGCAACACTCTCATATTTCTACGACCGATAGTGCCAATCTGATTGCACCTTTCTCCCTAGCAAAACTTGAGGCTGCGGTTATGGCTACAAAATTTGATACAGCTCCTGGAGTTGATGGTCTCCCAATTTTCTACTATAAGCACTTCTGGCCGCTCCTCAAACATCAGTTGTTCCTGCTCCTGGACTCGTTTTTAGAGGCTTTCTTAGTTTCAAAAGGATGAACTTTGGGGTGATGTCCCTGATCCCGAAAGTTCTAGGTGATGAACTAATTTGCCAATACAGACTGATTTCTCTTATCAACATTGTGTTCAAGTTCATGGCCAAAACCTTGGCCTTGCACCTAGCCCCGATGGCTTAGAATATGATTCACGTAAATCAGACGGCTTTCATTCATAGTACAAGTATTCTTGATGGCATTGTCATGCTGCATGAGACCTTGGATGAGGCTAAGCACACAAAAGAGAAGATGATTATCCTTAAGCTTGACTTTGAAAAGGCATATGACAAGGTCAGCTGGGAATTTCTAGAAGAAGTCCTTCAAAGAAAAGGCTTTGATCCTTTGTGGATTAGTTGGACTATGCAGATGGTGAGAGGGGGTCAGACTGCGATCAACATCAACGAGGAACAAGGAGAGTTCTTCCATAATGGCCATGGGGTGCATCAAGGAGACCCACTTTTGCCACCTTATTTAATTTTTTGGTTGAGGTCTTGGCCTCCATCCTAGATGGGGCATGCGCATCAGGTCACATTCATGGTGTCTCTGCCCAACTGGTTGGTGGTAGCATCTCCCATCTCTAGTACACTAATGATACCCTGATCCTAATCAGAAACTCCCAGGAGGCCATCATGAACCTCAAGTTCATTATTCTCTATTTTATTTTGAATCTATGTCTGACCTAAAGGTTAACTTTGACAAGTCTGAAGCCTCACTACAAGAAAAGCTGGCTTTTACAACGGACGATTTTTGTGGTTTAAGGCCCGTTTTTCGTGGCTAAAATGTCTTCTACGATGGATTCCTATCGTGGTAAAAGCCCCATCACAAAAGAATCTATCACGTTTTTTTCCTAACCGTGGCGGATCGCACCCTTCAGCCACGAAAATGTGTTCCGTCATAGATCTGTTTGCCAGCCCCATTGACTGCTGACGTCATGCAAAATGCCATGTGGCAAACACTGTTAACGCCTAGTTACCGGCGTTAACGGCCACAGAAACCGTGGTAAAAGCCAGGCCCAGCCAAGGCCTGCTAATAATTAAGTAGGCCAGCCTATAAGGGGAGCCCAATAAGATTATGGCCCGTTACTGTTTCGTCCTGCACTTTTTGAAATGGGCCCAAAAGAAGCAAACAGCAGCGACCCGAGAATGTCAGGCATGTTACTATTATGGCCTATAGAAGCCCACACTGTTCGAATATTGTGCGGATGTTAAAAGCCTGCGTTAAGTAGGTCCAATACTATTAAGGCCCACGGTCAGCACGTCACTGTTCACACAGCTTGTCCTGGGCCGCCTACGAACAACCCACTTTTGAGAAGGTCTGATATTGTTCTGGCCTTTTACTATTCTGGCTTGTTACTGTTCTGGTCGTCTACTATTCATGTCCGTTACTGTTGCGGTCCTTTACTGTTCTGGCCCGTTACTGTGCTTCTTGCCGTTGTTCTGGCATGCTACTATTCAGGCATGTTACTGTTCTGGCCTGTTACTTTTATGGTTTGTTACTGTTCTGGCCTGTTACTGTGCTGGGTTGCTACTGTTATAGTCTGCTAGTGTTTTAGCCTACTATTGTTTTGGCCTATTACTGTTTTAAATTGTTACTGTCCTGGCCTATTACTGTTCTGGCCTGCTGCTGTTCTGGACTATTACTGTTTTGGCTTGTTACTGTTTTGGCCTGTTACTGTTTTGGCACGTTACTATTTTGGCATGTTACTGTTCTACCCAGTTGTCGTTACTATTCCAGTAATTCTAAAGGCCATGCAAATATCATAAAAGGAGTATAATTAGCGATCATATTTTATTGTTCATGGAAGGTGCAATAAAAGAAGGGCAAATAACAAAACCCTATACAGCTACCTGATCGACCTGGTTGGCATAGTTATGGTACCACCATTCATGGACGGCATCAACTAAATGCCTACATGGCCTATGCGAGTTATCTAGATATTACATCAGCTACAAACTTCTTAAAAATATTACATAATATGAACAAAAGGGAAAGAAAATTCAGCATTTTAGTTGCTAATCAAGTTGATAGCAGAGTCCTCAATTTGCTTTCTCAATCCATCAACTACATCTCCCTTTGAGTGTGACAGCTACATTGGAAAACCACCTTGAGACATGATCTTGCAGTCCCCTCTTTGGTGGTGATAGCAATAACTGTAGTCTAAAACTAACTAATAATGAGTTAATACAGCAAAGAAGAAAAACTACTCATAGCTAAGAATGAACCAGATAAGAATTATAACTGCATAATACGAACATGTAGAGCAGGATTGAAACCATGAATTAACTATATAGTAGAGGATAGTTCTGTTGTTGCCTAGGATGAACCAGAACCAGATACGAGATATAATGGTGTGGCTTATGGACCTGTAGAACAGGACAAACAAACATTATACAAGTATGCCAACAATGAAATGAGCAATCAAACAAAGTGTTTCTTAGAATTTCAGTATAAACTAGCTAGGTCATTTCAGCAAATATATATGGAAGAAGTGGTATCTCCTAGAATGCAAGAGTCGTTGGGTGACTCGGAATTTGCGGTGAGCTACACAATGGCATGCAGTTACTGTCATAGCTAAGAATGAACCACATAGAAATTACAACCACAGCATACCAGAACTTGTGGGAAGGAATGGAAAACACAAATGAACTATATAGTAAAGAATAATTATGCCGTTGATTAGGACGAACCAGCACCAGATACATAAAATATATAATGGCATCGCTGGTGGACCTGTAGGCTGTGCAAACCAACATGTTCAGTGTTGCCTTTTTGAGCTCTACGCAAAGAAAAAGAAAATAGTCAGTGTTGCAGCTTTTGAAGAACCAAATGGCAACAACAAAATTATAATCGGACTAGTACGAAGAGTTTGAACGGGTACTACCGGATAGCAAAACGATGCCAGGGAGGAAATAATAGCAGGAACTTAGCTCAGGAATAACCAGATAGAGTCAGTAACTATGGAGCAGGGAATCCACACTAATATTTTCCACTGACATTACATTTGGCAAGAACTACACAATAGCAGGCAATTACTGGTGTACGGAGCAGCTAAGATAAGAACATGTGCATGACAATATAACATACATGTGCATGACTTGAAATTTGTAGAGCAGCGAATGCAAACCAACATGTCTAATGGCATTGTATGTACTAGCACGAAGAACAGGTGTGCCCAGTGACTTGCATGTACTAGCACGATTACAAAAATGCAGTTCACTCTGACAGGCTTGAACCTACTATACGGCTGACAAAACAAAAACGGGTTGGAGATTTGGTTACCTTGGTCAGAGAGGCGTTTAAGCATCATCGGTACCATGCGAGTGACGTCCAGGTCATCGAGGGTGCTGCGGTTGTGGTGGCTATTGGCATCAGGGAAGCAGATCTTGGGCGGTCGATGTCGGTGCAGTCAACAGCGACGATCATGTAGCTGGTCTAGAGCAGTGGACATGGAACTTGTTGAACTAGATCCCATCTGGTGGACAATGGTGAAGCTTCTCTGGTACGGTTGGGTAGCTTTCAGTGGCAGGGAAGTAGAGCGTGGGCGGTTGACGACGCCATAGGCGCGGTCACCGAGACCACAACTCTGGTGGAGTGGCAGAGAGACCCGGTGAACTAGATCTGATGGGGTGGGCGTCGATGAAGCGACTCCGGCAGCCGTGGAATTGCCGCTGGGCGGTGTGCGCGGTGGTCGTGGAGGTGAGGGCATGGGAGAGAAGCCTGGGATTTTGGGAGGGCCGGCTGGAAAAACTGCATGAATCGGGACTATGGAGGTGAATAGAAAAATAATTACGATCGTGCCCCCAAGCTACTGACTTTAGCGTGCCCATAGGGTGTCTGAACAATGGGTAGAATGGGAATTTTAAAGTCAAAAGTTTTTGAAATAGAGGAGCACGAAATGCTTCAAAGTCGGTAGGTTGTTTTGCCGCTCGACAGAGATTTTGAATTTGGCTACCAGCTAGAAATGTGGTACTCCCCGGTGGGAGATTTTGTCTCAAAGTTTTTGAAATAGTGGGGCGGGAAATGCTTCAAATTGGGTGTTTTATTTTGCCGCTCAACAGAGATTTTGAATTTGGCTACTTGCCAAATAATATTTAATAGTAAAGTGGTACTCCCCGGTGGGAGATTTGGCCTCAAAGTTTTTGAAACAGTGGGGCGGAAAATGCTTCCAAGTCGGTTTCTGATTTTGTCGCTCGATAGATATTTTGAATTTGATTACCGGCCAAATAATAATTAATAGAAAAGTGGTACTCCCCGGTGGGAGATTTCAGCTCAAAGTTTTTGAAACGGTGGGGCGGGAAATGCTTCAAAGTCGATGTTTGATTTTGCCACTCGACAGAGATTTTGAATTTGGCTACCGTCCAAATAATAATTAATAGTAAAGTGGTACTCCCCGGTGGGAGATTTGGCCTCAAAGTTTTTGAAACAGTGGGGCGGGAAATGCTTCAAAGTCGGTTTTTGATTTTGCCGCTCGACAGAGATTTTGAATTTGGCTACCGGCCAAATAATAATTAATAGAAAAAGTGGTACTCCCCGGTGGGAGATTTGGCCTCAAAGTTTTTGGAACGGTGGGGCGGGAAATACTTCAAGGTTAGTGTGTGATTTTGCCGCTCGACGGAGATTTTGAATTTGGCTACCAGCCAAATAATAATTAATAGAAAAATGGTACTCCTCGGTGGGAGATTTGGCTTCAAAGTTTTTGAAACAGTGGGGCGGGAAATGCTTCAAAGTCAGTGTTTGATTTTGCCGCTCGACAGGGATTTTGAATTTGGCTACCGGCCAAATAATAATAATAGAAAAATGGTACACCCCGGTGCGATATTTAGCCTCAAAGTTTTTGAAACGGTGGGGCAGGAAATGCTTCAAAGTCGGTTTTTGACTTTGCCGCTCGACAGAGATTTTGAATTTGACTACCGGCCAAATACTAATTATAGAAAAGTGGAACTCCCTGGTGGGAGATTTGGCCTCAAAGTTTTTGAAATGGTGGGGCGGGAAATGCTTCAAAGTCAGTGTTTGGTTTTGCCGCTCGATAGAGATTTTGTATTTGCCTACCGGCCAAATAATAATAATAATAAATGGTACTCCCCGGTGGGAGATTTGCCCTCAAAGTTTTTGAAACAGTGGGGCGGGAAATGTTTCAGAGTCGGTTTTTCACTTTGCCGCTCCACAGAGATTTTGAATTTCACTACCGGTCAAATAATAATTAATAGAAAAGTGGTTCTCCCTGTTGGGAGATTTGGCCTCAAAGTTTTTGAAATGGTGGGGCGGGAAATGCTTCAAAGTCAGTGTTTGATTTTGCCGCTCGACAGAGATTTTGAATTTGGCTACTGGCCAAATAATAATAACAGAAAAATGGTACCCCTCGGTGGGAGATTTTGCCACAAAGTTTTTGAAACGGTGGGGCGGGAAATGCTTCAAGGTCAGTGTGTGATTTTGCTGCTCGATTGAGATTTTGAATTTGGCTACCGGCCAATTAATAATAGAAAACGCTAGTAGACAGTATGCTATCTGTCTAGGAATTCAAGTCCTAGAGTCACATCAACTAATCATCCATGAGCATAATAATTGTGCAGACTGATATTTTGAATTTGTCTAGCGTCCAAGCAACATTTGCATAAAAGGTGTACTCCCTATTCAGGAATTGAAGGCCGAGAGTGACATTAACTTATCATCCATAATGAAAATTGGATAACTCCGATTCAAACAGGGTTGGCTGTAGGTTTTGCCGCTTGACTGAGATTTTTTAATTTCGTTAATGGTACTCCCTCGGTACGAATTTAAGGCTGATTCACATCAACTGATCATCAAAATACTTACCATATTGGCAAAGAAATTGGATACATAATCTCCGATTCAAACGGGGTAGGCGGTAGGATTTGTCGATGGACTGAGATTTTGAATTTGGCGGTTGTCCAAAGAAGAAAAAACCTTTGTGAGGTTCATGAATCCAAGGCTGAGAGAGTGAGGTTGGGGCATAGGATTTTTGTGCATCGAGCATACGGTAAACAGATAAAAGCATGATGCGGAACAAATACTCCCTCCATTTTTGTTACATGGCCCCAAACACAACCCGGGCTCTGTAGCAGGAACCATTTCATAGGACCATTGTACTCACTTGTCATTGTCAGGGTTCATCTTCAATTTAGACAAGTCTCTTCATCTATGGGCTCTCGAGAATTCTGCTGATATCGTAACATCTTCAACTCCGCATCACATGCTAATGCTTTCTGTCTCATATCATCGCTTGCCCGTCTATGCACTTCCTATTCATCCCGTAGTGCTACAATTTCTTCCTGACTAGACAAATACGGTGACTTGGACTTGGACTTGGACTTGGACTTGCACTGCCACAAACCGACATTACGCAGGAACGTGGTTTTACAATGACCTTCACCTTTTAGTACCATTTTAAATGTTTCTAGACATTCTTCTTGGGTTTGTTCCAGATCATCTTTCTCAGGTTTTGCCATCTGCTCATTCAATTTAATCTATAAGGTTATCAGTTGGTAGACATGGGTGAGAGAAGAAAAGCTAATACAGATAAACATGCAGACAACACATTTAACATGTCTATGAACAAATCTTACAGGTTAGCATGGCTGATTAAGCATCATATATATTGTAGTAAAAGTATAGCTATTTGATCATACTGATAAGAATTTTATCACTAGGACGCAATAACAGGACTATGCCAACATGTCATCTGTCTGTTTCTTCATCGCCGGGTGCATGATATACACAAGACAACTCTTTGTACAGCTAAAAACTGAAACTCACACTAGTTGGAAATCATCTAGTACTTAAATTAAAAAGAAAATTGGGCAGAAGTTCAGGCAGTGTTGCATATCTAACTATACATATAAATCACTACGGGTGTGTCATCACAAAATATCAATCGAATAGAAGACTTACAATAACACTCTCAGTGGAGGGATTGAGCCCTTCTTTTTTGCTCGTCTTGCATGCCTGGAATTTTTGCAGCAGACTTACCGCACCTTTCTGCAAAGTGAGCGGAACACATTATCAAAATATAAGAAGCACAAAGTCTGTAGAAGATTAAAAACTAATTATTCTTACTATTGCGCTCAGGTAGACAACCAATGCATGAGATCCAGTTCGGTTTGTTAAGCGTTGTGTGACACGGTTTCTCTTGTTTTTCTCAGTGTTCACAAACCATATCGTAATCTTTGGATCAAACCAGTGGTCGAGAAGATCTATCCAGTGTTGGTCAGTCATAGTGTGTTCCATAGGAGTCGTTCTTTGAATATCCTTGCTTGCCTTACCATCAAAGTATTTACTCTTTAGCCTATGGCGCTGCCAGCGCAAAGAATAGGAGAACATGTCCATGAGAACATACTCTACATCCTCATTATTCTGATCAAAGTTAAATTTTTTTTGTCGGCAAAAATGGAACATTTGATGTGTTATGTGACTTAGAATAGAACCAAGAGCAAGCTTGAATGCATGGGACAGAGCACCATGACTTACATGTAACTTCTGCAGTAATGAATTGTGATGGTCAAGGGTCTTGGCGAAGCGGCATACATTCTAGGCATCAAGATTTATAGAGATAGATCAAGACGCCTAATAGGGCTTTCACAAAGTACATACTTGGACAAAGTTCTAAAGAAGTTTAGAATGGAAGATAGCAAGAAAGGGTTCGTGCCCATGTTGTCAGGTAAGACCTTGAGTAAAACTCAAAGTCCAGCTACGGCAGAAGATAGAGAGAAAATGAATAAAATTCCCTATGCCTCGGCCATAGGTTCTATCATGTATGCCATGCTGTGTACAAGACCGGATATAGCACATGCTGTTAGTTTGACTAGCAGATATCAAAGTGATCCTGGAGAGGAACACTGGACAGCGGTCAAGAATATCCTAAAGTACCTAAATAGGACTAAGGATATGGTTCTTTCTTATGGAGGTGATGAACAGCTTGTTGTAAACGGTTACACCGATGCTAGTTGGAACACCGATCCGGATGACTCAAAGTCACAGTCGGGTTACGTATTTATTTTGAATGGTGCTGCAGTAAGCTGGAGGAGTGCGAAGCAAAGCGTTGTGGCGAAATCTTCAACTGAATCGGAATACATAGCTGCTTCGGAGGCTACACAAGAAGCCGTTTGGATGAAGGAATTCATTACTGAACTCGGCGTGGTTCCCAGTGCATTGGACCCGATGGCCATCTACTGTGACAACACAGGTGCCATAGCTAATGCGCAGGAGCCAAGGTCACATAGCAAGCTGAAGCACATCAAGCTACGTTTCCATGCTATTCGCGAGTATGTCCGAGATGGTGACATAAAGATTTGCAAAGTACACACTGATCTGAATGTGGCAGATCCGTTGACTAAACCTCTCCCTAGGGCAAAGCATGACCAACACCAAAACGCCATGGGTGTTCGGTATATTACCATGTAATCTAGATTATTGACTCTAGTGCAAGTGGGAGACTGTTGGAGATATGCCCAAGAGGCAATAATAAAAGTGATTATTATTATATCTTTGTGTTTATGATGAATGTTTACATCCCATGCTATAATTGTATTATTAGGAAACACTAATACATGTGTGTTTTGTAAACATATAAGAGTCCCTAGTAAGCCTCTTGTTGAACTAGCTTGTTGATTAATTGATGATCATGGTTTCCTGATCATGGACATTGGATGTGATTAATAACAAGGTTATATCATTGGGAGAATGATGTGATGGACACACACCCATAGTAAGCGTAGCATAAGATCAAGTCATTAAGTTCACATTGCTGTAAGCTTTCAAATACATAGTAACCTATTCCTTCGACCATGAGGTTATGTTAATCACCATCACCGGATGAATACTTTGATAACATCAAACGCCGCTTCGTAACTGGGTGGTTATAAAAGTGTCATTGGGTATTCTGAAAGTATGTGTTGAAGCTCATGAACCAAGATTGGGATTTGTCCATCCATATGACGGATAGATATGCTCTGGGCCCTCTCGGTGGAATGTCATCTAGTTAGCTTGCAAGCATGTGACTAGGTCACAAGGGATGACATATCACGGAACGAGTAAAGAGTACTTATCAGTAACGAGGTAGAACTAGGTATGGAGATACCGACGATCAAACCTCGGATAAGTATAATATCGTGAGACAAAGGGAATTAGTTTCGTATGTAAATGGTTCAATCGATCGCGAAGTCATCGTTGAGTATGTGGGAGCCATTATGGATCTCCAGGTCCCGCTAATGGTTATTGATATGAGATGTGTCTCTATCATGTCTACATATTCACGAACCGTAGGGTGACACACTTAAGGTTCGAAGTTGTTTTAAGTAGATATGGAATGTGCGTTGGAGACCGAATGTTGTTCGGAGTCTCGGAATGGATCCGGGACATCACGAGGAGATCCGGAATGGTCCGGAGAATAAGATTCATATATAGGAGATCATTTTATGAGATAGGAAATGTTCCGGAGTGTTTGCATGAGGATTCTAGAAGGTTTCGGAATGTTCCGGAAGGTTCTAGAAGATATCTTGGAGTTTGCTTGAAAATCAAGATAGGGATCAAGGAGTCCTGGTGGGTCAAGATACGGATTCGTGGGGGAGGAGGACTCCTCCCCCACCTCCAACCCGCCGGCCTAGGAGGAGAGGAGTCCTACAAGGACTCCCCTCCCCATGGCGCCCTCCCCTCTTTAAATAGAGGGGCAGGGGGCGCCCCCTCCTCGAACGCTCCCATAACGTCTAATCTCTGCCGCCTCTCTCCTCCACCATATTCTGCACAGGCATAGGCGAAGCCCTGCAGAATTCTCTACTCCACCACCACCACCACGCCGTCGTGCTGCTGGGATTCCGTGGAGAAGATCTACTACCTCCGCTGCTCGCTGGAACGGGGAGAGGAAGGTCTGCTTCGACTCCGCACGTGTGACCGACTGCGGAAGCGCTGCCGAATTGTGGCGCCGGAAGGATCGTCTACTTGACCAAGGGCGGAAGCGCTGCTGGAACGCGACGCCGAAAGGATCGTCTACTTGACCAAGGGCGGAAGCGCTGCTGGAACGCGACGCCGGAAGGATCGTCCACACGATCTTGAGATCGGCAAGTGATCGACTACATCAACCACGAGATCTAATCTCGTTAACGCTTTCGGATCTACGAGGGTTAGTTCCTATCTATCTCGTTGCTCATGTCTCATAGATTAGATCTTGGCTTTTATCTGGATTGGATCTAGGTTTTGTTCGTTCTTGCGGTAGAAAATTTTTGTTTTCCATGCTACGAACCCATCAGTGGTATCAGAGCCGTATCTATGCGTAGATCTGTTGCACGAGTAGAACACAATGGTTTTGTGGGCGTTGATGCTTTTGTTGTCGGTGTCTTAGCGTGTACTTTGCATCTTGCGGTATGGTGGGATGAAGCGGCTCGGGCTAACATTACATGTCATCGCACATGAGACTTGCTCCACGCTTGACGTGCAACTTGCCTTGCACAAGTGGCTTTGCGGGTGTCTGTCTCTCTCACCATAGTTAAGATTCAATTTACAATGAGCATCTTGACAACACTTGTATCAACGTTGTGGTTCATGTTCGTAGGTAAGATCGGTCTTATGCGAAAGCCCCAAACCACGTAAAACTTGCAAAGAAAATTAGAGGCGTCTAACTTGTTTTTGCAGGGGTTTTGTGATGTGATATGGCCAACATGTGATTGTGATTGTATTTGATGTATGCAATGATCCTTGTTGTAATATGGCAACCGGCAGGAGCCTAATTGTTGTCTTTAATTCTGTTAAGACCTGCGTGTCTATTCATCTTGTAATAGCTTTATTCCAAGTAGTTGTAATAGTTGCTGGCGATGATGGACAACCATGAAGCGGCGCCACTGACCTTGACGCAATCCTGGTGATGATGGAGATCATGTTCGTGCTTTGGAGATGGAGATCAAAGGCACAAGAAGAAAAGGCCATATCATATCACACTTATTATGAATTGCCTGTGATGTTAATCCTTTATGCATCTTGTATTGCTTAGATCGCGACGGTAGCATTATAAGATGATCCCTCTCACTAAATATCAAGTAATAAAGTGTTCACCCTAAGTTGGCACCGTTGCTAAGACTCGTCGTTTCGAAGCATCTCGTGATGATCGGATGTGATAGATTCTACGTGTGCATACAACGGGTGCAAGCTAGATTTGCACATGCGGAAACTAAGGTTGTCTTGACGAGCCTAGCATGTACAGACATGGTCTCGGAACACGGAATACCGAAAGGTAGAGCATGAGTCATATAATTGATATGATGAACATGAAGATTGTTCGCCGATGAAACTACATCTTCTCTCGTGAAGATCGGACTTGGTGTAGTGGACTTGGTTCGTGTAATCACTAAGACAATGTGAGGGATGTTGTTTTGAGTGGGAGTTCACCTAGTTAGTTTAATAATTAAACTTGAACTCAATTTGTCATAAACTTAGTCTAAAACTACTTGCAAATTGTTGTATATTATGGCGACCCCCTCCATCAATTTCAATGCGTTCCTAGAGAAAGAAAAGCTTAAAAATAATGGAAGCAATTTCACGGACTGGTTCCGTGGACTGAAGATCGTCCTCAGGGCTGGTCAGTTGACCTATGTGCTCGATGCACCGCTAGGTGACCCACCTGCAGATAATGCCACCGATGACGAAAAGAATGTTTTCGCCACTCGGAAGAATCATTACTCTACAGTTCAGTGTGCCATCCTGTACGGTTTAGAAGCGGAGCTCCAACAGCGTTTTGAGCACCACGACCCGTTCGAGATCATTAAGGAGCTCAGGCTAATTTTTGAGACTCGCGCGGCAATGGAGAGCTATGAGGCCTCCGAGAAGTTCTTTAACTGTAAGATGGAAGAAGGAAGCTCCGTTAGCGAGCACGTGCTCACCATGTCTGGGTACGCTAAGAAGCTCCAAGAGTTGGGAATATCGATTCCTAATGAATTGGGGATTCACCGTCTCCTTCAATCACTGCCACCAAGTTACAAGAACTTTGTGATGAACTACAACATGCACTGCATGAACAAGACGTTGCCTGAACTGTCGTCCATGCTAAAAACTGCTGAAGTGGAGATCAAGAAGGAGCACCAAGTGTTGATGGTCAATAAGACCACCAATTTCAAGAAACGGGGCAAGCCCAAGAACAAGGGCAACTTCAAGAAGGACGGCAAGAAAGCTGTCGCACCTGGTAAGAAGCCCAAGGCTGGTCCTAATCCTGAAACCGAGTGTTTCTACTGCAAGGGTGCTGGTCACTGAAAGCGTAACTGCCCCAAGTACCTGGCAGATCTGAAGAACGGCAACATCAAGAAGAAAGGTATATTTGATATACATGTTATAGATGTGTATCTCACTAGTAATCGTAGTAGTGCCTGGGTATTTGATACTGGTTCGGTTGCTCATATATGTAACTCGAAACAGGAACAGCGGAATAAACGAAGACTGGCAAGAGATGAGGTGACGATGCGCGTTGGAAATGGCTCCAAGGTTGATGTGATCGCCGTCGGCACGCTCCCTCTACATCTACCTTCGGGATTAGTTTTAAATTTAAATAATTGTTATTTGGTGCCTTCGTTAAGCATGAACATTATATCTGGATCCTGTTTATTGCGAGACGGTTACTCTTTTAAATCTGAGAATAAAGGTTGTTCGATTTATATGAGTAATATCTTTTATGGTAATGCACCTGAGATGAATGGTTTATTCTTACTGAATCTCGATAGTAGTGATACACATGTTCACAACATAGATGCTAAACGAATTAAATTGAATGATAATTCTACATACATGTGGCACTGTCGTCTTGGTCACATTGGAGTGAAGCGTATGAAGAAACTCCATTCTGATGGACTTCTTGAATCACTTGATTTTGAATCACTTGAAAGATGCGAAGCATGTCTAATGGGAAAAATGACTAAGACTCCATTCTCTGGGACAATGGAGCGAGCTGCAGACTTATTGGAAATAATACATACCGATGTGTGCGGTCCAATGAGTGTAGCATCGCGTGGTGGATATCGTTATGTTCTCACCTTCACGGATGACTTGAGTAGATATGGGTATGTCTACTTCATGAAACATAAGTCCGAAACTTTCGAGAAGTTTAAGGAATTTCAAAGTGAAGTGGAGAATCATCGTAACAAGAAGATTAAGTTTCTGCGTTCTGATCGCGGGGGTGAATATCTAAGTTACGAGTTTGGCATGCATTTAAAGAAATGTGGAATACTTTCACAGTTGACACCGCCGGGAACACCACAGCGTAATGGTGTGTCCGAACGTCGTAATCGAACTCTCTTAGATATGGTTCGGTCTATGATGTCTCTTACAGATTTACCGTTATCATTTTGGGGCTATGCATTAGAGACAGCCGCATTCACTTTAAATAGGGCACCATCTAAATCCGTTGAAACGACACCGTACGAATTGTGGTTTGGTAAGAAACCTAAGTTGTCGTTCCTTAAAGTTTGGGGTTGCGAAGCATACGTAAAGAAGTTACAACCTGATAAGCTAGAACCCAAAGCGGAGAAATGCGTCTTCATAGGATACCCTAAAGAAACAATTGGGTATACCTTCTATCATAGATCCGAAGGCAAAGTTTTTGTTGCAAAGAATGGATCCTTTCTTGAGAAGGAGTTTCTCTCGAAAGAAGTGACTGGAAGGAAAGTAGAACTCGATGAGGTTATTGAACCTTCTCTCGGATTTGAGAGTAGCGCAGCACCGGAAGATGTTTTGGTGCCGCCTGCACCAATAGAAGAGGAAGCTAATGATAATGATCATGAAACTTCGAACGAAGTTACTACTGAACCTCGCAGGTCAACGAGGGTTCGTACCACTCCTGATTGGTATGACTCTGCCTTGAACGTCATGTTGGTGGACAACGCCGATGACCCTGCGACGTATGAAGAAGCTATGGTGAGCCCAGATTCCGACAAATGGCTAGAAGCCATGAAATCCGAAATGGGATCCATGTACGAAAACCAAGTGTGGACTTTGGTGGACTTACCGGATGGCCGTAAGGCTGTCGAGAACAAATGGATTTTCAAGAGAAAAACAGATGCTGATGGTAATGTTACCGTCTATAAAGCTCGACTTGTCGCGAAAGGGTTCCGACAAATTCAAGGAGTTGACTATGATGAGACATTCTCACCAGTAGCGAAGCTAAAGTCTGTGAGGATTTTGTTAGCAATTGCTGCATATTTCAATTATGAGATTTGGCAGATGGATGTCAAAACGGCGTTCCTTAATGGTGACATTGAGGAAGAGTTGTATATGGTACAACCCAAGGGTTTTGTCGATCCTAAAGATGCTAACAAGGTATGCAAACTTCAGCGCTCCATTTATGGACTGAAGCAAGCATCCCGTAGTTGGAATCAACGTTTTGATAAGGTAATCAAAAACTTTGGATTTATACAAACTTATGGAGAAGCTTGTATTTACAAGAAAGTGAGTGGGAGCTCTGTAGCATTCCTAGTACTGTATGTAGATGACATATTGTTGATTGGGAATGATATAGAACTTCTTAATAGCGTCAAAACCTATTTGAATAATAGTTTTTCAATGAAGGATCTTGGCGAAGCGGCATACATTCTAGGCATCAAGATTTATAGAGATAGATCAAGACGCCTAATAGGGCTTTCACAAAGTACATACTTGGACAAAGTTCTAAAGAAGTTTAGAATGGAAGATAGCAAGAAAGGGTTCGTGCCCATGTTGTCAGGTAAGACCTTGAGTAAAACTCAAAGTCCAGCTACGGCAGAAGATAGAGAGAAAATGAATAAAATTCCCTATGCCTCGGCCATAGGTTCTATCATGTATGCCATGCTGTGTACAAGACCGGATATAGCACATGCTGTTAGTTTGACTAGCAGATATCAAAGTGATCCTGGAGAGGAACACTGGACAGCGGTCAAGAATATCCTAAAGTACCTAAATAGGACTAAGGATATGGTTCTTTCTTATGGAGGTGATGAACAGCTTGTTGTAAACGGTTACACCGATGCTAGTTGGAACACCGATCCGGATGACTCAAAGTCACAGTCGGGTTACGTATTTATTTTGAATGGTGCTGCAGTAAGCTGGAGGAGTGCGAAGCAAAGCGTTGTGGCGAAATCTTCAACTGAATCGGAATACATAGCTGCTTCGGAGGCTACACAAGAAGCCGTTTGGATGAAGGAATTCATTACTGAACTCGGCGTGGTTCCCAGTGCATTGGACCCGATGGCCATCTACTGTGACAACACAGGTGCCATAGCTAATGCGCAGGAGCCAAGGTCACATAGCAAGCTGAAGCACATCAAGCTACGTTTCCATGCTATTCGCGAGTATGTCCGAGATGGTGACATAAAGATTTGCAAAGTACACACTGATCTGAATGTGGCAGATCCGTTGACTAAACCTCTCCCTAGGGCAAAGCATGACCAACACCAAAACGCCATGGGTGTTCGGTATATTACCATGTAATCTAGATTATTGACTCTAGTGCAAGTGGGAGACTGTTGGAGATATGCCCAAGAGGCAATAATAAAAGTGATTATTATTATATCTTTGTGTTTATGATGAATGTTTACATCCCATGCTATAATTGTATTATTAGGAAACACTAATACATGTGTGTTTTGTAAACATATAAGAGTCCCTAGTAAGCCTCTTGTTGAACTAGCTTGTTGATTAATTGATGATCATGGTTTCCTGATCATGGACATTGGATGTGATTAATAACAAGGTTATATCATTGGGAGAATGATGTGATGGACACACACCCATAGTAAGCGTAGCATAAGATCAAGTCATTAAGTTCACATTGCTGTAAGCTTTCAAATACATAGTAACCTATTCCTTCGACCATGAGGTTATGTTAATCACCATCACCGGATGAATACTTTGATAACATCAAACGCCGCTTCGTAACTGGGTGGTTATAAAAGTGTCATTGGGTATTCTGAAAGTATGTGTTGAAGCTCATGAACCAAGATTGGGATTTGTCCATCCATATGACGGATAGATATGCTCTGGGCCCTCTCGGTGGAATGTCATCTAGTTAGCTTGCAAGCATGTGACTAGGTCACAAGGGATGACATATCACGGAACGAGTAAAGAGTACTTATCAGTAACGAGGTAGAACTAGGTATGGAGATACCGACGATCAAACCTCGGATAAGTATAATATCGTGAGACAAAGGGAATTAGTTTCGTATGTAAATGGTTCAATCGATCGCGAAGTCATCGTTGAGTATGTGGGAGCCATTATGGATCTCCAGGTCCCGCTAATGGTTATTGATATGAGATGTGTCTCTATCATGTCTACATATTCACGAACCGTAGGGTGACACACTTAAGGTTCGAAGTTGTTTTAAGTAGATATGGAATGTGCGTTGGAGACCGAATGTTGTTCGGAGTCTCGGAATGGATCCGGGACATCACGAGGAGATCCGGAATGGTCCGGAGAATAAGATTCATATATAGGAGATCATTTTATGAGATAGGAAATGTTCCGGAGTGTTTGCATGAGGATTCTAGAAGGTTTCGGAATGTTCCGGAAGGTTCTAGAAGATATCTTGGAGTTTGCTTGAAAATCAAGATAGGGATCAAGGAGTCCTGGTGGGTCAAGATACGGATTCGTGGGGGAGGAGGACTCCTCCCCCACCTCCAACCCGCCGGCCTAGGAGGAGAGGAGTCCTACAAGGACTCCCCTCCCCATGGCGCCCTCCCCTCTTTAAATAGAGGGGCAGGGGGCGCCCCCTCCTCGAACGCTCCCATAACGTCTAATCTCTGCCGCCTCTCTCCTCCACCATATTCTGCACAGGCATAGGCGAAGCCCTGCAGAATTCTCTACTCCACCACCACCACCACGCCGTCGTGCTGCTGGGATTCCGTGGAGAAGATCTACTACCTCCGCTGCTCGCTGGAACGGGGAGAGGAAGGTCTGCTTCGACTCCGCACGTGTGACCGACTGCGGAAGCGCTGCCGAATTGCGGCGCCGGAAGGATCGTCTACTTGACCAAGGGCGGAAGCGCTGCTGGAACGCGACGCCGAAAGGATCGTCTACTTGACCAAGGGCGGAAGCGCTGCTGGAACGCGACGCCGGAAGGATCGTCCACACGATCTTGAGATCAGCAAGTGATCGACTACATCAACCACGAGATCTAATCTCGTTAACGCTTTCGGATCTACGAGGGTTAGTTCCTATCTATCTCGTTGCTCATGTCTCATAGATTAGATCTTGGCTTTTATCTGGATTGGATCTAGGTTTTGTTCGTTCTTGCGGTAGAAATTTTTTGTTTTCCATGCTACGAACCCATCAGATCATGCACTTGCTTCTACAAATTGCAATGCAGCAAATCAATCAGTAAATAACACGCAAGATGCAACAAATATCCATGTTTAGGGTACTCGACCAGGCCATGTTTCTATACCAGTTGTGTTGTGCCGAGCAGGGCTAGATCCGCATGTCCAAAACTCTTGAGGATTCCTTGGCAAGACAGGGCATGTTTTGGCAGTACATCACCTTCCATGCCTTACAAAAAATATATACAAGTATGACAAGACAGGGCAAGAAAAGGTTGAACTACTCTCAAAAATAAAATGCATAACGATAGCCCGCGTATATGCAAAATGTTGTAAACCATTGTCTCGGGAGGATTGTTGGGGGTTATCATTGGGCTGGCGAGGCTTCGTACTAGTGCAAGATAACCAATTTGGCTTGACGACTAGCAGTTGCCTTCTTTTCTCTTTGAACCTACCCCGTAGTACTTCAACTAGCATGCATTAGAAATAATTGGTAACGAGAAGGCACAGCAAGGAAGCGATGAACTACATTCGGAAGTAGTAGTAAAGTGCAAGGAAAGTGGGATGAGTAAGTGTGTAGCAACCTTCGTCTCGGTTGTACGGAGTTCGAACCATCGCCCTGGTGAGGGGTCCGCGTGGCGTACGCATCTCTCAGTTGGGGTGATGGGGAAGCTGACTCTCTGAGTGGGGGAAGCAGATGTGATGAAGCAACGACAGTAGCGTGTATGACGGCGTTGCTGAGTAGACTCTGGCGACCTGGAAGTCGGCTAAGGAGGGATGGGATAGAGGATGATGTGAGTATGGATTGTGGAGTCGGCGGGCGAGCGAGCGAGAGGCCCGTCAGTATGGAGGTAGCTAGCGTTTGCTGAGAGCTGAGAAGTGAAGGAAGGGTTAAATTTTGGGAAAGGTAGAAGGGAGGGTCCTGCCAATAATCCTCTAAAATTTTGAACTAGAAGATCCCGCCAATATCACGTGAAAATTTAGTGCTGAATCGCGCTTGGCTCACCTCCCGAGTAGTATTAAAAGAAAGGCTCGAAAAGCAGCACACATCGAATGCGATGGGACGGTGGCGTGTGCAGCTTGTGAAGAATAGTCGGAGTCTAGTACGGTGGTGGATAGATGAAAAAGAAAATTAGGGTGGTGCTAGCTGCCAGCCGTGGCCCTCATAAAAACTAAATAAATATTTCAAATTCGTGTAAATACATCAAATAATTGATCCAACGGTTAGCATTCAAAGTTATATGTATGAATGGGGCCCATATACTGTATTGAGCAAAACGGCTGAGTGAACTTGGGTTTCTTAGCTAAATAGTGCACATATGCATATGCCAACTCGTTTGAACTAATTTAGGCAGACATCACTGTAATTTAAGTGGTTTAATTTAGCTACAAATCATAAAAACTCATAGAGCCTAGGAATCACAAGGAAAACATGCATGCTCCGCAATGTCCCGCAATATGGCGCGCTTGTCGCATTCCGAGCCAAATTCTTCTGGTTTTCTTTACTAGTATAAAACATCCTCATAATCACTTGGAAAAGTGAAAAATGTTCTTTCATAATTGTCTAAAACTCCCACGGTCAACATTGTTTACTACACCAAGACGCACCCATCTACCCGATGTGAGAACCGTATCATAAAGTGTAGCTAGGGTATCGATATATATGGCCATGACCTTATTGGTCATTCGGACTGAAACCCAAGAATGTTCATACATTGTAGGCTACTAGTAAATTGCACGTGACATGCACGTGAGACTCGGATAATAGACATCTGACATATCATTATTATATAAAATTATAATAGGTAACGCACAAAAAATTATAAATTTGATCAACATATATAAAGTATGGGTGTATATTTGGTTCTTGTACTTTGTATCATCATGTAGAAGTCAAAGATTATTAGCTACCTAACACTTGAAATTTTTGGTGACATGGTCTAGAGAAACGAGGGAGAGGATTCTAGGAGTATGACGGAGAAGTTTGTTTTGAGGTTTGTGCATAGCATTCATTCTGCTAAATACTATCTATAGAATCTTCCAAATGCTCGAATGGAAAAGAAGATCCAACGGTTGGAAATATTGGGATTCACGAGTATTGATCCAACGGTCATCATTCAAAGTTATTCGTATCTTACCACTATTAGTAAATTGCACATGCCCTGCACGTGAGACTTAGATAATAGACGCCTGGCATATCATCACTATATAAAATTATCTCTACTATTATAATTGAGCAGTTTTGAATTGGATCCATAGCACCAATCCTGACCGTTGGGATGTTAGATCCAATGGTTCAAAGGAGCTAGATTTGTGTTAAATAGTATCTAGAGCAAACTCCACCGTTTTCTAGAACCATCATTTCACCACCCCAAAAAATTCATAGCACAGTAGGTTGTATTCTTAATATGTGTAGATAGTTATTATTAATAGACTTAATTTATGCATTTTGGGGTGGTGACATGATGGTTCTAGAATATGGTGGAGTTTGCTCTAGGTCTGTACTATATATTCAACATGAGACTAGTTTCTCTGAACCATTGGATCTAACAGCCCAATGGTCAAGATTGGTGTTATGGATACAATTCAAAACTGCTCCACTACAGTAGTAGAAACAATACCGCCTACTGTGCTATGAAATTTTGGGGGTGGTGGCATGATGGTTCTAGAACATGCATGGTGGAGTTTGCTCTAGGTACTATTCAACACGAATCCAGCTTATCTGGACCATTATTGGATGTAACAACCCAATGGTTAGGATTGGTGCTATGGATCCAATTCAAAACTACTCCATTGTAGTAGTAGAGATAGAGATATCTTACCACTATATAGTGTATGAATAACTTTGAATATTGACCGTTGGATCAAGACACATGAATCCCAACATTTCCAGCTGTTGGATCTTCTTTTTCATTCTAGCATCTAGAAGATTCTATTGATAGTCTTCAGCATAATGAATATTATGCACAAACCTCAAAACACACTTCTCTATCATACTAGAATCTTCTCCCTCGTAGCTAATAATCGTTGACTTCTACATGATCTTATCTTATCTTATCTTACCACTATATAGTGTACGAATAACTTTGAATGTTGACCGTTGGATCAAGATTCACGAATCCCAGCATTTCTAGCTATTGGATATCATGTAGAGGTCAACGATTATTAGCTATCTAAAACTTTAAATTTTTGGTAACATGGTCTAGAGAAATGGGGGAGAATATTCTAGAATGATAAGTGTTATTTGAGTTTTGTGCATAGCATTCATTGTGATGTAGACTATCAATAGAATCTTCTAGATGCTTGAATGGAAAAGAAGATCCAATGTCTCAAAATGATGGGATTCACAAATCTTGATCCAACGGTCAATATTCAAAGTTGTTCCTACACTATATAGTGCTAAGATCATGTAGAAGTTAACGATTATTAGCTATCTAAAACATGATTTTTTTGGTTACATGGTCTAGAGAAATGAGGGAGAAGATTCTAGAATGATGAGGAAAGTGTGTTTTGAGTTTTGTGCATAGCATTCATTGTGATGAAGACTATCAATAGACTCTTCTAGACCGTTAAAAAAATAGAATCTTCTATATGCTAGAATGGAAAAGAAGATCCAACGGCTGGAAATGTTGGGATTCGCGAGTCTTGATCAAACGGTTAATATATAGTGCTGAGATTATAACAGGTAAAGCAGAAAAAATATAAATTTGATCAACATCTATAAAATATTGGTGTATATATATTTGGTTCTTGTACTTTGTATATCATGTAGAAGTACGTCAACGATTATTATCTATCTAAAACTTTAAAATTTTGGTAACATGGTCTAGAGAAATGAGGGAGAAGATTCTAGAATGATGGAGAGGTGAGTTTTGTGCATAGCATTCATTGTAATAAAGATTATCAATAGAATCTTCAAGATGCTAGAATGTAAAAGAAGATCCAACGGCTGGAAATGTGGGGATCCACGAGTCTTGATCCAACGGTCAAAATTCAAAGTATTCGTACACTATATGGTGGTAAGATCATGTAGAAGTCAACGATTATTAGCTACTAGTAAGTTGCATGTGCCTTGCATGTTAGACTCAGATAGTAGACGTATGACATGTTTTGGGTAGCTAATAATCTTTGACTTCTACATGATGATACTAGAACCAAATATACACCCATACTTTATGTATGTTGATCAAATTTATAATTTTTTCTGTTTTACCTTTTATAATTTTATATAATGATGATATGTCATACGTCTATTATCCGAGTCTCACGTGCATGGCACTCCTCTTGCTACTCTCGCGCTGCCTACCTTTTGGAGTAGCAGTACAGAATGAGGTGGAGTAGAAAAAATATTTCCATCGCTTAGTAGAGTTGTTACTTTTCCTAGTATTTGGAAACTCGCATTGGCAAAGTTGTTTACCAATACCAAGATGCACACATCTACTTTCTTGTAGTACTACCAAATTACCATAAACTATGATGCATATATGTCCATGACCTTGCTTGGTCGCTCGTCTTGAAACCTGTTCATACTTATACATGGTAGGCCATTTTTGTGAAGCGGGTTTCTTCAAAACTTGTGAAAACTCATGTTTATTATTTTTCATGGCAGGCAATACAAGAAAAAGGACGCCATGAATCTTTGAAAACTCACAGTCGTGTTCTCCATATATTGGCTGTCTGGTGGGCAACTTCAAAAGATTTTTTTGAAATTTAAAGAGCAATTGGCAGCTCACATGTGGTTCGATATAATTTCACCTAATTTTGACAGACTCCCTCCGATCCATATTAATATTCATAGATTCATCTAGATTGAAATGTATCTAGTCATGTTTCTGTGCTAGATATATATATCTGAATCTAGACAAATCTAAGAATATTAATTTGAATCAGATACAGTAGTGTAATTTAATTGGGTTAATTTATCTACGAACCTTGAAAACTCAAAGAACCTAGGAATCGCAAGTAAAACATGGATCGTTCGCTATGTCCGGAAACATGGTGCGCTTCTCACATCCAGTGCCACATTCTTCTGATTTTCTTTAATGCTAGTACCAAACATCCCCATAATCAGTTGGAAAAGTGAAAAATGTTTTTTCCTAATTGTTCGAAACTCCCACGGACAACATTGTTTACTAGGCCAAGATGCACCCATCTACCCGATGTTAGAACCCTATGTAAAAGTGTAGCTAGGGTATACATCGATATAGAAGGTCATGACCTTATTGGTCATTCATGCTGAAAACCAAGAATTAATAATGTTACATCATGGTGGGTTATAATGTGAATCCCTTTTCCCTAAGGTTGTTGAATCTCATGTTTATCATTTTTCTTGGCAATTAATAATACTACTAGCAAAAGTACCCCAATCGTAATGATGTCTCATGTTTTTGTTTTATGCTTTATTTTGTTTGAATGTTTTCCATACGCGGTCAAATTTGTCGGTATGCAAATAGTAATCAGTAATGGCATTTTTCAAAACTATTGTTGGCCCATGATATATTGGCTGTCTGGGTACCTTCAAAAGAATTTTGGATATTTTCAAGAGTAATAGTCTATCACGCTCACATGTATTCAAGTTTGACCTAATTTCATTTAATCGACTTAGAGTCATGCATTTAAGTACACGTGGAGCTTTAGCTTGGAAGTTTGAAAAACACTTAAACTTGGGAACTATAAGAAAGAATTATCCACTATACGAAAATTTGGTGGGGCCATTCTTTTTTAATTTTCTACCAGTAAAAGTACTTG
Organism: Avena eriantha; assembly: GCA_910589775.1. Lineage (NCBI taxonomy): Eukaryota > Viridiplantae > Streptophyta > Magnoliopsida > Poales > Poaceae > Avena > Avena eriantha. The sequence continues at coordinate 230,737,021 of OU342744.1, read as the reverse complement.
AAAAACTCATACTTCTGGTATTGCCTACTATATCATGTATTAGTATGTATGAACTTTCTTGCGTTTCAAGCCAAATGACCAAGGTCATGGACACACCCTGTCTTCATCAAGATATGACCGTGTGCCCATATTTTGGTATAGCTAGGTTAGTGCATGTTAGCATGCATGGTAAAGAAGTAAAAGTATTTTTGGAAGGAAGTGCGACCAATATGGCTTAGACTTCATAGCATGTGCCATTTATTTACTATAGTACATAAAGTGGTTGGATAAATTACATGTTAAATTTTTCAAGCTTAATTTTCTAGCTAATTTTACCCACTCAGACGAATTTTCTTCGAATTAGGTCTAAATTAATATTCTACAAGTGCGTGAGAGCTAGTTCAATAGTATAACCGAGTGTTAGGTATAACAAAGTGATACGTCATCTATTGTCGACTTTATACCACCATGTACAATACCTAACATTTGAACTATAGAACAACTAACATTACATGCAGCAACCTCATCAAAAAGCAAGAAGATTAAACAGGAATAAAATGAAAAACATTTCTATGCCCGCTTGAAAAATCCTAAAACTTAGGAATTGTAAAAAAGCATGGTACACTTAGTCTGAAAATTAGGGCAGTGGCATTCTTTATTTATTTTTTAGAACCTGGGTATCGTAGGTCCTGAAGGAGCGAGACACTCCAATTAGCGCACTAGGGTTTGTAGTCGTCGCAATGTGGTTTGAGGACCTTTTTGTAATTATTATTATTACTTGAGACTTTTTGTATTGGTGTAGATGATTATTAATCCAGTAGATGGCTTGAATTTCGGGGGGGGGGGGGGGGACGGTTCCTAGAAGTAGATCGGTGTGTCGTATCAAGTCACACATGTGCAGCGCCACGTAGCGGACGAGGAAGAGACAAGCCGGACTGTGCACCCGCGGCTGCAGAGAAGAGATCGATGGAGGATGGATGGTGAGAGCCCGTGAAGGAGAGAGAAAACACAACTTGTTTTGCATGCATATTACTACTAGTAGGTCCATATATTTACTACTAGTGGAGTGTACCTCGTGTCAGCAACCCATCATAGCTTTGCTCTGACATCGCACCGCCTTCCGACTCCTCCTCCCGTTGCTCTCGTGTTGCCTCCTTTTTTTGGAAGGAGCCGCCTCCCTTTTCGAGTAGTACTAGTACAGAAGTGGAGTACTTTGTTTTACAGAGAAAAATATTTCCATCGCTTAGAAAATTGGAGTTGTTACTTTTTCTAGTATTTGGGAACTCCCATTGGCAAAGTTGTTTACCAATGCCAAGATATGCACATCTACTTTCTTATACTACTACTACAAAATTCCCATAAACATGGATATGTCCGTGACCTTACTTGGTCGCTCGTCCTAAAACCTGTTCATACTTATACATGGTAGGCCATTTTTGTGAAGCGGCTTTTTTCAAAAGTTGTGAAAAACTCTTGTTTATTATTTTTCATGGCAGGTAGTACAAGCAAAAGGACGCCATGTATGAGTCCCCCTGTTTTTTGGGGCATATTTCTCTCTCTTTTTTCAAAGCAGGGTCAACTTTGCCGGCATGCAAAGTCTAGAAAGAAGTTGAATCTTTGAAAACTCTCGGTCGTGTTCTCCATATATTGGTTGTCTAGTGGGCAACTTCAAAAGATTTTTGTGGAATTTAAAGAGCAATTGGCAGCTCACATGTGGTTCGAAATAATTTGACATAATTTCGATAGACTCCCTCCGATTCATATTAATGTTCATAGATTCATCTAGATTCAAATGTATCTAGTCATGTTTCTGTGCTAGATGCATATACCCGAATATAGACAAATCTGAGAATATTAATTTGAATCAGAGACAGTAGTGTAATTTAAGTTGGTTAATTTTTCTACGAACCTTGAAAATTCAAAGAACCTAGGAATCACAAGTAAAACATGGGTGGTTCGCTATGTCCGAAAACATGGGAACCTCAAAACACTTCTCCATCATTCTAGAATATTCTCCCTCATTTTTCCAGACCATGTTACCAAATTTTGAAGTTTTAGATTAGCTAATAATCATTCACACTACATGATATACACAGTATAAGAACCAAATATACACCCATATATTATAGATGTTGATCAAATTTATATTTTTTCTGTTTTACCTATTATAATTTTATATGGTGATGATATGTCAGACGTCTATTATCTGAGTCTCATGTGCAGGGCACGTGCAACGTACTAGTTTACTACTAGTACTACATGAATTTGTTGGATAAATTACATGTTATATTTTTCAAGCTTAATTTTATACTCCCTCTGACCCAAATTAGTTGACTTAGTTTTATCTAGATTCGGATGTATCTTACACTAAAACAAGTCTAGATACATGAATCTAGACAAATCTAAGTCAACTAATTTGGGTCGGAGGGAGTAGCTAATTTTACCCGAAAGTGCATCATGCTTCAATTACCACGTTCGGTGGAATTAAAAGGTTACATCAAAAAATAGAAAATTACATCCAAGTCCATACAATTGGCACAAAGGCCCCTAAAAATTAGCTTGGAAAGGTAGTCGGGTCCGGCTCAATTTCAACCGAGCAGCTGAGTCATACTCTTGCTACTACTGTTTGCTTCACATACTCATGTGTTTTAATCATGGTCGAAGGGACGAGATTGCTTGGAACGAGTAGAGGAGCACACTGCCCCCCTACCGAGTCGATTCCCCTAGCCGCACCTTCGCTGGCCGCAGGTTCCTCGCGCTCGAGCTCGAACTTGAGCATGTCCTGATGGTGAGCAAGGGCCAGCATAGGATAGATAGGCTCGAGGGGACCCAGGATGGCATCGTCTGCCATGAGCACAGCGACCTGCCACCCACCCGAGTTGTCTGCCCCGGTCGCATGCCTGCTTGCCGCAGGTTCCTCGCGCGCGAGCTTGAACTCGAGCATGTCCTGATCGTAAGCAAGGGCCAACATAGGATCGATAGGCTCGAGGGGACCTAGGACGGCATCGGCCATGGCCACGACAACCTAGCGCCCACCCGAGTTGTCTGCCCCGGTCGCATTATTGTTGGCTGCAGGTTCCCGGCGGAAGGATTGGCCGCTGTCTCGCACGGGCTTAACTTGGCCATGGTTGATGTCCAGCCAGAGCACCTGCCCGGACGCAGCTCCATCATAGTCAAAAGGGAGGCACACCGGGACCGGCGCTTTGTTGTAGAGGTCCACTTTTGTTCGCATGCCGTGTTGACGCCTCCGTGACGCGGCCAGCGCAGGATTGCTAGCCTCGAGGGGGCCCAAAATCGCGTCGTCGGCCGGCAGGGCCAACACACGTTTACCACGGGCGACCAGGCGCTCTACAGAGGTGGCTCCAATGGCAGCATGTTCCCACCGGATGAACTATTTCGGGGCCTGGCCTCGAGCGGAAGCAGACCTCCGAGGACGACGCAGCCAATCCACCGGGATTCCTTCAAGTATTTGTGAGGGTAACATGCCTTTGGTGGAAGAAAGAAATTTCGTCGGAGAGTAGAATGAAGGAGAAAGTATAGTACTCCCTCCGACCCAAGTTAGTTGACTCAAATTTGTCAATATACAGATGTATCTAATACTAAATCATGTCTAGATACAATCGAATCTAGACAAATCTAAGTCAAGTAATTTGGGTCAGAGGGAGAACTAGTAGTACTACTAGCGGTGCTAATCATTTTTGACCAAGCATTTCTCCAAGGAGTACTTTTTTTAGATGCTCCAAGGAGTATGCAGAGCGACCGCTTGGCGGGACGTGAGTTTTTTCGCAGTCAGTGGTTGTCCGGGGCACTAACTCACAAGAGAAATATCATATCGGTACTTGTAGCGGCCGTACTTTTAGCTGGCCACAGTCTAGTCAGATAGTAGGAGTAGTAGTACTATACACTCTCGAAACAGAGGTGGCGAGAAGCTGGCAGCTCGAGCAACGAGTCTGGTAAGCTCTTGGAGTATGTACTCCAGTATACAGTAGTAATAAGTTGCACATGTCTGACCGTACAGTATGTCATATTATCTCTACTACTATAATGGAGCAGTTTTGAATTGGATCCATAGCACCAATCCTGACCATTGGGCTGTTAGATCCAATGGTTCAGAGCAGCTGGATTCGTGTTGAATAGTACCTAGATCAAACTCTACCATGCATGTTCTAGAACCATCATGTAACCACCCCAAAAATTTCATAGCACAGTAGGTTGTATTCTCTCTACCACTATAATGGAGCAGTTTTGAATATGAATGATCCATAGCACCAATCCTTATTGTTAGGTTGTTAGATCCAATGGTTTAGAGCAGTTGGATTCCTGTTGAATAGTACCTAGAGAAAACTCCACCATATTCTAGAACCACCATGTTGAATAGTACCCATGATATGTCATACGTTATTATCTGAGTCTCACGTGCACGGCACGTGCAACTTACTAGTCACTATATAGAAGTACTCCGGCACGTGAGACTCGCATATTCATTTTTTTTAGCTTTACCTATATTATATAAGCAAAATAGCCAGCTACACACAAGCGTAGCTGCGCATAGCCTATCCACCGTTGATTCTCTCCACTTTTGATATAGAGAGCACATATTTCCATACCCAAAACGGTGGATCCCCGTGTGAGGTTGTTAACACCGTTAGTTGATGGACCACAGAAACCCTAGTTGAGTAGCTGGACATTTTGAGCGCAAACCCTAATATCCTATGTACCATGGAATGCACAAAACCCTAATCAACCTAGGGTTTCATTCCTTGACTGACTGCGAACCCTAATGTACTATGTAAGAATTTTAACCCTGAATGTGCACCCACACGAGGAACGTCCTTAATGTATTTTCACATGTAGTAATGGATCCTTTTTTTAATGCCTCACTAATGCGTTACTAAACTGAACTCTTCGCCATGGTCCACGGTACAGTTTACACTTACTAGTTTTCATTTTCACCAAGACATTCTTCTATCCCAGCGATCACCAGAATCAAATAGCACACAAATTTCGACTACAATTTTTAGTCAAATGCTTCTAATCAGTCATTCAAAAACCCGTGACAGATAACTCAAGAACATGGCTAGTGCTGCAATTTCTGAATTCTTCTTTTCAAAAGAAAAACAAACCAATCGATCCAAATGGCATTTTACATTTTTGCTGTGCACACGTACTGATAGGGAATATGTATATGGGGACCACAACCATGCTCACCTTTTTCACCCGATTTTCACACAGCAAAACATCACTTGATTTTGGTCGATGATCTCTTGTATCTAAACAAACGCTGTTTCGTTTCCTATCATGTGTTGTCGCACGAGGCCTCAACAACGCCGGAACAAATCAATATGTTGATTGCCCTAACCAAAACAACCGTTGTTTATTTTTCAGCAAGCCCAAACCAAAACAAATGTTGATTCGTTTCTATGCGTGGATGCATGCGCGCGGTAGCATGCCCAACCCAAAACAACCCTTGTTTTGTTTCAACCATCTATACCTACTCTATACGTGCAATGTCAGCCCAATCCAAAACAACCCTTGTTTTGTTTCAACCATCTATACCTACTCTATGCATGCAACGTCAGCTATATATGCATTAATGCTAACACCCACACACCGTTAAATCTGCCATAGAACAGGAAATTGCAATTCCATGGTGGCATGCATGTGATCTCTTAATCCAACGGACGCATGCCTATGCACAGCTATACCTGTGAGTAGCAAATCCGTGTCGTATTATATAATCTTATCATACTATATTGTGTATGCAGTACTTTGAACTTTGAAAAATTGATCAAGCCTGGCAAATCCCAACATTGCAAACCGCTGGATCTTCTATCCATGCTAGCATATAGAACATTCCATTGATAGTCTTTAGCATAGTGAACGTTATGCACAAACCTCAGAACGCACTTCTCAATAATTCTAGATTCTTCTTCGTCAATTCTCTCGAGAATAATAAGTAATAGGTAGCTAGTAGTAGTAGGTTGATTTTTACATGACACAAGGTATAAGAACCAATTATATACCCTATACTTTATTGACGTGGCTTAAAATTATAATTATTTTTCAGTGATATCAACACAATCTCTTTCATCATTATAGTAGGTTGATTTCTACATGACACAAAGTACAAGAACCAATTATACACCCTATACTTTATGGACGTGGCTCAAAATTATAATTATTTTTTAGTGGTAGCAATATAATCTCTTTCATCATTAATTGTCGTGACACATATGCATTTTCCATGCATGTAATAAGGTCTTTGACAATGGGGGGGTCTCTTAGCGTGGCATACTAGTCAAAATGCTTTTGTGGCATGTCAATTAAGGAGGAGAGGGTGTTGTTGTATCTTACTAGTACGTAGTAGCTAAGATACACCCCTTGCACGTAATCATAGGCAAAAAGAGTTGACTGCCCAATAAAATGCATGCATGAGAGAAAAAAATATTAAATTAAGATACAACCTCTAAAATGCAATGCATTGGAGAGGTTGTCTATTAGGTATTCATAACTCCTATGATAACGTGCTAAGCTACACCCCATTGTGAAAGGCCTAATGCATGATACAGTACATACCACCTGATACCCCCATTGGGGCTAGTCTCATACTCTTATCCCAAACAGAGGTAGAGTAGTAGTACTAGTACCTCCATCCTGGAGTAGTACTGGAGTACAGTATTTAGTCTTCCACGTAGCCCTAGGTCGTCAAAGTGATGTGTACACCGGGTCAGAGGGAGATAATTAATCGAGGAACACAATGCTTCCCTAGTTTTCTCCACGCAGGTCTCTTGCCAAAGAGATAAGGTATCAGTTCATGGCCGTTTAATTTGGATGGACGGACGATATTGCCTAGAGTGAGATGAAGAATCTAGTACTCCTAGTATTAAACTATTGTATCAGTCTCTCTCGCTCGCTCTCATCAACCCTCTCAGATCTGCGCTCCTCCCTCTGCTCTCTCGCTCGGTCTCAACACCCCTCTCAGATCCGCCGCAGTTGAAGAAGACGGCTCTATGGCGGACGAGTGGTTTGAAGCTATGATTGACATGAGTGCAATGAGGTAGGTCTTCAGCTGCAGGCTGTGTTCTCAAATTGTTCATTGTCCCGCGTACATGGTTATTACTACTTCTTTCTTCATGATGTTTTCCACAGTGGTTCGATACAACTCTTGTTTTTGGGCTAAATCTCTTTTCCTTGCACGAGCAGTGCTTTGGCAAGGCCGCGGCACACATTGCATGTACACAATGTGTTGGAAAATTGTTCGATGGCCAGTGCTCGGGGTGTGAATACGGAGGCGTCTTCGAACCAACCACTACCGTGGATCAGATATCCTCGGGAATGAAGCTCAAGTGCATTAACAAGGATTGTGACATGGCTGGCAGCTTCCTCGAGTTCATCAAACACTAGACGGCGTGCTCGCACGGGCAGAGGGCGACATAAGTTCTTGACAAAAAAGAATCATATGATATTCGGGTGTTTATGTGTGTGCTGATTCTATCTAGAGTATGGTTTAGTTTCCGCCGTGGTTGTGTTGTACCTATACTAGTTATGTTATATACAAATTGAATCATCATCGCATCCACATAGTTTCTCTCTTTTATCTATAGCAAGGGGAAGTACCACTAGCCTGTGCATCTACATAGTTGCTCTCTTTTAGCTAAAAAGCTTGGAAATCCGTAGAACTTGGGTGGCCCTCCACATCGTATGCAAATATTGGTGTCCAAACCACTTTTCATCCATCCGGCACCGGTGCCTATGCTGCACCGACAATGCCACACAAAAATCAAGGATATGTTAAAATATTGGTCTTCCATGTCCAGCTCAACAACCCTTCCTCTATTTAACGCAGAGACAACAGCCATCCCTCTTGTCACGTGGGAGTAGTAACTTGCATGTACATGCAATGCCAACTAAGCAAATTAGTGACATGACATGATAATTAATGATGAAAAATAGGAAGGTATTATCATAACATCACACATTTATATGAGTCTAGAACCTAATTAATTAGGTCTTGCATGACACCACACACATGTTATCACCCACTATGAAGATAGTAACATATGCAAGTTACTAGTATATTTAGGCTGGTCATGGTGGAGAGTAACTTAACATGCATATGTTACTAGTCTAAATTACTACCTCCAGTTTCGCAAAATAAAATAAAATAAGTTACTACCTCCATAGTGGAAAGTAACATAGGTGCGTTATCATGCAAAGTCTCATTTATTGCAATATAGACTCATTTTGTCTTGAAATTCTGCTGCAAGCGCACTGTGTAGTGAGGAGAGAGAACCAATGATTTTCTAGTTCTTATGGCCGGGTCATACTGGTATGGTCGACCGCAAGGTTTCTTAGCTTAAGACCGAGTGCTACAATGTTTAAATTCCACTAAGGTCGACCACAGGTGTCTTATATCCGACCTTATTTTCACATTGGAGATGCCCTTATGGTAACATAGCTAGTTACCCCAAGGCTCTCTCTTATCATTTAATTGCATATCATGTCATCTAAATGCTTAGTTGGCAATACATGTAGGACTATGTACTACCCAAATTACTCCCACTAGCACTATGACAAGCCTAAATAGAACCATGAAGAGAGGACGAGCCAGGGATGACGTTGGGGAGTGACGAGGTAGTGCGGCCCTGCCTTTTGTTTGAGTAGTCCACTATCAGGGTCCATTTGATTCCAAGGATTTGCCTAGGAATTTTGTAGGATTAAATCCTATAGGAAATTTTCCTATGACGATTGTTTGATTTCTAGGATTGATTTCCATAGGATTTTTTCCTAAGGATTCCTTTGTACAGTACTAGTTTTCGTAGGAAATCAAACATTCACCCACACCTCTTTTTTAGATTCCTATGGTGGGATCAAACACACTTTGGTGCATATGAATTCCTATAGGATTGGAGTGAACATGACAATGCAATCCTACATTTTTCCTATTCCTATGATTTTCCTATCCTACAAATCAAACAAGCCCTCACCCATTTCCCTGGCCTCTTCCCCTCATACAGGCTAGCACCATGGACTATCCCCCGCCCCCCTCCCATCCCCCCTCCCCTCCCCCCCACCCCCCAAAACAATCCCCAAATGGTGGCGCCGCTGGAACTGGAGCGCTCCTCACAGGAGCGCATCATCGAGTTTGGCCCCCATGTCTTCCGTGCATGCCGCATCTCTGCAGCCACAACCTACTTCTCCGTCTTCGAGCCGCAGTTAGTTAACAAGGCAACGACGTACACAATGACACTAAAGATCTTCTTCTCGAGGACGTATGAGCTCAGGAGGATGCCTGGCTCCACCCCAACCCCTCTGGAGGAGGACGATGTCGCGACCACACCCTACAAAGAGGAAGTGTTGAATCTCAGCCTGCCTCCCAACAAGCTGCGAAGAGCGAGCAAGGTCGTGGGAACTATGCGCAAGGTTCTTGGTCGTGTATGGCTGTTGAAGAACCTGCAACTCACGGTGGATGAGTGGGACATCATCATGCCATACGACATTCTGCACCGGCTCTCGGTTGAGGCGTGTATGTGGGTCGACGGGTTCCACTTCGACCTAACCTTTAGCCTGAATCTCTAGCTCATCGTTAACTTGCCGGCTCTTCAATACAGTTGGTACCTGGTTTAGTAGGAGGATGGCCACTACAGCATATGCATGCAGGAGCTGTCGAAGCGCACAAAGGTGCATATCCGGGGATGAAACCATATGTACCACTGCAAGTGCATCTTCACTTGGTTTGAGACCAATGCCAGCTGCCCTATCTGCCGAGACAATGTGCTCGCCCATCTCAACTGACACGAGGTGCATATGCCCCTTCTGTATGAAACTGGTCCTGTGGTTGATAATTAATTAATGTACTGAACCAATGTTTCTGTTGCACACCAAGTGAACCTGTTCTATATATGTTTGCACTTGTCGAATTAAGCTTAATCCAATTTAGACAGGGAAAACAATTAGTCTAGGATTACAATCCAACGGGAAATTGTCATCATGTCTCATACATTTTACAAAGATAAAACCAATACGAATCACTGTTCATCATATCACTGCATAATATGAAACAATAGTCTAATCATTGTCACCATCATCACTTTCTGCACCGCCGTGTTCTAGATCCACATATTCCCACTGGTTTGGATCTTCTTCCCCTTGCCATTCATCATACATGTCCTAAGATTCATCAGGTAGAACCAGTTTATTCCTGTCTTTGTCGACTACACTAACCTCGACGGTGAAATCTACTTGTCCATCATGCGCAGAGCCGCCTCTGGCAATCAAATTTTCATCGATGTCAGCCAGTTCAGTTACCATACAACCACTAGGATCATCTTGGTGGGCAACATCTATGGTGACTGGCTCGTCATACTCATTCAGATCATAGGTGCTCCTTGCCTCAAACTTTTGCACATATTGTCAGTCCTTATTATCTCCGTCATCCAAGAAAATTACCTTGGAAGCTTGAGTTACCAAAATATAAGGTTCCTCCTTGTACCACTCAGCAGTAGTATTGATCGATATGAAATTCCCATCATTTCGGGTGCCTCTTTTCTTGTTCGGATCTTGGTCATACCAATAACACTTGAATAGAACCACAGATCGACCACTGGTCTTGTTGTTATAATTCAACTCAATAACCTCTTTTATGCGACCATAATGATCATAGTCATCTGACTTCTTCATTTTAGCTGTCAAGTGCTCTCCACTGGTCGTGATGCCACTATTTTGTGTCTTCAGATGTTTCTCATGCTCATAAGTGTTGTAGTGTATACCATCGTCATTGCAAGCCGAAGTTGTCTGCACCCTCTTTGCCAGACCATGTGATAGGGCATAGAGACCATCACTAACATCGCCTGGATTCTCTTCACGCAACTTCGTGATCTGCGGTTATACAAAATAATCAAGAGGTCATCTCATGTGCATAATTCATATGCAATTCAAAGTTCAATTGGCCATCTTACATGATTCCTAAACCATTCCTGAAACCCACCCCCACATAGTGGTGCAGCATAATCTTTTCCTTTGGTTGCTTTAAATAACCTACAAAAACGATACTCAACTAAGACATCTGAACATATCTTGCTACAAGTTTCATTTCATATATGTGAGGATATGTATGAATAGTGCTCACGCAACAAACTTTTCAGCCTCATCAACGTTATTCAGCACATACCAAGTAAGTTGGTCATATTCGTGCTGCATAAATATTCTATGTTCCTTCTTTCCTACTAGGCGAGCACCATGGTTAAAAACAGATTTTTCAACTTTTTCAATTCTGCCACCCATACTGGATCTCGTTTTACGATCAGGAATGTATCTTGAGCAAAATGGAAATGCTTCAGCAGCAATGTATGCCTTTACAATGCAAGCCTCTACTCTAGCCTTGTTCCTGATAGTACCCTTGAAATTGCAAAGTCGACGTTATATAGGGTACATCCATCCATACTGTACGGGACCTCTATAAAGTGCATCTTTAGTCAGATGAACAGCCAAATGCACCATCACATCAAAGAAGGCTGGTGGATATATCAGCTCAAGCTTGCACAGGATTTCTGCTATGTCCGTCTGAAGACGCGCTACAACTCTTCTGTCCAGAGTTTTGCTACAGATTTCCCTAAAGAACTTTCCCAACTCTGCAAGCATGTTGTATAAATCCTTGTTCACTAAACCTTTAACGTCAAGAGCTAAAAACCTTTGTAGTAGGATGTGGCAATCGTGAGTTTTCAACCCTTGGAGCTTGTTCCCCTCTACATTGATACAATTTGCAATGTTGGAAGCAAATCCAGATGGGAACTTCACACCTCGAAGGAAGTCACAAAATAGTACCCTTTTATTCATCGGCAAGGTAAATTCTGCACCTCGAAATTTGTAATGTTTTTCACCGCCCTTATCAACCGTATCTTCAAGATGCAGCTTAAAGTTGTTGTTAACGTTGAGTTTTTCGCAGTCGAGTCTAGCATTATAGCTATCTTTTGTGTTAGATGGAATGTTCATTAATGTGCCTATAATGTTGTCATATAGATTTTTCTCCATGTGCATGACATCAATATTATGTCGAAGTGTCTTACCATCCCAATACGGCAAGTCCCATAGAGTGGATATGTTCTTATAAAATATTCTCGGTTCCTTTTCCTTCCCTTGGGAATCTGCTGCTACATCTTCCGCTCTCTTCCTTTTGGATGTTGCTCCTACTGTCGATGCATCTTCTGTATTCTTTCTTTTACCTCGTCTGGCAGCTGGTTGTTTTCCTGGTTTGACATTTCTGACCTTTTGTAAATGCGCATGCAACTTAGCTATAGTGAACTTTTGTGGTGTAGTGCCATATTCAGTCCTCTTTCCATAGAACTGCAATTTTTTCAAGTTTTTTGGGAATTTGTGGCCTTGAGGAAGAAAAACCCGCTGGCCAAGGAAGTCAATCTTATTTTGCAGCATCACTGTGACCTGTTTTGTCTCACAGCGAACACATGCGTTATAACCTGTTGTCACTCTGCCTGACATAGTGCCAAGAGCTGGAAAATCATGGGTGCAGAATAACACAGCAGCACGCATAGGGAGTCATGACACCCTTCCATAGTTCCTGCAAGTCTCGTATAAGAGGCTGCATGAACAAATCAAAATCCTTCCCAGGTGATTTCGGACCTGGGATGAGTAAAGCCAGCAAGCAGTTTGTCTGATCAGTGCATGCCTAGGGAGGCAGGTTGTAAATTGTAACAAGTACTGGCCACATGTTGTACGAGTTACTCATGTTGCCAAATGGGTTAAATCCATCTATATCTAGGCCAAGTCTCAGGTTCCTTGGATCCGCTGCAAATCCTAGATGGGCCTTGTCAAAGTTCTTTCATTCATCGTCATCAGCTGGATGTCTGAGTAAGTAATCGCCTGGCTTGAGAATCTCTTTGTGCCATCTTGTTTCCTTAGATGTTTGTTCTGACTAAAACAACCTCTTCAATCTATCTATATTAAAAAATATCTCAAAACCTTACAAGGATCTTTCTTCTTTTTATCACCATTTTTCCATCTTGATTCGTTACATACTGGGAATTCATCGAGGTTTTCATAATCCTCCTAGAACAGTACACAATTATTTGGACAAAAATGGATCTTCTCATATGATAGTCCAAGTACATTGATGTACTGTTTCATCTCATAAAAGGATTTTGGCAGTCCTTCCCTAGGGATTGACTCGCTTTACACCTTAATCACTGAATCGAAAGATTTGTTGGTAATCTTGTTGAACAACTTCTCCTTTAGTAATTTCATTACCAGTTCAAATCTTGAGATACCAGAATCAGGGTCCACTGAACACTTGGCATCTTCTATCAGGTCAGAGAAAAGTGAACTTTTAAGAGAAGGAGCGCCTTTTTTGTTTGCAGTGGGGTATAGGTCCCTTAACAAACCAGAAAGGTCCTCATCCTCGATCTGATGAGCTTCAGGCGGATCAGCATCAGCTAGAGGATCAAGAATAGGCTGATCATATGGTTCACCATGTTTAGTCCACCTAATATATGTGCGTTGCATCTCATTAACGAAAGTATGGTTTGTGACTCTACTCTGACTCAGCTTTTTATAAAAGGCATTGTCGGCATGGGCAAAACACATCCGAGTTGTCATTATGCTGTCTAACAAACTTTATGAATTCATTAAAACTTCCAAATATGAAGGTGTTGCTTTTTCCATTCAGTATCCAATATATGTCCATCTGTTGAGGATCGAGATGGTCAGAAGCTTTCAAGATATTTCACCGAACAGTTTGATTACAGATCTAATTAAACCAAGATATCTGAGCAACCTGATTGAATATAGAACTATAAATGCCACATAATTTTCACTTATTTCAGAAATTGAGTGCAAAACTATGCTACATATTTGAGAGAACAGATCAACCGAGCACAAAATGACAACCAATTCGAATAAACAGATCAAGTGCAAAACAATGTCAAACGAGCAGATCGAGTACGAAACTACTTCTAGGGAATGATTGAGCGAACTAAGGATATTATAAGTGTACCGTGGGGATCGACCAGCTGACTGCCGACCTGTGTGCGTCTCGAAAAGAACAGCGCCGCCAGCAATGGTGTCAGGCCGCCCCGGCTGATAGACGGAGTGTGAATGTTTTGGTGCGTGGCTTGTGGTTTTGACCACATGCGCGTCTCCAGAAGAATGGCGCAAAGAGACAGTAGCTGGCTGCTGGAGTGAAGGCGCGAGTTGGAAGGCGCGAGTGGGAAAGTTTTGGCGCGCACGGGGTATGTGTCTAGGTTGTCAACAATTTTCACGCGAAAATATCAGCCAAAATTTTCTCCCTCGTTTTTTCTTCTTTGTTGAGGTCTAGAATTTTTATTACTGAGCCCATGAAATTAGCCTATCAGGCCCAATCATAGCCCAAAACCTTCAATTCGGCCTTTTCATTGTCTTGTGGCCGCCGACCATAGCGTATTCAGTTTTGGAGAGAGCCCATGAAGAATAGGGCATCTGCCCCTAGTTATCCTAGAATCTTTTTAATACGGCCTTTATGGTCATCCCTTCCCCAGCCCCCCCAGAAAAAGCTCCGTCTACCTATGTTGTTTTGTTGAAACTACTGCATTACTAGTAAGTTCCACGTACCCTCCATGTGAGAACCAGATAATTGACATATGACATATCATCACTATATAAAATTATAATAGATAATTTACAAAAAAATTATAATTTGATCGACATCTATATAGTATGTGTGTATATTTGGTCCTTTACATTGTACCATGTATATTTAGACCTAGAAACGGACCGATGTCAAAGCAGCGGACGGGGCTGAAAAAAAAGTCCATCATGCACACGTTTAATTTACAGAGAGGCTGATACATGGGACCCAGCAGCGCAGCCGTATAGAGATGTTGCATCGAGCAACATTGCCAAGTTCGAAATAGGGAGGCGCAAGCGAGAAAAAATTCCAGCATGGTGAGAGGCTAACATGGAGGACCCATCAATGTTATCAAGTTCGACCCGAAAAAATAGTCCAACATATACACGCCTTTTCAAGGTCAGGGAACTGTTTTTTTTAGCGTAGGGTCAGGGAACTGCTGAGCACAGGCCAGTGAAATTTGAGAAAGGATCCCATGGAGCATAGGCAAGAACATTTTAATTTGGCCTTGTGAGGGTCAAGGGACTGCTTAGCACAACCCAGTAAAATTTAAGAAAGGAGCCCATGGAGTATACCGCATGTAGATGGACCATGTAGAATAGCCCAAAATATTTTTAATTCGGCCTTTTGAGCACTGCCCCCACCTCTTAAAAAAACTCCGCCTCCACCTCTTAAAAAAACTCCGCTATATTTTTAAGAAACTAGTCTATTATATATGTGGCATTTTATAAATTGAAATGCCAGGAGACTGCCCTTTTATTTTTAAAAATATAAACACGGACACACGACATCTTTTTAAAAATATTAAAACATAACTTGAAGGTACTAAGGAATGTTTAATAATATATTTTCTATAAATATCTTTAGCGTAGTGGTGACACACACAGTTTTAAATCTATTGGAAGTCCAAAATAGCAGACACGGCCGAAAAAAAGGTCTATCATACATACACACATTTCATTTAAAGATAGACCGACATGTGGGTCCCACCAGCGCGGCCTTATACAGGTGTTGTATCGAGCAATGTTGCCAAGTTCGAAACAGGGAGGTGCGAGCGAGAAAAAAGTCCATCATGCACACGTTTGTTCAGAGGCAGACATGGGGGGACCTAGTAGCCTGAAAAAAGGGCTGATGTAGCGAGCAACGTTATCAAGTTCAAAACATGGAGCACGAGCAGAGAAAAAAATCAATCATATAACCGATCCTTATAATGAAAGGCTGTCATGTGGGAGCCAGCTGCGTGACCAAACGGCAGATTCGTCAAGCAACACTATCTAGTTAGGAATAGGGTGGCGCTAGAGTAGGAAAAAAAGTCCGTCATACCCACAATTCTTCTAATGTGAGACTGACATAAGGGGCCCACCAACACGGCTGATGCAGCGAGCAACACTATCAAGTTCAGAACACGGTGGCGCGACCGAAATAAAAAATTCTATCATCCACACCTTTCTTGTAATGAGAGAATGACATGTGAGGTCCAGGAGTTTGATTAAACAGCTGATGCAGAAAGCAATGCTATCAAGTTCGGAACACGAAGGGGCAACAGAGGGTAAAACATCCATCATACACGCATTTCTTCTAATGACATGATGATATGTGGACCCAGCATCGTGATTAATCAGTAGATGCATCGAACAACGCTATCAAGTTCGGAACAGGGTAGGGCGAGCCAAGGAAAAAATCCATCATACACACATTTTTTCTAATGAGAGGATGACATGTGGGGCTCAGGAGGTTAGTTAAACGGTAGATGCGTCGAGCAGCGCTATCAACTCGGAACGGGGTAGCGCCAGCGAAGGAAAAAAATCCATCATACACATGTTTCTTCTAATAAGAGGATGACATGTGGGTCCCAGGAGGTTGATTAGACGGTATATGCATCGAGCAGCGCTATCAACTTCGGAACAGGGTAGTGCGAGCGAAGGAAAAAATTCCATCATACACATGATCCTTCTAATGAGAGGCTGACATGTGGGACCTAGCAGCCTGACTAAACGGCAGACGCCTCGAGCAACATTATCGAGTTCAAATCAGGGAGGCGCGACCGAAAAGTATGGTCCACTAGAGACACTGACATCCGGGACCCACACGCCTCAAAAGACTTCGGCGAGTCATCGCACGAGAAAATGAAAATCTTGTTTCTGCCATGCACTAGCCGAGCTTTCTCTATGTTTTTAGCAGATCCGTCATAGTAGAGGGCCACGAAACTGGAAAAAAAAGTTTTCCATTGGCCACGATCGAGCCGAGAATTTCGTCGCGGAAGACGCGCCTTCTACGATGATCGTCGGGCCAATTCGTTGCGGAAGGAAACTTTTCTTGTAGTGCCTTTGTTGTTGGTTATGATGAAGAGGAGTAGTGGCGTACGGCTTTCGTGCTAAACTACAAGCTTAGCTCGCTCCCCATGACTTATCTTGGTATGCCGGTGGACACATCTAGACTTTCTATTGCAACGTTTGCCCTCGTCAAAGCTAGAGTCTCGAAGAAAGTGGATCCATGGAAAGCCTCCAACTCTTAGGGGGTAGAGGGGTGTTAATCCAATCGTGCTTAACTAACTTGTCCTACTATTGCATGAGTTCTACCTACTTCAAGATGGAGTTCATGCTCATTTTTATAAGAGTAAATTCCAGTATTTACCCCCTAGTTTCACAATTTTGACACTAATTACCCCATTTAGCAACTTTTCATCAAAATTACCCCATTTAGGAAAAAATGTGCCAATTTTTACCCTCTACCATTTTTAAACGATTCAACATGTGCTTCGATTATCCAAAAGTGGACATTTTAAAAGACATACATAGTCAAGATCAAAGTACCATCACTATAACCACCATATATAGGAAAACAACAGGCCTGAGCTTTTTTAGTACTCCTGGTCTCCCGTTTGCATTTTCTCAAGGCTCTCAATCATCTCATGATGCATCCAGCTCTAGCTAAACCATAGTTGTACTAGATGTTTCTCCATTGTTCACACCAAGGTATCCAACCATTTGGTAGTTACAACAACGTTTTCACCGTGAGGTTTCCTGCTCGAACCATAGCAGGTCCTGCATCTTGTCATGCTACGCCTCGTCATCGTTTCCCATTCATTTCTGGTGTCGTGGTTCCGAGCAACACACATTACAGGTGCTTCACGATGAACCTATTCAAGGGGCAAACCTCGCTGCGCCGCAAGGCCATCTCCGCCGCATTCACCCACGTCAAGTGCAGCGAACAAGCTACCGCACGTGTTCTGCGGCCTATCAAATTGCTAAAAAATTCTGAACTTGACCAGTCTAGATATGCCTCCACTAACGGTGTATGTGGCACACCACACGTGCCTGGTAGCTAGGATTACCCAACGAGTCACTAATCGCTAAAGTGTTAGCTGGGGTAAAATTTGGAATAACTTTTATTAAATGGGGTAATTAGAATGAAAACATGCTAAATGGGGTAATTGGCGTCAAAATTATCAAATTAGGGGGTAAAAACTGGAATTTACTCTTTTTATAAAGTCAGATCCCGTTTTTACTAGGCTAAAGATAAAACCAAGCAGAAATATCATATGGTGAAATGGGCTGAGATGTGCACCCCAAAAGAATTTGGGGGGCTTGGTTTCACCAACACTAGGCTGATGAATCTATGCTTAATGGCCAAGTGGGTCTGGAAAGTTTTCAATGAACAAAGATGCATGTGGCTTGAGATCATAAAGCGTAAGTACCTCCGGCGACACTCGTTCTACGATGTCAGATCTAGCTCTAGCTCTCAGTTATGAAAAGCCATCCTGAAATCTAGACAACTCTTAAGAATTGGTGCCAAGCATTTGGTGGGCAACGGTCTTAACATTACCTTTTGGCTGGATAGATGGATCCAGGCAGAGACCCTTGCGACCTCATTTCCGGCCTTGTTTGCGATTTATGCTGGCCCTGAGGCTATGGTTGCTAAAGTCCTTTCCTCTAAGCACAAGCCCCTAGATTTAGAAGGACCTTTGGTCCTGTTGACAAGGATGAATTGCTGGAATCTGCTCTCCAGGGCTTTCAGCTCAACTTCATGTCTTGGTTGTTGAACCTTCCGGGATGTTCTCGACTGGCTCCTTGTACAAAGTCCTCCATGAGGGATCTTCTCTCTTTAGATTCAAAGAAGTGTGGATTCTTAAGATTCCACTCAAAATCAAACACTTCCATTGGCAGTTGGCAAGCGGGGAGACTTCCTAGTGGAGACCAAGTGCAGAAACGACATGGCCCAGGGGATGGACTTTGCCCCCTTTGTCGGCAACCTCAGGACCACGATCACATTATTTTCTCATGTAGTTTCGCTAAGCTGTTCTGGGCCTGTTTTCGTGAGGTGCTGGGGCCTCCTTCTTTTCAGCTTCTTGGACAGCTTCTCCCAGAAGCTACTCTCGACCAGCTTCTCCCAGAATCTCATCTGCCAAAATCGTTTATACTTTTAAATTGATGTTGAAACTACTAGTTAAGAAGTTTGAACAAATTTTGAAGATGAGTTTCTGAGAGAAGCTAGTGGAGGATACCTTCTGGGAAAAGCTGTCCAAGAAGCTGAAAAGAAGGGGGCCTGGGATACAGCTGGGCTCCCAGCTCTCTCAACCACTTTTACTCTCTGAGTCACGGGATCTCCAGCCTTTCTCGCCACGTGTTATGGATTTTGCGATGTCTTGGTCGCTTTGAATCATTAGAAATAAAGCCATCATTGAAGGAAAATTTATTAGCTCTCTGGCTGATGGACAGTTCAAACTTGTTATGTTCGTGTAGCTCTGGAGCCCTCTCTCTCAGAATGCGGACAAGACAGCGATACCCTACCTCATCGACGCCATCAAGACCAAAATTTCGACGCTTCGCAGGTGGAGTAGTTGGACTAACTTCCTGGTTAGCCACGCTACCGGACTTCGTTTGCTTGTCGTCAGCTATGTCGGAACCTTGGAGGAGGTTGTTGTGTCCCCTCGCTCCTTTCACCAGTCCTAACCCGTAGTGCTTGTGTCTATGACTTTCCTGGCTCAGCCGGTTGATCCTTGTATCGGTCTTAACTTATCCTTGTTGTGTGTGAACCTGTTTGCCTGTTTGGGGCTTTATTTATAAAGCCAGCTTTATGCATTTTATCTAAAAAAAGATTAGAGTGTTGGTAGTCATATTTTTTGGCCTCTACGCTCAATGAAGATGGCATCGTCTACAATAAGTGATCTTCGGTCTTTCGTTCGACGACGTGATCTTCTTTCGGGCGTCAATACCAGTGTTGTAAGATTACAGTTCTATAGGTACGGTCTTTCAAATCTTAGTTCTAGAAATCGATTTTAGAAAAAAAAATCATGGTTGTCGTGAGGATTATCCTTGCAATATTTGTTCCCGCTGCTACTCGACAATGGTGGTTCGTACTATCGGTTCGCCAACGATGTCGACCAGGCTGTTCGATTACTTTTGACTGGAATACTGGTGTTGGTATTCCTGCCGGTGTTGATTGATTTCTCTAATGACTGTGCGCGCATACAGCTACTGTGGCTCAAATTAAAATTATGAGAGAACACTCGTTGGTATGTACAAGTTGTGGTTTGGTATCTGTCAGGTTTTGGCTGTCTAGAAAAGTTTAAGTTGGTGTCCTGTCGAAAGAAAGAGTTTGAAAACCTCAGCATTTTACTAGTTTCTTTTAAACTTTATTTTGTAATCGCTGGAGACGCCCTATATATCTCTACCATGTACTATATGCTACTCCCTCCGATTCATATTAGTTGAGTCGGATTTATCTAGATTCAGATATATCTAGTGTCTAGATACGTCCGAATCTAGACAAATTCGACTCAACTAATATGGGTCGAAGGGAGTACTATGAATATACCGTGGTATTAATTGTGAAAAAACACAGCAAGTCAAATGGGATGCAGCGGGGCAATGTTTGAAATTGAATAATGCGGTAACCACTGCAGACTATGATCTGGCGGCGTTAGGAGCCATTTTCAAAGGTACCAAATTTCAGTTTGCGTGTATATTCAACTGACGCCTACAGTATTATATAAGTGGAATGCGTCGTGTTCCTTTTTCTTAAAAAAATGTCTCGTCGTCATTAGGAGAGTAGGAGACCGCAGAGCGAAGGGCGAGTGCTTCAGCAGTGAGTGCATTCTGAACCTGGTGCAATCCTCCACCGATTACCGCGACAGATTCTCCGTTTGCAATCTGTATGAAATTGCCGGTGCCTCCAGTAGCAGTCGGGACGTCGAAACTGCGTTGACATCCTGCTTGGGGAATTTCTCCGGCGGTCTGGTCCAATCTGACTTTTTCGCTTTCTACAGTAATTCTCAAGAAATCGGCTAGTAACACTTCGTATGGACATACCAGCATCTGACGGCTTCTGAAGCTCTAACCTTCCAATTCTTTTCTTTTGTGCCAAGTGTGGCACCGTGGCAGTCATGTTAAACCTTGCCATGTTAGGGTGTGTGATAGGAACTAGCTATCGATGTAAAGATTCAGACAACAACACAGCGAAATTATCGTGGAACTTAGCCACCTTCAGAGGGCAGGATTGCTAGATTCAGAGCTGTAATAGGATAGATAACCTCAAAGGAACCGTAGGTCATAGCTTTATAGTCTTAGAGTATCTCTAACAGATGCCACATCTTCTCCGTACCGCAAAATTACCGCCAGTTTGCGGTACGACGGAAAAAATGGCCAGATCCCTAAACTATACCGCATCCGATTTTTTTTTTACGGTTTCCCGCAAATCGTCGCTTCCGTGCCGCATATTTGTCGTACCGAGGGTTGCCGATGCGGGGAACCGCATCCTTACTTTCGCTTGGCGCGAGAGACAACTCCGCTCCCGCCGTCGCCGCCATTTTCCGATGCCGTCGTCCTCGCCCCTCTAGCCTTTCCCGACCGTACCGCCGCCCACCACCGCTGTCATGAACACTTCCCAGCCTCAGCCCACCGATTCCACGGCGGAATCTGTGCTGGCAACCCCGCCCGTCGCGGATGTCATCGATGACAGCCTTGTGCTTGCGCCGGTGGCGAAACCGGCGAGGAAGCGACTAGGAGCGCAGCCCCGCGCAGACGGTGGTTCGACTGGCCTACGTCCCTCCGGCGGTCGGAAGAAAATCAGCGGATCCAAGATGTCCTCCATCCCGAAGTCTAAGAAACCCATGAGCTTGAAGCCCCTCTCTGCGTGCACGCCGGTGACGGCGGCTCACACGCGTCCGCCCACCCAATTCGTCCTTGTTCCTGGAAGGTATGATCCCGTGCTGATCTGATTGTAGTCGAATTCGTCCTAGATTTGACACACATGTCGCCTAGAATTTGATTGTCTAAAAATGGCTATAATTTTGTTATTCGTAGCGAGGATCTTCTGTCGGTTCCGTGTTCGTTCGTTGACATGCTAAACAACGCGGTGGTGAACGTCAACCGAGGTCCGTCCCTACCTGACGAGCCTGCTAATGGTGCTACCCGCAACGGTGAGGGGGGAGGAGTGCGTGAGACCGATGAGTGGAAAGATCGAAGGAGGGAGATCCTCGAGGCAAGGCAAGCTCGCATAGCTGCTGCAAGTGCTACTGCGAATGGTGGAGCTGATCATTAGGAAGCCTAGCATGTTTATTTTCTGTTTGTTCATGTTATTGTAACTGCGTGCTCTTGTAAACTTTGAAAATTTTGTATTGGTTTGAACTGTTGGTTTGCAGAATCTAATTTGCAGTATATGTTTACACGAGACGGAGCGAAACTGATGCAACATAACTGAACCGTAAAATGAAATATTCTGATTTGCGATTCAATATGCGGCATCTAATCGCTCCGTCTTTTCTCGCACCGCAAATAGGTTTTCGGTTTACGGCAACCATGTTTTGAAGTACCGTGAGATATGGTATCTACTAGAGATGCTCTTACAAAAAGTACTGAGCTGTAAATCAAAAAAGGTAAAAGGTAAAGAGCTTCAACCTGAGCCGGAGGCGAACACAGAAGCGGTAATTTAACACTTTTGCCATTTGCCTACAGCCTGTTTTTCAAAAGTCAATTTTCTGTCTGTCCGATCGTCGTCGACATCCGGGGCGCGATTTGTCCATCTTTTCGCCGATTTTTCGTTTCTCTCTGTCCCTTCCTGGTTTTTGTACTTTTCTTTTTCCTAGTCGTGCCTGGTGCTGCGGGTGGGTGTTTTATTTTGGGCTATCGGGACGGGTTTTGGGCTGGGCCCTCTTTTCTTTTTTGTTACTGGGCCTTTTTTCTCTTGCTCGTTCTTTCTTCTCTTGCCCGTTTTCTAGTTTTCTCTTCTTATAAGCAGCAGTTTCTATCATTTGCGAACTCGGGGAGGCGTCGAGGGCGAGAAGCACAACAGTTCCTCTTTCTCAGTGCACGGTCACCATTGGTGATGTTTCTTTTTCATTTTTTCTCGTGCTACAGTTTCTAATGAGATCTAGACCAAGTTCTCAGATGTTATTTTTCGAGCAACACCGCGTTCTGAGACAATCTGGCAACTCTTACGTTCAGTCTAAGAATAAGGCACTAATGTGTGGAGCTTCTTTTTTGAGTGTCCAATCAGTTTTTTTATTTGGCATATTTCCTTCCATTTCCTGGATTAGTTCTGCTCCCCCTATCTCAGTATAGATGTCTCAGATTTGTCAAAATTTGAATGAAACTATATACTTCCTCCGTCCAAAATAAGTGAGTTAAATTTATCCAGATTCGCATGTATCTATATCTAAAATGTGTCTAGACAAACTCAGGTCACTTATTTTGGGACGGAAGAAATACCGAATAGTGTCTAGATTCATCCAAATTTTGACAATCTAAAACATCTATTTTAAGAAGTACTTTTTATTAGTTGTTTAGATATAAACCAAACCATTAATCTAAGAAATAAGGTTGTTATTAGATTTATTTTATCAGCGGTTAATTGCAGTACCATCATTCCATTGATTTTTTTATCGTAAGTTTTTACCCATGTTGGTTTTTATGCAGGTAGTATATTTTAGTACTCCCTCCGATTTAAATTAATTGACTCAGATTTGTCTAGATTCGGATATATCTAGACTTATTTTAGTGCTAGATATATCCAAATCTAGACAAACATGAGACAATTAATTTGGATTGGAGGGAGTACATACTAGAAATGTTTGTGCAAGTACCACATCTATACTAGTAAATACTAGCTAGTAGTATATACTACTATTTTCCATGTATATGTTACTAGTATATGCATGTAGTGTACTAGTAGTATATACTAATTATTTTCCACGTCTTTTGGCTTGATAGGTAATATTGGTAGTTGAATGCAAATACTGGTATGCACTCTTTCATGTTTGGTATTATGCAGGTAGTATATAACTAGTAAATACTAGCAAGTTTTATGCAAATACCACACTTATACTAGTAAATACCATTAGTATAAGCTATTTTTTTCGCATGTATGTTTATACTTCTTCTATTTCATGTCTTTTTTTTGATTGACTAGTATATGCTACTCCCTTTGTTTGAATATACTTTGCGCCTAAGTTTTTACCCATTTTTTCATATTAGTCTGCGCATTGCCACATTCAGTCCATTCTCAGCGTCTAATTCCTATTCTACCCCTCCTTTTCTGGTTGGGCTGAGGAACGAAACACTACGCCATGAACAAGCATCGAACGAAAATAAGGGACAAAACGGTAAAGAAAGAAGGACATCAATGCTCCACTGCCTTTCCTTGGTATATGGGTCTAGCCTTATGCGCAGAATAAAGTGGATTAGAGGAAAGAGTAAGTTGAATCCATGATACTAGTATATACTTTTTCATATTGGCTTTTCTGCATATAGTGTATACTAGTTAATACTAGCAAGTTTACCGCATTTAGACTAGTAAATACAAGTAGTATAAACTAATATTTTTCCATGTATGTTTATACATTTTTTCATGTATGTTTAGTAGTATATCCATGTACTATACTAGTAGTTTATACCACATTCTTTTTTCCGTGTCTTTTTGGTTGACTAGTAAATGCTAGTAAGTTGAACCCATGTACTAGTGAATACTAGTAAGTTGAATCCAAATATTTGTATATACTTTTCCATATTGGCTTTTATGCATGTAGTATATACCAGTTAATACTAGCAAGTTCTATGCAAATACTTCCATGTATGTTTATACTTTTTTTCCATGTATATTTACTACTCCATCCAATCCGTAATAAGTGTTGATTATTTAGTACTGTTCTAGTGCAAAGTTTGTACTAAATTTTCGACACTTATTTTAGATCGGAGAGAGTAGTATAAACTAATATTTTCCATGTATGTTTATACTAATTTATTTTCTACAAGTCCTTTTTTTTCTCTCGGGAAGTGAGCTTTTTGGGAGCAAAACAGATCCTTGGTTCAAATTGGTCATAAAATTTGACTTATGGCAAAAAGAAAACGTCTTTGCAAATTCTCGGCTGATCGAGAATTAAGGTAACTCTCGGCCGACACTACTTCATCAATAACAGGCTACCGTGTGCGACTACGTTTTTCTGCTGAGCCCGCTTTGATACTTGTAGACCTTGTTTAGGATGTTTCGTTGTTGTGGGATTTTTATGGGTTAATGCAATTTCCTTTTTGTAGATGTTAATATGATTATTCTCAAAAAAATGTAAATATGATTTTGATTTTTTTAGTTATTTTAGTATTCTTTTATTGATGGGAATGATTAGTCATATTCTGAGTATATATGAATCTGTAGGATTTTTGTACTCGCTCCAATTTAAATTAATGGACTCGACTGTCCAGATTCGGTTGTATTTAGCACTAAAACATGGCTAGATACATCCGAATTTAGATAAATCCGAGTCCATTAATTTGGATCAGAGGAAGCAATGAGAAAAATCAAATTTTCCCATATGTACATCTAATTGTATATGTATGTGTAATTTAAACCCCATGGTATTTTTTGCTTTTTGCCTCAGCTAATAAATTAGCGCATGTCTACAATTAGCATACACGGGTGTAAACGTTTTGATATGCAATTGCATATATGTATGTGTAATTGCATACATGTGGGTAATCGAATCATTTTTATGATTTTAATTTATTTTGTCACATAGAAGTTAGGGCAGTTTGATTTTGAATTCGTCTGTTTTTCTTCCATGGTCATTTTTTACTTGAAGTTACTTGAAGTTTATTTTCTACCGTAAAATTTACTTTTTGGTACACGTGGGTTGCACATATATGTGCAATTGCGCATATGTGTGCAATTGTGTAAATGCACATATGGACTTTTTCATATTAATGTGCAATTGCACATACACGCGTAATTGTATATATACTTGTAATTTTGAATTTTGCTATATATACTTTAGTTCCGTGTAATTTTGCATTTTGTTATATATACTTTAGTTTTATTTGATTTTCTCATGTTAAGTTGTAACTGGGCTGTCGTTTTTGTTTTAAGCTTGTTGCTGGGCTTTTTAATTACACATGAAAGGATATGCATGTGTTGGTGAGTCCATTTATCGAGGGCTAGCTTGATTCTGTGTCTTTAGAGGATCTCCGCTCCCCCCCCCCACCACCACATACAAGGTCTGGCGGTTGGCCTTATGGGGTTGTCGGCGCAGGTACCTGGGTCGCCTTCTCCCAGCCGCCGCCCCCAAACAGCAACCCCCCAATCGCAATTACAAATTTAAACATTTAAAAGGTCGTCAAAAACTGAACATAGCTTTCTCGCCACCGGGCACAACATAGTTCAGGCGATGCAATCGCTGCAAATCACCAGAATGCAAGTCCATCGATCAAAATAAACATGCAGGAAATAGGAAAATCAAATGGAGAGATCATCCGCCGCGGTAGGAGGCACCCCCGGGGTTGCCGGCGGCGGAACGGTCATGCTGCCTATGTGCCGATTAGAGTCGGGGTCACAGTCGCAGCCGCCGGTGTCGGGTTGTTGGCCTGGTTGGCGGACGCTCGGCTCTCGGAAAGGATCACTAATCAACACACCACGCCTTCACCTTGTCGTCCATGTTCTTCGTGTCGACCATCAAGATCGCCAAGTCCGCCCTCCTCTACTCTGCCACCACATTGGCCTTGATGAGGCCGATCTTGATGTCCTGTTGCTCGATGACCGACGCCCACCTTGCCACGTTGATCTCCTCCAACCTGGTGGCCTGCTTTGCCCTCACGGCGGCATGCGCGGCGGCGGCCATGTAGGCTAGGATGGACAAGTGCAGTTTCTCGATGGCCGGCGCCGCGTCCCTCGTGGTCTTAGCCTTCTTGTGGCCAATGGGTCGACCCTCTCAGGCCACCGATGGCGCCGCTCCGGGGTCATAGTGAAGGAAATATGCCCGAGAGGCAATAATAAAGTGGTTATTATCTTATTCCATGTTTATGATAAATGTTTATTTTGTATGCTATAATTGTATTGATCGAAAACGTCAATACATGTGTGTTTAATAAACAAAAAGGGTTCCTAGTTATGCCTCTCTTATAGACTAGCTTGTTGATTAACAAGATGATCAAGGTTTCCTGATCATGGACATTGGATGTTGTTACTAACAAGGTCACAACATTGGTGGAATGATGTGATGAACATTCATCCGAAGTATAGCATTACGATCAAAGTCATTATGTTTATATTGCTATAACATCATACGAAGGAATCTTTATCCTTAGACCATGAGATCATGTTAATTGCTAACACCGGAAGAGTATCTTGATAACATCAAACGTCACACCATAACAGGGTGACTATAAAGATGAGTTTAGTGCTACGGAGGTGTTATGTTGAGGCTCATGGATCAAGAGTGGAATTTGTCAATCCCGATGACGGATAGATATACTCTGGGCCCTCTCGGTGATATCACATTAAGATAGCTTGCAAGCAAGTGACGTGATCACTAGAATGTTATATCACGGGAACGAGAAAAGAGTGCATGTCGGTAACGAGATCAAACTAGGTATGGAGATACCAATGATCGAATCTCGAACATGTAATATATCGCGAGACAAAGGGATTTAGTTACAAGCGTTAAAGGTTCTCACGATCACAGAAGTCATCGTTGAATGTGTAGGAGTCAGTATGGATCTCCAGGTCCCACTTCTGATTATTGATCTGAGAGGAGTCTCAATCATGTCTGCATTATTCGCGAATCGTAGGGTGACACACTTAAGAGTTACCGAACACCATTTTGGAGCACATATGTTTCAGACGAAAGAATTGCAAAGCGTAGGAATTGTTTCGATAGAAACCAGAAATTGTTTTCGGGTGAAATTGTAGAAAGTGGTTCTGCATGTGATATTGAAATATTGCAAGGGGTTATATGTGAATGTTTGTTAATTAAAGTAATTAAAAAATTCTAAATAAATTTAATAAAAGAGTTTTATTAAATGAGAGAGCATTAAACTTGGAGAATTTTAATGCATTTAAAGTAGGGACTTTAAAGGGGAATGTGAAGAGGCATTTTAATGTGGAGAGGTTATCACCACATGAATGGGGGAGGTGAGGAGTCACCCCCCATGCGCCGGCCATGAAGGAGGGGCACCCCCCCTCCTCCTATAAAAGGCCACCCTCTTCCTCCTTCTTCCTCACACCTCCTTGTGAAGGATCTCTCTCCCCCTCTAAAATTATTCCCCATGGTCTCGGATTAGCGAGATACATGTTCCCGGTGACATTTCGTCTGGAAGGAGTTGCTACTTCTGCTGGATCGCTGGAGCGAGGAGATGGAGGTTGTGCGGTGGCTTGAACGTGTGTGCGAGTGCGGATGCACTGCTGAGTTGCGGCGCTCGGACTTCCTCACGATCTTGAGATCGGCAAGTGTACGACTACATCAACCACGCATTCATACTCGTTAACAAAACTCGTTGTCTTCGAGGATAAGTTCTCGTTGGATGTATGTCCACCAGTTGCTTTGTACCTAGTAGATAGATCTTGGCGTGTAATTCTCATCATAGGAATTTTTTGTTTTTCTATGATGCGGACCCAACACATAGGTGGTGGCCTTGACCTTGGTGAGAGCCGTCCGCGTCTCCTCCCACTTGTCGCACCCCTCGATCCGTGCGAATACATGGATGAACTTGAACTCGTTGTCGTCATGGTAGGCGGCGATCATGGCGCACATCTATGAACAATACCAACAATCAGACACAAATTTCAAATGGGCAGAAGCGGGCGGCGATGGGGGATGCTTACCTGATTGTCATAGTTGGTGCCGCTAACATGGACGCGGCACACCTCCTTGTCGACCCCGTGCCACTTGTTGTAGGCATGCTGGATCATGGCCCAACAGTGAGACATGACAGAGTCATTGCAGTCGTGGCACAAGTACTTGAAGTACAGATCCAATAGTCGCTGCTCATCATACGCCGCCTTCACCATCTTCCAATAGTAGTCCGAGTTCTTGTTGGTGTCGGTGAAGGGATCTATGCTGATGGTCTTCCAAGATTTGGCGAGGCATTCATCCTCACTCCGGATAAAGCTAATGTCATGGCCGATGCTCTCAGCCGAAAAGCTTATGTCAACAACCTCATGGTGGAAGAACAACAGCCTCTCTTGTGTGAGGAATTCCGTAAGCTCAACCTTGAAATTGTGGATCAAGGGTATCTTTTGAACCTTCTAGCAACCCCACTCTTGGAAGAAAAAGTTCGCTCCATTCAACTTGGTGATCCTTACACTAAACAGATCATCTCCAACATCCAGCTTCCGAAGTATGAGTCCTTCCACGTCGACGACCAAGGCACTCTTTTCTTTAAACACCAGATGTTTGTTCCGAACTACCCGGGTTTGAGAGAGCAAGTTCTCAAGGAGGCGCATGATTCTGTTCTTTCTATCCACCCTGGCAGCACTAAGATGTACATGGACTTGAAAACACAATATTGGTGGCCTGGGTTGAAACAATGTTGTGCCAAGTATGTCTCTGAGTGTGATGTCTGCCGCAGAGTTAAAGCTGTCCATCAGAAACCTTCCGGTCTTCTTCATCCATTGAAGCCTCCGAAATGGAAATGGGAGAAAGTAGAGATGGACTTCATAACTGGTTTTCCAAGGTCGCAGAAGGGCAACAATGCAATCTTTGTTGTCATCGACAGGCTTTCTAAAGTGGCTCACTTCTTTCCCGTCAAGGAAACAATTTCTGCAATTCAGTTGGCGGAGCTCTATATCAACAGAATTATCTCTCTGTATGGAGTTCCTCTTGAGATCAGCTCAGACCGTGGAAGCATCTTCACTTCCAAGTTCTGGGGAAGTTTCCAAAATGCTTTGGGAACAAAATTGAACTTCAGCACAGCTTACCACCCTCAGTCGCAAGGACAAGTTGAAAGGATCAATCAGATTCTGGAAGATATGCTCCATGCTTGCGTTATCTCTTTCGGCATGAAGTGGGAAGAATGTCTTCCTTATGCTGAATTCTCTTACAACAACAGCTTCCAGAAAAGTCTAAAGATGGCACCATTTGAGGTTCTTTATGGTCACAAATGCAGAACTCCGATTGGTTGGTCGGGCGCAGGTGAGAGAACATTGTTTGGCCCCGACATTGTAACTCAAGCGGAGGAGAAGGTTCACATCATTCTTGAAAATCTAAAGGTTGCTCAAAGTCGCCAGAAGAGCAACTATGACAGAAAGCACACGGACATGGAGTATGTCCCTGGTGATCTCGTTTACCTTCGTGTCACTCCCATGAGAGGCACGCATCGCTTCGGTATCAAAGGGAAGCTGGCTCCTAGATACATCGGTCCTTTCAAAATTCGTGGAAGAAGAGGAGAAGTTGCTTATGCTCTTGAGCTCCCTAAAAAACTCAAGGTCCATGATGTTTTCCATATCTCTCAGCTCAAGAAGGGCCTCAAGGATCCCGGCAGGACCGTGGACCATGAACTCATCAATCTCCAAGAAGATCTGTCTTATCAAGAACACCCCACAAAAATCCTTGAAGTCGCAGAAAGAAGGACTCGCAACAAGTCCATCAAGTTCTGCAAGGTGCAGTGGTCGCACCATTCCGTTGATGAAGCCACTTGGGAACGCGAGGACGAGCTCCGTGCTAAGTATCCTACCCTCTTCGTGTCTTCTTCTTCTTCCTAGAATCTCGGGGCGAGATTCCTGTTTAGTGGGGGAGAGTTGTAGCATCCCATCTGTCTAACATATGTAATGCTACATGGTCTAGTAATATAATTGCTACTTCCTACATATAATTGTTGCATCATAATTATATCATGCTCATGTCATCATGCCACCTTGCGTTTGAGCATCATATAAAACCCTTTTCATTTGGTTCTTCTCTCATATGCATTAGTAATTGTATTTGGCTCTGGATATATTGTATTTGGTTCTTGATAAATGCTGATGCCCAAGTTGAGTTGGGGGCATATCTTTTATTCAACTCCACCACCTTTTCCTTGCCACCACTTTATAATTCCACCATCCTAATTATCCATGAGCTTTTACACTTTTCCTTTGGCATTTAAATCTAGCTCATGTGGGTGGGGATAGATCCACTTCTAACTCCCCATGCTCTCATGTGGCATCATGTTGTTTTCACATTATTGATATGTGGAGCCACATGGCCATCTTTGCATGCTTTGTGGATGGAACCCCTTGTCAAGCTTCCATATGGGTTATTTTGAATGTATGCTTATGTTGGAATATTTTTGGGACTATTAAACATCTAGTGGAACATACACACTAGCAAGTCCAAATTATATTCAAATATGATCATCTCCATCTACTCCACATGGAACCTTATTTTTAATTCTTTTAGCTTGGCCTTACTCCATTTTTGGAATGCATATGTATAAATGCCATGATTATTTACTTTGTTTTCACAAGATTAAAATATGGCATTTAATGCTTTTGCATGGGCCATGCAACAACCACCACCATCTTGTATTCCTTGTTTTTTCTTGGTTTTTGAGTGGATCATCTCTTTGAGCTCCCTCTTTTCCCTCTCAAACCCTTCTCATCTTGATCTCCTTTCCTTGCCATGTGCATCAAGCCTTACCTCACCACCATCTCCTCCATCTCTTGCATGATCTTGTTGGCTCATCACCAAAACCCTAAACCCCTTGGTTGGTCTTGCCTTGGCCATGCTCAAACCCTAAACACCATCACCACCCCTTGCCTTGACCATGAGGAAACCCTAACCTACCACCTTACCCTACCCTAAACACTCTTCTCTTTTTCTCTCTACCTAGCCAAGCCCTCCTCTCACCACTTTTCCCTCGCCATGTCGAGCCCCTCGCCCTCTCTCTGCCAATAGGGACCCACCCTTGCCATCTACCCCTCTATCTCTAAACCCTAACCCGAGTTACCCCAACCTAGCTCCATCTACCCCCTCACCTCTCGGCCTCTCTCTCTTTCTCTCTCTCTCCCTACCAGGCCTACCCCACACCCGAGCTACCCCTCTCTTCCCCTTGGCCGGTCCCACCTGCAGCCACACCCACCCTCCTGGACGAGCATGTGAAGGAGGAGGAGAAAAAGGTGGCCGAAGCCACCTTTACTCCACCGATTCCCCACAGAATCTCCCCTCTCCCTCTCTGCTTTACCCACTCCCTCCCGTCTCTCTCTCGTGCCCAGATCCATCCCTAGGGCCTTGCCCTTCCCCTCTCCTTCTCCACCCACCGCCACCCTCCCTCTTCCATCGCCGGCGCCCACCGTCGGTGTCGTTCTCGCCACCCTAGCTAGGAGGAGGCGGGCGTGGTGTTTGGTCGTCGAGGAAGGCTGGAGGAGCACCCTGCGTCGCCCCGTACACGGAGCCGAGGAGGAGCCGACCCTGTACCATGGCACACCGATGCGCCGCCAAAACCCTAGCTCCGGCTGGCTGCCTACTATGTCGCCGATCGGCCGCTCCCCTGCCTGATCCACCACCTCCAGCAACCTCGCCGTGAGCCACGCACCCTCCCAGACATCCTCACCGTCGTCGTCGTTTCCTGTATGCGTCGATCATACCATCGTACACCCTCTGTGCGCCGGCGAGCGCGTGCGTCTGCTCATCGTCGCGTCGTGGAACCTCACCTAGCCGCCTACCGTCCTCCTATCAGCAACCCCTCCCTAGCCCAGCGGTAGCAGCCGCCGCGCGCGCGCGCTCGATCGCGAGTTCGATCCCTCGTCCCGCACCACGCGCTCTGTCGCTGTGCGTTCCCGTCAGTTTCGTCAGAGAGAACCAGAAGAAATACAGTACCGCGCCCCCTTTTGCACATACCCCACTGCGCCTTTTGCTGCTCAACCCGCGGTCCAGCCCAGGCCCACCAGTCGGTGTCTGTTACCGTTTTACAAAAAGGTACCCTGCACTTTGTTTCCATCAACCCGCAGTCCCCCCCGCTGTGCCGCGTGGCAGCCTCGCACTCACCCACTGGCATGTGGGTCAGCGGAGCCTCGGACCCCACCTGTCATCCACTGTGGCTGGGCGTACTCGCGGTGCAAAAGGTTTTCTAACGCGCCGTCTCGCCCAGTCAGCACTGGCCCCACCCGTCAGCGACTGGGGCTAGCTGCTTCTGTGTACAAAAAGTCTCTGTGTAATTCTGTTTTAATAAAACAATTTCTGAAAATGTTTAAATACAAATTTAAATCTGTTTTTAATAACTTATGAATTCTAATTCCAAATAATGCAAATGATATATGTTTTTGAATCAGAAAAATGTGAGGATTTCAAATATGCTATTCAAAAAAATGTTTGAGCACTTTAAATTTTCGAGATGATTAAAATTACAATAAAATGCCCTTTTCTTAATAAATTAATAACTTTAACTCTACAACTCCAAATTCGACAAATGATAAGTTTAAATCGATCAGCGCGACGAGCCCGTTCTATCTATGCATTCCATGTTCTGAATTTAAGCATGCATCATGTCATTATTAAAAATCAGAACTGTTTATCGCAATAAAACTTGATCAAACAAATAATAAAATGAATTATTCTTGTCCCCACACCTCACCCATGCCATGCTACCTTATTGCCATGTAAATTGTGCATCATTCATCATGGCATGCTTGTTTGCTTGTCGCATTTTATTCATATGCTTGTGCACTTTATTTATGTTGGCCCTTGTTTGTTTGGTTCTTCTTCGAATAGACGCCCAGCAGGAGAATTATCAGGAATCACAGGAGTTCTACCCAGATCCATCTCTCGCTTCAACTGAGCTACCAGGCAAGCACTACCACATCCTTGCATACATATAGTACCTATTGCCTCTATCTTATTCTTGCATCATTGAGTCGCGATTGCATTAAATTGAATCCCAAGTACTGCATAGCCTTTACTCTGAAACCCCACCGAGCCTGTTCCTCAATCCCATGAGCCATTACTACAGGAGTTGTTTGAGCCATGCGAGTCGTAGAAAAGCATGTGTAGGGTATGTGAGTGTTTGATGGATAACAAGGTACCTAAACAACTTAACCGGAGTAGTAATGGGATAACTAATGAAAGAGGCACCGGTGAGCAATATCTGCTATTTGGTTTTCCTGCTCACTTGTGTCCCATAGGACCCCGAGTACTTGATTCCTGTTCCTTGACTATTCACACTATCCACATCCGGGAGGCCTTATGGACCCCCCCTGAGCCAGAGCTTGATTCATTTCTATTTCTTGGGGCCACAAAGTAGTTTGGGGCTTTGTCACTATTCTGTACTTATGACATGCTTACTGTTTTACTTAAGATTGTGCGTGGAGCACCTGTACTGTTTTGGATCGTGCCACATTTTCGCGGTATCGACAAGCCCAGTCATATTTTCGGGTTCCCAGTCGTTTACAGCCGTCGTCGCAAACCCTGGGTCCGTTCCGGAGTCGGCCAACTTCGTTGCGGGTAGCTTAGTGGGGTGGCCCCCTGAAATATTTTTGAATCCTGTGATCGCTTTGTCGTGAATGCCTCGTTGGGTTTTGAGTTGGTTTTTCCGAGGTTGATCAAGTGTGTGTTGCTATTTGTGCACCCCTGCAGGGTAAATCTTTCTGAAAGCCGTGTCCGCGGTTATGGACGACTTGGAGCACAGTTTCTGGATCATAGACAAGTATAACTAAAGTACCGCTTTTAATCTGACTAAATACCTGACTAGTAAATAGTGAAATACTCATGGAATGGTTAATTAAACTGCCAACGGATGGGTTGTTCGTCCGCTTTCTCGTTGGTAAGCGAGAAGGAGGATGGATCTGTTAATTATACTGTTATAACTGTTGTTTCTGTTTAACAGACATCCGTCTATCATTGGTTAGGCGGATGGTTAGCGAGTATCTATAGACTTGTTAGTTATTATCTTTTGCTGCAATTGCATCACCCCAGGTATATGTCCCCTTTAGAGGCATAAAGACTTGTTGAGTACCCCTAGGGTCTCACACGATAAATTGTTTGATTCAGATGAACAAGTGTACTCGCAAGATGGATATTGGGTGGAGGAGACATATGATGTTGGCAACGATCACTCGGTGTAGAGATTCCGGGGATGGGGATCCGTGAGATCTGTGGGCGGGATGTGTTTATTTATGTGGCATCTTATGCCGATTTGCTTCTTATCCGTACTCGGATCTTGTTTTCCGCCTCCTCCTGATACTCTGATGTTTGATGTATGAGGAGCTATCCTAAACTATTATCTCTATCTAGGATATTTGGATCTTGCCGTATGGCGTTGCATTATTTCTATTTCTTTTAGATGGAATGGCTCTGTGAACAGTTGTATGGTGGCTTGCATACATACTCACTTGTGTATGTATTTGATCCCTTCGCCTGTCGATTACGCCGCTCGTTCTTGTCCCGATGTTCTGAAAGTGGTTAGGACGGCCGAAAGGTCTACCTGTGAGTAGCCCCTGGGCCCCACCGTACTATTTTAACCACTTTCGCTCATCCAGGCATGCAACTAAGAGCGTAATTCACCGATATAGTTACATAGGTGCTT
The DNA here is from genome assembly GCA_910589775.1 of Avena eriantha. NCBI lineage: Eukaryota > Viridiplantae > Streptophyta > Magnoliopsida > Poales > Poaceae > Avena > Avena eriantha. Next base: position 230,701,669 of record OU342744.1, on the reverse strand, counting down.
TGCATGGGTAGTACACATATGTTTATATGTGGGCGATGATGATCATGTTATTGCATCTTCTATGTATTTTGGATATTGGTGGCATAGTGGGATGAAGCGGCCCGGACCAACCTTACATTTTATCGTACATGAGACCGGTTCCGCGACTGACATACAACTTGTTTTGCATAAGTGGCTCGTGGGTATCTGTCTCTCCTACTATAGTCAATATCTGATTTACAACGAGTTGCTAATAACTTGGTTATCCTCGTTGTGGTTCATGTTCGTAGGTAAGAACGGTTCTATCTCCGAAATCCCTAAGCCACATAAAACTTGCAATTGATAAATTAGAGGCGTCTAGTTTAGATCGCTAGTGTCTTGATATGGTATTGTTGTAAGTAGATGTATGACAGATACTCTTACAACACACTCAACGTGTAAGTTCCATAGACCTTGGCCTTACACACAAAGGAATGATAGAGATCATACCACGATGCAAATGATAGAGATCAAATGCATGGACCATATCATCTCACTTTACACATTAGATGTTAGCATCTTATAATACTAGTTTGGCGTTTTCTGTAGCATTGTAAGATGATCCCTCATTTAGATATCAAGATAAAAATGTGTTCTTCCTTAAGTATGCACCGTTTTGTGGATCGTGTTTCGAGACATCACGTGATGATCGGGTGTACTCGACTCTACGCTTTCATACAAACGGGTATAAGACAGTTTTACACATGCGAGTACTAAGGTTCTTACTTGGCGAGCCTAGCATGTACAGACATGGCCTCGGAACACAGACCGAAAGGTTAAGCATGAGTCATATAGTTGATATGATGCTCATATAGATGCTTGCCTTTGAAGCTACATCAACTCACGTGATGATCGGACTTGGTGAGTGGATTTGGTTCATGTAATCACCAAAAAGGCACGAGGGATGTCGTTTTTTGAGTTGGAGTTCATTTCTAATTTGGATTAGTCGAACTAAATTTGTCATAAACTAAATCGAAGTTAATTTGCATAATTTGTTGTAGTCATTAGCGTCTGTTCACTACCTTATGCTTAGTTTTAATTGAGATAATAGACCTATCGAATTCTGGATATTTACTTTACGAACTGGTATCGTATTGTTTTGAATGTCAATTTAAAGTTTTGAAGTCCTATTGCAAACTTTTAGCAAACTCTATTTACTCCATGAAGTTTAATAAGTAGTATTAAATCAAGAGTAAGAATTCCAATGTTAGTATCTAAAGTATCATGTTTTCCTCCATGATTATTGATATTCAAAAGTTGTTTTAATATCAAGATTATATAGGAGCTGAAAATTGTTTCAGAAACCATCATGTGTGAAAGATATTGTGATATCTGAAACAATGTTTTTGGTTGCATTATGATAGAGTATAATTTAGCAAAATACATGTTCTCATATTGTATGAGAATTTGTGAAGGATGGAGATGCTAGGCATCCGGATCTCCCAAAAGGTTTTTGGGAACTAACATTATACTCGCGATTCTTCCTTACAGGCTATAGTAGCTTGATCATGAAAGTTGTCATGATAAGGATGAATAGAAGATGTAAGTAAAATGTTTACTACACTAATAGATTATTAAAGAATGGATTTTTGAAAGAATACCAAAACGTTTGATGATGGTGATCCACTTCAAAGTGCAAGTCCAAAGGTATTAGTATTTGACTATATACGCTTTGTACTATGTGTCATGTGAATGACACCACTATTGATAATGATACATTCTTTTAAAAGAAAATGAATTGTTGAAAGAGAATCTATAAAATATTTGGCAGAAAAGAAAAGGTTGGAGATGTCCAACTTAAGTATATAGAAGATATACATGTTATGGCTGTATTCCTTGCTTGTTAAACAATGTGGTTCTGAGGTATTGGATACCGGTATTGGATACCGAATTGGTTGGTATGAAGTGTCATACAGTACAATGCAATTCATGAACTGAAATGGCCTAAGTAACTAGCAAGAGAATAAGTGATGATGATCATCGAAAACAAATAAAGTGTTATTGTGTTTTTCGTTGTCGTCAAACCTAGCCTTCAAGATTTATTTTAATAATTGTTATTTTGTTCCGGTATTACGAGAACAATGGTTGTTCAAATAATTACCGTATTCCATAAAGGATGGATGAACTTTTACAAGTCTAGTGGGAGAAATCACATCCATAAACACTATTGCTAAAATGTCGCAAGACAAATGATTAAAATATCACGTATGAAGTGACATCGCTGTTTTAAATTATATTGGAAATAAAACATGAAGAAACTCCATGTTGATGGAATTTTGGAGTCTTTGATTTTGATCAATTGACGCTTGTGAAAGTTTCCTCAAGATAATTGAAACTCTATCCATAGGCCAAAGAAGAACGGATGACTAACTTATTGGATATTATACATATTGATGTATATAGTCCATTATATGTAGCCATATGCGATGGATCTTTTTGCTTTATATGCTTTCTCCAGAAATTTGAGTGAATATATCTATATATTTACTTAATAAGGAAGAAGTATGAAACATTTGAAAATTGTTCAGAGACTTTCAAAATGAAGTGAAAAATCATTGTAACAAGAAAATAAAAAGAGTTTATGATTTTATCATAAAGGAAGATATTTGAGTTATAGGTTTAGCAAAACACCTAAGATTTGAGGAATTGTTTAATGATTTGTGTTTCCCGATAAACCATAGGAGTATGGCATATTCGAGAGATGAAATCAAACCATGTTTGACATGGTAAGATCAAAGGTGTCATTTATAAAACTGCCATTATGTTTTAAGGATTGAAGCTTTAGAGACTACCGCTTTTATACTGAAAAGAGCACCATCGTGATCCGTTGAAATGACACCATATAAGTTATGGTTTGGGATAAAACCCGAATTGTCTTTTCTTAAATTTTGGTATGCTATGCATAAGTAAAATGTTTACAACCAAAGTTGGATAAGCACGTCTTTGTAGGATATCCCAAAGAATTTGTTGGGAATTTCTCCATAACACCGAGGACAAAAGAGTTTGTTACTTGGAACGTCAAGTTTCTTGAGAAGGAATTTTCGCGAAAAGTTAAGTGGGAGGACAATAGAACCTTGATAAGGTTGTTGAACCTTAGCTATATGTGCTAAGTAGCACAGCGCCGGAAAGTTTCCCGGTGGCGGCCACAATGCTCATGGCTCCCGTGATTACAAAGGTTGTGATCTCAGAGATTAGAGTTCCTATTAAACCGTGTGGGTCGGTAAGAATCAAATAGTGTGATTTGATAAGGAAGTCGTTATTGTTTTGACAATGATGAACCGACTACATGCAAAGAAGCGATGATGGGCCCTGACTCCATAGAATGACTAGAAGTCATAGAATCCGTGATAGTATCCATGCACGAGAAATCAAGTTTCTGAACTTGGAAGACCCTCCGGAAAGGCGTGAAGCTATCGGTCGTGTTTGCATCTATAAAGAAATAGACATGGATGTTTAACATCTATGAAATAGTCGACATGTCGGAAAGAAGTTTACGGCAATGTTCAAGGAGTTGACTATTACAAGATTTGATCTTTCATAGCGATATATAGTCTTGACGGATTAATGTAGCAACCACTACATATAATTTGGTATATGGTAGTTGAATAAACAAAACAAGGTTCTTCTAATAGAACGGTTACCTAGGACGTGTACATGACATGGTCCGAAGGGTTTTGTTAATTCAAAGGGTGCTAAAGGGCATGCAAACTTCAATAGTTGAAGTAAGCATAGCGGAGTTGAAATCTTCACCATGATGAAACTGTTAAAAGAGTTTAAATTCATCGGAGATGATGAAGATGCTTGCATTTGCAAGAAATTAAGTGGGAGCGCTGAGACATATTTCTAATACATTATGTAGAGGACATATTGTTGATTGGAAATGATGTATCTTGTATTGACACAAGTTAAGAATTTCATTAAAATAAGATTTCGATGAAAGACTTGGGCAAACCCGGAATATTTGGCATCAATATCTATATGGATAGATTGAGGCGCAAATATGGTTGTGCCAGACATACATATATGAGATATTGAAAGGGTTCAATATGGAAACAACAAGAAAGGGTCTTGCTGCATGAAAAGGATTGTATCAAAATTCAAGTGTTTCAACACTTGGTAAGTGAAATCACATGAAGATTTTGATCGATTATACCATGGTATGTATATATCCAGAATGTCCTATGCTCTAAATGTTATGAGCACATACCAGAATGATTCATAAGATGATCATTGGACGATAGTAAAGATATTCTTATGAGCTTTGGAAGAACTAAGAATATATCATGTATAAGTGACAAATAGTTAAAGGTAGTTCATTGTAAAGTGTTACATTGATACTATTTTTGTCACAAGATACAAATTAAATTTATCTCAATTTAGACTATGGGTGGCACAATGTAATGGAAAGGATGTTCCATGATGGATTTAGATGAGTTCCAAAGTTGAGACATTGTGACGGATACTACAACAAAAGGCTAAGTATATAACTGCTATAGTAGCAGCAAAGGAGGGCATTTGTGTTAAGTAGTTTGTTATCAAACCAGGTGTAGTTCAAAGTGGGATAATACTATGAAGATATATTGTGTGACAATAATATCAACATATTTTAACCTGAACAAACTAAAGGTCTCACCAAAGGACCAAATTTATACAATGTCATCTCATTTGAGAATGAGTGATGCGTAGAGACGCAAAGACATGCAAATACACACGGACCTGAAACTGTCAAATCCGGAGATTATCTTAACCACTAGCAATAGCATATATGCAACACTAGAAAGCCATAGGTGTTCAATACGCAAAGTTTTTCAAACTAGATTATTGACTCTAGTGCAAGTGGGAGACTAAAGGGAATATGCCCGAGAGGCAATAATAAAGTGGTTATTATCTTATTCCATGTTTATGATGAATGTTTATTTTGCATGCTGTAATTGTATTTATCGGAAACGTCAATACATGTGTGTTTAATAAACAAAAAGGGTTCCTAGTTATGCCTCTCTTATAGACTAGCTTGTTGATTAACAAGATGATCAAGGTTTCCTGATCATGGACATTGGATGTTGTTACTAACAAGGTCACAACATTGGTGGAATGATGTGATGAACATTCATCCGAAGTATAGCATTACGATCAAAGTCATTATGTTTATATTGCTATAACATCATACGAAGGAATCTTTATCCTTAGACCATGAGATCATGTTAATTGCTAACACCGGAAGAGTATCTTGATAACATCAAACGTCATACCGTAACAGGGTGACTATAAAGATGGGTTCAGTGCTATGAAGGTGTTATGTTGAGGCTCATGGATCAAGAGTGGAATTTGTCAATCCCGATGACGGATAGATATACTCTGGGCCCTCTCGGTGATATCACATTAAGATAGCTTGCAAGCAAGTGATGTGATCACTAGAATGTTATATCACGGGAACGAGAAAAGAGTGCATGTCGGTAACAAGATCAAACTAGGTATGGAGATACCAATGATCAAATCTCGGACATGTAATATATCGCGAGACAAAGGGATTTAGTTACAAGCATTAAAGGTTCTCACGATCACAGAAGTCATCGTTGAATGTGTAGGAGTCAGTATGAATCTCCAGGTCCTGCTTCTGATTATTGATCTGAGAGGAGTCTCAATCATGTCTGCATTATTCGCGAACCGTAGGGTGACACACTCAAGAATTACCGGACACCATTTTGGAGCACATATGTTTCAGACGAAAGAATTGCAAAGCGCATGAATTGTTTCGATAGAAACCGGAAATTGTTTTCGGGTGAAATTGCAGAAAGTGGTTATGCATGTGATATTGAAATATTGTAAGGGGTTATATGTGAATGTTTGTTAATTAAAGTAATTAACAAAATTCTGAATAAATTTAATAAAAGAGTTTTATTAAATGAGAGAGCATTAAACTTGGAGAATTTTAATGCATTTAAAGTAGGGACTTTAAAGGGGAATGTAAAGAGGTATTTTAATGTGGAGGGGTTACCACCACATGAATGGAGGAGGTGAGGAGTCACCCCCCATGCGCCGGCCATGAAGGAGGGGCACCCCCCTCCTCCTATAAAAGGCCACCCTCTTCCTCCTTCTTCCTCACACCTCCTTGTGAAGGATCTCTCTCCCCCTCTAGAATTATTCCCCATGGTCTCGGATTAGCGAGATACATGTTCCCGGTGGCATTTTGTCTGGAAGGAGTTGCTGCTTCCGCTGGATCGCTGGAGCGAGGAGGTGGAGGTTGTCCGGTGGCTTGAACGTGTGTGCGAGTGCGGATGCGCTGCTGAGTTGCGGCGCTCGGACTTCCTCACGATCTTGAGATCGGCAAGTGTACGACTACATCAACCACGAGTTCATACTCGTTAACAAAACTCGTTGTCTTCGAGGGTAAGTTCTCGTTGGATGTATGTCCACCAGTTTCTTTGTACCTAGTAGATAGATCTTGGCGTGTAGTTCTCATCATAGGAATTTTTTGTTTTTCTATGTTGCGGACCCAACACATAGGTGGTGGCCTTGACCTTGGTGAGAGCCATCCGCGTCTCCTCCCACTTGTCGCACCCCTCGATCCGTGCGAATACATGGATGAACTTGAACTCGTTGTCGTCATGGTAGGCGGCGATCATGCGGCACATCTTTGAACAATACCAACAATCAGACACAAATTTCAAATGGGTAGAAGCGGGCGGCAATGGGGGATGCTTACCTGATTGTCATAGTTGGTGCCGCTGACATGGACGCGGCACACCTCCTTGACGACCCCGTGCCACTTGTTGTAGGCATGCTGGATCATGGCCCAACAGTGAGACATGCCAGAGTCATTGCAGTCGTGGCACAAGGACTTGAAGTACAGATCCAATAGTCGCTGCTCATCGTACGCCGCCTTCACCATCTTCCAATAGTAGTCTGAGTTCTCGTTGGTGTTGGTGAAGGGATCTATGCTGATGGTCTTCCAAGATCTGGCGAGGCAGTCATCCTCACTCGAGCTCCACTTGGGGCCATGGCTGCCACCTCCTTTCTTCGTTTCCTCCCCTCCACCTCCACCGCCTTCTTCTTCCGTTTCAGGTCGGCCGCGATGGTCACCATCACCTCCACCACCCCTTTCTCGGCCTCCACCACCTACGCGTACGCGTAGAACTCATCCTCCCAAGGCTCGCCGCCATCTTCCTCCTCGCCCTCATATGCATCGGCTTCTTCTTGTGTGAAGGTGTGGGCGGAGCTGCCGTTGACGATGTCGGCCATGATGGAGTCGCCATGGTGCTTCCACCGAACAGGTTGTAGGCGCTCGGGTTGCTGCCTGCAACGAATAGGTTGAGGGCACTTTGTCTGCTGCTTGCGGTGAACTAGGTGAAGCCATCCCTCTGTGGCGGCGCATCGCCATTAAAAGGAGGAAGGCGGCGGTGGGCCGATGAGGTGTCGTTGGCGAGGGAGTTGGGGTCGAAGTCATTGTAGCCCGGCGGGAAACAAGTGAGGTACGGCGCCATGTTCGCCTGGCCAGACGGCGATGCGGAGGAGACACTGCTCTGGCTCCCAAGGATGTGGAGTCCAACGATCTATGTCGGCGCCGCCATCCCCTCCATGGCTGCCACCCGCTGCGCCGCAAGAGAGGCCGCATGAGCCTGGTTTGCCTGGGCCTCCGTCGACCGGCGTAGCCTCGAGTTCTTCTCCCTTAGGCGGCGGCTGGTGTTCTCCAGCTGTCTGCGCTGGATGTCAAACGCCCACTCCGCGTTGGTCATCCCATCCGGCCGTTGCTTGTCGGCCTTCCCTTTCTTCGCGGGCACCGACGCGTCGGCGGCATGGTTGCGACGGCGGGTGGCGCACGGGAGGGGAGAGATGGGGTTGGGAAATGGTAAGAGTGGGGCGGAGAAATGGCGGGACTGGATGGCCATAAAGGAAAAAAAGAGGGGAAAAAGGATGGAAGATTTTGGTATCCTACCAACAGGACTGGCCCGCCAACTTTTTTGAGTTGCACCGGCGCCCTCGATTGACCCTCCTCGGGTTGGGTTTGTCCTAAGGCGCCGGATGTTTAGTTGGGCCCATTTCAGTTTTGGGGAGGGATGAGCAGGTTTTCCTGCGGCCGGCGCCCTTATTTCAGTCTTAGGGGGCTTTAGCAGCCGATTGCTGGATAGGCCGTCCCAATTAAATATGAGTCGTTGGATGTCTTGTGGACGGAGGAGATGACCCAGAGGGCACGTGCAGTCGGCAACCGAGTCTTCAGATAGCGAGGAGCCGTTACATCTTCATCGGACGGATGCGTACTGAACCAACGCTGCTCTTAACTGAAGAACTAGTTCTCTGCCTGACAGCGTGTTTGGGCCAACCCATCCGAACTGCCGCTCCATACGATTTCAATGCGTTATCCGTGACCGTGCTACCTTCCCATGCTAGTAAATGAAGAGAAAATGTCAGTCGTTATCAACTCAACGTGTTAGATGAAAATTCCGGCGGTGACGGATAGAGTTTGTGACGAAGTTGGTCAGGAATCATCGTTTCACGACTAGCGGCCGGTTGTAGATTGCTCCGTCGAGGATCGACGACTGGGACTCACTGATGGGAGCACACTATCCGATTCTATCGTCTCGAGGCCAGTGAAGGATCGGCTCACGTTTGCAAGTTTCAGGATGTGGATAGAGCTTCCATGTCAAGAATTTATTAAGGACGAGGAGAAGAGAATGGAACGGCAGCCACCAGTCAACAGTCTACTACAGTATGGTAGAGTAGCCCATAACCAGCAGGACGTTTCAAGCAGCGCAAACATGCGTTAAACCATGCCACGCCACTTGGTCTTTCGAGTTTCGGACAGGGAAGGCGAAAACCGCCCGGACAGCAGTCGTCGCCACCACGCCGCCGCATCTCTGCGTGCATCGGGCCGTCGAGTAGCCCGGGACCTTCTGTCCACGTGGTGTGTTTTTCCACATCCATATCCACAAAGTACCCCCAGATAGATCGGGTGTCTTCCCTGACCATTCCCGGCCTCGATCACCGTGCCTCCGACGACCTATATATTCTGCCGGCGGCAGGTTCCCTCGGCACAAACAAACCATCCTCAGTTTTCTTATCTACTCCGAGAGATCAGCGAGCTACTACTTCACTCACTGACGAGCTGGAATGAAGCGTTCGTGCAGCTTGTGTTTGCTGCTGCTTCTCCTGGCACTCTGCTGCTTGGCCCGTGCACGGACACAAATCCTCTTCCAGGTACGTGACGACTGCATGAATCCATAACGGTATGCGATGGCTGCACCGTGGAGACTTGATTGCGTTGCGTGCAGGGTTTCAACTGGGAGTCTTGGAAGCAGCAAGGGGGCTGGTACAACTTTCTTCAGGGGCGAGTCGACGACATTGCCAAGGCCGGCGTCACCCATGTCTGGCTCCCTCCGCCCTCGCACTCTGTTTCCCCTCAAGGTACTACGTCACTCTGTTTGTGACAAAGACTAGTCGTTGGCTCGTTGCATTTTTGGAGTATCTTTCTTGTCTTCTGACAGCTTTTTTTTTCCCGCTGAATGCATCGGCAGGCTACATGCCAGGGCGCCTGTACGACCTCAACGCATCCAAGTACGGCACCGCGGAGGAGCTCAAGTCCCTGATCGCGGCCTTCCACGGCCAAGGCGTCCAGTGCGTGGCGGACATCGTGATCAACCACCGGTGCGCCGATAAGAAGGACGCGCGCGGCGTCTACTGCATCTTCGAGGGCGGGACGCCCGACGACCGCCTCGACTGGGGGCCCGGCATGATCTGCAGCGACGACATGCAGTACTCGGACGGCACGGGGCACCGCGACACCGGCGACGGCTTCGACGCGGCGCCCGACATCGACCACCTGAACCAGCGCGTCCAGCGGGAGCTCTCCGACTGGCTCAACTGGCTCAAGACCGACGTCGGCTTCGACGGCTGGCGCCTCGACTTCGCCAAGGGGTACTCGCCCGCCGTCGCCAGGACGTACATCGACAACACCAAACCCAGCTTCGTGGTGGCGGAGATATGGAACTCGCTGAGCTACGACGGCGACGGCAGGCCGTCGCATAACCAGGACCAGTGCCGGAAAGGGCTCGTGGACTGGGTGCAGACAGCCGGCGCCGGGGCCGGCCGGCCGGCTATGGCGTTCGACTTCGCCACCAAGGGGTTGCTGCAGGCGGGGGTGCAGGGCGAGCTGTGGCGTCTGCGTGATGCCTCAGGGAAGGCGGCCGGCATGATTGGGTGGGGGCCGGAGAAGTCCGTCACGTTCGTTGACAACCACGACACCGGGTCGACGCAGAAGCTCTGGCCGTTCCCGTCCGACAAGGTCATGCAGGGCTACGCTTACATCCTCACCCACCCAGGGGTCCCATGTATCGTGAGTATCTCACCCAAACCCTCTCCCAAGTCACACTTCAACTGTACGGACACCTCTCCTAATTACACGTTTTTTGTGTGCATCCTGCATGTGCAATGCAGTTTTACGACCACATGTTCGACTGGAACCTGAAGCAGGAGCTGACCCACTTGGCCGCGATCAGGGAGCGGAACGGCATCTGCGCCAGGAGCAGGCTCAGGATCCTCGTCGCGGATGCCGACTTGTATGTGGCCGTCGTTGACGACAAGGTCTTGGTCAAGATTGGGACGAGGTACGACGTGGGCAACGTGGTACCGTCGGATTTCCATCGCGCGGCACACGGCAAGGACTACTGTGTCTGGGAGAAGGGGAGCCTCCGTGTCCCAGCGGGGCGGCGGCACCTATAGCATGTGCTAAGAGATACCGCTCGTTATGTTGTTTTATGTTCTGTCGTCGGTATAAACAGCATCAGCAGTGGCTGAACTCTAATGAGACGGTCTGCATGCGTAATATATTATATTTCAAAGAAAAAAAGCAGTGGCTGAACTCATCTCTAAAAAAAATAGGGCTGAACTAGAAACTTCCCGAAGACTCGAGGAACAAGATTAAGATGTAAATAGATATCTATAAACCACAAGCTTTGCATCGTCGGCAAGCCTGAATAGCTGTCCGGGCTAGGTGCTCATGGGTTAGGGCATCTCCACTGGGTCGAACCATTTCGGACATGGGAGATGTCTGAATCTGTCCGTTGGACCCGCGGACACGAAACCAGTCCATTTTGACATCTATCTGTTTGGGTCGAGGGGTGCCCAGCGGACACGACCCATCTTTTTTTCAATAGGAACAAAACAAAAACTTTACGTGCATTACACAAACAGTCCAAAACCTAGCTATTGATATTTTGGGATAATAATAACTTGTATTGATTTGAACAATAGTACAAAGTCTATATAGAAGAGAGGAGGAGGGTCGGCCGGCCTAAACCGACTTAGGACCGACTTAGGACTAGAGTCCTACTCTAACTATAACTCAATTCTAATACCCCCGCAGTGTCAACGTCGGGCGCCACGATGTTGAGACTAGAGCGAATATTTGTAAATGCTGAAGTGGAGAGACCCTTGGTGAAGATATCTGCAAATTGAGCGCTTGTCGGAACATGAAGAACGCGAACCTCGCCAAGAGCCACCTTCTCTCGAACAAAATGAATATCAATCTCTATGTGCTTGGTGCGTCGATGCTGAACCGGATTAGAGGCCATGTAGACTGCAGATATATTGTGACAATAGACAATGGTAGCACGCTCAATTGGTTGATGAAGCCCGGCAAGAAGCTGACACATCCAGACCGCTTCGGCCACTACATGAGCAACTGCCAGGTATTCTGCTTCTGCCGATGACCTGGAAACTGTAACCTGCCTTTTCGAAGACCAAGAAACAAGATTATCACCAAATAAACACAAAAGCCGGATGTGGATCGTCGAGTATCTGGACAACCTGTCCAGTCTGCATCAGAATAAACTGTCAAGCTTGTAGGAGTAGAATAATTAAGAAGTAGACCATGGTCGAGAGTGCCTTTGAGATGGCGAAGAATTCGTTTAACATGAGAAAGGTGGGAACACGAGGATCATGTATATACAAGCAAGTTTGCTGAACATAATAAGAAATATCAGGACGAGTGAGAGTAGCATATTGTAGTGCCCCTGTGAGACTATGATAGAATGTAGGATCGGGAACGGGATCACCATTCGTCGACAGTTTGGCACCGATGTCAGCAGGGGTATGGCTAGGCTGACAGTCAAGCATGCCATCATGAGATAAGAGATCGATAATATATTGGCATTGAGAAAGAAAGAGAGTGGAAGAATTTTGAGAAGCGGTAACACCGAGAAAATGATGAAGTGGTCCTAAATCAGTCATAGAGAATTCTTGATTGAGAATGGTGATAATATGGCTAAGAAAGGAGTCGGAGGAGGCAGTTAGAACTATATCATCGACATAGAGAAGAAGATAAGCGGTGTGAGTAGAAGAGCAAAAAATAAAGAGAGAGGAATCAAATTTAGAGGGAAGGAAACCTATAGTTTGAATAAATGTGGCCAAGTGTTGAAACCACGCATGTGGTGCTTGTTTGAGACCGTAAAGAGACTTTTGGAGAAGACACACAAAGTCAGGATGGAAAGAAACTACCAAGCCAGAGGGTTATTGACAATAGATGGCCTCATTGAGAGTGCCATGCAGAAAAGCATTTTTAACATCAAGTTGATGAATCGCCCATGAGGAAGATACATCAAGACTGAGAATAATGCGAATAGTACTTGGTTTAACAACAGGTGAAAATGTTTCATCGAAGTCAATCCCTTGCTATTGAGAAAAACCCCGGCATACCCAACGAGCCTTGTACCATGCGAGAGACCCATCAGAATTATATTTGTGGCAAAAAACCCACTTGCCTAAAACAACGTTGGTGCCGGGAGGTTTAGAACAAGAGTCCATGTATTATTTTGAAGAAGGGCATCGAACTCGTCAAGCATGGCAGAATGCCAAAGAGGATCTAGAAGAGCTCTTTTGTAGGAGGTAGGAATTGGGGAAATATTTGGGGTGGCATTGAGGTTAAGAAAATGGCGAGGAACGTGAAAGCCCTTTTTACCACGAGTACACATGACATGATCGATGGGAACGGTGTGAGGAGTAAGTTGTGGGGTGGGAGAGTTACTCGGAGTACTAGCGGCGCTAGCAGGAGATGGGGTAGGTGTGTCTGTTCCTGCATAGGACGTGGTGGTGGTGGGCGAGGACTGATACGAAGAAAGCCAGAAGGGGAAGTAGAGATGGGCCACAGGAGGCCCACACCACCCCTGGCGCGGGCCAGCCTAGGCCGCACCACTAGCTGGTGTGGCTTCCCTGGTCCACCCCTGGCTCTCCCCTCTAGCATATATTATCCTCCCGAAACCCTAATACTCGGGGAGCGACCATAGAAAGATTCCGCCGCCTCTGCGTGGTGGAAAACACCGAGAGAGAAAGCTCTCTCCGACGGACAGAATTCTACCGGGGGAATTCCTTCCCGGAGAGGGGAGATCGTCGCCATCAACACCACCATCAAGATGGACTTCATCAGGATCATCATCATCATCACGAGCATCTCCATCATCACCATCATCACCACCATCATCTCGCTGTAACAATTGGGTTGAATCTTGCATAGTTCTTAGGGGAACTTTCTTGGTGTTGATTACTCTTTGTAGTTGATGCTATTGAGTGAACCATTGAATTATTGTTTATGTTTAGATTATTATACATCATTATTTCATCTCTGGTCATGATCAATATGATGTCTTGTGAGTAGTTCATTTTGTTCTTGAGGACATGGGAGAAGTCATGTTGTTAGTAGTGGAGTTGTGTTGAGAGAGATTCAATAGTTTGTTAATTAAGTTGTGGTGTACTTCTTCTAGTGGTGTCATGTGAACATCGACTACATGACACTTCACATATATGGGCCTAGGGGAATGCATTGTTTATTTGGCTACTAATCATAGGGGTTGCCGGAGTGATAGAAACCTGAACCCCCGTCAGGAAACCATTGCACAAGGGACGTAAGGGTCTTAGAGTTTAAAGTTGTGGTTAGGTTTCTAAATTAATTACTTTCTTGTTGGGTTCGACACTCTTACTAATCGAAAATACTGCGATACACCCCCTATACTTGTGGGTCATCAAGACTATTTTCCGGCATCGTTGCCGGGGAGTGAAGCACTATTGGAGAGTGGAACTGGTAAAGGAAACTTCTACTGTGAGGATTGTTTATTTCTGTTAGTTACTTTATTTTCAATATAGATAATTCGCTGAGTTTCTTATTTTGTAATCCTACTACCACTGCTAAGGTAGTAGATGAACCACCACCTGCTGAGAATGATGCTTTTAAAATACCTACAAGAATTATTGATCGTGTTATGGATAACTACTATGTTGGGGATGGAACTGTCCATCTCGATGATCATTTGCTCTTTATACACAAATTATGCGGGTTGTTCAAGTGTGCAGGTATTACTACAGATCAAGTTAAGAAGAAGTTATTCTCATTATCACTGAAAGGAAGAGCTGAAGAATGGTATAAGCTGCTGAAGAATGGCCAAGCTCTTGAATGGGAGGAAATAGTACCTCTCTTTTATTCAAAGTTTTATCCTCCTAGTGAGATTCATCAAGATCGGAATCAAATTTACAACTTTTGGCCTCTTGATGGAGAGAGTACAGCTCAAGCTTGGGGGAGATTGAAGTTACTAATACTCAAATGTCCCATTCATGAGCTCCCTAATAATATTATTATCAATAACTTTTATGCAAGGCTTTCTCTTCATGATAAGGATTTATTGGATACTTCTTGTGCTAGATCATTCACTCGCATGGAAGAAGAAGCTAAATGGGATGTTTTGGACCGTATTCAAGACAATGGTGAAGCAAGGGAGAATGACAAAGGAAGAAAGTCAGGTATAACTTATGATTATGAATGCATTGAATATTTTATGGGAACTGATGACTTTCAAAATATTAAAAATGCTTATGGTCTAGACACCTAAAGTTATTAAAAATTGTTTTAAGGCTTTTGCTTCTTATATTGGAATTTCGAAAAGGGGATGGAACGAGTACCATGCACCATATAAAGATATTGTTGACTATGTTCCCGTTGGGAGTACTGAATTTTGCACTATTGATCATATCCTACCTGAACCTTATATCGAGAAAATACCCTTCCCGGATAAGGTAAAGGATCATCCTATGATAACTAGTGTAATCACTAAAAGTGCAAAGAGAACTATAAAACCTGATGAACAAATAAACATTGAACTTGTTGTAGCAATTGTGAAATGAAGGACTTATGCCCTAGAGGCAAATAATAAAGTCTATTATTTTATATATATCCTATATGTTCATAATACGTTTCATACTATGCTATAACTGTGTTAATACGAAACATTAATACACGTGTGGTATGTAAACAAACTGTGTCTCTAGTTACCTCTAGTGAACTAGTCCATTGGTCATGAGAATGGTCTGTGTTTCAAGATCATGGGCATTTATGCTAACTGACAATGAGGTCATGTTATTAGTCGAATAACATGATAGACAAACATCCGACCATTATGTCTTAATGAGATCTAGTTACAAAGTTCACCATTGATGATAAAAACACAGAGAACCTCGCAACCTGATCCTTTGACTGTGCGGTAATGCAAATCACCATTTCTGGAAGAAGCTTTGATGGTTATCAAGAATTATCTCGTAAAAGGGTGATCAAAAAGGTGCCACTCAGGTTTTTCGAAGGGATGTGTTGAGGAGTACATATCAATACCAGGATTTGTCTAGTCCATGTAACAGACAGATACATGTGGCCATCTTGGTGACGTTGCATTGATGAAGACTGCAAGCATGTGACTAGGTCACGGAATGCAACGACATGAGAACGAGAAAACAAGTTCATCGGTAACAAGATCGAACTAAGGTATGGAGATACCGAAGATCAAGCCTCGGATGAATTAGGTATCGAATGACAAAGGGAACGGGGAACGACTATCTCACGGTTGGAGCGATTGTATTTGTGAAACGCACGGGGGTCACATGGCCATCCAGGTCCCTCTGTTGATCATTGATGTGAGAGTGGTCTCAATCATGTTCGGAGTGTTTCCGAACTGAAGGATGTCATGCTTAAGGGTAGGGACGCTTAGGGTAGATGAGGTATCGTAAGAGAAATAGAGAGAGGAGCCAGAATAGTTCCGGGTAACATCTGATGGAGATCGGAAGGGGTCCGGAAAGTGTTCCAGAGAAAAGGAATAATGTAATATGTGTATTTGAATGTTAACTGGAGAATTAATATTAAATCTATATTTTATTTTATTATTAAAGGCATCCCATTGCTAATGGACCTCACCCGAAATGAGGCCCAATAGGGCATGGCGCCTATGGAGTGGGGGCCGGCCGGCCTAGGGCTGGTGGGCCGCCCCAATGGGGCCCACCTAGGGCTAGAGACTGCCCAAAGGTGGCCGGCGGGTGTGGGGTTTAGTCCCACACCGTCTGGCCCCTGGGTGGTGCGCCCCCCTCCCACTATATATAAGGGTCTCCTCTCCCCTTTGGAATCACCCATTCCCTCTCATTCTCTCTCTCATCCATTGAAGACTTCTCTGTAATATTGGGGAGGACCTCATGGGTGAGTTCTCCACCTTCACACTATCGTCGTGTGATCTGCGGTCCGGCATCTACTTCTTCCGTTGATCGGCTAGATCGGAGTCCGGTTGACGTCTCCTACACCGGACATGTGATGAACTTCGAAGGCACCACACTTGGGGTGCTGCTCGTCTTCACCAATATACGCCTTCCTGCATAAGGTGTGCCTCAATCTTCAAAGGTATGAATATCGAATCCCTTCTCCGTTACTTATGTCTACATAGTATAGATCCTGGTATTAGTGTTCGAGTAGATAGAATTTTTTTGTTTTCTGCTACGGAACCTAACAGTGGTATCAGAGCAGGTATATGGGTAGACATGTCGTACGGATAGTTCACATAGCAATATGTGGGCATTGATTCTCTAGTTGCTACCCTCTTTAATTTTATTGTTCATATCACGACATTGTTTGATGAAACGGCCCCAACCGACCTCACGTGGTGATTCACGAGACTGGTCCACAAATCAAAGTTGCTTAGGGGGTGTTTGTCTCTCTACAGTAGTTGATATGGCATTGACACTGGAGGGTCCTAAAAAGGGAAGAAGAACGGCAATTATTGAATCCATGTTGTGGCTCGACGTTCGTAGGTGGGAAGGGGTTCTACTGTGAAATCCCTAAAGCCACGTAAACCTGCAATAGTTAATATAGAAGCGTCTATCTTCATTATTGCATAGGGGCAAGTATTATAACATGGAAATGCCAAGTTTGTGAAACTCTCATTAAGGCTATTGATGGTGATCATGAAGCTGTAACCATGTCATAACACTTTACATTTTGAAGTATTACTTAATATGCTAGTATACTTACTAGACAGAAGCATAATAAGATAACCCCTCATAGTATTCCAGTTATCGTATTCCCTTGTGTGTGCACCACCAAGAAAGTTCTTCGGTATGAGGTGCCATGTGGTGAGTAGGGGTCAGACATATCTACGTTCGCATACAATGGGTGTAAGCCATGTTGCACTGCGAATACACACGAGTTAGAACTGGCGAGCCTAGCATGTTACAGAGACGTGGCCTCAGAATACAAGAGACCGAAACGTCGAGCATGAATCACATAGTTGATGTGATCGACATTAGGGAATGTCCACCCTTGATACTACACTGATGGCTATGTTTAACCAGGGGAGGTGCAGGGGATTGGGATCATGTGATCACTAAACGAGTAGAAGGATGTTCGTTTAAGTGGGAGTTCTTTTAATACTTGAACTCATTATTATGAACATAGTCTAAACACTTTGCAAATCCTTTGTAGATGTCTCGCCCACCCACCTTCAACCTTAGAACTTTCCTCGAGAAGGACAAGCTGAAAACTGATGGAACCAACTTCACCGCATGGTTTCACAATCTTAGGATCCTCCTAGTCCCCTACAAGTTGGCTTATGTCATCGAGGCTGAGCTTCTAGCTAAGCCTGGAGATTCCGCCTCCTAGGATGAAAAGAATGTTCTAGCAGTCCAAGGCGGACGATTTCTCCCTCATCTAGAGTGGAATGTTCTATGCCATGGAGCCAGAGCTTCAAAAACGTTTTAAGAAGATGAATGCCTTTGAGATAATCTGAGGATCTCAAGGCCGTCTTTGCTCCACAGGCTCGTGCAGATAGGTATGATGCTTCCGAGCTCTTCTTCTCTGCTAAAATGGAAGAGCACATCAGTATTAGTGAGCACGTGGTCAAAATGTCTGGCTACGTTAAGCGCTTAAACGCCCTAGATTGCAAAATCCCAGAGGAGCTCGCAATTGATAGGGTGCTGCACTCGCTGCCCCTAGCTATAAGAGCTTTGTGATGAACTACAACATGCAAGGGATGACTAAGATGCTTGATGAGGTGTTCACCATGCTCAAAACTGCTGAGGTTGAAATCAAGAAGGAGCACACGGTGCTGATGGTCAACAAGACCACCAACTTTAAGAAGCCAAGACAAAAGGGTAAAGGCAAGGGTAAGAAGTCTAAGAGGGATGGCAAGTTTATTCCCAGCACCTCAAAGACTGCCAAGCCTGGCCCTAAGCCCGACACTTCATGCTTCTACTGCAAAGGGGATGGGCACTGGAAACACAACTGCCCCAAGTACCTTGAAGACAAGCGAGCTGGCAAGATAGCCACTCCGGACAAAGGTATATATGATATACATGTTATTGATGTATTCCTTACGAGCGCCAGGAGTAACACCTGAGTATTTGATACCAGATCTGTTGCTCACATTTGTAACTCTCAGCAGGATCTGTAGAGTAGGAGGCGCCTGAGGAAGGACGAGGTGACGATGCGCGTCGGCAATAGTTCGAGAGTCGAAGTGATGACCATCGGCACCCTGCATCTCCGTCTACTATCAGGATTATTATTGGTTTTGAATAAATGCTACTATGTACCCGCATTGAGTATGAACATTGTGAGTGGGTCTTGCTTGTTGCAAGACCATTATTCATTTAAATCAGGAACAAACGGCTGTTCAATTTATATGAATGATGTTTTCTATGTTCATGCTCCTGTGTGTGATGGTTTATTCTTAATTGATCTTGATTGTGATACACACATCCATAGTGTTGATGCTAAACGTTGTAAGCACAGTGACAATAATTCCATGTTCATGTGGCATTGCCGTCTTGGTCACATTGGCGCAAAGCGCATGAAGAAGCTTCATTCAGAAGGGCTTCTTGGATCATTGGATTTCGAATCCCTTGATACATGTGAGCCATGCCTCATGGGCAAGATGACTAGGACACCATTCTCTAGAATAGTGGAGAGAGTTGTAGACCTACTTGGGATCATACATACGGATGTATGTGGACCAATGAGTGTCTCAACACGCAATGGTTATCGCTACTTTGTTACCTTTACTGACGACTTAAGCAGATATGGATATATCTACTTAATGAAGCACAAGTCTGAAACCTTTGAAAAGTTCAAGGAATTTCAGAAAGAGGTAGAGAATCAACTTAACAAGAAAATTAAGCACCTTTGATCGGATCGAGGAGGCGAGTATTTGAGTTATGAGTTTAACATGCACTTGAAGAACTATGGGATTATCCCACGGCTTACGTCAGCCGAAACACCACAGCGAAATGGTGTGTCGGAACATCGTAACCGAACCCTATTGGATAGTGTGCGGTCCATGATGTCTTTAACTAATTTGTCTGTGTCTTTTTGGGGATACGTGTTAGAAACCACCACTTTTATTTTAAACCGAGCACCATCCAAATCCGTGGAGACAACCCCATATGAGATATGGTATGGGAAGAAGCCAAAGTTGTCATTTCTGAAAGTTTGGGGTTGTGAGGCTTACGTTAAGAAACTGCAGCCTGACAAACTCGAATCCAAATCGGAAAATTTAATCTTTGTAGGATATCCAAGGGAAACCGCTGGGTATACTTTCTACAACCAAGCCGAAGGAAAAACGTTTGTCGCAAGAACCGGCACTTTTCTCGAGAAAGAGTTTCTTGCAAAAGGAGTGAGTGGAACAAAAATTGAGTTCGATGAAATTGTTGACCATTCTTTCCAAATTCCGAGTAGTGCAACGGAAGCTGTTCCGAAACCGCTCTCCAACATGGAGGAAGAGCCAACTGATGATGATCAAAATAATGACATCGAGACTCCTGAGGTTCGCAGGTCTACAAGGGTTCGTGCCACTCCTGATTGGTATAGTAGCCTTGTAATGTCTGTCATCCTGGATGAACAGGAAGAACCTGCAAACTACAAAGAAGCTATGGATAGTGCTCACTCTGAGAAATGGCTAGAAGCCATGAAATCCGAAATAGGATCCATGCATGAAAACCACCTTGGTGGATCTTCCAGAAGGCCGCAAGGCCGTGGAAAATAAATGGATCTTTAAGAAAAAGACAGATGTGAATGGTAATGTGACAATTCACAAAGCTCGACTTGTCGCAAAGGGGTTTCAACAAATTCAAGGAGTTGACTACGACGAGACTTACTCTCCCGTAGTGATGCTTAAGGCTATCAGGATTTTAATAGCAATTGCTGCACATTTCGACTATGAAATTTGGCAGATGGATGTCAAGACCGCATTCCTCAATGGTCACATTGATGAAGAGTTGTATATGATGCAACCGGAAGGTTTTGTTAATCCTAAGGATGCTGGAAAGGTTTGTAAGCTTTAACGGTCTATTTATGGGTTGAAGCAAGCATCTCGGAGCTGGAACCAACGTTTTGATCAAGTGATCAAAAGTATATCTCCTTGAAGCAAGATTCCATTGGTGTTAGGTTCCTATCATATTTGTCTATCATGTTATTCTACTAATAAAGGGTAGAGGCAAATGATAAAGTGTATTATTTGATATATCTCCTATATGTTTATAATACGTTTCATACTATGCTATAATTGTGTTAATACGAAACATTAATACATGTGTGGTATGTAAACAAACCGTGTCTCTAGTTACCTCTAGTGAACTAGTTCATTGGTCATGAGGATGGTCTGTGTTTCAAGATCATGGGCATTTATGCCAACTGACAATGAGGTCATGTTATTAGTCGAATAACATGATAGACAAACATCCGACCGTTATATCTTAATGAGATCTAGTTACAAAGTTCACCATTCATGATAAAAACACAGAGAACCTCGCAACCTGATCCTTTGACTGTGAGGTAATGCAAATCACCATTTCTGGAAGAAGCTTTGATGGTTATCAAGAATCATCTCGTAAAAGGGTGATCAAAAAGGTGCCACTCAGGTTTTCCGAAGGGATGTTTTGAGGAGTACATATCAAGACCAGAATTTGTCGAGTGCATGTAACAGACAGATACATGTGGACATCTCGGTGTCGTTGCATTGATGAAGCTTGCAAGCATGTGACTAGGTCACGGAATGCAACGACATGAGAACAAGAAAACAAGTTCATCGGTAACAAGATCGAACTAAGGTATGGAGATACCGAAGATCAAGTCTCGGATGAATTAGGTACCGAATGACAAAGGGAACGGGGAACGACTATCTCACGGTTCGAGCGATTGTATTCGTGAAACGCACGGGGGTCACATGGCCATCCAGGTCCCTCTGTTGATCATTGATGTGAGAGTGGTCTCAATCATGTTCGGAGTGTTTCCGAACTGAAGGATGTCATGCTTAAGGGTAGGGACGTTTAGGGTAGATGAGGTATCGTAAGAGAAATAGAGAGAGGAGCCAGAATAGTTCCGGGTAACATCCGATGGAGATCGGAAGGGGTCAGGAAAGTGTTCCAAAGAAAAGGAATAATGTAATATGTGTATTTGAATGTTAATTGGAGAATTAATATTAAATATATTTTTTATTTTATTATTAAAGGCATCCCATTGCTAATGGGCCTCACCCGAAGGGAGGCCCAATAGGGCATGGCGCCTAGGGAGTGGGGGCCGGCCGGCCTAGGGCTGGTGGACCGCCCTAGTGGGGCCCACCTAGGGCCGGCGGCTGCCCAAAGTTGGCCGGCGGGTGTAGGGTTTAGTCCCACACCGCTTGGCCCCTAGGTGGTACGCCCCCTCCCACTATATAGGGGTCTCCCCTCCCCCTTTGGAATCACCCATTCCCTCTCATTCTCTCTCTCATCCATTGAGGACATCTCCGTAATATTAGGGAGGACCTCGTGGGTGAGTTCTCCACCTTCACACTACCGTCGTGTGATCTGCGGTCCGGCATCTACTTCTTCCGCTGCTCGGCTGGATCAGAGTCCGGTTGACGTCTCCTACACCGGATGTGTGACGAACTTCAGAGGCACCACACTTGGGGTGCTGCTCGTCTTCATCAATATACGCCTTCCTGCGTAAGGCGTGCCTCGATATTCAAATGTATAAATATCGAATCCCTTCTCCGTTACTTATGTCTACATAGTATAGATCCTGGTATTAGTGTTCGAGTAGATAGAATTTTTTTGTTTTCTGCTACGGAACCCAACATGAAAGACCTTGTCACTAAAAGTGTAGAAGATGGACACATAGTCTCTTGTGAGGATGCTTGTAATATTGTCTCACATCCTAATAGAACTAAAAAGGCTAGTGTCCCTGTGCTTTCTGTTAGAATTGGTGATCATTGCAATTATGGTTTATGTGATATTGGTGCAAGTTCAAGTGATATTCCTTATGAGCTTTACAGGGAAGTTATGCATGAAATCAGTCCCTGCGAATTGGAAGAGATTGATGTGGTAATTCACCTTGCTAATAAAGAGACCATCTCTCCCATTGGTATTGTACGGGATGTAGAAGTTCTTTGTGGTACGATTAAATATCCTGTTGATTTTCTAGTACTTGGTTCAGCTGCTAGTAAAACTTATCCCATCATTTTTGGTAGACCTTTCTTGAGTACTTGTGGAGCTATATAGACCGCAAAAGGGAGAAAATCCTGACTAAATTTGATGGGGAATCTTATGAGTTTAATTTTTCGAAGTTTACTAAAGAACCTTGTGAAAATGAAACCTATAACGAGGATTTTAGAGTTGAACAACTTGCTTCTATTTCTCTTGCTCCTAACAATGCTTTACAACAATTTATGGAAGATCATGAAAGTGAAATCTTCATGGAAGAAAGGAATGAGATTGACGAGATTCTCCGTAGTCAACCTAAGATGCTTAAGCATAACTTGCCTGTAGAAGACTTGGGCACCATGTTGCCACCTAAAAAGGATCCGGTCTTCGATCTAAAACCTTTACCCGATGATCTTAAATATGCTTACATTGATGATAATAAGATATATCCTATTATTATTAGCTCTAAACTTTCAGGGAAAGAAGAAGAAAGGCTATTGGAGGTACTGAAGAAACACCGAAGGGATATGGGCTATACTCTAGATGATTTAAAAGGGATTTCTCCTACTATATGTCAGCATGGTATCAATATAGAACCAGATGCAAAGCCAGTGGTAGAGCACCAATGATGTTTAAATCCTAAGATGAAGGAAGTGGTAAGAAATGAGGTATTGAAACTCCTTGATGTTGGTATTATTTACCCTATCGCTAATAGTGAATGGGTTAGTCATGTTCATTATGTCCCTAAAAAGGGGGAATCACTGTCGTCCTCAATGATAATGATGAGCTTATTCCCCAAAGAATAGCAATAGGCTATAGAATGTGCATTGATTTCAGGAAAGTTAACAAAGTTACTAAGAAAGATAATTACCCACTTCCTTTTATCGATCAAATGTTAGAAAGGTTCTCTAAAAAGACCCATTTCTGTTTTCTTGATGGATACTCTGGGTTTTCTCAAATTACTGTTAAACAACAAGATCAAGAAAAAACTACTTTTACTTGCCCTTATGGAACCTATGCTTATAGACGTATGCCTTTTGGTTTGTGTAATGCTCCTGTTACTTTTCAAAGATGCATGTCTGCTATTTTTCATGGTTTTTTTGAGGAAATTGTGGAAGTTTTCATGGATGAATTCTTCGTCTATGGAACTTCTTTTGATAATTGTCTGCACAACCTTGATAAAGTTTTGCAGAGATGTGAATAAACCAATCTTGTTCTTAATTGGGAGAAATGCCACTTCATGGTTAATGAAGGAATTGTCCTTGGTCATAAGGTCTCCGAAAGAGGCATAAAAGTGGATAGAGCTAAAGCTGAGGCAATTGAGAAAATGCCCTATCCAAGAGACATCAAAGGTATTCGTAGTATCCTTGGTCATGCTGGTTTCTATAGAAGATTTATTAAAGATTTCTCTAAGATATTGAAACCCCTCACTAATCTTCTTCAAAAAGATGCACCCTTTGTTTTTGATGATGATTGCAAGGAATTTGAAAATCTTAAGAAGGCTTTAACTACAGCTCCTATTGTTCAACCACCTGATTGGAGTTTTCCCTTTGAAATAATGTGTGATGCTAGTGATTTTGTTGTAGGTGCTGTCCTTGGGCAACGAATTGATAAAAAGTTAAATGTTATCCATTATGCTAGTAAGACTCTTAACACTGCTCAAAGGAATTATGCTACTACTGAAAAAGAATTCCTAGCTGTCGTCTTTGCTTGTGATAAGTTTAGACCTTATATTGTAGACTCAAAAGTTACCATTCATACTGATCATGCTGCTATTAAGTACCTTATGACGAAAAAAGATGATAAGCCTAGGCTTATTAGATGGGTGTTGCTTTTACAAGAGTTTGATCTACATATTGTAGATAGGAAAGGTGCTGAAAATCCTGTTGCTGATAATTTATCTTGGTTGGGAAATATCTCTTTTGACCCTATGCCTATTAATGATAGTTTTCCGAATAAACAGTTGGCCGCAATAGGGGTAAGCTCGTGAGGTGCCCTTGGTACGCTGATTATGCTAACTTTATTGTCTCCAAGTATTTGCCTCCAACTTTTACAGCTCAACAAAGAAGAAAGTTCTTTTATGACTTGAGGCATTATTTTTGGGATGACCCACACTTATATAAAGAAGGAGTGGATGGTATTATACGAAGATGTGTTCCAGAATATGAGCAAAAGGAGATATTGCGGAAATGTCATGGTAGTGCCTATGGAGGGCATCATGCAGGAGATAGAACTGCACAGAAGGTACTACAATCAGGTTTTTACTGGCCTACCATCTTTAAAGATGCAAGAAAATTTGTCTTATCCTGTGATGAGTGTCAGCGTGTTGGTAATATTTCTAGACGCAATGAAATCCCTATGAATTACTATTTAGTTATTAAACCCTTTGACTGTTGGGGATTTGACTTTATGGGTCCTTTTCCTCCTTCAAAAGGTTATACCCATATTCTTGTTGTTGTTTATTATGTTACTAAGTGGGTAGAAGCCATACCTACGAAGAGTGCTGATGGGGAGACCTCTCTAAAAATGCTTAAGGATGTTATCTTTCCTAGGTTTGGAGTGCCTAGGTATCTTATGACTGATGGGGGTTCTCATTTTATTCATGGTGGTTTCAGAAAGACCCTTGCTAAATATGATGTTAATCATAGAATTGCTTCAGCTTATCATCCGCAAACTAGTGGACCAGTAGAGTTATCAAATAGAGAAATTAAATCCATCTTGCAAAAGACTATTAATAGATCTAGAAAAAATTGGGCCAAAAAGTTGAACGATGCTTTATGGGCTTATAGGACTGCCTATAAGAATCCTATGGGGATGTCTCCTTATAAAATGGTTTATGGGAAAGCTTGTCACCTGCCTTTAGAATTAGAGCACAAAGCTTACTGGGCAGTTAAAGAACTCAATAGAGATTGTAAGCTTGCTGGTGAAAAAAGATTATTTGACTTAAGTTCATTGGATGAATGGAGGATGGAAGCATATGAGAATGCTAGACTCTTTAAGGAAAAAGTTAAAAGATGGCATGATAAGCGAATACTTAAGAGAGAATTCCATGTTGGTGAGAAAGTTCTATTGTATAGGTTCCGTCTCAGATTTTTTGTAGGGAAGCTACTGTCAAAATGGGAAGGACCTTTTGTTATTGAAGAAGTGTACCATTTAGGAGCAATAAAAGTTTCTTCTTTAAAAGATAACACTACACAAGTGGTGAATGGGCAGCGACTCAAGAACTATATTGTTGGAGATTCTTACAATGAAGGTGTTGATGCTTTTCAAGTTACAACTCCAGAAAAATTTATCAAAGACCAAATTCAGAGACCTGTAGAGTCCGTTTTCGAATAGGTAACAGTACTGGTAAGAAAAGTTCCACGAAAGATCTCTCCAGTTATATTTTGCAGTTTTTATCCAACAAGGAAAGCTACGAAGCGAAAGAGGGATGGAAATGGAGCCAGGGTGGCTCACACCACCCTGTGGCGCGGGCCCTCCCCTGGTCGCGCCCCCAGGTGGTGAGGCCGCCCTGGACTCCGTCTCCGACCCGTTTTCTCCAAGTACCTTCCTTTCGTTGTAAAACTTTGTAATATATAATCCTCCAGATCCCCCGAGGTTCGTATATCGTGTTCTTGTCGTGTTTACGTTTTGATCTGTTTCTGACAGGTATAGTCCCAGTTTTGGAGCCACAATGTCTTCCTCTGGATCAGCCAAGGAGGATTTCTCAGCGGATATCATCAACCCATACATGCGTGAGTTGAAGATTCATCCCAAGGAGTTGTTGCTTGAGGAACTGGGGAAATTGATCAAAGATCTCATTGAGAGAATACCACCACCACCGAAGGAGTAATTCGTCATCAGGTTTTGGCATCCCCTTGGTTTGTTCCAAGCTTGGGGGAGTGCCACGGTATCACATCACTATCTTCTATCTTTTTACCTTTTTAGTAGAGTCATATCATGAATAGAGAAGTTATTGTGTAGGATGGTTTGCATTATGGAAGTGTCCCCTCTCTCGTTAGATATGTACCCCTTGGTGTGATTTGCCGTTATGGAATATTAATAAGAAGTCCTATCATTTACTCTTTTGCATATCTTATATTAGTTTTCAATTCGTGGTTAAATGATTGATCTTGTTGTTAGTATTGGTATCACTTTGGGATCATTAAGTTAATTTAGTTGGTTTTGAAAAACCTGGCTCGGTCAGTAGCAACACTATTTTTGAGAGTTGAATGAAAAGATAAAAGTACTCTAAAGAAATATAATTTCATCATCTTTCTTTCTTGATTTGCTCATAAGCTTAGTATTCTCTAGTTAAGATCTTTTGTGCTTCCAAGGAAGATTACATGTTTGTTTTTATCATTTGTATGTTTTCCTTCAACTCTTATACTTGTTACCCAGCCTTGCTAGCCAAAAACCTGTACTGAGAGGGAATTCTTCTCGTGCATCCAATCCTTAAACCCAAACCTATGCCATTTGTGTCCACCATACATACCTACTAGCATTATTGCTATTCCAAGTAAATTCATGTTTTTATCTACCTTCCAAATTAAACGTGTTATGTGAAAATTAGTGATTAAAGCTCTCACGAACTTGATGGCACACTTTACTTTCTTGCATTTAATAAACTTGAACGATTGGGTCCTTCTTGTTGCGTATATAATTGCGCTTTATGAGTTGAAGTTAGCAGAACCATGTATCATGGGGAACGCTTTCAACACTGCATTGGTACTTTGTACCTAGTTGATATCATGTTCTTTTGCTTATGGATCCCGGTGGTGTGAAATAAAAGGGGAACTTGTAAGATCATGGAGTTCGTATATGTGTTAGAGAAACGCCTGGGCCGCTATCCTAAGCCATGCCTAATCATGGTGGAAACTTATAGCATAACCATAATGAGCATTCTATGAAGCATCCTCAATAAAAACCTATGCAAATAAAAAATAAAAATATCGCTAAGATGCTCATTGTCTGCTTGCCTAGTCATTTTGATTATGGGATAGCTCCTGTGTCATGTGCAAGGGGTACCCCGTTGGCGGTTCTCTATGATACACATGTATTTACAATGACAAGAGCTTACTCGTGACTGAAGTTGAGTAGCATGAGGTTCGGTCTTCGTAAGTAAGGGGCATGGGACTTCAATTTATAACTTGTCAAGCATATCCTCTTAGTTGTGTCACTTTAACCTTAATCACCAAAAGATGCCTATGATAGGGGCAATGAGAGCTGAAAGCTAGTTAGTATCATAATTTTCGGAAGCTCTTTATGAAACTTGAATCCCTGCTTCCCTCTGCGAAGGGCCTTTCTTTTACTTTCCAGTTGAGTCAGTACACCTATTCCCTCCTATCTCAGCAAGTATTTTGAGTTGTTGTGTTTCATTCATTCATATGATGATTTATTCAATCATGTTTCTTATGTTCCTTGTTTTGCACATTTGCTCTTATCTTGCTGTTTACTACTTTGAAAGCTATCATTGAAAAACCAGTTATTTGTGAGCTCTTGCAAATTGTCAACTATTCTTCGACCAAGAGCTAAGTTTGCCATTTCCAATTATGATTTACTCTATGCATCTTTATTGTGTTTCCTTTACCTATTGCAAGTTAAGTTATATAATGGTGAGTTGTCTTCTATTATGATCTATGTATTGATGAATGTGATGCTTCTTGTCCGTATTCTTTTATCGACTCTTCATTCCATAAACTTGAGGTCATGTTTATTGAGTTCAGTTTCGCTTCGGGACAAGCGAAGTCTAAGCTTGGGGGAAGTTGATACGTCCATTTTGCGTCACTATTCTATATCATAATTTACTATTATTCACTGATATATTTCATATTAAGAGATGATACTTATGTAATTTCATCTATTTTTGCATGGTTGATGACTTTTGGAGCATGGACCGTTGTAGTCAGGATTCTGATGGAAAAGGGGCTGTTTGGACGCGAAATTCGCGAAGATCAGAAAATTCGGAAAAATACATGGAAAATCCTATTTTTCCAGAAGATGAAGAAAGCCAGAAGGGGAAGTGGAGATGGGCCACAGGGGGCCCACACCACCCCCTCGCGTGGGCCAGCCTAGGCCGCGCCACTAGGTGGTGTGGCCGCCCTGGTCCACCCCTAGCTCTCCCCTCTAGCGTATATTATCTTCTCGAAACCCTAATACTCGGGGAGCGACCACAGAAAGATTTTGCCGCCTCTACGGGGCGGAAAACACCGAGAGAGAAAGATCTCTCCGGCAGACAAAATTCTACCAGGGGAATTCCTTCCCGGAGAGGGGAGATCATCGCCATCAACACCACCATCAAGCTAGACTTCATCAGGATTATCATCATCACCACCAGCATCTCCATCATCACCATCATCACCACCATCATCTCGCTGTAACAATTGGGTTGAATCTTGCATAGTTCTTAGGGGAACTTTTCCGGTGTTGATTACTCTTTGTAGTTGATGCTATTGAGTGAAACATTGAATTATTGTTTATATTTAGATTGTTATACATCATTATTTCATCTCTGATCATGATCCATATGATGTCTTGTGAGTAGTTCATTTTGTTCTTGAGGACATGGGAGAAGTCATGTTGTTAGTAGTGGAGTTGTGTTGAGAGAGATTCAATAGTTTGTTAATTAAGTTGTGGTGTACTTCTTCTAGTGGTGTCATGTGAACGTCGACTACATGACACTTCACCTATATGGGCCTAGGGGAATGCATTGTGTATTTGGCTACTAATCGCAGGGGTTGCTGGAGTGATAGAAACCTGAACCCCCGTCAGGAAACCATTGCACAAGGGACGTAAGGGTCTTAGAGTTTAAAGTTGTGGTTAGGTTTCTAAATTAATTACTTTCTTGTACTTACGGATGTTTGCAAGGGATATAATCACAAGTATGTATTAGTCCTAGGAAGGTCGGTACATTAGCACAGGTTCACCCACACAACACTTAGCAAGCTAAAGAGGATTAATCAACTATATAAAGCGAAAGCACTTGACGATATTCCCATGTGTCCTCGAGAACGTTTGGTCATACTAAGTAATACAACCGGCGTGTCCTTTGCTGCATAAAGGATTGGGCCACTTGCTGCATTTATTCTCAGTGTCTTTTATTTACTCGTACTTTATTTACTTGCATTATCAAAAAAACCTAAAAATCCGTTTACTTAGTATTTGCAGAGAATTCCTGATCCATACCACTAGCTAGCACCTTCTGCTCCTTGTTGGGTTCGAAACTCTTACTTATCAAAAATACTACAGTATACCCCCTATACTTGTGGGTCATCAAGGACCCGATAGGAGATCCTGCTGCGGCAGCAGAAAGTGGTGCGGCAGGCTGCCGCGGAGCCTCGGCAGGCTGGTTGGCTGCCGTGGCAGAGGTAACCATGGGCACGAAGGTGGGACTAAGGGAGCGCAGCATGATCGTATGTTGGGTAGGCAGGGAAGAAGTAGCTGTAGACGAATGGACGATGGAGTATGGAAAATTACTTTCGTCAAAGATGACATGACGTGAGACAAGAACACGTCCAGAAGAGGGGTCGAAACATCGAGAGCCTTTGTGATTGTCAGAGGGTCCGAGATAAATGTATGGTAATGAGCGAGGAGAAAGTTTGTTAGGGGTGGTGGAGGCCGTGTTGGGTAAACAAAGACAACATTACAAACACGCAATCCAAAATAGTCGGGATGATGTAGGAAGAGAGACTGAAAGGGAGTATAGAGTGGACATGTTTTGGTTGGTCGGATGTTGAGGAGATAGGTTGCCACGCGAAGTGCTTTAGCCCAAAATCAAGGGGGGAGGCTTGGAAGAGTAAAGTACGGAGTATGTCATTGATGGATCGTAAGGATCGTTCGGCTATACCGTTTTGAGGAGAAGTGTATGGACAAGAAAAACGTAAGAGCATGCCTTGAGATAGAAAGAAAGATATGTTTTAGGTATTGTCAAACTCTCGGCCATTGTCACATTGGATAAAACGTATGCGAAGGCCGAAGTGTGTAAGAACATATCACCGATTTAGAAAAATTGAGTGCACATCTGATTTGGCGCGAATAGGAAAGGTCCATATGTAATGAGAATAATCATCAAGAATAACAAGATAATATTTGAAACCAGAAACACTAGGAAGCGGAGAGGTCCATAGATCACAATGCAATAACTCATACGAAAAAATACCATAGATAGTTGATGTGCCGAAAGGTAATCTAACATGTTTGCCGCATTGACAGGCATTACAAATAGTGGGATCATGAGAAGAAAACTATCAATAGGGAGACTAAATTCTTGAAGCAAAGACGACATAGTATTTTTATTGGGGTGGCCGAGCCGGCGGTGCCAAAGGTCGACAGAGGTGTGCATGGCTTGAGGTGTGGAAGATGGTGCGCCATGTAGAGGATAGAGATCGCCCGAGCTATTGTAGCGAGCGAGTGCTGACTCATGTACTAACAAGCTCGTTGGGGAACCCCAAGAGGAAGGTATGATGAGCACAGCAGTAAGTTTCCCTCAGTTATGAAACCAAGGTTATCGAACCAGTAGGACAAAGGAAACACCTCCAAGGTGTTGTTGCCAACTTAGAATCCTGCACAACACAACCATAGAGCTTTGCCCCCAACTTACAGTGAGGTTGTCAATCTCACTGGTTTTGCTGAAAACAAAGGATTAAACGTATTGTGTGGAAGAAAGTAAAAGCTTGCAGAAAGTAGACAGAAAACAGTAAACAGTTGTAGATTGATTTTAAAAGAAAGGATCGGGGTCCATGGTTCACTAGTGGTGGTTATCCTTAAGATAGATAACATGTTGGGTGAACAAATTACAACGGGGCAATTGACAAACATCGAGAAAGCATACATGCATATACTAATCATCTTGACTCCTTTGAGATTCGATTAGGCAATATAACATTATACATAGACCGTAATCCAACTGCATCTATGACTAATAATCCACCTTCAGGTTATCATCCGAACCCCCTCCAGTATTAAGTTGCAAGCAACAGATAATTGCATTACGCATTGCATGTAAAGTAAACAATACGATTGTTCTATGAACAAAGGATTGTTGTTTTCTCCCTAGTAGCAACAACACATCTAGTACCTTAGAGATTTTTGTCACTTCCCCAGATTACTAGAGGCATGAATCCACTATCGAGCATAAATACTAACTCTTGGAGTTGCTATCATCTACTTGGCCAAGATAGCTACTAACAACAGAAAGCATGCAAGCTCACAAATAACAAAGACATGATAGAATCAATAATCAATCTGAAATAGCCTCTCAATATCCATCGGATCCCCGCAAACACAACATGTAGGATTACAAATAGATCATCTTGATCATGGACGGAGCTCACAAGATCTAAACATGATAGCACAAAGGAGAATAACCAGCCATCTAGCTACTACAAGGACCCGTAGTCCAAGGATGAACTACTCACGCATCACACCGGAGGCTTGCATGGTGATGAAGAAGGCCTCCAGGGTGAATTCCCCTCTCCGGCAGGGTGTCGGGAAGAGCTTAAGATCCCTCCCGATCTAGGGATGGAGATGACAGCGGCTACAGACCGTTTCGTGGAATTTTGATCGGGTCCTTAGGATTTATGTATCGGAGGCATCTTATAGGCGAAAGGGGAGGCCGAGGGGGTACCCTGGGTGGCCGCACCACCCCTTGGCACGGGTCAGGCATGGCCACGTCGCCAGGTGGTGTGGCCGCCCCTAGCCCCTCTCTGTCTCGTATTCTGGCTCGGTGTCCCCCTCGGTGAAAAACTGACTTTGAGTTTTGTCCCGTTCAATTCCGAGAATATTCATTTTCTGACTTTCCTAGAACCAAAAACAGCAAAAAATAGGCAGCTGGCACTGTGGCATCTTGTTAATAGGTTAGTCCAAGAAAGTGTAGAAAAATACTCCAAAGTTGGAACAAAACATAAGAAAGTAGATAAAAACCAAGCATGGAACATCAAAAATTATGGATGCGTTAGCAACGTATCAACATCCCCAAGCTTAACTCCTGCTCGTCCTTGAGTAGGTAAGTGATAAAAAGAAAGAATAATTTTTGAGGTGACATGCACCATCATAAACTTGATCAAAGTATTTGTAAAACATTGAAAGCTGGGATCATAGTACTTCAACATAGCATGAAAGATAAAGTTCTAGCAATAAGACATAGCAACTATGTTGCAACATGAAAAGGCACAAACAAAAGATTCATGCATAACAATGCTTTGCAAGAAGTTTGTTTGTTTCACATAAAGAAAACATAGCATAGTGGCATTTAGCTTGTCCCTCATAGAGTAGCAAATATAAATGCATAGGACACCTTCAAAGTTCATAAGAGTGACTAGATACAAGTAGTTTAAGAACAAGCAATATCAAGTTATGTATCAATCAACAAGTCTTGGGACAATGCACATAGAACTAATAATGGCCACTATGCTATCAAAGTAGGTGCATATAGGTAGAAGGTGGAGACTCAACATAAAAGTAAAAGAAAGGCCTTCATAGAAGGAAGTAGAGATTCAAGTGTCAAAAAGAGCTTCCAAAAATTATGGTACTTGTTAGCTTTCATCTCTCATTGCCCCTATCATAAGCATCTTTAAGTGATTAAGGTTAAAGTGACACAACTAAGAGGATATGCTTGACAAGTTATAAGCCGAAATCTCATGCCCCTTACTTATGAAGACCGAACCTCATGCTACTCAACTTACAAGTAAGCTCTTGTCATTGTAAGTACATATGTATCATAGAGAACCGCCAATGGGGTACCCCTTGCACATGATACAGGAGGTATCCCATAATCAAAATGACATGGCAAGTAGACAATGAGCATCTCAGCGATCTCTTTATTTGCTATTTGCATTGGTTTTTATTGAGGATGCTTCATAGAGTGCTCATTATGGTTATGCTACAAGTTTCCACCATGATTAGGCATGGCTTAGGCTAGCGGCCCAGGCGTTTCTCTAACACACATACAAACTCCATGATCTTACAAGTTCCACTTTTATTTCACATTGCCGGCATCCATAAGCAAAAGAACATGATATCAATAGGGTACAATGTACAAGTGCAATGTTGAAAGCGTTCCCCATGATAGATGGTTCTACTAATTTCAACTTATAAAGCGCAAGCATATACGCAACAAAGATGGACATAATGGTTCAAGTTTATTAAATGCAAGAAAGTAAAGTGTGCCATCAAGCTCATGAGAGCTTTAATCACTAATTTTCACATACCAAGTTTAATTCGGAAGGTAGATAAAAACATGAATATACTTGGAATAGAAAATGCTAATAGGTAGGTACGGTGGACTCATTGGAATTACTTGGTTTTAGGAGTTGGATGCATGAGTGGAACTCATACTTGATTACGGAGGCTAGCAAAAGACTGGGAGCGACCAACTAAGAGAGAAATAATGGCCATAATCATGCAGAGTGACAAAACATCATTTGATTAAAGCATAAAGTGATATTACAAGTCGAAAACTAAAGGATCATAAAGGCTATGGTGACTTGGGATAGTCATAACATGGTGTGAGCATGCGCCAAGTCAACCCAGATAAAGCATCAAAGGAGAATACCACAATACTATGCTTTAATATGCTAAAACAACGCATGATTCTTCCAAGGCACATTAAGAAATCTCAATTGTTTATAACAAGTCATGCTACAGAAAATATCACTAAGCATAAAGACAAAACAATATCAAGCATGGCATGACAAAGCATAGGCCCCAGTCAAAAACAAGCTCTCTTTACCACTTAAGCATGAACTTTCCTACTCTTTTCCAATCCAAACCAAACTATTTGAAAACCAATGTATGAAAGAAGGGGTCCAACCAATTTATTCAAGAAAACTAAGAAAACCAAGCAAACGAAAAACAAAACAAAAACTAAAAAGAAGACGCTCCAAGAACAACACAACTGTGCATGAAACAATAAAATGAAGTGTTTGGAAGAAACATGAGATTTTTATTGATGAGAAAGGGGATGCCGAAGGCATCCCCAAGCTTTGACGCTTGTGCTTCTTGGATATTTCTTGGGGTGACATGTGTGGCATCCCCAAGCTTGAGCCTTAGTCCATTCTTCATCTCATTACTCATTCCTTCCATACACCTGAAATTTTTCTTCATACAAAACTTCACACAATCTTTATTAGCAACATTAGTGCACTCAAGATAATAAGTCTTTGGGTTTAGTTTCAACACCAATAAAACTTCCATTAAAACACAAGCTACTGTAACACTTCCCTCAAAATCTCAATTCCCCAAAAGAACTCAAAAAGGAACCAACAAGAAGCAAATGCGAATAATGGCAGAAATCTGTCAAAACAGACCAGCAGGTAAAGGCAAAAATTTTCGAAGACCTTCTGTTTTTAAAATTGAAAAATGTTGAACGAACGAAAGTTAGATAACAACCTAGGGCAGAAGAAATTCACGGCCCAAACCGACGTACAGACATTTTAGCCGAATTTTTACGGTGAAGAACAAAAATCTGTTTTGGGACAACAACTTTTACAAGCATTACTTCTCTCTCATTAGGGGTTATTCTTGGCACAAAAAGAAAATAAAAAGGATAAGGATAGGTTATTACAGAAGTAATAACTTCCAAAACTCATCTAAAATGTTTGGGTTATCTCCCAATAAGTACTTTTCTTTAACACCTTTAAGTTAGGCATAAGAAGCAAGAAAAAGAATCAATTGTTCTCCAATTAAGAAGCATTAAAACTAAATTTCTTGCCCTTACCTCTCTTACTTTTATTCTTAACCTTGGGGAACATATGATTGTTTGGTGGATAAGCAAAGTGCATGGTGCCCTTTCCCACATCTATTATTGCTCCAAGGAGATTCAATAGGGATATTCCAAGTGTAATTTGTCCTTTTCCTACACATTCAATAACAAGATAATTAGTAGAAAGCATTTTCCCTAGGATATTTGTAAACACTCCTTCAGATATTCCAATGGGTAATATTGTGGCATTATTAGCAAGAAATATTTGTTCTCCTCCTTCAGAAACCCCCCAAAGATTCAAAGCTTCATAATATCTTTGGGCATAAGACAAAATTCAGACATGATATCACAGCGAGCATGAAAAGTTTCATTATTTATAACAATCTTTACTGTGGGGAACCACTTTGAGGGTTCAGAATTTATTGGAACATAATCATGATGCTCTCTAAGCGTGTTATAGCAATCCTTTAAACTAGTAGTGCGGGTCTCAAGAGTGTTCAATCTAGCAAATATGTTTATAAAGGAAGAATCAGATTTGCTAGGCAAGTTGTAAGTAAAGACCATCTTCTTTATGGCATTAACAGCATCATCCTCATTGCATTGGAGGAAATCTCCTCCCACAACAGCATCCAAAGCATATCTATAGCAAAGAGCAATTCCAAGGTAAAAACTTCTAAGGACCAAGCTTTGAGTCATTTTAGGTTCAGTTTTTTCATGTAGATCAGAGATTTTAGACCAAGCTTCTTTGAAACTCTCTTCAATTCCTTGTTTAAAAGTGAATATCATTTCCTCGGGTGACATAGTGATTGGAGCAATGCTAGACATAATGGCAACTTAAGATAGGAACTAATTTTTTTGTGTGTGTTTTAATAAAGAAAGCAAACTAGTAAAACCAATTTTTTGTGTTTATGACAAAGAAACAAGCAAACAAAGCAAGAAAATAAACTAAGAAAAACAAAAACAACAAAGTAAAGAGATTGGTTATGAGGGACTCCCCTTGTGAAGATATCCTTGTCTCCTCGGCAACGGCGCCAGAAAAATACTTGTTGACTCGTGTACTAACGAGCTCGTTGGGGAACCCCAAGAGGAAGGTATGATGAGCATAGTAGTAAGTTTCCCTCAGTTATGAAACCAAGGTTATTGAACCAGTAGGAGTAAGGAAACACCTCCAAGGTGGTGTTGCCAACTTGGAATCTTGCACAGCACAACCATAGAACTTTGCCCCCAACTTACAGTGAGGTTGTCAATCTCACTGGTTTTGCTGAAAACAAAGGATTAAACATATTGTGTGGAAGAAAGTAAAAGCTTGCAGAAAGTAAATAGAAAACAGTAAACAATTGTAGATTGATTGTAAAAGAAAGGACCGGGGTCCATGGTTCACTAGTGGTGGTTCTCCTTAAGATAGATAACATGTTGGGTGAACAAATTACAATGGGGCAATTGAAAAACTTCGAGAAAGCATACATGCATATACTAATCATCTTGACTCCTTTGAGTTTCGATTGGGAATTACAACATTATACATAGACTGTAATCCAACTGCATCTATGACTAAAAATACACCTTCAGGTTATCATCCGAACCCCCTCCAGTATTAAGTTGAAAGCAATAGATAATTGCATTATGCATTGCGTGAAACAATACGATTGTTCTATGAACAAAGGATTGTTGTTTTCTCCCTAGTAGCAACATCACATCTAGTACCTTAGAGATTTCTGTCACTTCCCCAGATTACTAGAGGCAAGAACCCACTATCGAGCATAAATACTAACTCTTGGAGTTGCTAGCATCTACTTCGCCAAGATAGCTACTAACAACGGAAAGCATGCAAGATCACAAATAACAAAGACATGATAGAATCAATAATCAATCTGAAATAGCATCTAAATATCCATCGGATCCCCGCAAACACAACATGTAGGATTACAAATAGATGATCTTGATCATGAATGGAGCTCACAAGATCTAAACATGATAGCACAAAGGAGAAGAACCAGCCATCTAGCTACTACAAGGACCCGTAGTCCAAGGATGAACTACTCACGCATCACACCGGAGGCTTGCATGGTGATGAAGAAGGCCTCCAGGGTGAATTCCTCTCTCCGGTAGGGTGCTGGGAAGAGCTTGAGATCCCTCCCGATCTAGGGATGGAGATGACGGCGGATACAGACTCTTTGGTGGAATTTTGATCTCGTGCTTAGGGTTTCTGTACCGTAGGCATCTTATAGGCAAAAGGGGGAGGCCGAGGGGGTTCCCTGGGTGGCCGCACAACCCCCTGGCGCGGGCCAGGCCTGGCCGCGCGGCCAGGCCTGGCCGCGCGGCCAGGTGGTGTGGCTGCCCCCTAGCCCTCATAGAGTAGCAAACATAGCATAGTGGCATTCAGCTTGTCCCTCATAGAGTAGCAAATGTAAATGCATAGGACACCTTCAAAGTTCATAAGAGTGACTAGATACAAGTAG
Source organism: Avena eriantha (assembly GCA_910589775.1). Taxonomy (NCBI): domain Eukaryota; kingdom Viridiplantae; phylum Streptophyta; class Magnoliopsida; order Poales; family Poaceae; genus Avena; species Avena eriantha. The sequence goes on along the minus strand of OU342744.1, from coordinate 230,663,779 downwards.
TTTGAGAACAAGCAATATCAAGTTATGCATCAATCAACAAGTCTTGGGACAATGCACGTAGAACTATACTCTCAAAGTAGGTGCATAAAGGTAGAAGGTGGAGACTCAACATAAAAGTAAAAGAAAGGCCTTCATAGAAGGAAGTAGAGATTCAAGTGTCATAAAGAGCTTCCAAAAATTATGGTACTTTTTAGCTTTAAGCTCTCATTGCCCCTATCATAAGAATCTTTAAGTGATTAAGGTTAAGATGACACAACTAAGAGGATATGCTTGACAAGTTATAAGCCGAAATCTCATGCCCCTTACTTACGAAGACCAAACCTCATGCTACTCAACTTTAGTCACAAGTAAGCTCTTCTCATTGTAAGTACATATGTATCATAGACAACCGCCAACGGGGTACCCCTTGCACATGATACAGGAGCTATCCCATAATAAAAATGACAAGACGAGCAGACAATGAGGCTTGCAAGGTGATGAAGAAGGCCTCCAGGGTGAATTCCGCTCTCGGGCAGGGTGCTGGGAAGAGCTTCAGATCCCTCCCGAACTAGGGATGGAGATGACGTCGGCTACCGACTCTTTCGTGGAATTTTTATCGGGTGCATAGGGTTCCTATATCGGAGACATCTTATAGGCGAAAGGGGAGGCCGAGGGGGTGCCCTGGGTGGCCGCACCACCCCTGGCGCGAGTCAGGCCTAGCCACGCGGCCAGGTGGTGTGGCTGCCCCCTAGCCCCTCTCCGTCTCGTATTCTGGGTCTGCGTCCCCCTCGGTGAAAAATTGACTTTGGCTTTTGTCCTGTCCAATTCCGAGAATATTCATTTTCTGACTTTCCTGGAACCAAAAAATAGCAGAAACAGGTAGCTGTCACTGTGGCATATTGTTAATAGGTTATTCCATGAAAGGTATAAAAATACTCCAAAGTTCGAACAAAACATAAGAAAGTAGATAAAAACCAAGCATGGAACATCAAAAATTATGGATAGGTTAGCAACGTTGTTGGAAATATGCCCTAGAGACAAATAGTAGTAAGGACTATTATCATATTTCATATAGTTTATGATTAAGTTTTATATCATGCTATAACTGTATTGAGCGGAAACATCAATACACGTGTGATATACAAACAACCAAGGGTTCCTAGTGAAACTCTAGTCACTGGTTCATTGGTTAACAAATGATCATGTTTCCTGATCATGTGGCATTTATGCCAGTTGGACATGGAGTCATCTCATTCTGAGAATGAGATGATGAACCAATACCCAAGCTAAACATCGTGACCCGATCATGTCACGACGTTCAAGTTACGATGATTAGAAATGGATCCTCGTAGACTATTCCTTAGACCGTGAGACTATATCAATCACTGTCTCCCGAGAGTGCTTAGATAGCATCAAATGCCATCTGGTAAAGTGGTGGTTATAAAGGTGTGTTTAGGTACTCGGAGGAAACCATAGAGGCAATATATGTCAAGAGCGGGATTTGTCCGTCCATGTGACGGAAACATACTCAAGGGCCCACTCGGAGAGGTTATATCCAATAGCTGCGCATCGTGTGATTTGATCACGGGGATATCACTTGTCAGAACGAGTCAAGCAGCATTGTTCGCTAACAAGATTGAACACGACATAGTGATGTCATTGATCAGATCTCGGGTAATGCAAGTATCGAGAGACAAAGGGAATAAGACATGACTGTCCCGGTTCAAACAACGAAAGATATTCGTGGAACGCATAGGGGTCACATGGCCATACAGGTCCCTCTGTCGATCATTGGTGCGGGAATGTCCCGACCATGTCTAGAGTGTTGCCGAACCGTGGGGTATCACGCTTAAGGGCTTGATGATGCTTAGAGAGTGTTTATAGGATCGGTAGAATCACCGAAGAAAAGAAGGGAGAAAACCAGAAGGGTTTCGGTAAGTTCGGAGGATGTCCAGAGTGGAGGTGGAAGGTGTTCCATGGCCACAGAGGTTGAATAATATGTGAATGAATGTTAAATATTGATTTAATCATTTATTCATAATTATTTAATAAAGAGAAAATCAATTAAAGGTCAAAAAGCCTTAATGGGCCAATTTTCGGAGGGAGAGGGCCCATTAGGGAAAGGAGAGAGGGAGAAGGGGCCAAGGGGGTGGCCAGCGCCCTAGTGGGCCAGCCCCCCCCCCCCCCCCCCCCCCGCGTGGGGCCCATGGGGGTGGCCGGTGGTGCCACCCCTCCCCCTTCCTCTCCTTTAGTCCCACCCCGGGACTTTGAGGGAGGGTGTACCCCCTCCTCTCCCTATATATAGTGGGGTATTTGGCCAAGATAAACACACCAATAATCAATAAAGGTCTCCCCACTTTTGGGAGGACCTCTAATTGATATTTTCTCTCTCCCCCTCTCTCTCTCGTGACCGTGGTCCCAAGTCTGGATTGCGCGAGCGAGAGACATCTTCACCGCGGAGCGCCGTCGCGCTGCGGGATTTGGATCTGGGAGCTCTACTTCCGCAACTGCTGCTAGATCGGGGAAGTGGGAGTCATCGTCAGGCACATGACGTGTGTAACTCCCCGCGAGGTGTCGCACTTGAGGCACTCAAGTCGTTGGAGCCAGAAGGAGTGCAAGGACTTCATCACGACCTTGAGGTTGGCTTCGGCTCGTCTACATCAACCACGCTCTCCTAAGCATTGACAGTGCTTTTCGGTCTTCAAGGGTAAGTTCGCCAAAAGCCCCTCCCGTTACTGTATTACTAATAGATAGGTACTGGCAGCTTCAGGGGTTCAGGGGCATAGGGTAAAATTTATTGTTTTTCATACACGGAACCCCTACAGTGGTATCATAGCTAGATCTATGCGTAGTAATGCTAGTACGGGTAGAACACACGAGATGTAGCGTGTGGGCATTGATCTTTTAGTTGTTATCCTCCCACGTGTACTTGTGTATACCACAGTAATGCCTGATAAAGCGGCCCCCAACCGACTTTACGTGTTCATTCGTGAGACTGGTCCACGCTTGACATACGGCTTGTACCGTATAAAGTGGCTTAGGGGGGTGTCTGTCTCTCTCGCATTAGTTGGTATACCATTTGCAACGGAGGGCCCCGAAAGGGGTGTAGTAGAGACAACTACTTGATCAGCGTTGTGCTGAAAGTTCGTAGGTAAGAACGGTTCTTGTGTGAAAGCCCATTTAGCCTGGTAAAACATGCAAAGATAAAGTAGAGGCGTCTAACTTTGTTTTGCAGGGGGGTGTTGCTTTGTGATATGGTTGTGGAAAAGGTAAAGTAATTACCTTTTGTTGCATAGTAGTAGATAGTCACGGAGGTGATGAACTACCACACTAGAATGACACCGGTACCCTGGTGTCTACGGCGCCGGAACCCTGGCGTCGGAACCCGGTGATGACGGATGGAGATCACGACGTGAAGGACCATATCACATAGCATTTACATTCAATTTTATTGTTTGTATGTCTTATTGTGTGCTTGTATTAGATACTCGACGGTAGCCTAATAAGATGATCCCTGCTAAAATTACCAACGATTGTGTTCCCCCTTAGTGTGCACCACCAAGAAAGTTCTTCGGTATGAGGCGATCCAGGGTTACATGCATGGGTGTCTGACATATTTATGTTCGCATACAGTGGGTGCAAGCCATGTTGCACAGCGAATACACTAAGGTTGAGTTGGCGAGCCTAGCACGCTAGAGAAGCGTGGCCTTGGAACACGGATGGTCGAAAGATCGAACAAAGAGTCGCATGAATGATGTGACCGACATTTAGCGTCCACCCTTGAACCCACATTGATGGTTGTGACGATCAGGGGAGATGTGGCTGATAGGGGTCGTGTTATCACTAGGAACCCTTTTGGGGATAGGTGTTTCTGAGTGGAGTTATTATTAACTCATTTAATTATAAACTTAGTCTAAATTCCTTTCGCAATTATAAATGTAGATGGGACCTTTTGTGTTGACAATTGAATGGTTAGCAGGAGAGAAGCTCGGATTAGATGGATCAAACTTCTCCATTTGGGTTGCCAGTCTCCATGTTCTCCTTAGCGAGAACGACGTGGTCGACTACATACTCGACGGGATGGATTTGGATCAGCCCACGGACCTTGAGACCCCAGAGGAGCGGAAAGACCGCTATCTCCGTCGTGAGATGGCCTCCTATATTTCAGTTGTGATGCGTTTTAGAATGGTGGACGAGCTGTGGCCTTTCGTGGGTGATGTCAACCCTCGTTCGGTAATGCTACAGCTTAGGACACATTTCGTGGAGCAGACACGCATTTGGGAGCATGAGCTGATGGGAGACTTCCTCTCCATTAAGATGGAGGAGAACTCATCACTGGACGACCACTTGGAGCACATGCATGATGTGTACATGAGGCCTGCATACTTCCTGGACGTCTAGATTACGGGCTCTTTTGCAAACGTTGTTGTGTTGCGGTCGCTGCCACCAAGATACCAAGCACAAGTCAGGGCTTGCGTAATGAGGGGCGACGCGGAAACAATGGAGTTCCACCGGTTCATGACACATCTCAGGAATGTGTTGGTTGAACCAGATGTCGCTCAGGTCGTCAACGACAAAGGTATATATTTGATATATAGTTTTATAAATGTTATAATCTTGCAAACACATTTGCAGTGTTAAGTATAACTGATACTTTTTCTTTTTTGTTGAAAACAGGTCCTTCTGCATGAGAGGTGCTTGCTGGAGAGGAGGTGACGTTGCGTGTTGATGGCGAGCATGATAATGATGGCCGATGACACTCTCCCTCGACATTTATCATTTAGTTTGTATTTTAGGATGATTTTTGTAATCAAGAGATTGTGAACTTCTTTAGTGTGTCTCACACTTTGTGAGACGGTTATTCATATGAGTTTGTAACAAACAGTTGTTCTGCCTTTATGAATGATTTCTATTCGTGTTCATATCTTGTTTGATTACTTGTGAATTATCCTTATTGTTTGAAACTAATTGATAATGCATGAACATTTGTAAAACATTAAAATGCCTTGTTTAAAATACCCAACTTAATGATATTTCATTAAATGAATGAAACCATTGTTTGAATTCAAATTGTGAAAGTCATTCGATTTCTTATCACATATAAATCATGCCTAAGTTCGGCAAAATAACTTGAACACCGTGTATTACTTGAATACAAAGTGTTATGAATTGTTAAATAGAATACATATTCGATGTATTATATTTTAACAAAAATGGTAATTATCATTATATGATTGTTTAAATGTGTAAAGTAGTTTACCAAAGGAAACATGAATATGAAACTATTTGATTTGATCAAAGTGTTTCATCAACAAAGGGTATAAAATAAAAGAGGATCAAATTGCTATGATTTGATCAATAGCAATGAAATTCGAATTTATAAGAATGGCATAAAAAGTAATTGTGAAATGCAAAGCGTTCTGAAACATCAGAATGCAGAGCGTCACAATGTGATATTAGATATCAAAGGGGTTGAATAGAAGGCACCAAATAAATCGTTGTAGTGTAGATGTAGAGACCATTAGTTAGAAATAGTTAGCACTCAATTAGAATGTAGTGAACCATTTGAATTCGTGAAAGTTTTGGGGTTATTCGATATAACCAAAACAATAGCGAATAAGTCCTTGTAGTGTATTCATTGGAAACTTTGAATACGAAACCCATAGCTGAAACCAAAAGGAAAACAAAACTTGTATTGCTTGGATTTTGGTACATTCTTGAGAAAGCTCACTTCTAGTTATATTTCTCAATTATGGAGCAAATGGAATATAGTGAAAAACATGATGAGGATTCAAAACCCTGTAGCAGAGTGCTGAGAAGCGCACCGGACAACGTTCCTGAACGATTCTCTTCACAGAAGGAAAGAATCAATGATTTCGATCATTGTGTTTCCCCACTAGTGTTTTCACTACATGAAGTAGGATTCAAAATGTGATCCCTATCTTGTATGGAGACATTTGTGAATCATTTGTCATGATTATTGGAATATGACATACCTACGAACTACTAAGGAAATAATGGTAAACTAGAACTATGAGAAATCCTAAAAGCAAAAAACACTTGAGATTAGAAAGCAATTCGTTGCTAAATCTCACAAGTAAAAGGAGTTGCTTGAATTTTCCCAAATGACTACAAAGCCATAGTGGAAAAGGAGGTGAATGACAAAAGCACAATTTGTTAAGTGTTGGACAAATTCAAATGAATTTGATTCATGTGTGCTAAATGTCTAATGGATTTAAAACTAGTAAAGTACTAGTATCTCATAGTATATCTCCTAGTTTGATATTTGATCAAAGTTTTTGAAGTTGTTCAAAATAGTGAGTGGATATACAATTTGCATAAAATTGAGTGGGAGCTATGAAAGTCTTCCTGAAACAATATGTGATTGACATATTTTAAGTGGGAGCAATATAAGACTGAAATTCAAATATGTAGGAACATATTTTGAGTGGGAGCTTATAGGAGTAATTCTTAAGTATGTTAAGGATGAAAGTGCAAATACTTATAAATAATGATTTATAAGATATAGAAGTTGATAATAACCGTATTATGATATTATGTAGTATTCCTTAAGGGATTCTGAAAGGGGTTTCAGAATAGAAGTTAATTAAGGAACTGATCCTTGATAACTCAAATTAGGAATAGTATTAATTTTGACATCAATGGTTAAAAGAAAGAAAAAGGATGATCGTCATCCAGTATGTTGAGGCATAGGTTCTATCTTAGAAAACCATGATGATAACTTAGCATAATATATGATCCAATAAGGAACGTTTAAAAGTGATTAAGTTCAAATCACAGAATGTTGAGCTAAGTTTGTCCATAGTGTCTAATAGAGAACTGTAGACATGTTTTCCAAATCCATAAAAGGATGACATATCTTAAAGCATAAAGGGTTATGTTATAAGGGAATGTGTTGGAAACTCCTGTAGATACCAATCAAAGCCAAGTAGGACGCGAGGTGAACAAAACATCGAAAGTTGCACAGAGTGCACTAGTGTTTCGATGAATACATTTATAATAATAGATAAGTGTACCATCTAAAGTGTTGTATAATGTTATGACGGGGCTAGTTCACCTTTAACATAGAATGATGTGTTCCAGGGCATAGTGCCCATGAGAAAGCCCTCGAGGTTGATCTAAAGTCACTGTAAGCTCCTGGAATCAGGCCTCATTCTGCTGCCATAGCGACGATACATACACACAGATGCTATCATATGATGATAAAGTATTAATGTCAATTAAAGTGACATTAGTAAGTTGCAAAGGATTTGGGACTGTAAAGTACAGACCCAAGACTCAACCTCTTCCATGAGCAAGCATGTTCAGGGTACCGGATATATGGTTCCAAAGATTGAGACCAATGCAGCTAGTGTATTTATACTCTAGTGCAAGTGGGAGACTGTTGGAAATATGCCCTAGAGACAAATAGTAGTAAGGACTATTATCATATTTCATATAGTTTATGATTAAGTTTTATATCATGCTTTAACTGTATTGAGCGGAAACATCAATACACGTGTGATATTCAAACAACCAAGGGTTCCTAGTGAAACTCTAGTCACTAGTTCATTGGTCAATAGATGATCATGTTTCCTGATCATGTGGCATTTATGCCAGTTGGAAATGGAGTCATCTCATTCTGAAATGAGATGATGAACCAATACCCAAGCTAAACATCGTGACCCGATCATGTCACGAAGTTCAAGTTACGATGATTAGAAATGGATCCTCGTAGACTATTCCTTAGACCGTGAGACTATATCAATCACTGTCTCCCGAGAGTGCTTAGATATCATCAAACGCCATCTGGTAAAACGGTGGTTATAAAGGTGTGTTCAGGTACTCGGAGGAAACCGTAGAGGCAATATATGTCAAGAGCGGGATTTGTCCGTCCATGTGACGGGAAGATACTCAAGGGCCCACTCGGAGAGGTTATATCCAATAGCTGCGCAGCGTGTGGTTTGATCACGGGGATATCACTTGTCGGAACGAGTCAAGTAGCATTGTTTGGTAACGAGATTGAACACGACATAGTGATGTCATTGATCAGATCTCGGGCAATGCAAGTATCGAGAGACAAAGGGAATAAGACACGACTGTCCCGGTTCAAACAACGAAAGATCTTCGTGGAACGCACAGGGGTCACATGGCCATCTAGGTTCCTCTGTCGATCATTGGTGTGGGAATGTCTCGACCATGTCTGGAGTGTTCCCGAACCGTGGGGTATCACGGTTAAGGGTTTGATGATGCTTAGAGAGTGTTTATAGGATAAGTAGAATCACCGTAGAAAAGAAGAGAGAAAACCGGAAGGGTTTCGGTAAGTCCGGAGGATGTCCGGAGTGGAGGTGGAAGGTGTTCCATGGCCACGGAGGTTGAATAAATGTTATATATTGATTTAATAATTTATTCATAATTATTTAATAAAGAGAAAATCAATTAAAGGTCAAAAAGGCTTAATGGGCCGAGGGAGAGGGCCCATTAGGGAAAGGAGAGAGGGAGAAGGGGCCAAGGGGGTGGCCGGCGCCCTAGTGGGCCAGCCCCCCCGCACGGGGCCCATGGGGGTGGCCGGCGGTGCCACCCCTCCCCCTTCTTCTCCTTTAGTCCCACCCCGGGACTTTGAGGGAGGGTGTACCCCCTCCTCCCCTATATATAGTGGGGTATTTGGCCAAGATAAACACACCAATAATCAATAAAGGTCTCCCCAATTTTGGGAGGACGTCTAATTGATATTTTCTCTCTCCCCCTCTCTCTCGTGACCGTGGTCCCAAGTCTAGAGTGATGGGTTCGTAGCACGGAAAACAAAAAAATTCTACCGCAAGAACGAACAAAACCCAGATCTGATCTAGATAAAAGCCAAGATCTAATCTATTAGACATGAGCAACGAGATAGATAGGAACTAACCCTCGTAGATCCGAAAGCGTTAACGAGATTAGATCTCGTGGTTAATGTAGTCGATCACTTGTTGATCTCAAGATCGTGTGGACGATCCTTCTGGCGTCGCGTTCCGGCAGCGCTTCCGCAGTCGGTCAAGTTGACGATCCTTCCGGCGCCGCGTTTCGGCAGCGCTTCCACAGTCGGTCACACGTGCGGAGTCGAAGCAGACCTTCCTCTCCCCGTTCCAGCGAGCAGCGGCGGTAGTAGATCTTCTCCACGGAATCCCAGCAGCACGGCGGCGTGGTGGTGGTGGTGGAGTAGAGAATTCTGCAGGGCTTCGCCTATGCCTGTGCAGAAGAAAGGTGGAGGAGAGAGGCGGCAGAGATTGGGAGTTATGGGAGAGGACTAGGAGGGGGCGCCCCTGCCCTTCTATTTAAGGGGGGGAGGCACGCCTGGGGAGGGGCAGTCCTAGTAGGACTCCCCTCCTATGGCCGGCGGTGGGAAGGGGGGAGGAGTCCTCCTCCCCCACGAATCCGTGTCTTGCCCCACTAGGTTTCCTTTGACCCTTTCTTGGTTTTCAAGCAAACTCCAAGAAATCCTCTAGAACCTTCCAGAACATTTCGAAACCTTCTAGAATCTCCATACAAACACTCTGGAACATTTCCTAACTTAGAAAATGATCCCCAATATATGAATCTTATTCTTCGGACCATTCCGGATCTCCTCGTGATGTCCCGGATCCATTCCGAGACTCCGAACAACATTCGGTCTCCAACGCACATTCCATATCTACTTAAAACAACTTCGAACCTTAAGTGTGTCACCCTACGATTCGTGAATATGTAGACATGATAGAGACACATCTCCTATCAATAACCATCAGCGGGACCTGGAGATCCATAATGGCTCCCACATACTCAACGATGACTTCGCGATCGATTGAACCATATACATACGAAACCAATTCCCTTTGTCTCGCGATACTATACTTATCCGAGGTTTGATCGTCGGTATCTCCATACTTAGTTCTACCTCGTTACTGATAAGTACTCTTTACTCGTTCCGTGATATATCATCCCTTGTGACCCAGTCACATGCTTGCAAGCTAACTAGATGACATTCCACCGAGAGGGCCCAGAGCATATCTATCCATCATATGGATGGACAAATCCCAATCTTGGTCCATGCGCTTCAACACATACTTTCAGAATACCCAATGACACCTTTATGACCACCTAGTTACGGAGCGGTGTTTGATGTTATCAAAGTACCCATCCGATGATGGTGATTAACACAACCTCATGGTCGAAGGATTAGGTTACTATGCATTTAAAAGCTTACAGCAATACGAACTTAATGACTTGATCTTATGCTACGCTTACTATGGGTGTATGTCCATCACATCATTCTCCTAATGATATAACCTTGTTATTAATCACATCCTTATGTACATGATCAGGAAACCATGATCATCAATCAATCAACAAGCTAGTTCAACAAGAGGCTTACTAGGGACTCTCTTTATGTTTACAAAACACACAAGTATTAGTGTTTCCTAATAATACAATTATAGGATGGGATGTAAACATTCATCATAAACACAAATATATAATAATAATCACTTTTATTATTGCCTCTTGGGCATATCTCCAACAGTCTCCCACTTGCACTAGAGTCAATAATCTAGATTACATGGTAATATACCGAACACCCATGGCGTTCTGGTGTTGGTCATGCTTTGCCCTAGGGAGAGGTTTAGTCAACGGATCCGCCACATTCAGATCAGTGTGTACTTTGCAAATCTTTATGTCACCATCTTGGACATACTCGCGAATAGCGTGGAAACGTATCTTGATGTGCTTCAGCTTGCTATGTGACCTTGGCTCCTGTGCATTGGCTATGGCACCTGTGTTGTCACAGTAGATGGCCATCGGGTCCAACGCACTGGGAACCACGCCAAGTTTAGTAATGAATTCCTTCATCCAAACGGCTTCTTGTGCAGCCTCCGAAGCAGCTATGTATTCCGATTCAGTTGAAGATTTCGCCACAACGCTTTGCTTCGCACTCCTCCAGCTCACTTCAGCACCATTCAAAATAAATACGTATCCATTTGTTCTCGACAGCCTTACGGCCATCCGGTAAGTCCACCAAAGTCCACACTTGGTTTTCGTACATGGATCCCATTTCGGATTTCATGGCTTCTAGCCATTTGTCGGAATCTGGGCTCACCATAGCTTCTTCATATGTCGCAGGGTCATCAGCGTTGTCCACCAACATGACATTCAAGGAAGAGTCATACCAATCAGGAGTGGTACGAACCCTCGTTGACCTGCGAGGTTCAGTAGTAACTTCATTTGAAGTTTGATGATCATTATCATTAGCTTCCTCTCCAATTGGTGCAGGCGGCACAAAAACATCTTCCGGTGCTGCGCTACTCTCAAATCCGAGAGAAGGTTCAATAACCTCATCGAGTTCTACTTTCCTTCCAGTCACCTCCTTCGAGAGAAACTCCTTCTCAAGAAAGGATCCATTCTTTGCAACCAAAACTTTGCCTTCGGATCTATGATAGAAGGTATACCCAATTGTTTGTTTAGGGTATCCTATGAAGACGCATTTCTCCGCTTTGGGTTCTAGCTTATCAGGTTGTAACTTCTTTACATATGCTTCGCAACCCCAAATTTTAAGGAACGACAACTTAGGTTTCTTACCAAACCACAATTCGTACGGTGTCGTTTCAACGGATTCAGATGGTGCCCTATTTAAAGTGAATGCGGTTGTCTCTAATGCATAGCCCCAAAACGATAGCGGTAAATCTGTAAGAGACATCATAGATCGGACCACATCTAAGAGAGTTTGATTACAACGTTCGGACACACCATTATGTTGTGGTGTTCCCGGCGGTGTCAACTGCGAAAGTATTCCACATTTCTTTAAATGCATGCCAAACTCATAACTCAGATATTCACCTCCGCGATCAGAACGCAGAAATTTAATCTTCTTGTTACGATGATTTTCCACTTCACTTTGAAATTCCTTAAACTTCTCGAAAGTTTCGGACTTATGTTTCATAAAGTAGACATACCCATATCTACTCAAGTCATCCGTGAAAGTGAGAACATAACGATATCCACCACGCGATGCTACACTCATTGGACCGCACACATCGGTATGTATTATTTCCAATAAGTCTGTAGCTCGCTCCATTGTACCAGAGAATGGAGTCTTAGTCATTTTTCCCATTAGACATGCTTCGCATCTTTCAAGTGATTCAAAATCAAGTGATTCAAGAAGTCCATCAGAATGGAGTTTCTTCATACGCTTCACTCTAATGTGACCAAGACGACAGTGTCACATGTATGTAGAATTATCATTCAATTTTATCCATTTAGCATCTATGTTGTGAACATGTGTATCACTACTATCGAGATTCAGTAAGAATAAACCATTCATCTCAGGTGCATTACCATAAAAGATATTACTCATATAAATCGAACAACCTTTATTCTCAGACTTAAAAGAGTAACCGTCTCGCAATAAACAGGATCCAGATATAATGTTCATGCTTAACGCAGGCACCAAATAACAATTATTTAAATTTAAAACTAATCCCGAAGGTAGATGTAGAGGGAGCGTGCCGACGGCGATCACATCAACCTTGGAGCCATTTCCAACGCGCATCGTCACCTCGTCTCTTGCCAGTCTTCGTTTATTCCACAGCTCCTGTTTCGAGTTATAAATATGAGCAACCGAACCAGTATCAAATACCCAGGCACTACTACGATTACTAGTAAGATACACATCTATAACACATATATCAAATATACCTTTCTTCTTGATGTTGCCGTTCTTCAGATCCGCCAGGTACTTGGGGCAGTTACGCTTCCAGTGACCAGCACCCTTGCAGTAGAAGCACTCAGTTTCAGGCTTAGGACCAGCCTTGGGCTTCTTAGCAGGTGCGGCAGCTTTCTTGCTGTCCTTCTTGAAGTTGCCCTTGTTCTTAGGCTTGCCCTGTCTCTTGAAGTTGGTGGTCTTATTCACCATCAACACTTGGTGCTCCTTCTTTATCTCCACTTCAGCAGTTTTCAGCATGGACGACAGTTCAGGCAACGTCTTGTTCATGCAGTGCATGTTGTAGTTCATCACAAAGTTCTTATAACTTGGTGGCAGTGATTGAAGGAGACGGTGAATCCCCAATTCATTAGGAATCGATATTCCCAACTCTTGGAGCTTCTTAGCGTACCCAGACATGGTGAGCACGTGCTCGCTAACGGAGCTTCCCTCTTCCATCTTACAGTTAAAGAATTTTTCGGAGGCCTCATAGCTCTCCATGGCCGCGCAAGTCTCAAAAATTAGCCTGAGCTCCTTAATGATCTCGAACGGGTCGTGGTGCTCAAAACGCTTCTGGAGCTCCGATTCTAAACCATACAGGATGGCACACTGAACTGTGGAGTAATGATTTTTCCGAGTGGCGAAAACATTCTTTTCGTCATCGGTGGCATTATCTGCAGGTGGGTCACCTAGCGGTGCATCGAGCACATAGGTCAACTGACCAGCCCTGAGGACGATCTTCAGTCCACGGAACCAGTCCGTGAAATTGCTTCCATTGTTCTTAAGCTTTTCTTTCTCTAGGAACGCATTGAAATTGATGGAGGGGTCGCCATAATCTACAACAATTTGCAAGTAGTTTAGACTAAGTTTATGACAAATTGAGTTCTAATTTAATTCTTAAACTAACTAGGTGAACTCCCACTCAAAACAACATCCCTCACATCGTCTTAGTGATTACACGAACCAAGTCCACTACACCAAGTCCGATCTTCACGAGAGAAGATGTAGTTTCATCGGCGAACAATCTTCATGTTCATCATATCATTTATATGACTCATGCTCTACCTTTCGGTATTCCGTGTTCTGAGACCATGTCTGTACATGCTAGGCTCGTCAAGATAATCTTAGTTTCTGTATGTGCAAATCTGGCTTGCACCCGTTGTATGCACACGTAGAATCTATCACATCCGATCATCACGAGATGCTTCGAAACGACGAGTCTTAGCAACGGTGCCAACTAAGGGTGAACACTTTATTACTTGATATTTAGTGAGAGGGATCATCTTATAATGCTACCATCGCGATCTAAGCAATACAAGATGCATAAAGGATTAACATCACAGGCAATTCATAATTAGTGTGATATGATATGGCCTTTTCTTCTTGCACCTTTGATCTCCATCTCCAAAGCACGAACATGATCTCCATCATCACCAGCATTGCGTCAAGGTCAGTGGCGCCGCTTCATGGTTGTCCATCATCACCAGCAACTATTACAACTACTTGGAATAAAGCTATTACAAGATGAATAGACACGCAGGTCTTAACAGAATTAAAGACAACCATTAGGCTCCTGCCGGTTGCCATATTACAACAAGGATCATTGCATACATCAAATACAATCACAATCACATGATGGCCATATCACATCACAAAACCCCTGCAAAAACAAGTTAGACGCCTCTAATTTTCTTTGCAAGTTTTACGTGGTTTGGGGCTTCCGCATAAGACCGATCTTACCTACGAACAAGAACCACAACGTTGATACAAGTGTTGTCAAGATGCTCATTGTAAATTGAATCTTAACTATGGTGGGAGAGACAGACACCCGCAAAGCCACTTGTGCAAAGCAAGTTGCACGTCAAGCGTGGAGCAAGTCTCATGTGCGATGACATGTAATGTTAGCCCGAGCCGCTTCATCCCACCATGCCGCAAGATGCAAAGTACACGCTAAGACACCGACAACAAAAGCATCAACGCCCACAAAAACATTGTGTTCTACTCGTGCAACAGATCTACGCATAGATACGGCTCTGATACCACTGATGGGTTCGTAGCATGGAAAACAAAAAATTTCTACCGCAAGAACGAACAAAACCCAGATCTGATCTAGATAAAAGCCAAGATCTAATCTATTAGACATGAGCAACGAGATAGATAGGAACTAACCCTCATAGATCCGAAAGTGTTAACGAGATTAGATCTCGTGGTTGATGTAGTCGATCACTTGCCGATCTCGAGATCGTGTGGACGATCCTTCCGACGTCGCGTTCTGGCAGCGCTTCCGCAGTCGGTCAAGTTGACGATCCTTTCGGCGCCGCGTTTCGGCAGCGCTTCCGCAGTCGGTCACACGTGCGGAGTCGAAGCAGACCTTCCTCTCCCCGTTCTAGCGAGCAGCGGAGGTAGTAGATCTTCTCCACGGAATCCTAGCAGCACGACGGCGTGGTGGTGGTGGTGGAGTAGAGAATTCTGCAGGGCTTCGCCTATGCCTGTGCAGAAGAAAGGTGGAGGAGAGAGGCGGCAGAGATTGGGAGTTATGGGAGAGGACTAGGAGGGGGCGCCCCTACCCTTCTATTTAAGGGGGGGGAGGCGCGCCTGGGGAGGGGGAGTCCTAGTAGGACTCCCCTCCTATGGCCGGCGGTGGGAAGGGGGAGGAGTCCTCCTCCCCCACGAATCCATGTCTTGCCCCACTAGGTTTCCTTTGACCCTTTCTTGGTTTTCAAGCAAACTCCAAGAAATCCTCTAGAACCTTCCAGAACATTACGAAACCTTCTAGAATCTCCATACAAACACTCCGGAACATTTCCTAACTTAGAAAATGATCCCCAATATATGAATCTTATTCTCCGGACCATTCCGGATCTCCTCGTGATGTCCCGGATCCATTCCGAGACTCCGAACAACATTCGGTCTCCAACGCACATTCCATATCTACTTAAAACAACTTCGAACCTTAAGTGTGTCACCCTACGGTTCGTGAATATGTAGACATGATAGAGACACATCTCCTATCAATAACCATCAGCGGGACCTGGAGATCCATAATGGCTCCCACATACTCAACGATGACTTCGTGATCGATTGAACCATATACATACGAAACCAATTCCCTTTGTCTCGCGATACTATACTTATCCGAGGTTTGATCGTCGGTATCTCCATACTTAGTTCTACCTCGTTACTGATAAGTACTCTTTACTCGTTCCGTGATATGTCATCCCTTGTGACCCAGTCACATGCTTGCAAGCTAACTAGATGACATTCCACCGAGAGGGCCCAGAGCATATCTATCCGTCATATGAATGGACAAATCCCAATCTTGGTCCATGCGCTTCAACACATACTTTCAGAATACCCAATGACACCTTTATGACCACCCAGTTACGAAGCGGTGTTTGATGTCATCAAAGTACCCATCCGGTGATGGTGATTAATACAACCTCATGGTCGAAGGATTAGGTTACTATGCATTTAAAATCTTACAGCAATACGAACTTAATGACTTGATCTTATGCTACGCTTACTATGGGTGTATGTCCATCACATCATTCTCCTAATGATATAACCTTGTTATTAATCACATCCTTATGTCCATGATCAGGAAACCATGATCATCAATCAATCAACAAGCTAGTTCAACAAGAGGCTTACTAGGGACTCTCTTTATATTTACAAAACACGCAAGTATTAGTCTTTCCTAATAATACAATTATAGCATGGGATGTAAATATTCATCATAAACACAAAGATATAATAATAATCACTTTTATTATTGCCTCTTGGGCATATCTCCAACATAGAGTGCGGGAGCGAGAGACATCTTCACCGCGGAGCGCCGTCGCGCTGCGGGATTCGGATCCGAGAGCTCTACTTCCACAACTGCTGCTGGATCGGGGAAGCGAGAGTCATCTTGAGGCACCGGACGTGTGTAACTCCCTGCGAGGTGTCGCACTTAAGGCACTCAAGTCGTTGGAGCCAGAAGGAGCGCAAGGACTTCATCACGACCTTGAGGTCGGCTTCGGCTCATCTACATCAACCACGCTCTCCTGAGAGTTGACAACGTTTTTTGGTCTTCAAGGGTAACTTCGCGAAAAGCCCCTACCGTTACTGTATTACTAATAGATGGGTCCTGGCAGATTCAGGGTTCAGGGGCGTAGGGTAAAATTTATTGTTTTTCATACGCGGAACCCCTACAAACATATCAGCGAGGACCTCCACCATTTTCAGATCTTTCACATATAAGCCAAACGGATCAAACTCTAAGAAACATTGTTGTCGATAGTAAAGCGACGAACAGAGATGAGATTTTTTATTAAAGATGGAGCAACAAGAATATTGCAGAGAAAAAAATTTGTGTGGGGATTAGTGATGTATGATTGACCGACACAAGATATAGTAATTGAAGAACCATCACCAATAGTTATAGAGGAAAAGGGGGAAGAAGAACAAGTTGACAGAAAATCCATATTTGAAGACATGTGTGAAGATGCACTAGAATCTAAAATCCAATCCATACCTTCATGGTTATTGAGCGTGAAATTGTTCATGGCAGCGATGAAGGAAGATTGGTCCCAGCCTATTGGAGAGGTTGATGAAGGTGGCAATGGCGTAGGCATGTACGGTAGTGACGGAGGAGCCCCGTACATGTAGTTCATTGGCATCGAGGATGGCATGTAGTATTGTGGCGCGTGAGGCGCCATGTAGGCCGTCGGTGGAGCTTGGGCGGTGTAGACCTGCTACGGAGGTCGAGGTCCAAGAGGCCCTAGCGAGCCTATGGATGGACGAAGACCAGGATTCCATGTCCCGGTGTAGGCCGGTCGGGCGTCATAGGGAGAAGGAACCTACCAAGGTAGTGGCCATGCCTGAACGAGACCCGTCCATGCATTGTGTTGCGGCTGCCAGGTTGGCGAGGGGGCCGCGATGGAGGGAGGTGTCGGCGCTGGTGGAGTCGGCTTTGGAGGGGCCGGTGTTGGAGGAGCCGGCGCTGGAAGAATTTGGTGGAGAGTAGAGGAAGAGGAGGAAGATAGAGGTGCGCCGGCGGCACGGGCTTCGGCAGGCGCCTAGAGTGGACGCGTCGTTGGCGACGTCGGAGTTGGCGGAGCCATCTAGGTGCGGAAAAATCTAGGCGTCTGATACCATGATATTTTGGGATAATAATAACTTGTATTGATTTGAACAATAGTACAAAGTTTATATAGAAGAGAAGAGAGGGGTCGGCCAGCCTAAACCGACTTAGGACCGACTTAGGACTAGAGTCCTACTCTAACTCAAACTCAATTCTAATAGCTATGACACGGTGGTGGTGTCGGAGGCGGCAGCGACACCTAGTCATCGGCCTTCGTCGTCCTCCGGTGGCGCCTACTCATCGTCATCCTCCGTGAGGTCGATGACTGGCGTCATGCTAGGGGGGAGAGGCAGCGGCGGAGGCGGTAGGAGACGCAGGTAGTTTCGTGCCGCGATGTTGTCCATGAAGGACGCCAACGTGCGGCCTGGCACGCTCCACTAGAACCAACGCCCTTCAATGTCGTTGTCCGCCGGTGGCGTACAACCGCCATAGTATAGGCGAGCTTCCTCTCCGGACGCTTGCGGAAGAACACGATCTAGAAGGTTAGCGGAAAGGAGTTGCGATTTCTTCTTATTCCTATAGAACATCTAGTAGATTGTCGGGATCCCAGTCGGGATCTGACTGTTGTGCCGATGTGAAGCGCTTCGCCCACTCGTGTTGGATGGCCGCATGCAGCTCCTCACCGCGCGGCACCGGTGGAATCCGGATGTCGTCTCTGCTCAGCGCCCACCACTGGGGCAAACGCAGTTAGGAGGCGATGGATAGTTTGCCTCGTACAAAGCGCGTATATCCGACTCATGAATCCATCGCTGCCCGGAGTACATGACGATGGGCGTGTGGTTGGTTGGGTGCGGGGGAAGCGACAAGTGTTGGGCGCAGCGGGGTGAGGAGAAGATGGCCGCAGGGCATTGTTTCATAAGGCGAGGGCATTGGAAGCCGACGGGGAGCCTAGTAGTCAGTGGTGCGACGGGTGTCGGGAGGAAGCGGGCGGCCAGGCATGGCTATTTTTAGAGGTGCAGTGATGCGCCGCTACTCCACGGGGCTCGCCCATTTTTATAGCGGAGCAGCCGCTTTGGCGAGAAAGCCCGCGCGAAGCGTCGAGAACTACTGGAAATGGTGGGAACCAACCAGAACATGCGTGAAACGGTGGCGGAATCATCGGAAAACGATGGCGGCGGAACCCTTTCCCGCCGTCGGGAGACGAGCCAGCGTCATGGACGCGCCCCAGTCACTGCCAGGCGAGCCCGTACGTGGACACGAGGACACACGCTCTGTCGCGACGACACATTCCAAGCGCATATTTAGTCCAGGAATGGATCGACCAGGACACACCTGATCGATTGGGTCGAAGCGCTGGAGCGGTTCACCGCCGAGGCGTCCGCGTGGCCTGAGTCGGACAGCGTGTGGTCGAATTGGTCGGTCTCGTTGAGATGCCATTAGTATGTGTAGAAGATTTAAGTGCGCCTAGTGAGAACGTATTAACGAATCTATTTCCCCATGTGTGCATTGCATATACCACATGCGTCGCCTGCGGAGTGGTCACATCGATGTGCACGTGAGATCAGATCGCATCAGCGCAGGGAAGCGACAGCGACAGCAGATGTCGGCATATGAAGTCCTGCCGTGGTGGGCTACTCACTTTTTATCATCTCCCGTCGCAACATAGGTCGGCTTGGGATGGTAGAGCGCCTTCTTCTCATCGCAAGGGGGGTTGAGGCTTGCCCCACCTTAACGTGCAATGGGCATATGCTGATATGATTGGCTATCTGATCATCGCCGACCAAAATTAGCTGCACGTGTTCTTTTTACTCGGTGTTTCCTCCGATTAGATATAAGACCGTGCACTACGTGGATTCGGTTCATACCAAAATAAAATATGTCAACAGTTAAAAATTCTTGTATTTTCTGCTATGTGTCACTTCGCTTTTTTTTAGGGCAACCATGGGCTTTATTTATTAGGCAACAAGAGTTTTACAATCATCCGTCGATCAGTGCCGACACTAAACGGATCTATCCAACAAGTATTTAATATATAATGCAATCTCTTTTCTCTTTAGTCTATGCCATGTGAGCCAGGACACCTTATCACATGCATGCACACCTACTTTAGGAAATAAGAGAACCAAAAACTTGATTCGCTTTTTGTGTCGGACCCCATGAACCAATTCCAAGAAATACACCGGTTCGAAAGTGAGGAGAGAGAGAAAGTTAGAATCGCTTTTGGCTCACACAGTGCGTGGTCTAACACATGCTCTGTGACCATTTTGTGGTACTTTAGAGGGCACAAACCTCCCCTTGCGATAATTTCACGGTCCTGTGGACTGAGGCATAGCCCAGTGGTAAGGGTGTGTTGATACACCCCTGCCCGCCAAGGTTCGAGCCCTCATACTCGCATTCCTGATGCGTACGCAGGAGTACATCTTTCAAAAAACTGCCAGTGGTTCTCCCACTTGAGCATTATGTTCCTGACTTGCTATAGGTTGTCTTTCATTGCATAGTTTATGACCATAGAGTACTTGAATCAACTTTTTCTTGATCACACGGAACATTCTTGTCCAAGACACAACTACCGTCAATAATTAAAGTTGTTTTTACCATCAAGAATGTAATTTCTTTCTTGGTGGTTGTCGTCACACCAACAAGAAATGGTGTAATTTCTCCATGTTGACATATTCATGTCAAGAAAATGCCTACTCCATGCCCGACATCATATATACCATCGCTGAGAAACCGACTCACATATCCACGTGACATGGCGTGCATAGCAGGCAAATTCTTTTGTGGGTACAAAAGTTGTGACATGGTGTAGTCTCGTGTACCACCTGTAATGAAGAATACTCATTGGTGCACGTGAGAGGAGATGAATGCACTTAATGCATTCTATATGTGTGGCTAAGAAAAGGTGGAAAACGGGTAACTCCCAATTTTGTTGACACCTTCGACCACTTCGTCCCCAAATTCCTAAGTCGCCTGGTCTTTCTGCACTCATGCCCACTACCTCATCGCCATGCCTTGTCCACATTGTCAATCACTGTGCCTCATGTCCCGTCACCCCATCCATTGCGCTCGTCATAGACCGTGTCTCTTCACTCGCCCCATTAACAAATGTACTCAATGGTCAAAATTTTCTAATGGTTTTGACATCTCCACAAACACAAACCAATGAAGCATTGCTCAAGTGTGTTGTATACTTGCTCCATCGACATTGTGTGCCTTCGTTCTCTCAAAGATTGGGAAATTAGGAAATACTGGCATTTAATGCATCATATGGTGCCATATTCAAGGATTGGCTCTTTCTGATGGTATTGTGGTTATTTCTCTTCGTAGAAGCACAATTCAGTAGCGGAGCTTGACTGAAA
This sequence comes from Avena eriantha, assembly GCA_910589775.1. Classification (NCBI taxonomy): domain Eukaryota; kingdom Viridiplantae; phylum Streptophyta; class Magnoliopsida; order Poales; family Poaceae; genus Avena; species Avena eriantha. Next base: position 230,642,670 of record OU342744.1, on the reverse strand, counting down.
ACTCAGTGCGGGCCAAAAATAGTTTTTAGGGCGAAAACACAGGAAACGGTTTTGGATAGAAGTAATTGTGCTTTAGTGTTGAATAATCGCTGAGTTGGATGGGCCATGTTTCGTTGCCATGAAGAGGATTCTTAATTTCAAACAAACATGAAGCAACAATAAACTATGTATGTTCTACCACCTAAGTTGTCCGTTTAGTGAAAAACATTAGACGGATGCATATAATGCTCAGAGCAATTTGCATACATGTTGTTTCTGACAGAAGAAAACAATACCACGCCCACGAAACCAATTAGTGCTAAAGATGAATCGTTCTGTAATATTCCCTAAATCCTCATTTAGGTGACGTGCATGTGAGTCTAAGTTTCACCGTTAGTTGAACAAAGAAATATAGATTATATGTCCAAAAAGTTCCTTTTTTCACATCTAATGCTTTCATAAAAACTTTAATTGTGCCAATTACCATCTAGAAAATCAGCTCGTAGAAATCAAAAGAGATTTTTTTCTTATTCAGCGCTCTAGTAAAGTTGGAAGCGTGCCAATTAGCTTGTACTAGCTTCTTTCTACAGTCGACAAGTGCAAACTCCCAGCTAGAAGTTCTTCACTGAAGCGGTGAAGCCTCACACTTGTCATGCCAGTAACCTTCAACGCAGAGAGACATTTTGACGTTGACCGAAGCAAAGGCTATCCGTCGTCATGGACGCCCCGCGCTCGGGAGCTGTCTCCAATCTGTCGGCGTCGCTTTCACTACGGGCTCGTGAGCGATAGCGAGTCCTCTCCGCTCCGCCAAGCCCCGCACCCAGCGTATGACGAAACGCCAGCCTTTTCTACCAAACGGGACGGGGCATATCGGTTAGTAGTACACACATTCTTATTCATTATTCCAGGAGATGGACCCCAGGATGGCGACGTTCCGAGCACTTAAATCGATTTCTTTTTTAGGTACGTATTAAGCAACATGATTCTCATTTTTGGCGCCTGAATAAAGAATACATTTGTGTTGGGCATGCTTAGCAGCCGGGCTAGACAATTAAACATGGTAAATGCCGACTAGCGAGGTTAAAATATGCATACGGGGGCGGGGCACCATGTTTAACGCCAGCAGTTTACTTTTACCTCCTTAATTCCTTATCATGGTACATCACCCGATAGCGCCTCTCAACCCATTAATCTCTTAAACTAACCCAAGTAGGAGTATATGGTAACTTTGATCTCAATGGAGTTGTAACTTCATGAATTATCAAATGGTTACCTCTAAGGCCAAAAATATGTTTTTTCTTAAGGTATTTTTTAAGGGTTCTGCTTCAGTACACTGGCCTGGCTATGTCAAACGGTGGAGATTAAAAGATACTGTACCTCTTCATATTAGAGGGCATGATGGTCTATTTAATAATTTTCTAAATGAAACCAATCCTTACTAAAACGTATTGTATATAAATAGACTATTTGGATCCATACATATCCCTTCCTAGTACGATCGTGTTGTATATGTTTGTTTGACCTAGGACAACTTCCTAGTCTGAACCTTTGATACACGAGTCAGCCATGAGTGAAGTTTGGCGATGTTGTTGTCTGGTGTGCCACTACCGGTGAATCGACCCAAAAACAAGACATGTTGCGTGACCGAGGTGATTTTCACCATCAGCAGTACGCCTGTGGCACTGCTATGCTATGAACAACTAACAAGTTGTCGTGCACCATGACTCTATGGAGAAGAACAACAAACTTTGCCATGTCGGACGATGTCAAGGTTCCCTCTGTGGCCAGCCATAGCTGATGAGTGATGACGACAACCGCGTGGGCGCCAATGGCGGCAAGGCACGTTGAGGCGAAGGCGGCCAGCCCAAGCTCGCAATGGGGGCGACGGACGGGACGAGGGCAGCGACAACAAGCCACCAAGGACTAGCTCATGCTAGACCTTGGTGCCAAGGTGTCGTCTTAATCTCACACTCACGCGTGACCCACTTATTCACCCAACGGCATTGCAGCGGCTGCCGACCTCGACGGTGATATGAAACGCGTGACTTAATCCGCTGATGTCAAGGGCATTTAATTTGGTAGTGCGACTTCGTGGAACTAGCAGCGATAATGCCATTAGAGCACAACTAGAGCTTCTTTTTTTAGTGAAGAAGAATACACAGTTAATGGGTATCATGCATGGTCGGTTAATTGAATTCTGATTGTAATGTATCTGAAGTGGGCCATCACAAGTAGATACGCGCAAAAACATGTATGCTTAGCTAAGAATACATGGCCCACAGGTGAGACTATACAACTAATTTGGGTTAGGAAGAAATTGTCCTTTTCAAACTTAGTTTAGGGGGTGTATTGAAGCACGCCTCATTTTTTAAACCTGTAAAATATGGTTTTTGGTTTTTTCTAAACGAAGAGAGCAATGGCACTCGGGAGTTGAAGACAATTTCCCAAAGAAACAAACCTTAATTAATGTCACTGTGGTTAAAATAACTCAGGACAAATTAAGTTACCATTGGAATATATTGCCTCTGAAACTACAAGTTAGGAGTTATATGTTCACATGCCCGGAGTGTCCCTAATTTGGGTAGACGACCATGTAAGAACATAGGACTAGGTGCTCCCGGATTAGAAAAAAAGAAAGAAGGATAAGGTCCAATACTCATTTTGCTGCTATCCAAAACAGCAAATTCTCCGAAAAGTATTTCCTCCTGGCCGGGCCCAGCCGTCCAACGAGGCCACCGACCTCTGCCGCGAACGTAGAGCTAAACCACCTGTGGGACCTCCGTTTCCCCCGTCTCCTTGACTCCGCTTTGACCCTTTCAACGGACGCACAGATGAGAAGGAGATACTCTTGCTCATCTCCATCCCATTATTATTCCACGAACGTCACGGCCAGCGTCAGCTCCTCACGTGACACCACCGAATCCCCTCCCGTCCACACGCTGTCTCCGCCAGGGAGGGCAATCCCGGAATAAAGAAACCCGAGGCCCCGAAACGCGCACGTTTCCCACGCGGACCCCGTTCTTATGCTAAACACCGGTTAATTAGCTAGCCCCGATCGAAAAAAGTTGCACGAGGATGCGCTCTGTCCGTTTGCGCCGCGTGCCCTGCGACGTCGACCTCGTATATAAACTCTTCCCCGACTCACATGTTCCCGCTCACTTCAAGCAACACCTGACAGACACACAACACACAGGACCTCCACACACAGCTAGCACTAGCAGCAGAGGAAGCAAGAACAGACACATGACCTTCAGCATCTCCGAGACAATGGGGGCGAACCAGGAGTACATGATCAGTTTCGACGGCCACTTTGAGGATCTATCGCCGAGCTCAGCGATCGCCGAGCCACCGCCGCCGCCGCCATTCGCCGGCAGAGCGATCTCCCCCGAGCAGGAGCACAACGCCATGGTTGCCGCGCTGCTGCACGTCATCTCCGGCTACACTACACCGGCGCCGGAAATATTCCCCGCGGCGGTGGCGGCGCGCGGGGAGGTCTGCGTGGTGTGCGGGATGGACGGGTGCCTCGGCTGCGAATTCTTCGGTGCGGATGCCGGGGCGATCGCATTGGACGGTGGCGCGCCGAAGATGGCCGCGGCGGCGGCGAAGACAGCGGCGCCACAGAGGAGGCGGAGGAACAAAAAGAACAAGTACCGCGGTGTCAGGCAGCGGCCATGGGGCAAATGGGCGGCCGAGATCCGCGACCCGCGCCGAGCGGTGCGCAAATGGCTTGGGACCTTCGACACGGCGGAGGAGGCCGCCAGGGCCTACGACACCGCCGCCATCGAGTTCCGCGGTCCGCGCGCCAAGCTCAACTTCCCATTCCCCGAGCAGCTGACCGCCGGCCAACACGACGACAGCAATGCCGCCGCGGCCAAGTCAGACACATATTCTCCCTCGCCTCGAAGCGCGGACGTCGAGGTCCGAGTGCCACAGGCGTGGAAGCACTCCGGGGACGAAACAGGGGACCAGCTCTGGGATGGATTGCAAGACTTGATGAAGATAGACGACAGCGACCTCTGGTTCCCGCGGTCTTCCAATTCTTGGAATTGAACCTGCCTGATTAGATCCCAGCCGTTGGAGTAGAGTGGAAATGACCATTTTACCTGTTTTTCTCTTCTTCTTCTTTTACCTCTGCTGTATTATTTGAACAACAGAGTTTGTGAATTATCAGTAGGCTTGTATCAAGTGTACGTTCAATGAGGCAGTTTTGGGTTGTGCTTCATTTTTCTAATTCAGGTATAGAGAACAAGAAGTGACTCACTTTTGTCTAGACACAGATACATCTATCTAGATACAGTAATAAAAAAACGTCTTACAAACCGTGCCACTTATTTATATATTGTGAGCTTCACGAAAAACATATGGTTTGTGTTGGTTGGTCGTTGACCATTAAACAAAGCATTGACCAGATGCTAATCTTTTATTATACCACTGCCTCTCTTTCCAAACGTGACATGTTTTGGTAGGCCGTAGGCTTAATAGGCTGCCAAAGTGTTTTATATTTTGGGACAAAGATAGTACTCCCTCCGACCCATATTAGTTGACTTAGATTGTCTAGATACGGATATATCTAGACGTATTTTAATATTAGGTACATCCATATTTAGACAAATCCAAGTCAACTAATATGGGTCAGAGGGAGTAGTACATGTTATAAGTAACAAAATAGACTTGCTAACCAGAGTAGGAGTGCACCTTGTCTAGCTTGGTCACAGATCATTAGACGAACCGGCTGCTAGTTATCTAACACATGCATGTTTATAGGCTTTTGAGTTCAAAAAATACTAAACCACGTCGTACCAAAGTCCGGGCTGCTACCTATCGGTCTGAGGGTGGGCGGATCTTTGTGGCATCGAAGAAAAACTCTTTTTTTTCAAATGAATATATATTAATATCACACGGATACTATTTTTTTTGAACGGATAAAGTCCCAAAGGACAAGGAGTTTCATTCCAGCGGTAGGTGTACAAGTACATGGGGGGCCAAAAGTATAAAGGAAATTACAAACGGACCCCAAAAATTTGCAGAAAACATCCTAACAAAGGTTGCTAAAACGCAATCGAGTCCAAGCATGCCACCGGCGATGAGCAGCGACGAGGTAGCGCCACCTCTACACCAGCCGGGGACGAAACCACTTGGCTGGGCGAGGGGCATCAGAGCTACACCGTAGCTGAAGAAGATCCTCTCGAAGAGGATAGAACAGCTCGCACAATCACCATTGCCGAGCACGGCGTGATCACCCTCCTGGCCGCAGATAGCGTCGACAGTCCATCTCCTCCGCTTGGAGAACACCGCAGGGAGAAGAAACTCCAAAAGCTCCCCAGAGCCCCGCATCGCATCGGCAGCACCCAGCCAGCTCGCGGCCACCTCCTCGCCTCCACGGCAGGCCAGGTGTTCCCGAGCAGCAGGAAGGCCGCCAACAGCAGTACGGCATCTGCACGAGATGGAGAGGGAGCTGGTCGCCAACCTCCGCCCTTCCTTCTTGTTTCCCTCGCTGCCCTGGCCGGCCGGAAGACGAAGAGAAGCAGCAGCAGGCCAGGAGACCCACATGCCGGCGTCGCGCGCAAACGCCAGCCAGGAAACACTCCCGCTGCGACCCGAACCGCATCTCGCCATGCTCACCCCTCCATCCCCTTGCCACCAAGGCCGGACAGAGGGAGAGAGAAGAGCACACCGAAGACGACGAGGAGGAAGCAGCCCAAAACGGCTTTATTTGAGGGTGTGGTGGCCGCCGTCGTCATCCCTAGCTCCGAGCAAAGAAGCACCCGGACAACCATGGCAAACCCTAGTCCCCAGATCTGGCCGCATCAATCTGGAGTACCGACAACCATGGGAACAAGGCCCACTACCGGCATAGGCCGCAAACCCTAGTCCTAGCTACTCCGGTGCCACCTCCAGTCGGCTATTCCGGCGGAGAGGCCATGGGAGGGGCCCGGTTTTTGGCAGAGGTCGGGCAGGAACAGGGGATGGAGGAGGGAGAGGGAGAAGCTGAGAGAGCCGGAAGACATGGATACCAATTACACCCAGCCTCTGCAACACGCATACCCTATTGGCAATACGGATGCACACATCCGAAAAAGGAAGAAGAATTACAAAAAAGAAAAGTCCCGCTACAACGATTAGATCCTTAGTAGCAGCGACACTAACCCCACCGGAACAACACCAGAAATCCAACATCTCCAATAGCGACGCCTTCTAGAAGGAAACAGAGCACTAGCACCAAAATGTCCCGCTACAAAGATTAGATCCTTAGTAGCAGCGACACTAACCCCACCGGAACAACACCAGAAGTCCAACATCTCCAATAGCAACGCCTTCTAGAAGGAAATAGAGCACAAGCACCGTCATCGCCCAATCAAAGATCATAGGTTTTCACCCTTGAGAAAGTCCTCACTCACAAAACGATGCCTTCAACAAGGTCATTGCTAGGCACAACCAATTAAGGCCAGACCTTGGATTTTCACCCTGCAAGGTAAGACTGTGAACTCCTCCTGTGCTGCCACCCCCACTTTCCGATGCCGCTGCTACAATTCACGCGTCACCAAGCCAATTCCTTATCGCCACCAGGACTCGAGCCACCATAGCTAGTCCACCAATCTTGGCTTCCATGACATTATCCACACACTGACTTCACTATGGAACTAAAGACATGTTTACATGATGGCAACAAACTGCAGAGCTTCGCCTCGCTCCCTCTAAAACCAAACGGCCGGAAAAACAACGGTTGCGCGTGACCGAATCCCATCCATTCCAGCAATCTCCACGCATGAATCACCCATGGGAGTTCACCGGCGGAGCCTTCCAGAACACGACCTGCCACCAGATCTATGGAAACAGGCTGAAGGCAGATCTTCGTTTTGGTGTGAGAGAAACCCTAGGACCGTGCCTCTGCTAGCAGATGTGACCCGCGCCACCATCCGCCGAGGGAGATCCGCCATCAACTCCCAAGGCCGCCGCCCTGGCTTCCAGACCCCGTCGCCATCAGATCATCGTCGGGGCGACAACCATCGAGTTCCCAAGGGGCTTCCTACGGGGGAGAGTCCGCCACGCGAGGAAGCAGCCCCGCCTCCACCGTCGGCTGGCCAAGCTTAGCCTGTCGGCGTCCTCCGGTGGCAGCGGAGGAGGAGCGGGAGGAGAAGTCGGGGGCGGCGGCTTAGGGTTTTGCCCGTGCCCCTCCCTCTCGAGAGCAGCGTGTGAGGTCCGTTCAGGCTGTTCTCAAGCAAAAACTCATGGCCCACACCTGATCTTTTCCTGCCCCATCAGTCCACCACATGACTCTCTCTCCTGCGCACCAACCCCTCTCCTCTTCCTACATCACAACTATAGAAAACCGTGATCCACTCTGACTCGACACTGGCACTCTCTAGTACATCACCCTAACCAGATCCATCAATGGTGAATTCCTCCCGGGCTACAATGACGATTTCCTCGGCGTCTAGGCTAATCGGCCGAGCATCGGCAACCAGCCTCCACATTGACGTCTTGGAAGATGAAGAAAATGGGACAGGAGGGCTCACCCAAACTCCACCCAACAATGACGATTGAGGGTTGTTCCTCCTCAACCACATCTTGTGGAATTGGGAACAACGGTGGCCTCTGCCTCCCATTCGAGCAGTTCGTTGGCAGATGGCGAGCGGTGCGTGATGGCTGCCATGGCACATCCCCTCCCTACCTCGAGGTACACCCGTGCCTACCCACCCTCACCATGGACTTCCCTAGCGGTCACCTCTTTAGTCTGGTCATAGTGGGGAGTAACTTAGCGTAGTAACATGCATATGTGTCTAAGTTACTACCTCTATAGTGGAAAATAACATAGGTGTGGTATCATGCAAAGTCTCATTTATTGCAATATAGACATTTTGTCTTAAAATGTGTGATTTTATGGTAATATAGCTAGTTATCACAAGGCTCTCTCTCATTATTTAATTGCATGCCATGTCATCTAAATGCTTAGTTGGTAATACATGTAGGACTATGTTACTATCCAAGTTACCCCCACTATGACCAGCCTTACCCGTCGTAGGCAAAGCATCCCTGGCTCCCTGCACCCCTCCTTCACGACCACTCAACCTCCATGACAGCCGGCACGCCCAGCTCGTAGTTCGGCGCCGCCTGCATGACGAGAAGTTGCACACAGGGAGATGCTCCACCAGATCCTACACGACGACATGTCCACATCGAGGCCGATGGTGTCTTGTTCGTCTGTTGTGGAGGTCACTGTCAATTCCGCGACTCCGGCAGTCGGAAGCCGCGCCACGAGGATAGGCGGTGGGATGGAGGGTCGTGGTGGTTAGCTAGGCGAGCTGCCCGAGTTTGTCCTCTAGATGTAGTTTGTTCTATTTGGTGCCTATTTTTTCTTTGGATCCATGTCCATCGGAAGTGTACATAGATCTCGCCTTTTTCCTTTGAATATACTTTTGAGATCTCATCGACTTTCATCGATGGCAGATTTTGGTCTTCACTTCTTATGAACAAAATGTCTCTTTTATACTTACTTCTCAAAGCTCAACCATGGTAAAAGTTGTTAAATATAGACTAAATAATCACGATTGCTAAATTAAAAAAAATCAACCATTAAATATTTTTCCAAACATTGAAATGTGTTTTCTTCGTACGCTCATAAGTCCCTGTGTAACAAAGACGCTTGTTAATAGCATCCCAAATTCTTGTGATTCATCATTGATTAAAACATTTAATCATTCACTTTGATCACATCCCATTGGCATTTGGATACAATTCCTAATAAATAATTAATTCTACTAATAAAAATAATAAAAATATTAACAATAGTTAGAAGAAGAAAAACAAGAAGAAGATGCGAGTAACTAGGATTAGATGCTTGGCCTTGCCTCTCCTTTCCTCGACATGGAAATTCCGCCCCTTCATTCGTGTTTGAGATTATCTCTACTGTCTACACTATGTTTGAGATATGTGTCGTGTACTTTACACACAACCTTCCATTTTTATACTTTCTGCCTCCTATAAGAAACAAATTGTACATTGTACATCTTGTGGGCCTACCATACTTTTTCCTCTTATCCATTTCCTCTCTCATGTGTTGCTTCCCATCTAAAAATCTAGGCTCATGTTACTCTCCAGTGAAAAGCACCCCATGGTCATCTTCATCGACCAGCACTGCTACACCCTACGTCCAACTCGTCAAGTGCCACTTGGTATCCATGTCGACCAACACCGCTCTGCCATACTACCAGCACCGCCCGACTACTCTACTGTCATGGTTTCCTTGCTGCCATCGACCACCACGAGCTCAAGAAGTCGGTCACTTCCCTCTTCGTGAGGACCCCATCCACCACCGGATCCGGCCATCAATGGAACCGTTTCCGTGATGCTTTGGTTGAATGTGTTCCTCCTTTATCTCCTTTGAGAATGCAAAACCGATTTTTTGCTCATCTTGTTGTTCTATATGTTTAGAAATGATATAATTGACTTGTTCCTAATTGCTGAGAAAAATGCTTAATTTAAGCAATTATCTTAATGCTCTAGGAAACCTTCCTTTTTGCTCCATTTTACTTTTCTTGGAGAACATTCTAAGTGAAATTGGTTTTTTATCATTTCCTCTATTTTATTTCTTCTTGGAGAACCGTCGTTCATTCTTTGTTGCTCATCACGGCCACCACAACGACATTGAACTTGACAGGACCGCGTTCACCTTGGTCTGGATGGTGGTCATAGTTACAACACTTTTGCTTTGGTCCACTCCACCGCGGTGGTCATTCTGAAACCTATGACATCGAGGGGTATACTCGTCAGGCCACTCTACAAATGTTGTGCAGCATACCAGAGCTAGGATCGTGGAAAACGACGTTGATACCACTAAGAAACATGATCCACTGAGAGAGAGAGAGAGATATCCCACCGCCGCCATAATTTGAGGTGCTGGTATTGAATTGCCTCCTAGACGAGACGAGTGCGCTATGGTTGATCGACGACATCAATGACACTAATGACTTTCCAAGTCCTCCACTGCCAACCTTGGTTATTGACTATCTAGCCATCCCCGATCCATTGTTGTACTTTATCTACACGGGTTCTACATGTGCCTTCCTACACAATATGTATAACTTGTTAAGAGTATTTGGACCCTGTGTATTATTTTAATTATATTTACATGCTATACTATCTTATTAATTAATATTGTGTACATCTCTAGGAGTTACATTTTAGACCATGTAATATCCATGGATTCTAACATGTTTTCTACATAGTGTAGGGAAGAATAGACCGGGTGTGAGAAGAAACAAAGCACATCAAAGTATATGGTTAGACATATATCACAATGTGTTCATTGCACACATCAAGTTCTTGACCAACAACATAAATCAAATAGTGTTAGAAACATAGTTGAGTCGTATATCCTCAAGATGTTAGTTTCTCCTACATTTTCTATATTAATTCTAATGAGGGGCCAATTAAAGGAAAGAAAAATTGATTACGAGATCAATCACCGGCAAAGAAAAAATGTCATAAGTCTTGCTATGCAATTGTTGCGAATCACCATGCTAGGTATTGCATGTTATCCATCACAAAAAGTTATTACTCATTTGATTCATGGGATTTTTATTGGATTTGTGTAAGTTGAAATCATACAAAAAAAATTACAACAACATCGGATTGCGTAGGATCATATCCCACGAAAAATAATCTCATAGGAATCTTGTAGTGTAAAGTTTACAGGAACAAAAAATATTAGTTGGACTTCATGAAAAAAATCCATAAATATAAATAAAAAAATGATTTTTACAGGATTCAAGTAGACATGAGACCGTGAACCCTATAGATTTCCTACATCTACACGTTTTTAAAAAAATACAAAAGTTTTACCTATTCCGTTGATCAAGAAGAATAGCATATTGTCCTGTTAATTAACGGAAAATCAGGCCACCACCAAAACAACCGGGGCTGGGCCCAGTGAACACCACAACAACGAGGGCCACACCCTCCATGAGAGGAGCAGTCATGGATCGCTCTAGTGAATATGGAGAAGTCAACCCTCTAGGATCCCAGATGCGCTGTAATATCACCGGTCACGGCCACCTAATTGCGCAGTAACATCGCCAGTCACCGACCACCTCTACCACTCAGCCTCGCCGCAACATAACTGATCGCCGGCCTCCTCAGCCACTCAACCATGTCGTTGCAGGGTTACAAGTAGGCTACACTAGCGTAAAATCAAAATTTTCTACCGCGTCAACCAGGAATACTATTGTTATAGATCACGGGATTACCGCTAAATGCGCAGTTGCGGAACTCGATGATGCACGTCGCGGCAGTGTAGATGTTCCACGTCTCCTCCTTGTCCTCGTCCTACGAGAAGCTCCCCTATGCGCGGCTCGTCCAAGTGCTACAGCTGCAGCACCTCCGAGGTATCCACACGTCCGGAGTAAAAGGTCACACGACAGACTGCTACGTCTGCACGTGCAAGACATGTGTAAGAGGAGTGGCGGCTGGGTGGAATGCTCAACCCTATTCAGCTCGCCTCACTCTCTCTTTTATAGATATCTCTGGTGGGCTTCTACATTAGCAGCCCATTAGCAGCCTAAGTCTGGTCTAATTCGGATCCAATCCTCGTTAGGTTTCCAGCCCCTAAAGTGTGTGACCCTATAGGTTAATACACGTATAGATATGACACGAGTACACTTACTCTCTCAATAGTTGGTAGCGTCCTCTAGCAAGACGTGCCAACTCCTAAACGCATATAAAGATCATTCGGACAAACCATCACAAGGTTGACTACATGTCTTTCCCTTTCTCGATACTATGATTCGGAATCCCTTTACTAGGTTAACTCTTAACCATATGTAGCACGGCCATGCATTTCTAGATCCGATCACTCAAGGGGCCAGAGATATCTCTCTCAAATAGAGAGGGGCAAATCCTATCTTGATTGACCAATGCCTTGCAGCATGTATCAGGACAAACCCGAAAGCTACCTTTATAACTACCCAGTTATGGAGTAGTGTTTGATAGCCCCAAAGTAGGTCGATCCATATCTCAAGTACATGCGACAATCTCAGGTCTAAGGATAAATCGTACACGATGTGTAGAGAGAGCTGCAAGTATAATTGTCAGTCTCAAGTTGGGTCAGTCCAACCCCATGTTCATAACATGTGTTCACATCATTGTTTTGACATCTCCATGTCTATGACTTGTGAAACATAGTCATCAACCAATAGATGTGCTAGTCTAATATTCACGTGTGTCCTCACATGACCTTCGACTAGGGACAACTATTAGATAACCATACAAGTAAAGAGTTTCACAAACAATTCACATAATTGCTAATCAGTACAAGTTGCCTGATATGTATGGATATTCAAGGAACATTATAAAAACTCATGGATACATATGAAATACAATCATCTCTATGATTGCCTCTAGGGCATATTTACTTCAGTCGCCCACTTGCACTAGAGTCAATCTAGATAGTATCTAATACCTATTGCTCTTGTGTGCGCTTCATGCGCAGGCTGCGGGAGTGGCTTTGTCGAGGGATCAACAACATTTGAGTCCATATGTATTTTGCATAACATGACACTACCATCATCAATGAACTCACGAATCAGATGATAATGCATGCGAATATGTTTGTTCTTCTGGTGTTGTTTAGGTTCCTTGGCTTGTGCAATAGCACCATTGTTGTCACAATAAACGTCCATAGGATTGGACGCGCCCCGAACCACACCAAGAGCGATCAAGAAATTCCTAATCCAAATAGCTTCCTTTGCAACCTCCGAGGCGGCAATATATTTAGCTTCTGTTGAAGAGGAGGCTACGGTATCTTGCTTGGAACTTTTCTAGCTCACAACACCACCATTCATGACAAACACATAACCTGATTACGATTTGGAGTCATCTGAGTCGTTAAGGTAACTCGCATCTATGTAACCCTTTACACTGAGTTCAACCTCACCTCCATAAACTAGGAACATATCCTTAGTCCTTCTCAAGTACTTAAGGATATTTTTTACCGCTGTCTAGTGACTCTCACCTGGATCATCCTGGTATCTTCTTGTAACACTTAGATCATAGGAAACATCTGGGCGAGTACATGTCATTGCATACATGATGGATCCAATAGCCGAAGAATATGGAACCCTACTCATGTGCTCTCGCTTATCAGTGGTCGAAGGACACTGAGTCTTGCTGAGTTTAATGTCGTGAGACATGGGCAAGAACCCCTTCTTAGCCTCTTCCATACTGAACCGTTTCAACACTTTATCAATGTACGTACTGTGGCTTAATCCAATTAGCCTCCTTGATCTATCTCTATAGATCTTGATACCCAGAATATATGCCGCTTCTCCTAAGTCCTTCATAGAAAAACTATTTTTCAATGAGGTCTTAACAGACTCGAGCATAGGAATGTCATTTCCAATCAGTAACATGTCAACTACATATAAGATTATAAATACAAGCGATTTCCCATTTTTTATTATACACACAACGTTCTTGTTTGTTTTTGATAAAGCCAAACTCCTTTACAACTTCATAAAATCGAATGTTCCAACTCCGAGATGCTTGCTTCAGCCCATAAATAGACTTTTGAAGTTTGCATACCTTTCCACATTGTTTGGATCGACAAAACCTTCGGGCTGCATCATATACACGTCCTCAATAAGGATTCCATTTTAAAAAGCTGTCTTGACGTCCATCTGCCACATCTCATAGTCAAAATATACAGCAATGGCTAGAATAATCGTATAGATTTAAGCATCGCTACGGGCGAGAAAGTCTCATTGTAGTCAACTCCTTGAACTTGTCGAAAACCTTTTGCAACAAGTCGAACTTTATGGATGTGAACATTTCCATCCATATCAATCTTATTTTTATAGATCCATTTGCACTCGATGGCTTTAAAACCATCAGGCAGGTCAACCAAGTTCCAAACTTGATTATCTCCCATGGAATCTATCTCGGATCTCATGGCAATCAGCCATTTCTCAGAGTCTAGGTCCACCATCACTTCTGCATAGGTCGCAGGCTCATCATTGTCTAACAATAATAATTCCCATGCTTCGTGGAGCCTCGCAGACCTTCGTGGTTGTGGTGCTTCTTTTGCCACGGGTTCCTCAACTTGTTTTGCTACAATAGCATCACTCGTAGAAGCATTCCCGACTGGCTCATCTTGAACTTCTTCAAGTCGCACCGACCTTCCACTCGTTCCCTTTGTGATAAACTCTTTCTCTAGGAAAACACCGCTGCGAGCGACAAACACTTTGCCCTCTTCTCGGTTGTAGAAGTATTACCCTAACTTTTCCCTTGGGTATCCCACTAAAATGCATTTATCCAATTTAGGTGTTAGCTTGTCCGACTGAAGTCGCTTGACAAATGCATCACAACCCCAAATCTTTAGAAAAGACAAACTGGGATTCTTTCCAGTCCACATCTCATATGGTGTCTTAACTACGGGTTTAGATGGTACCCTGTTTAGTGTGAAAGCTGCTGTTTCTAGCGTGTAACCCCAAAATGATAATGGTAAATCCGACTGGCTCATCATTGATCGAACCATGTCCAACAAAGTTCGATTACATCGTTCGGAGACACCGTTTCTTTGAGGCGTTCCGGGCGGCGTGAGCTGTGGAACAATTCCGCAACTCTTAAGATGATTGCTAAACTCGTGACTCAAATATTCACCTCCGTGATCAGATCGCAAGGCCTTTATTTTCTTGCCACATTGATTCTCTACCTCACTCTGAAACTCTCTCAACTTTTCAAAAGTTTTAGACTTATGCTTCATCAAGTAGACATAGCCATATCTATTGAAATCATCAGTCAAAGTAATGAAGTAGTGATATCCTCCTCTCGTTGTCATGCTCATTGGTCCACATACATCAGTCTGTATGAGTTCCAACAAGTCTGTCGCTCTCTCGGGAAAACCCATAAAAGGCGTCTTGGTCATCTTTCCAAGTAAACAAGCTTGACATGTCTTGTATGATTCAAAATCAAACAAAGTTAGAAGACCGTCACCATGGAGCTTCTTCATGCGCTTCTCACTTATATGCCCCAAACGACAATGCCATAAATAGTTAGGACTCAAATCATTAGGCCGAAGCCTTTTAGCACTAACATTGTAAACAGATGCATCATCAAGATTTAAAATAAATAACCCATTCACAATGGGAGCATCAACCATAAACATAGCATTCTTAGAGATTGCACAACCATTGTTTGTACTCACGAATGAATAACCATCCCTCATCAAACACGAAGGTGATAAAATGTTTCGACCCATACTAAGAATGTAATAACAATTATTTAACTCCATAATAAATCCCGACGGAAGGTGAAGTTGCATGACGCCGACGAACAATGCAGCAACCCTTGCTTTATTTCTGACGTGAAAATCCACTTCGCCTTTCTGCACTTCTCTAGTCCTTGTTAGCCCCTGCATCGAATTATAAATATGAGCAACCGATCCGGTATCAAATACCCAAGAGTTAACATAAGAATCTGCGAGAACAATGTCCACAACATTCACAACAAGCGTACCTGAGTGGGAAGTACTCTTACTTCCACTCTTCTTCAAAGAAACCTGGTACTTGCTGCAGTTTCTCTTCCAGTGGCCATATTCATGACAAAAGAAACACTCAGTGTTTCATGCAGGTCCAGCCTTTTTCTTGGGTGCAGGGTTTGGCTTAGGGATCGTATCCTTAGCCTTGCCCTTTGATGTCTACGCACTTCTATTCTTGTAGACAGTTGTTGGGCCTCCAAGTGCAGAGGTTTGTAGAACAGCAGCAAGTTTTCCCTTAAGTGGATCACCCAAGGTTTATCGAACTCAGGGAGGAAGTGGTCAAAGGTATTCCCTCTCAATCAACCCTGGAATCAAGATACAAGAAGTCTCTTGTGTCCCCAACACATCCAATACACTTGTTAGGTGTATAGGTGCACTAGTTCGGCAAAGAGATAGTGAAATACAAGTGGTATGGATATAAGACAACGGTGCCAGCAAATAGCTTGATGGCGTGGAAGAGACTAAAGGCAAACTGAAATAAATATGGAAGCAAGCAAACGTGTAATAGATCTAATAGCAAACAGTGTTTCAGTGCTTAGAAACAAGGCCTAGGGATCATACTTTCACTAGTGAACACTCTCATATAAATATCTTCTCTTTATAATACTACTCTTAACCACTCTCCGGTTGAACACTCTAATCGATGGTAGGGTTATAACAGCACACCTCAAAGTAAGCCTTTCCCATCTAGAAAACCCCACACTGTCACCTTGAGCTCTAGATGGTTCCAACAAACACCACAATTTCATAAAGACATCCAACTCCAAATATAACTCATAACAAGTATTTGTAATATCTAGCCTAAGTGCCACCATGGTGAGCACGGTGTCACTTTCACACACATGGGGAGAGCAGAGATCTATTAAAGCACTTGAGTAGCAAGGTAGATCTACTTGATTACAAAGCTCATGATCACAATATGATCATGCATAGAGAGAGAGATGAACACATAGCTACCGGTAGAACCCTTAGCCTCGAGGAAGAACTATTCCCTCATCATCATGGGAATCAGCAACGGCAATGGAGATGGTGGTGGAGATCGATGGAGATGGCTCCGGGGGCACTTCCCCGTCCCGGTAGGGTGCCGGAACAGAGACTTTCTGTCCCCTGAATCTCCCCTTCGGTGGCGGCGGCGTTGTGGAACTTTTCGTGGCTGGAGGCTTGATTATTTAGGGTTTTGGTATCGGGAGGCTCTTATAGGCGAAGGAGGCAAGATCGGTGGCCGGCCAGGGGGCCCACACCATGCCCTGGCGCGGCCTAGGGGGACCCGCGCCATGGGGTGGTGTGGCCACCTTGTGGCCCCTCTCCGACTCTCCTTCTAGCTCCGTGAGTCTTCCGGGAAAATACCAACTTTGGCTTTTGTCCGGTCCAATTCCGAGAATATTGATTTTCTGACTTTCCTGGAAAAAAAATAGCAGAAAACAGGCAACTGGCACTGTGGCACTTGTTAATAGGTTAGTCCAAGAAATCATATGAAAAGTACTCCAAAGTGTGGACAAAACATAAGAAAGTAGATAAAACCAAGCATGGAACATCAAAAATTATAGATACATTTGCAATGTATCACCCTTCTTCTTCTACCAAGAAGTGCCCTTTTTCTTGAAGTTAGGCTTGTTCTGCACAGCCATCACATGGCTATGCCCTGCAGTCTTCATAATATCACATTCTGTTGTTTTCAACATCCCACATAACTCATTAAGGCCCTTCTCCATCCCATGCATATGGTAGTTCGAAATGAAATGCCCATAGCTAGATGGAAGAGACGCCAAAATGAAATCAGTAGCCAACTCTTGGCCTAATGGAAAACCAAGATTTTCCAAAGTCTGACTATAACCAACCATTTTGATCACATGGGGGGCTACAACTGCTCCCTCTGCCAGCTTGCATTCCACAAAGGACTTAGCAATATTGTACATCTCAGTCCTAGCCTGAGTTGGAACATGTCCTTAAGCGCGACGATCATATCGTATGCTTCCTGATCTTCAAACTACTTTTGAAGATCAGGTTCCATGCATGCAAGCATAAGGCAGCTAACCTCAAGAGATTCATCACATGCTTTCTTGTAGACATTCTTAAGGGCAGCAATTGCATTATCAGCAGGTTCATCCGGGATTGGGGTATCCAGAACAATTTCCTTTTTATCAAACCTGAGAACAATTCTTAGGTTGCGGACCCAGTCCAAAATGTTTCTTCCATTTAGTTTATCTTTATCAAGAATCGAACGCAAAGCAAAAGGTGATGAAGTGTTTAGTTCCATTGATCTACAACATAAAAACATGCAAAATACTAAGCCATGTAACCATGAAAGAGTAAAACATATTAAACAATTTAATAGCATATACTCCCACTTGAATCAACATCCCTCTATTGATACTAAGTGATTCAAGATCCACAATTAACAAGTCGACTAGTGAGCTTTAGCATCACTGCTAGAAGACAAGGTAAATCGGTAAGCAACTTTTGCTAATCATATCACATATGACTCTTGTTGTTGGGTGACATCTCTATGTCAAAACTAGGCGCCCAACCTTTATGCCCCAAGGTCCTTAACTGTTAAGATGACCTTGTTAAGCTCACCAACCCTTATGCGTGTAGGTATCCGATACAAACCCATCCAGCCAAGGAAAACCGCGGCACCCTAATTTCATAGACCCACCAACGATTTTACAGGGCATAGGATGGTGCAAGGTTTGGTTGGGAGGGCATGGTTTAACTAAAACTTTGTGAGGGATCGTTCTACTTCTATCATCTAAGCATGCATAGTAGTAAAACGTATAAGAATAGCATTCACATAAATATGATACAGTATGGCCCAGATCTCCATCGCCATAGAACCTGTCCACCATGATGATCTCAATCTTCATGCTTTATGTGAGCCATCCTCCAAGTGATGAGTTCTCCAAGAACTAATACAAGCTATTACTCCTAACAGCTAGTGATCAAAATTACATGGTATTGGGATCATCACAAGTTGGCACGCAGGCCATTACAATAATTGACAACACATTTGGCTCCAGCCGTGTTGCCCTACTCACGACATGCAGGACATGAAAAATACATACATGCATCACATACATTTTTTGGGCCATACTGATCACATACATCCTGCAAAAACAAGTTGTGCATAGAATCGCATTCTACCGGATCATGTAAAATCGCAGCACCTATGAACCTTAATGTGATACAAAAGTGGCTAAGACTAAGGGGGGTCTAGGGGGTCTCCCCCTGCGGGGTTCGAAGGGGCAGCGCCCCTCGCGGTATCAAATTTACCATAAACCGGCTATTGTCCCGATTTGACCAATTTCCTTTGATCACGGTACATCGATTCAGATCTAGTTCCTGATTCGATCAATCATATTGATCTTCACGTGATTCAAATGGATTTATGTGTCAAATGTCTACCCTGATGGCGGAAACCGACCGATAGGGATAAGTTGTTTGACGACCTTAGAATCATGATCATGGAAAGCAAGATCTTAGATCAATCCAGAACCACCGCCATACAAACGATCACATCATTCATATCAATCTACACATCACCATATACAAACTTCCCAAACCTATGACTGAACAACATCGGCTCTGATACCACTCAGGGTTACGGGTAGGCTACACTAGCGTAAAATCAAAATTTTCTACCGCGTCAACCAAGAATACTATTGTCATAGATCATGGGATTACCGCTAGACGCGCAGTTGCGGAACTCGATGATGCACGTCACAGCAGGGTAGATATTCTACGTCTCCTCCTTGTCCTCGTCCTTCGAGCAGCTCCCCTATGCGCAGCTCGTCCCAAGTACTACAACTGCAGCACCTCCGAGGTATCCACATGTCCGGAGTGGAAGGTCACACGACATACTGCTAGGTCCGCACGTGCAAGACAGGCGTAAGAGGAGTGGCGACTGGGTGGAATGGTCAACCCTATTCAGCTCGCCTCACTCTCTCTTTGACGAGGGTTTAACTCATCAATGCCTATTGCGATGGACTTAGGTTCGAGGAATTGGGATGCGCTGAAAGTCTCGATCGGCTAGTAAACAAGCACGCATGGACGCAAGGTTTACTCAGGTTTAGGCCTCGTAGAGGACCCTACTCCTGCTTGTCTGCTCTTGATTGATGATGATCCGAAGGATTACAAGGTCGCCGCTGGCGGTGTCGCGCAGATTAGATCTGGCGTACGTGCGAGAGATCGATGTCTAGATCTATTGTCTATTGTGTATTGTGGGAGTCGCGATGTCTAGATCTATTGTGTCGTAGCATGTTGCGATTGAGAGGTTGCCTTCTCGTTGGACCCTCCTAGCCTTTATATATGGGGAGGCTAGGTCTCAGGTACCAATACGAGTTGGTTAAAAGTTGTGTTCAAACTCTAGTATTGAGACTTCCTTGTCTTGTGCGTTTGGGAGTCCGCGTCCATATGGGCTTCATATCACTCGAACCGTCATAGGCGTCATGGACCTTGGCAAATCATCGAGTGGGCCTTCCGTCGAGCCGTACCAGGTACGCTGTAGTTGGGTGCCTGTAGGGCATACCTATGTCACTCTTATATAGGCATCCTGATGGGTTCGTAGCATGGAAAACAAAAAAATTCTACCGCAAGAACGAACAAAACCCAGATCTAATCTAGATAAAAGCCAAGATCTAATCTATTAGACATGTGCAACGAGATAGATCTGTACTAACCCTTGTAGATCCAAAAGCGTTACGAGATTGGATCTCGTGGTTGATGTAGTCGATCACTTGCCGATCTCAAGATCGAGTGGACGATCCTTCCGGCGCCGCGTTCCGGCAGCGCTTCCGCAGTCGGTCACACGTGCGGAGTCGAAGCATACCTTCCTCTCCTCATTCCAGCGAGCAGCGGAGGTAGTAGATCTTCTCCACGGAATCCCAGCAGCACGACGGCGTGGTGGTGGTGGAGTAGAGAATTCTGCAGGGCTTCGCCTAAGCCTGAGCAGAAGAAAGGAGGAGGAGAGAGGCGGCTAGGGTTTGGAGTAGTGGAGAGGGGCCTAGGGGTGGCGCCTCCACCCCTCTATTTAAAGGAGGGAGGCGCCATGGGAGGGGGAGTCCTAGTAGGACTCCCCTCCCTTCCTTGGCCGGCGGATTGGGAGGGGGGGAGGAGTCCTCCTCCCCCACAACTCCTTGTCTTGCCCCCACAAGGACTCCTTGATCCTTTCTTGGTTTTCAAGAAAACTCCAAGAAATCTTCCAGAACCTTCCGGAACATTCCAAAACCTTCTAGAATCCTCATACAAATACTCCGGAACATTTCCTAACTTAGAAAATGATCCCCAATATATGAATCTTATTCTCCGGATAATTCCGGATCTCCTCGTGATGTTCCGGATCCAATCCAAGACTCCGAACAACATTCGGTCTCCAACGCACATTCCATATCTACTTAAAACAACTTCGAACCTTAAGTGTGTCACCCTACGGTTCGTGAATATGCAGACATGATGGAGACACATCTCCTATCAATAACCATCAGCAGGACCTGGAGATCCATAATGGCTCCCACATACTCAACGATGACTTCATGATCGATAGAACCATTAACATACGAAACCAATTCCCTTTGTCACGCGATACTATACTTATCCGAGGTTTGATCGTCGGTATCTCCATACCTAGTTCTACCTCGTTACTGACAAGTACTCTTTACTTGTTCCGTGATATGTCATCCCTTGTGACCCAGTCACATGCTTGCAAGCTAACTAGATGACATTCCACCGAGAGGGCCCAGAGCATATCTATCCGTCATATGGATGGACAAATCCCAATCTTGGTCCATGCGCTTCAACACATACTTTCAGAATACCCAATGACACCTTTATGACCACCCAGTTACGAAGCGGTGTTTGATGCCATCAAAGTACCCATCCGGTGATGGTGATTAACATAACCTCATGGTCAAAGGATTAGGTTACTATGCATTTGAAAGCTTATAGCAATACAAACTTAATGACTTGATCTTACGCTACGCTTACTATGGGTGTGTGTCCATCACATCATTCTCCTAATGATATAACCTTGTTATTAATCACATCCTTATGTCCATGATCAGGAAACCATGATCATCAATTAATCAACAAACTAGTTCAACAAGAGGCTTACTAGGGACTCTTTTATGTTTACAAAACACACATGTATTAGTGTTTCCTAATAATACAATTATAGCATGGGATGTAAACATTCATCATAAACACAAAGATATAATAATAACCACTTTTATCATTGCCTCTTGGGATATCTCCAACAGTATCCCACTTGCACTAGAGTCAATAATCTAGATTACATGGTAATATACCTAACACCCATGGCGTTCTGGTCCTGGTCATGCTTTGCTCTAGGGAGAGGTTTAGTCAACGGATCTGCTAGATTTAGATCAGTGTGTACTTTGCAAATCTTTATGTCACCATCTCGGACATACTCGCTAATAGCATGAAAACGTAGCTTGATGTGCTTCAGTTTGCTATGTGACCTTGGCTCCTGTGCATTAGCTATGGCACCTGTGTTGTCACAGTAGATGGCCATCGGGTCCAACGCACTGGGAACCACGCCAAGTTCACTCCTCCAGCTCACTACAGCACCATTCAAAATAAATACGTATCCCGACTGTGACTTCGCTTCATCCGGATCGGTGTTCCAACTAGCATCGGTGTAGCCGTTTACAACAAGCTGTTCATCACCTCCATAAGAAATAACCATATCCTTAGTCCTCTTTAGGTATTTCAGGATATTCTTGACCGCTGTCCAGTGTTCCATTCCAGGATCACTTTGATATCTGCTAGTCAAACTAACAGCATGTGCTATATCCGTTCTTGTACACAGCATGGCATACATGATAGAACCTATGGCCGAGGCATAGGGAATATTATTCATTTTCTCTCTATCTTCTGCCGTAGCTGGACTTTGAGTCTTACTCAAGGTCTTACCTGACAACATGGGCACGAACCCTTTCTTGCTCTCTTCCATTCTAAACTTCTTTAGAACTTTGTCTAAGTATGTACTTTGTGAAAGCGCTATTAGGCGTCTTGATCTATCTCTATAAATCTTGATGCCTAGAATATATGCCGCTTCGCCAAGATCCTTCATTGAAAAACTATTATTCAAATAGGCTTTGACGCTATTAAGAAGTTCTATATCATTCCCAATCAACAATATGTCATCTACATATAGTACTAGGAATGCTACAGAGCTCCCACTCACTTTCTTGTAAATACAAGCTTCTCCATAAGTCTGTATAAACCCAAAGTTTTTGATTACTTTATCAAAACGTTGATTCCAACTCTGGGATGCTTGCTTCGGTCCATAAATGGAGCGCTGAAGTTTGCATACCTTGTCAGCATCTTTAGGATCGACAAAACCCTTGGGTTGTACCATATACAACTCTTCCTCAATGTCACCATTAAGGAACGCCGTTTTGACATCCATCTGCCAAATCTCATAATCGAAATGTGCAGCAATTGCTAACAAAATCCTCATAGACTTTAGCTTCGCTACTGGTGAGAATGTCTCATCATAGTCAACTCGTTGAATTTGTCGGAACCCTTTCGCGACAAGTCGAGCTTTATAGACGGTAACATTACCATCAGCATCTGTTTTTCTCTTGAAAATCCATTTGTTCTCGACAGCCTTACGGCCATCCAGTAAGTCCACCAAAGTCCACACTTGGTTTTCGTACATGGATCCCATTTCGGATTTCATGGCTTCTAGCCATTTGTCGGAATCTGGGCTCACCATAGCTTCTTCATACATCGCAGGGTCATCAGCGTTGTCCACCAACATGACGTTCAAGGCAGAGTCATACCAATCAGGAGTGGTACGAACCCTCGTTGACCTGCGAGGTTCAGCAGTAACTTCGTTTGAAGTTTCATGATCATCATCATTAGCTTCCTCTCCAATTGGTGCAGGCGGCACAAAAACATCTTCCGGTGCTGCGCTACTCTCAAATCCGAGAGAAGGTTCGATAACCTCATTGAGTTCTACTTTCCTTCCAGTCACTTCCTTCGAGAGAAATTCCTTCTCAAGAAAGGATCCATTCTTGGCAACGAAAACTTTGCCTTCGGATCTATGATAGAAGGTATACCCAATTGTTTCTTTAGGGTATCCTATGAAGACGCATTTCTCCGCTTTGGGTTCAAGCTTATCAGGTTGTAACTTCTTTACATATGCTTCGCAACCCCAAACTTTAAGGAACGACAACTTAGGTTTCTTTCCAAACCACAATTCGTACGGTGTCATTTCAACGGATTTAGATGGTGCCCTATTTAAAGTGAATGCGGCTGTCTCTAATGCATAGCCCCAAAACGATAGCGGTAAATCTGTAAGAGACATCATAGACCAAACCATATCTAAGAGAGTTCGATTACGACGTTCGGACACACCATTACGCTGTGGTGTTCCCGGCGGTGTCAACTGCGAAAGTATTCCACATTTCTTTAAATGCATGCCAAACTCATAACTTAGATATTCACCTCCGCGGTCTGAACGCAGAAATTTAATCTTCTTGTTACGATGATTTTCCACTTCACTTTGAAATTCCTTAAACTTCTCGAAAGTTTCGGATTTATGTTTCATAAAGTAGACATATCCATATCTACTCAAGTCATCCGTGAAAGTGAGAACATAACGATATTCACCACGCGATGCTACACTCATTGGACCGCACACATCGGTATGTATTATTTCCAATAAGTATGTAGCTCGCTCCATTATTCCAGAGAATGGAGTCTTAGTCATTTTTCCCATTAGACATGCTTCGCATCTTTCAAGTGATTCAAGAAGTCCATCAGAATGGAGTTTCTTCATACGCTTCACTCCAATGTGACCAAGACGACAGTGCCACATATATGTAGAATTATCATTCATTTTTGTTCGTTTAGCATCTATGTTGTGAACATGTGTATCACTACTATCGAGATTCAGTAAGAATAAACCATTCATCTCAGGTGGATTACCATAAAAGACATTACTCATATAAATCGAACAACCTTTATTCTCGGACTTAACAGAGTAACCGTTTCGCAATAAACAAGATCCAGATATAATGTTCATGCTTAACACATGCACCAAATAACAATTATTCAAATTTAAAACTAATCCCGAAGGTAGATGTAGAGGGAGCGTGCCGACGGCGATCACATTAACCTTGGAGCCATTTCCAACGCGCATCGTCACCTCGTCTCTTGCCAGTCTTCGCTTATTCCGCAGCTCCTGTTTCGAGTTACAAATATGAGCAACCGAACCAGTATCAAATACCCAGGCACTACTACGATTACTAGTAAGATACACATCAATAACATATATATCAAATATACCTTTCTTCTTGATGTTGCCATTCTTCAGATCCGCCAGGTACTTGGGGCAGTTACGCTTCCAGTGACCAGCACCCTTGCAGTAGAAGCATTCAGTTTCAGGCTTGGGACCAGCCTTGGGCTTCTTTGCAGGTGCGGCAGCTTTCTTGCCGTCCTTCTTAAAGTTGCCCTTGTTCTTAGGCTTGCCCTGTCTCTTGAAATTGGTGGTCTTATTGACCATCAACACTTGGTGCTCCTTCTTGATCTCCACTTCAGCAGTTTTTAGCATGGACGATAGTTCAGGCAAGGTCTTGTTCAAGCAGTGCATATTGTAGCTCATCACAAAGTTCTTATAACTCGGTGGCAGTGATTGGAGGAGACGGTGAATCCCTAACTCATTAGGAATCGATATCCCCAACTCTTGGAGCTTGTTTACGTACCCAGACATGGTGAGCACGTGCTCGCTAACGGAGCTACCCTCTTCCATCTTACAGTTAAAGAATTTTTCGGAGGCCTCATAGCTCTCCATGGCCCCGCGAGTCTCAAAAATCAGCCTGAGCTCCTTAATGACCTCGAACGGGCCGTGGTGCTCAAAACGCTTCTGAAGCTCCGCTTCTAAACCGTACAGGATGGCACACTGAACTGTGGAGTAATGATTTTTCCGAGTGGCGTAAACATTCTTTACGTCATCGGTGGCATCTTCTGCAGGTGGGTCACCTAGCGGTGCTTCGAGCACATAGGTCAACTGACCAGCCGTGAGGACGATCTTCAGTCCACGAAACTAGTCCGTGAAATTGCTTCCATTGTTCTTAAGCTTTTCTTTTTCTAGGAACGCATTGAAATTGATGGAGGGGTTCGCCATAATCTATAACAAATTTGCAAGTAGTTTAGACTAAGTTTATGATAAATTGAGTTCAAATTTAATTCTTAAATTAACTAGGTGAACTCCCACTCAAAACAACATCCCTCACATTGTCTTAGTGATTACACGAACCAAGTCCACTACACCAAGTCCGATCTTCACGAGAGAAGATGTAGTTTCGTCGGCGAACAATCTTCATGTTCATCATATCATTTATATGACTCATGCTCTACCTTTCGGTATTTCCGTATTCTAAGACCATGTCTGTACATGCTAGGCTCGTCAAGATTAACCGTAGTTTCCACGTGTGCAAATCTAGCTTGCACCCGTTGTATGCACACGTAGAATCTATCCCATCCGATCATCACGAGATGCTTCGAAACGACGAGTCTTAGCAACGGTGCCAACTAAGGGTGAACACTTTATTACTTGCTATTTAGTGAGAGAGATCATCTTATAATGCTACCGTCGTGATCTAAGCAATACAAGATGCATAAAGGATTAACATCACAGGCAATTCATAATTAGTGTGATATGATATGGCCCTTTCTTCTTGCGCCTTTGATCTCCATCTCCAAAGCACGGACATGATCTCCATCATCACCAGCATTGCGTCAAGGTCAGTGGCGCCGCTTCATGGTTGTCCATCATCACTAGCAACTTTTACAACTACTTGGAATAAAGCTATTACAAGATGAATAGACACGCAGGTCTTAACAGAATTAAAGACAACCATTAGGCTCCTGCCGGTTGCCATATTACAACAAGGATCATTGCATACATCAAATATAATCACAATCACATGATGGCCATATCACATCACAAAACCCCTGCAAAAACAAGTTAGACGCCTCTAATTTTCTTTGCATGTTTTACATGACTTGGGGCTTTCGAATAGGAACGGATCTTACCTACGATACTGAACCACAACGTTGATACAAGTGCTATCAAGTTGCAAAGTGTAAATTGGATCTATACTATGGTGAGAGAGACAGACACCCGCAAAGCCACTTGTGCAAAGCAAGTTACACGTCAAGCGTGGAGCAAGTCTCATGTGTGATGACATGTAAGGTTAGCCCGAGCCGCTTCATTCCACCATACCACAAGATGCAAAGTACACAAAGCAAAAGACGGCACGAGCACCAACGCCCACAAAACCATTGTGTTCTACTCGTGCAACAGATCTACGCATAGACATGGCTCTGATACCACTAATGGGTTCGTAGCATGGAAAACAAAAAATTTCTACCGCAAGAACGAACAAAACCCAGATCTAATCTAGATAAAAGCCAAGATCTAATCTATTAGACATGTGCAACGAGATAGATATGTACTAACCCTTGTAGATCCGAAAGCGTTACGAGATTGGATCTCGTGGTTGATGTAGTCGATCACTTGCCGATCTCAAGATTGAGTGGACGATCCTTCCGGCGCCGCGTTCCGGCAGCGCTTCCGCAGTCGGTCACACGTGCGGAGTCGAAGAAGACCTTCCTCTCCTCATTCCAGCGAGCAGCGGAGGTAGTAGATCTTCTCCACGGAATCCCAGCAGCACAACAGCGTGGTGGTGGTGGTGGAGTAGAGAATTCTGCACGGCTTCGCCTAAGCCTGAGCAGAAGAAATGAGGAGGAGAGAGGCGGCTAGGGTTTGGAGTAGTGGAGAGGGGCCTAGGGGTGGTGCCTCCACCCCTCTATTTAAAGGAGGGAGGCGCCATGGGAGGGGGAGTCCTAGTAGGACTCCCCTCCCTTCCTTGGCCGGCGGATTGGGAGGGGGGAGGAGTCCTCCTCCCCCACAACTCCTTGTCTTGCCCCACAAGGACTCCTTGATCCTTTCTTGGTTTTCAAGCAAACTCCAAGAAATCTTCCAGAACCTTCTGGAACATTCCGAAACCTTCTAGAATCCTCATACAAATACTCCGGAACATTTCCTAACTCAGAAAATGATTGCCAATATATGAATCTTATTCTCCGGACAATTCTGGATCTCCTCGTGATGTCCCGGATCCAATCCGAGACTCCGAACAACATTCGGTCTCCAACGCACATTCCATATCTACTTAAAACAACTTCGAACCTTAAGTATGTCACCCTACGGTTCGTGAATATGCAGACATGATGGAGACACATCTCCTATCAATAACCATCAGCAGGACCTGGAGATCCATAATGGCTCCCACATACTCAACGATGACTTCATGATCGATAGAACCATTAACATACGAAACCAATTCCCTTTGTCACGCGATACTATACTTATCCGAGGTTTGATCGTCGGTATCTCCATACCTAGTTCTACCTCGTTACTGACAAGTACTCTTTACTGGTTCCGTGATATGTCATCCCTTGTGACCCAGTCACATGCTTGCAAGCTAACTAGATGACATTCCACCGAGAGGGCCCAGAGCATATCTATCCGTCATATGGATGGACAAATCCCAATCTTGGTCCATGCGCTTCAACACATACTTTCAGAATACCCAATGACACCTTTATGACCACCCAGTTACGAAGCGGTGTTTGATGCCATCAAAGTACCCATCCGGTGATGGTGATTAACATAACCTCATGGTCAAAGGATTAGGTTACTATGCATTTGAAAGCTTATAGCAATACGAACTTAATGACTTGATCTTACACTACGCTTACTATGGGTGTGTATCCATCACATCATTCCCCTAATGATATAACCTTATTATTAATCACATCCAATGTCCATGATCAGGAAACCATGATCATCAATTAATCAACAAACTAGTTCAACAAGAGGCTTACTAGGGACTCTTTTATGTTTACAAAACACACATGTATTAGTGTTTCCTAATAATATAATTATAGCATGGGATGTAAACATTCATAATAAACACAAAGATATAATAATAACCACTTTTATCATTGCCTCTTGGGCATATCTCCAACACATCCCTGGTGGGCTTCTACATTAGCAGTCCATTAGCAGCCTAAGCCTAGTCTAATTCGGATCCAATCCTCATTAGGCTTCCAGCTCCTAAAGTGTGTGACCCTATAGGTTCATACACGTATAGACATGACACGAGTACACTTACTCCGTCAATAGTTGGTAGTGACCTCTAGCAAGACGTGCCAACTCCTAAACGCATATAAAGATCATTCGGACGAACCATTAAAAGGTTGAGTACATGTCTTTCCCTTTGCCCTATGATATTTGGTCTAGCTCCAAGCGGACCTCTCTTTCTCGATACTGTGATCCGGAATCCCTTTACTAGGTTAACTCTTAACCATATGTAGCACGGCTATGCATTTCTGGATCCGATCACTCGAGGGGTCCAGGGATATCTCTCTCAAGTAGAGAGGGCAAATCCCACCTTGATTGACCAATGCCTTGCATCATATATCAGGACAAACCCGAAAGCTACCTTTATAACTACCCAGTTATGGAGTAGTGTTTGATAGCCCCAAAGTAGGCCGACCCACATCTCAAGTACATGCGATAATCTCAGGTCTAAGGACAAAACATACACGATGTGTAGAGAGAGCTACAAGTATAATTGCCAGTCTCAAGTTGGGTCAGTCCAACCCCATATTCATAACATGTGTTCACATCATTGGTTTGACATCTCCATGTCTATGACTTGCGAAACATAGCTA
This sequence comes from Avena eriantha, assembly GCA_910589775.1. Taxonomy (NCBI): domain Eukaryota; kingdom Viridiplantae; phylum Streptophyta; class Magnoliopsida; order Poales; family Poaceae; genus Avena; species Avena eriantha. Next base: position 230,613,389 of record OU342744.1, on the reverse strand, counting down.
TCAACCAATCGATGTGCTAGTCTAATATTCACGTGTGTCCTCACATAAACTCCGACTAGGGAGAACTATTAGATAACCATACAAGTAAAGAGTTTCCCAAACAATTCACATAATTTCCAATTAATACAAGTTGCCTAATATATATGGATATTCAAGGAACGGTAGAAAAACTCATGGATACATATGAAATACATCATCTCTATGATTTCTTCTAGGGCATATTTCCTTCAGTCGTAACTAGGTGGTCGCTGATTATCTCTACTAATCAACCGCGCCACAACATTTTTGGTGACTGGCCATATCACAATGCCACCATCGCCATCTGATGGTTCCTCTAGTCGAATTAAGTTCAAAACAATGCACCCAAGGGGATAATGGCGCCAAAATGCCGCCGTCATTGGACCTTGCAGGTCTAGGGATTCCCCTTGAGATGCCCTGGAAGGAAAAATCGAGAACGGCCCCATTGACACCTTCAAGGTTGTGACGTCCGCCTGCCACACCAGGAGATGGGCCTTCACCTGACTTTGCCTCGAAATTCCCTATCTAGCGAAGGAGCTCTTAACACTAAACATCGTGGCCACATTTTTTCCCACGACATCTTATTTATGTGGTTGTTTTAACCCTGTGGACAAAAGGCCCATTGGTAGAATAATTTTCGAGGTTCCGGAGTGGAGATTTGGTGCACATAGACAGGAGTAATCCCGTTTCTTAAAAAAATCGAAAATCATATTCTCTGAGTTTGAAAATATTTGAAAATAAATCGGATGTAGACAGTGGTGTATACCAAAAAAGTGTAAAATATATAAATTGAAAATAATATGTATTTTGAGATACACAAAAATGATAAAACTATAGTATAGTGATTTTGAATCTAAAAAACAGAAATTCGTCATTTTTGTGTAACTCGGAATACAAAACATTTCAAATTAAGGTTTTGCACTTTTGTTGGATACTATATTATTAGCTACTTTTAAGATTTTATTTCATAATTTTTTTAAAGGGGAGCGCTACGCGTCCCAGGCAGCCGCGCCACCGGACCAGATCCTCGTCTCTCCACCACATGTCCCAAAAACAGACTTAAATCGCGCTTTTGCTACAAAACTAGTTTTTGCTACAAATAGGCCCGCTTGTGCTACATGTAGCAGAAAACGGTTCGTCTCAGAAATAGAACAGATAGACTGGACCTCGCCGGAGAGTTCACCGGAGACCTCACCGGCAACCTTGCAGCAAAAAAAATTCCTAATGTAGCAAAACCGACTTCGCCGGAGACATCGTCGGAGACTCTCGCCGGAAAAAACGTCGCCGTAGACCTCGTAGCAAAAAATTTACACTATTGTAGCAAAACCACAAAACGGTTGTAGCAAACAAATTGTGGTAATGTCGCAAAAAAAGATCTCGCTGGAGACATCGCCGGAGATCTTGTTGCAAAAAAATTGCTACCTACCAAAACGACTTCTCCGAAGATTATCGTCGATCATCTTGTAGCAAAAGTTTTACAATATTATAGCAAAAATACATAACAGTTGGAGCAAAAAATATATATGTATGTAGCAAGATGCTGCAGCGTGGCAAAAAATCCCCAACATGAAAATTCGTCGCTCTGTCCGTAGCAAATTCGCCGGCCGTCAGTAGCAACGACGATGGCCGTCGGTAGCTAAAACGCCGACCGTGTGTAGCAAAATCTCCCGCTGTACGTAGCAGCCCGGGGCGCCACATCGAACCAGTCTTTCTCGCCGGAGGTTGGAGCTACGGGGCAACGTCCGGCGATGCCCATGCCCGGAGGCGAGACTGTGCTAGGGAGTGCCGGTGGAGAGGACTAGAGGAGGCGGGGAGGTGGCGAGGAACAGATGCTAGATGGGCTGCGTTTCAGGGAGGAGCACCGGCAGCACTCCAAGAGTCCGGGGAAGAAGCAGGGCGCGCGGGCGGTGCCGCCGGGAGGAGCAGAACCGGGAGTCACGGGCGGCGCGGCACACACGAGTGCAGGCTGCGGCGGAGACACGGAGATCCGGTCCGGCGGCGGTGGAGAGACGAGGATCTGGTCCGGTGGCGGCGGCGGGTGCAGGCGACGACGGAGGTCACGGGGATCTAGTCCGGCGGCGCGGCTGCCTGTCCGCATCAGGAGCAGAGGCGTAGGCGGGTGTCGAGGGCTCTTAGAGTTAAGAGGAAGGAGAAATAGAAGAGCGACGCGACAGAGACCTGAGGGATCGTTTCGTTTGATCCCCGGAAGATCTGTATCATTTTTTTTTTAATATGCAGAGAGCGAGCCAAAAGGACTTTCCGAGGGTTCCGTCCTTCTTTTTTTTTGGCACACACTTCGTCGAGTAGTGTACACCCGCAAGGAGAACGACGGAAGCACAGCAGGTCAGCAGCGCTCTCCGCCACCGCGCAGTTTTGTTGAGCCCACCCGCGAGGAGAACGACGGGAGCATAGCAGCTCACTCTGCCGCAACGCAGATCACAGCACCCCGCTCCCCTCTTCGCCGCGGGGGGCGCGAGGTGGCTGGCGCGGACCCATCACGCTTCCGTCAGGTCGCCACGTCACGCAGACGCAGCTGGGTGCCTGGGTGTGCGCGCGCGGAAATGGTCAGGTCAATCCGCAAGCTCTTTGGCGCGCGCGGCGGTGTGCCGGGTGGGTGGTCTTCTGGAACGTAGCGTCGCCGTCGAGTGCGGGATCAGAGCACAGGCGAGGGATATTCTCACCAGCGTCAGCGTCAGCCGCGGTTCCAGCTGGGGAATCGCTGGCCGCGACTCATCCCGGAGCCGAATTGGGAAACAACCAGTCTTCTAGTATTTCCGCTAAAAGGAAACTGCACACGTCGTATGAGTCGTATGACCGTACGACCATATTTAGGGGCTACTTCGTCTGACTTTCTTTTCAAGTTTCGGCCCTCTTTTCTATGATTTTGACTTATCCGTCGATGTGTCCGTCGGTTAAGTCTTTGACTATTCTGATTTGTGAAGACAGACGCGGGAACAAGACGAAGGATAAAGATGACAACCTCCAATGGCCGATTTGCTGGGCACTGATACACCTATGTAGTACTCCACTACACAAACCTTTTGTGGGGCTTGGATACAACCACTTGTTGGTCTGAAATTATGGACCTAGTGTTTTTTGGCGATACTCCTTCCGTCCATATTTACATGGCACCCATGTTTTATGTGCACTCGTTTAACCATAAGTTTAATCAATAATGTCTGAGAATCATACCATAAGAATTATATCACTAATAATTTTATTTAAATATGAATTCAACTATAGATATTTTATAGCACATACCACATGCTTTGTTGATTAAACTAATAATCAAAGTTGAACATAGTAACACGGGAATCAGTGAGATGTCGACGGTCAAGCGTTGGGGTCATCGGCACAGTCCAGAGGTGCCCACGGAAAAAATGGTTGTCGGCGGCTATGCCGACGGCTACCATCGGCACATCTTGACCGTTGTCTTATTCGGAGATATACAAACGACTGTCGTCGGCGTAGCCCGGCCGTCGCCACATGTTGTTAGCGTGCCCACAGAAAACAGCAGCTCGATGGCGTCACAAACGTTGACGGCCCTAATGGAGGGTCGGCGGCATAGCCCCTGTGAAAGGGCATTTCCCTTCTAAATGTGTTTTGGTGTTTGTTAACAACATAAGTGAGTTTTAACCATGTTCTAAGTATTTTTCAGATGTTATGGTGAAAAGCACGAGACAATGTTCAACCCCTCAAAAGTGAAAAGATCGAGGAAGTGTCAAGAGGGGTTGTGCTTTGTAAAGCTTGGAGGAGATCTCTAATGAAGAATTGTTGAAGGTGTCCTGAGTTCGGAGACTCCCAGGCCAAACCCTGGAGACTCCGGCCAGGTCTTCGGCCTAGTCTCCGGCTAGTGTCCAGAAGCTCCCAGTACACCCCCTCGGAGACAGGCCCGAAGTCTTGGCCTCACCCCAAAGTCCTGTGTTGCGGCACGTAAACTCTGCCCCGGTCTCCGACCAGGGTCCAAATGCTCTCTTTATACCCCACTGGAGGTTGACCTAGAATCTTTGGTCTCTACTCCGGAGACTCCGGCCTGACCGGAGACTCTAGCCTAACCAGAGACTCTGGTGGTCAAGCCCGAAGACTCCGGGGTAAGTGAATGCCAATGGCTATTTTTCTGAGAGCACTATAAAGGGAAACTTCTTCCCAAAGAGCCATCTACGACTTCCCACTCTCTCTCCTCCATTGTTGCCAACCTTAAATCTTCAAGACATCCTTCCTAGCCAATCAAACTTGATGCCCTTTGGGGAATCAAGGGACGTGACCTAGATCTAGACTTCCACCAAGGGGATTCGTGTTTCCCCACCTTTTGTGTAAGAAGCTTGTTGTTATAGGGTTTGTGAAACCCTAACTTGAAGAAGTCACCCACAAAGCTCATCCTTGTGTGTAGGAGATCTGTGGTCGAGTTGGGAGCCTCCGATTCAGTTGTGGAGAAGTGCCCCAAGCTTTGTTCGAGGTTTCCTATTGCCACCGACAAGTGCACTGAATAGTGGATCAAGTACCCACCTCTTGTGGTGTGTGTTCGGGGGAAAAAGGTAAGGCCTTTGTGACACTTGGGAGACCTTGTGTGTCCCCAACACCTCTCCAGTGGAGGCATACTTCCCTTAACTAGGAAGGAACTCTACGAATTACATCCTCGTGTTATCTTGCGGTTATCTCTTTCATTACCTTGTTACAAAATAGACTCGCTAACTAGATGGGTAGTTGTGCACCCCTCTAATGTCCAACATGTGTCTAACTCTGTTATGCCTTCCCTTTTGTCTAACTCTGTTATGCCTTCCCTTTCCCGCACCAAACCACCTAGCTAACCACAGCTGGCTCGTATGGAAACACGCACACACGATGCCGAACAAGCTCTTTTTCTAGGCGATCCACGCTTTAAGCGGGATGCTCACGCTCATACACATGGTAGGCCCTACTTTCATCTCTCTCCTTATTATTCTCTATCCAACTAAACTTCCTACCATCTCTCCCCCATTGAGGAAAAGGTGTGTATGGTTCTCTCTCCCCGCATGGACACGATTCTCTCCACCCATCAAGAAAAAGGGTGATGGAACAACACAGACTAGCGAGGCAGAGCTCCAGGAAGGGAGGGCCATAAGGCGCCGTGGGAGCATGCCGACCATGGGCGAGGAGGCCAGTGGTGGGAGAGTAGAGATGGCATCAGGGATTCACCCTCTTCATCCTCTCTGGCGGCGCATGGGTAGAAGCAGGCGGGCCGGGGGTCCACAATGACTGGGAGGTTATGAGTGAAATTATGATGCATATTTAATCATACAAATTACTCATATTTGTCACTAATCGCATGCTATATCTAGCTACAACTATGCCTATTATGCATGATTACTAGTTCTCATTCATTTTCATATGGGATTTGCACAACTAGTAGTTTTATTAGTATTTTATCATGTTATCCTTGTCTTTGTCATGTGTGTAGGTGTTATGGACAATTATGGATAAAGGATGGCAAGAGGAACCACGAGGATACAATATGGATGAGTTACAAGCACCAGACTTAGTCATACAAGGTGTGGAAAAGTGATATTTTTCCAACATCTCATATTGCTGATCCAAGATCATGGTGTTGTATCCCTCATCCATGCAAGTCCAAAGAGCCAAATAACACCTCAATCGGAGTCCATATAAAAAAATGGCGGCCAAAATACCGCAGAGTTCTGAGGGCATAATAACCATCGGTACGGTCTAGGCTCGCCAGTACTACCCTCTATTGACTCCATTTTGTCAAACGGAACAACATTTGTGAAGGCCCGATGGGCATATTCGCTACGGATATCCCCAAGATCGCGAAATCGACCTCCAAAACTCCTATTTAAGGAGGGGAACCCTAGCCGCCTCAACATTAAAAACCACACACGCCCAAGGGGTGAAGCCCTGTCGCTCTGACGCGGCTCCATAGCCGTCGCCTCCATCACCATATCCACCAACACACAAGAGGGATAGAAGACTAGAATCTTGAAGGGATACACATCGATCGCCATCATCATATTCATCAATACCATCTCCAACATCAAACCCTTTGTTTACTTTGTTGTTAATCCAAACTCTACTATGGATTTGCATTTGTATTCAATTGTACCTTCATATATCATCCATACTATTGCCATGATGTTGATCCCCTTTATGTATGGGTAGTTCCCTTGTTCTTAGGGAGATATGGAGAAACCCTAGTAATATTATGATGTGAAATAAATATGATATATAACTTTAGTTCATGATTATGTGTTGGTTTTCTCTCTAGATATTATGTGAAGTGCACCATGTAATATTTTCCTTCGGGACTAGAGAGGGAATTATCTTTGGACATATGGTACTGCGTACGGAGTGAAGTGACATAACCGTGTTCGGCGTACTATAATATGGATAAGGGGATAAGGAGATACTCACTAAGCTCATATCGATATCCACGGGGAACCCTTAATTGCAATGGATCCATAGATGGTTGTCGAAGATCATTGCAGTGCTTATTTAGAGATGTGATGAACGATGGTTTTCTAGACACATATTATCATGGATCTCTCCTCACACATGTCATAACAAAAGACATAGATTTATCCTAATCATAAGTAGTACCAATACTAGTGGTGGATCCTACACTTCCTAAGAACTCCTTAATCATATTACTACACACTCCATCGACACTCGCATGCTCTCTAGTTTACTTTGTTATTTACTTTATTCTTAGTTAGTTTAAACCTCTCTCAAATTATTGATATTGTAGTAACCTATAGAATAGGATATTTTCAAACCACGATTTGGGTGAGAATGTGGTTGTGCATGTGACAACGCAGTTACGGGGTCATGTTGTTTTCATATGCAAATCTTCCAAGGGACAAATTTTACAAATAATATTTGTTGCTACAAGTACTACAATAACCCTGGTGATGCAGAAACCTAGTCATGTGGAGGCGTTGATGCCTGAGCTCCTTCGGATGCTCCCCATGGATTCCTCTCAAGCTCCACCTCCTCGCGAGCCTCATCGTCGGCTGATGCCTCCCTTCCACTCCAACAATAAGTCGGTCGCCATGCCCCTAAATCAAGCTCAGGGAGAATATGGAACCCGCGACGGCTATGTTGTGCCCGCTACGCACCTAAACTGTGGCGGGCCATCGTCTGGGTGCTATGGAGGTAGGTGGAGGCCCCAGGTCGCTAGAGAGCACTGCATTCAGGGAGATCGGGGGGACACTACAACAAATGTGATATTTATTGACAAATTGGCTTTTTGACAAAGTTGTGAACCGTCATATATTATGTTAATCATTGACGATTTGTTTATGGCGTCAAGGATTAAGTGTAATGCATGACGGTTTAGTATTTTTTCATTGTTATATCGTTATGGATTACTCTTCCGGGTGGTTTGTCCATGTAGGTGACAAATTTTATCCTGGTGCATTTAAATTGTCACTCAAAATCACGCAGGACCAAGTTGTCACTAAGGGAAAATATTTTATCAAAAATAATGAGGCAAAGAAATTAAATGTAAAATATTGTCTTACCCGGGGTTTGAGCTTATGACTACGAGTTGATTAGTTCTGTTGCCGCTACGGTAGAGGTAATATATATTTCATGTAAAGTTATTGATTAGTTTTATGGTGGTTTAGTGCGTATTTGCTAGGAAATATTTGTGTTGCACCGCCGGGCCACTGTGCGCTACCGTGCGCGTGAGAACCGTGCATTACCATAGATGTGTCCGAGGTGCACCATGTGCGTGTGAACTGTGTACTACCGTAGGCATGTCCACGAGGCACTGTGCGAGCGGTTTTTTGAGAGAGAGCAGTTTGTTTTGAGAGAACCGTGCGAGGAGTTACGCATGCGTACGCTGCAAAACCATATACTTGTGAACCGTGGGAGCACGAAACGTCGGCGGCTCGCCATATGGTCATACCTCTCTCTCTGCCTTCCCATCATTCACTCCCTCACGCCACCGGTTCCAACTCCCCTTCCCCACTCCTCTCTCTCTCCGCTGAACAAGAAAAATCCTCTCTGCTTCCGCTCCCCTTCCCATTACGGCAATGGAGCATCCATCGAACGCTGTCGCCGTGGCGAAGCCGAAGGCCACGATGCTGGCCTTAGCTGCGGAGGAGGCATCCAGAGCCGCGATGGAGTCACGCAAAGCCGCAATGGCGGCTACCACAGCCACATTAGAGGCCAAAGATGAAGCGGAGGCCCTCGCCGAAGGACGGCCCATCGGTCCCTCCTCTGCTCCCACTGCTACCACTAGATGGCTCTACAATCTTGGAAAGGAGCCACAAGAGGATGAGGAGGAGGTTGAGCTCATCAGCATCCCCCGCCACCGGACTTCGACGAGAACATTGTCGACGAGTAGGAGGAGGAAAGTTCCAAGTAATACATGTTTAGGATTGGTGCCTAGGGTTTTCACTTAGCGTCAGGTGCCTAGGGTTTTTAATTAGCGTCAGATTCGTTTTATATCTATTATGACTGCTACATAATTAATGGATCTATTGATTATTTCTAGCTAGTGTTCGATTATGGACATATTCGATTAATATTTGTGAAACTATGTGTTGACATGCTCAATATGTTGTACGTTATTTCTGTAACCATCTTAGTCTGCCCACGAATGACTGCTGGTACATGTACTCGCTATAACCGAAACAATCTCATTGAGAATTACATCGCAATTCTGCTCTATGGATTGTTGTTTTTAAGGATGCAAATGGGTAGATTCTAGGGTACCCTCTACCCTCTTTAGTACAAAAACTGAACTATATTTTCACAAATCATCACTTTTTAAGAAAACTAGTTCATTTGTTTGAACTAGACTAAAATAGAGGGTACCCTAAAGGTTCCAAACTTGCATCTCTAGTTGTTTTTATATATGTGGATTAATGCTATCTTATTGGCCGACGGAATTGGATTATCTGCTTGATCCCCTGATTACTTTCTGTTGTTGCTAGCTGTCTGAGTGTTATTTGTTGCTTCCTTTGTTAAGCATTAAATTTTAGTTGCAGTTTCTACATATTTGCTTCATATGTGTATTTTGTATGTTTCAGGAGGCTACTGGTGATGTTGATAGCGATGTCGACTCGTGTCACAAGAAGACCAGGGCCACTCTGAAGAAGCTGAAGGCGGGGACATTCGACGCCTTCTGGAGTGAACCCTGGACTGATGCCATGAACCGCTGCCCCTTCTGCATAAGGAGCATAAAGATGGACTTCCAAAGCATCCTCCAGCATGCCGAAGGCTTTGGATCTGGCCATGTCAAGGTCGGTGAAACTGTCAATGTCCACGGCTTCCGGGACAATCACATGGCCTATGGCCTCTTCCTTAGGGACAAACTTAACCGAGCTATCGAGCTCAGTCATGTGCCTTCTCCCAGGACCAAGCCTCCGAAGGTTCCGGGTATGGGAAGCAAGAAGCAGAGGAAGCGGGATTGGGAGCAGTGGGACCGGGAGGAGGCGGCAAGGAGGCAGGTGGCAGCGAGGAGGCAATGACGTTGTGATGTGTCTGGTTGTGTGCTGTTGCTGCTGCTTTAAGCAGCATGTTTTGTTGAACTATGTTAATGTTGGCTGCTGAACAACGTTTGTGTTGAACCTTATCTTACCAAGTTTATGTTGAACCTTACTTTATTAGTTGCATGTTATCTTTCTAGATTCTAGATGTTTAATTATTTCTACAATTGGTTTGTACATGTTGTTGTGTGGTGGGATTTCCTATTTGGGTAAGGGTACGATGAAGGCAAATAGTTAAGCAATTGAGATATAGAAGTTGGTATAGATTTCCTACTAGATTGGGCAAAAGGAATGAATGAGGTGAGCCAGGCAGAGATAGAGACAAAAAGTGGTGCATGGATTTGTTTCCAGAAGGAGACAGACAGAAAGAGAGTATAGAAGCTGGTATAGATTTCCTACCAGATTGGGCAAAAGGAATGAATGAGGTGAGCTAGGAAGAGATAGATACAGAAAGTGATGCATGGATTTGTTTCTAGAAGGAGACAGACAGAGAGAGAGAAGGTTCTCTGATTTGTTGCTCTTCTTTCCCTTTTTCTTATAGTTTTTTATTTACAATTTTTATCGTGGTGCATTTAAATATTTATTTACAAAAACACTAAGAGAGAGAAGGTTCTCTGATGTAAAACCACTCAAGCATGCAACTTGAAGGTCTCAAATTGTAGTTTTGGTACTTGCTTCACAAATGGTTCCATGTTTTTGAGTTTTAGGGTGAATTTTTTGAATTTTTCAAACAAAAATAGCTAGATACAATGCTAGCATCATTAGCCACATGGTGATACACCCTCATGCCAAATTTGAGTCCATTTGAACAAAGGTAGATGAGAACATGGTACACAAGTGGCTCTTTCGAGTAGTCGGACATGATCGTTGACCTAACTACCCCACATTTGAGATTGTACTGCTAGGGGGACATTATTTCGAATTTTCTCATTTTTATGCAAAGTATTTGCCTCACAGTGAACAAATTTGAAGGTTTCAAAAGATTTTGAGAATTTATCATTTTTTTAATGAAATTTATAAGGTTTGGTCAAACCGGGGTTGACCAGAGACTTGAGAGATTACGAAAGCATCCGAAAAGTACATTTGTTGTTCTATGGTCCCAATGTGATGTACAACCACTCAAGCAAGCAACTTGAAGGTCTCAATTTTTAGTTTTCGTTCTTGCTTCACAAATGGTTCCATGTTTTTGAGTCTCAGGGTGAAATTTTTGAATTTTTCAAACCAAAATGGCTAGATAAAATGCTAGTATCATTAGACACATGGTGATACACCCTTTGTGCCAAATTTGAGTCAATTTGAACAAAGGTAGATGAAAACATGGTAGACAAGTGGCTCTTTCGAGTAGTCGGACATGATCGTTGACCTAACTACCCCATATTTGAGAGTGGACTACTAGGAGGAAAATTTTCTAATTTTCTCATTTTTCATGCAAAGTATTTGCCTCATAGTGAACAAATTTGAAGGTTTCAAAAGATTTTGAGAATTTCTCATTTTTTATGAAAATTTACAAGGTTTGTTCAGACTGGGGTTGACCAGAGACTTTCGAGAGATTCCGAAAGCATCCAAAAAGTACAACTTATGTTCTATGGTCTCAATGTGATGTACACTTGACGGTCTCAAATTGTAGTTTTGGTACTTGCTTCACAAATGGTTCCATGTTTTTTGAGTTTCAAGGTGAATTTTTTGAATTTTTAAACCAAAATGGCTAGATACAATGCTACCATCGTTAGCCACATGGTGATACACCCTTGTGCCAAATTTGAGTCCATTTGAACAAAGGTAGATGAAAACATGGTACACAAGCTCTTTCGAGTAGTCAGCCATGATCGTTGACCTAACTACCCCACATTTGAGAGTGGATTGCTAGGGGGACATTTTTCCAATTTTCTCATTTTTCATGCAAAGTATTTGCCTCACAGTAAACAAATTTGAAGGTTTCAAAAGATTTTGATAATTTCTCATTTTTATGAAATTTACAAGGTTTGGTCAAACCAGGGTTGACCAGAGACTTTCGAGAGATTGCGAAAGCATCCAAAAAGTACAACTGTTGTTCTGTGGTCCCCATGTGATGTACAACCACTCAAGGATGCAACTTTAAGTTCTCAAATTGTAGTTTTCATACTTGCTTCACAAATGGTTCCATGTTTTTGAGTTTCAGGGTGAAAATTTGGAAATTTTCAAACCAAAATGTCTAGATACAATGCTAGCATCATTAGCCACATGGTGATACACCCTTGTGACAAATTTGAGTCCATTTGAGCAAAGGTAGATGAAAACATGGTACATAAGTGGCTTTTTCGAGTAGTCGGACATGATCGTTGACCTAACTACCCCATATTTGAGAGTGGACTGCTAGGGGGATATTTTTCCAATTTTCTCATTTTTCATGCAAAGTATTTGCCTCAGATTGAACAAATTTGAAGGTTTCAAAAGATTTTGAGAATTTCTCATTTTTTTATGAAATTTACAAGGTGTGGCGGTACTTTAATGTAACAATAGGAGTTTTTAATGTAATACTAATTTTCAACTTGTCAGTACTTCATTTTATTTTTGTACCAATTGTGTACAACTTACATATACGAAATAAACCAAATGTTAAAGAAATGTTTCGCCTCTCACGTCAAAATTAACAACCAAACAGAACCTCCCTCCAAAAATTTTGACACATTTTCGTTCCCTCCTTTTTCCCCTCACCCTAAGCCAAAATTTGAAACCCCGCAACATTAAAATGGCGCACGAATCCCTCCCAGGATTTGCGTATCATCTTAACTCCCAAAACCCGTCCCCCTCTAGCGCCTCATCCTTCTCCTCTCCCAGATCCGATCTCGTCCCTAGAGGATCAGAACGCATCGCCGCATCTGGTTGGCGATCTCCATGGCCGACGCCATGATCGGGACTCTTCGCAGCGGTAAGGCACACGAACCATTGAGGTCTACACTGAAGAACAAGCCCAACATCAAACAACCGTCAGGTGATAATTCAATCCCCTAATCCTTCTCATATGCAGTAGATCAGCTAGAACCATTCATTACAAAGTGGTTAAACATCTTGTTTCCGTCATTCTAGTTATAATAATAGCGATCTACTCCCTACATTGTTTTCTCGCACACACGCAATGATATTGTTTAGCAGTAGGTAGATTAAGTTAAGTCTATTTTTATCCAAGAAAAAATAGCAATGGCTACATCTAGGCAAAAATCATCCATCTGCTCTTTATTCGGTCTCTCCTCTTCACGGTGAGGCTAAATCCTTGTTATTGGAAGCTGAACTAGCGGAAAGAATTAGCATAAAATAGCCCCATCTCTATATTGATAACTTTCAAGTGGCAAAGCCAGTTGGTAGAAACAGGCTTGGCTCAGAATAGATGCATAGGAATTCTAGAGTCGTCCTAGCAAAAAAAATAGTTAGTCAGGAAGAAAAATGCTAGAGTAAATCACATTTGTAGAGATAAAAAGTATAGCTCACTCCTATGCTCATAAGTTACAGATAACTACTTCTATTATACCTACTTTAGTTTGCTCTTCAACAACACACTCTTAATATGTATGCCCTTGGGTAGGTTATTTTAGAAATGAAAATTGTCAGGACTTTGTAATTTATGATGCAATATGATGCTGAGCTGTAATGCAATTTTGACCATCCCTTGTCAGGCACCCCAAAAAACCAACTAATGCATATGAGGCAAACAAGTACAAAAATTTCGAAGAAAATGAAGCTCGTATGATGGGAATTTTCTAAGAAGCGCAAGCCGCTAGAGGTTTTCCTATAGAAAATATAGAAGAGGTAGCACATAAATCCGTGTACAACGGAATTTGCAAAGTGACAGATGCCACCAAAAAAGTTAAACAAAAAGGATGCTAACCACACTCAACCAGACCCTACATATGAACCCAGTGTAGAAGAAATGGCCATAGCTAATGACGAGCCGACTTCAGATGAGGAGGACCAGAACGTCGGTAAACCTAAAACAAAGGTTATCATATCTTCTTTTCACATAATTTTAATCTACCGTAACATCATAGCTATTTATATTGTCTACCTATGTAACTATATAATAGCTATTTATATTGTCTACGTATGTAACTACATAATATGCATCTCCATTTATCAGGAAAATTTTGAAATAGACACAAATGATGTAGTGACCAAGAGAGGGTGCACTAATATTATACATTGTAGTAGGCACCAACTACGCTACAAGCTTAAGAAGGGGAATTGGGACAAGATTAAAGATATGAGACCCCGGGAAGCATATATGATGAAGCCAGCAAATGTACTAGAGAGAAGTTGGAAAGATCTTGTGGACAGATGGTTTGATGCCCACTATCAGGTACTAACATTTACACTTAGAAATACTAAACATATAAATCTTTGCTGCACAGAAAACTCACAAGTTCATACTCAAATTTAGGAAATGTGTGTGAAGAATCAAGTGAACGGAGAAGCTATGAAGAAGAACCATACAACTGGATCAAGATGCTTCGTTGCACACTACAAAGCTCTTGTACGTTTTTAAGTTCATTTATGAAACAATTGTTCTACCAAACTCAGTATAAATTTTTCTAACTCATGTTCATAATTCCAACGTTTTTTGTAGAACTTGGAGGAGGTGACATCTCTAATTGAATTCTATAGACATACCCACACTAACAAGGAAGGCATCATGACTACGGAACCCAAAGATGCTTATGTAAGACACTTTTAACACTGCTAATATTACTAATGAATAAGCTTTCTACTTTAATATTTCTTATGCTTTCATTTGAACTTATTTGCAGGATGCAATGATGACCATGAAAAATATACCACGCCTAGAAGATGAGACTGAAAAAATAGAATTGTATATTATTGAAGAAGTCTTGAAGGAGAAGAGCACAACGAGCTCAAGCACAAGCACGTTCTTTTAAAATTTGGGAGTTGGATCAATCTCAAGGAAGAGCTCTCTATCCATAGCATGCATCCGAGAACTAAAAAATAAGCTTGCTAAACAGGAGGAACAATCACTCCTCGCAGTTGAAAGGTACAAACAAGAGATGCAGGAAAGGATGCAAGCCCAGGATAAAAGATTAGAAGAAATGAAAAAAACAAGAAGATGACCATGAAGCTCTGATGAAGGCACAAGAAGAGAAAAACAGAGCAACTGAAAAGAAGCAGCAAGAATTAGAAGCCAGACTTAGTTTCATCTTAAGGACATCCCAGCAGCAAGGACAGGGAAATAACTAAACCGCACCTCCATCTTGATGAAATTGTTCATCAATGTGATTTACTTAATGGTATCTTCATGTTAAAACTATTGCGGAGAATTTTATCACCGCCATTTTATCACCACCCTCATAACCAATCTCTTTACTTTGTTTTTTTGTTTTGCTTTGTTTCTTTTTGTTTTGTTTGCTTGTTTCTTTATTCAAAATCACAAAAAAATTAGTTTTACTAGTTTGCTTTCTTTATCAAAAACACACAAAAATTAAGTCTCCTTTAGTTGTCACCTCTTCCTTAGCTCGCCATGTTGATCCCTAAATTCACCCTGAAAGACCTTTCAATTGGTAGTGGTTCTATAATTGGGAAAGATAATATTGAAGAGTTCTTTAATCATGTTAGTAAGCATGAAGATAATGAGGATAGATCCCTTGCAGAACTTGCTCCAAACTATGAGATTGTTGCAGCTTCTTTAATTCACATGTTAGAAGCTAGGTTTGTTAACCTCAACCCATTAACGGAAGTAATGTATCTTAAGCTTAAAGAAATTGAGGACCCTGAAAAGAGGGATTTTATTCTAGAAACTTTGTTTAAGGAGTTCTGTGATGTTGCCAAGGAAGCTAGAAAAGTCTTTGAACGTTTCAATATGTTAGCCTCATGTGTAGATGTTGTTGGTACATGAGAAAAGATGAACAAAACCGAACCTAATGGGGAGGAACCTAAGATACCAACACCCTTTAAACTAGTGGCAATACATGATGCCATAGAAAAGAATCTTGATTGGATTATTCCTGCAAACCCTTTTGATGAGAATAGTGAACCTAAGAGCATTGGGAGAGGATCCTCTAGAACTTATTTGGATGATATACCTTGCCTTGTTGAAGATATTTCTGGTATTAATCTTAATGCTTCTTCATTTGAGAACACTTGATTCTTTCTTGCTTCTTATGCCTAACTTAAAGGCGTTAAAGAAAAGTACTTATTGGGAGATAACCCAAAAGTTTTAGATGAGTCTTGGAAGTTATTACCTATATAATAACCTCTCCTTATCCTTTTTTTGTGCCAAGAGTAACCTCTAATGAGAGAGAAGTAATGATTGGGAAAGTTGCTGTCCCGAAACAGATTTCTGTGCTTCACCGTAAAGATTCGTGTAAAATCCCTGAACGTCTTTTTGAGGCGTGAATTTTTGTACTTATGCCCCAGGTTGTTATCTAACTTTAATTAGTTCAATACTTTTTGATTTGAGCAACAGAAGATCTTCCAAAAAAATTGGATTTACCTTCTGGTCTGTTTTGACAGATTTCTCCCATTTTCTGCATTTGCTTCTTGTTGGTTCCTTTTTGAGTTGTTTTGGGGAATTGAGCTTTTTGAGGGAAGTACTACAGTAGCTAGTGTTATAATGGAAGTTTATTTGGTGTTGTAACTGAACCTTAAGACTTATTTATCTTGAGTGCACTAATGTTGCTAATAAAGATTGTGTGAAGTTTTGTATGAAGGAAAAAATTCAGGTGTATGAAAGGAATGAGTAATGAGATGAAGGATGGAATAAAGCTCAAGCTTGGGGATGCCACGCGTGTCACCCCAAGAAATATCCAAGAAGTACAAGCGTCAAAGCTTGGGGATGCCCAAGGTATCTCCTTCTTCATCAATAAAAATCCTAGGTTTCTTCCAAACGCTTCATTTTTATTGTTTCATGCACATTTGTGTTGTTCTTGGAGCGTCTTCTTTTTCGTTTTCGTTTTGGTATTTTGTTTGCTTAGTTTTCTGAATAAATTGGTTGGACCCCCTCTTTCATACATCGGTTTGCAAATAGTTTGGTTTGGTTTTGAAAAGAGTAGGAAAGTTCATGCTTATGTGGTAAAAAGAGCTCGTTTTTGACTGTGGCCTATGCTTTTTCATGCCATGCTTGATATTGTTTTAGCTTTATGCTTAGTATTCTTTGTTGTAGCATGACTTGTTATAAACAATTGAGATTGCTTAATGTGCCTTGGATGAATCTTGATTGTTTTAGCATATTAAAGCATAGTATAGTGGTATTCTCCTTTGATGCTTTATTTGGGTTGACTTGGCGCATGCTCACACCATGTTATGACTATCTCAAGTCACCATAGCCTTTATGATCCTTTAGTTTTCAACTTGTAGTATCACTTTATGCTTTGGTCAATGATGTTTTGTTGCTCTTCATGATTATGGCCATTATTGCTCTCTTAGTTTGTCGCTCCCAGTCTTTTGCTAGCCTCCACAACCAAGTATGAGTTCCACTCAGGCATCCAACTCCTAAAACCAAGTTATTCCAAAGAGTCCACCATACGTACCTACTAGCATATGCTATTCCAAGTATATTCATGTTTTTGTTTACCTTCCAAATTAAACTTGTTATGAGAAAACTAGTGATTAAAGCTCTCACGAACTTGATGGCACACTTTACTTTTCTTGTTCTTAATAAACTTGAACCATTGTGTCGTCTATGTTGTATATGCTTGCACTTATTTGTTGGGAATTAGCAGAACCATGCTTTCATGGGGAATGCTTTCAACATTGCACTTGGTACTTGTACCTAGTTGATATCATGCTGTTTTGTATATGGATGTCGTTGGTGTGAAATGAAAGGGGAGCTTGTAAGTCCATGGAGTTATGTATATGTGTTAGAGAAACGCTTGGGCCGCGGGTCTAATCCATGCTGACATGGTGGAAACCTGAAGCGTAACCATAATGAGCTGTCTATGAAGCATCCTTCTTATGAAAAAAAGAGTCCTATATTGAGAAAAAAAAAGATTATGAAAAGAGGAAAGAGAGAAAAACGCACCACATTCCCATGGTAAATAAGAAGATTCCTGAGATGCTCGTTGTCTGCTTGCCTTGTCATTTTGATATGGGGATTCTTCCGTATCATCAGGCCAGGGGTACCCCGTTGGCGGTTCTCTATGATACACATGTACTTACAATGACAAGAACTTACCGGTGACTAAACTTGAGTAGCATGAGGATCGGCCCTCGTATACAAGGGACATGAGATTTCCTACTTATACTTCGTCAAGCATGTACACCATAGTTTGTTCACTTTAACCTTAATCACCTTCAAGATGCTTATTGTAGGGGCAATGAGTGCTGAAAGCTATAAGTACCATAAATTTTGGAAGCTATTTATGAGACTTAAATCCCTACTTCCTTCTATGAAGGCCTTTCTTCCACCATTATATTGAGTCTCCACCTTTTACCTTTATGGACCTACTTTGAGAGCATAGTGGCCATTCTTAGTTCTATGTGCATTGTCCCAAGACTACTTGATTGATGCATAACTTGATATTGCTTGTTTTAAACTATTTGTATCTAGTCACTCTTATGAACTTTGAAGGGGTCCTATGCATTTATATTTGCTACTCTGTTGAGGGACAAGCTGAATACTATTATGCTATGTTTTCTTTATGTGAAACAAACAAACGACTTGCAAAGCATTGTTATTCATGAATATTTTGTTTGTGACTTTTCACGTTGCATCATAGTTTCTTTGTCTTATTGCTAGAACCTTGTCTTTCATGTTATGATTGAAGTACTATGATCCTAGCTTTGAATGTTATACAAATACTTTGATCTAGTCTTTGATGGTGCATGTCACCTCAAAAATTATTCTTTCTTTTATCACTTACCTACTCGAGGACGAGCAGGAGTTAAGCTTGGGGATGTTGATACATTGCAAATGTATCTATAATTTTTGATGTTCCATGCTTGGTTTTATCCACTTTCTTGTGTTTTGTCCACGCTTTGGAGTACTTTTCATATGATTTCTTGGACTAACCTATTAACAAGAGCCACAGTGCCAGCTGCCTGTTTTCTGATGTTTTTGGTTCCATGAAAGTCAAAAAATGAATATTCTCGTCATTGGATGGGAGAAAAGCCAAATTGCCTATTTTTCCGGAAGTCATCAAGTGCTACAATAGGAGACAGAGAGGGGCTAGAGGGCGGCCACACCACCTGGCTGCGCGGCGAGGCTTGGCCCGCGCCAGGGGGTGGTGTGGCCAGCCCAGGCATCCCCTCGGCCTCTCCTTCTGCCTATAAGATGCCCTCGGGACGAAAACCCTAAGTGCCCGATCAAAAATCCACGAAAGAGTCTGTAGCCACCGTCATCTCCGTCCCTAGATCGGGAGGGATCTAAAGCTCTTCCCAGCACCCTACCGGAGAGGGGAATTCACCCTAGAGGCCTTCTTCATCATCATGCAAGCCTCCGGTGTGATGCGTGAGTAGTTCATCCTTGGACTACTGATCCATGTAGTAGCTAGATGGCTGGTTCTCCTCCTTTGTGCTTTCATGTCTAGATCTTGTGAGCTCCGTTCATGATCAAGATCATCTATTTGTAATTCTTACATGTTGTGTTTGCGGGGATCCGATGGATATTGAGATGCTATTTTAGATTGATTATTGATTCTATCATGTCTTTGTTATTTGTGATCTTGCATGCTTTCTGTTGTTAGTAGCTATCTTGGCCAAGTAGATGCTAGCAACTCCAAGAGTTAGTATTTATGCTCGATAGTGGGTTCATGCCTCTGGTAATCTGGGGAAGTGACAGGAATCTCTAAGGTACTAGATGTGCTGTTGCTACTAGGGAGAAAACAACAATCCTTTGTTCATAGAACAATCGTATTGTTTACTTTACACACAGTTTGTAAAGCAATAATCTGTTGCTTGGAACTTAATACTGGAGGGGGTTCGGATGATAACCCGAAGGTGGATTATTAGTCATATATGCAATTGGATAGCGGTCTATGTATAATGTTGTAATGCCCAATCAAGTCTCAAAGGAGTCAAGATGATTAGTATATGCATGTATTGCTTTCTCGATGTTTGTCAATTGCCCCGCTGTAATTTGTTCACCCACCATGGTATCTATCTTAAGGAGAGCCACCTTTAGTGAACTATGGATCCCGGTCCTTTTCTTTACATACAATCTACAATCTTTTACTGCTTTGTGTTTACTTTCTGCAAACTATTACTTCTTTCTATTCGATACGTTTAATCCTTTGTTTTCCGCAAAACACGGTGAGATTGACAACCTCATCGCAAGTTAGGGACCAAGTTTTGTGGTTGTGTTCTGCAGGTCTCCACGTTGCTACTAGCACCGGTAGTGCGCCCTGCCAAGGCTCAGCTAGCAACACCTTTGGGGTGTTTGCTTGCTCCTACTGGTTCGATTAAACCTTGGTTTCATAACTGAGGGAAACTTGCTGCTGTGCTCATCATACCTTCCTCTTGGGGTTCCGAACGAGCTCTACATCAACACCGCACCAGCACTTTTCTGGTGCCGTACACTGAGCCATCAATAACCTGAAGGTGGATTATAAGTGATAGATGCAGTTGGATTACGGTCTATGTATTATATTGTAATGCCCAATCGAATCTCAAAGGAGTCAAGATGAGTAGTATATGCATGATTGCTTTCTCGATGTTTGTCAATTGCCCCACTGTAATTTGTTCACCCAACATGTTATCTATCTTAAGGAGAGCCACCACTAGTGAACTATGGACCCCGGTCCTTTCTTTTATCATCAATCTACAACTGTTTATCGCTATTTGTTTACTTTCTGCAAACTATTACTTTCTTCCACACAATACGTTTAAGCCTTTGTTTTCAGCAAAACCGGTGAGATTGAAAACCTCACTATAAGTTGGGGGCAAAGTTCTGTGGTTGTGTTGTGCAGGTTTCCATGTTGCTGCTGGCGCCGGTAGTGCGCCCTACCAAAGTCCAGCTAGCAACACCTTTGAGGTGTTTCCTTGCTCCTACTAGATTGATAACCTTGGTTTCATAACTGAGGGAAACTTACTGCTGTGCTCATCATACCTTCCTCTTGGGTTTCCTCAACAAGCTCGTTATTACATGAGTCAGCAAGTACTTTCTGGCGCCGTTGCCGGGGAGTCAAGGACATCTTTACAAGGGGAGTCTCTCATAACCAATCTCTTTACTTTGTTATTTTCGTTTTGCTTCGTTTATTTCAGCTTTGCTTGCTTGTTTCTTTATCAAAAGCACAAAAAAACTAGGAGAAGAAGATTCCACATTTAGGACCATGTTGTTGTCATTAGTCGAACACTGATCTTAAAGCACCTCAAATGGTAGCTACTAGGTGAATAGCTACCCCCTAGTTAGTAAATACACGCTCTACCTTGTTATATTGTTTTTACCTTGTTGCTTATTTGCTTGCCATCTAGGGAAATTCACTTAGTTGTATATCTTGAGAATTTACTGCCGTGTTAAGCTTAAACTTGAAAATTTTATAAAATTTGGTAGCACCTAGTCACCCCCTCTAGTCACTCATATCAGATCATCGGCTCTTAATTTGGTCTTTACCTCCTAAGATAATATGAGATAAGGATCCATGAAGGATGACTCAACTAAATCCCTGGTGATCCAACCGTGTTTGAGGATCCTCTTGTGACACGAAAGGAGCACAATGAGTATTTGGATCTCATACACACCCTAGTGGAAGATTTTAGACAAATGTGGGCGGAATTCCTAAATGTTAAATCCCAAGCACCCATTTCCTCAAATGCTGATACTACTTTGGTAAACCTCGGAGTGGTGAATGGTTCTTACCATAACAGCAATACAACTTTGGAGGAAGGCACGGGTACCACCAAATATTCCGAGGGTAATGAGGGAAGGGGAGGCAACAATCGGCCACCTCCAATTCACTATGCCACTCCTACTCAAATTTCCATGCCTAATATTAACGTGCGCTGCTTTGCACCCATCGTAGATGCATCTAATTTCACTAGCCGGGAGTTTTTTATGAAATCTTATCTTGGTAGTGCATGCACTCAATTGTGGAGAATAATTGAAGTGGGATATGATCCAAAGGGTCCATCAAACTTGTCAGCCAAAGAAGAGATTGACAATCAATTCAATGCAACCTCCTTGAACATCATTCACAATGTTATGACATGACTCACATCCTCTCTTACTCCACCATCAAAGGAACTCGGGACAATCTCATGACGTTGTTTCATGGAAATGAAAGCATCAATACCTCTAGGTTTGAAGAAGTTGAACTGACTCAAATGATTTTGCAAGAAGGAAAGGTGAATCTCCCAAAGGACTCCATAGAACAATTACGGACCTCAAGATTAGGATGCTTGATCGTGGTGCCAAAGGAGTGTCTGTTGATTGGGTTAAGCGCTAGTTTATGCAAGCCATATTTCCTTTCAAGGAACACATGACTATGTTGGTTCGAGAATGACCGGACTATCAACACATGACTTCAAATGATGTGCTCGGCGAGTTTGTATATGTGGAAATTGTTAATAAGAATGCCTTTGGTGCTCAAAGGTGTGCCGAATGCTTGGAAGCACCAAATCTCGTACTGAAGGCCAAGGAAAGCTTTGAAGACGAAGAAGATTTTAATTTGGAAGATGAAGAAAGGTCACAGGAAGATCTCACATATGCTTTACATGACCATTCGGCTCTTGCTTCTAGAGCCTTTTGGGGCAAAGGGAAGAGATCAAGGCCAAGTGGAAAGCCAAGTGGATCAATACCAACTAGACCACGAGTTATATCTTTCTACAATTGTCATCAAACTAGTCACTTCATTACCAAGTTCCCCTATGAACCTAAATAAGAAAATGGTGGAAGACACCTTAGCAAAGATAAGTCAAGGTCTTCCCCCAACAAGAACTACGGAAACAAGAACTTCACCAAGAACTCCAATAATAGCTTCAACAAGAACTTTGCCTGCAAGAAGAACTCCCCCAACTATGTTTTCATCGCTCAAGAGTCATACACTTCCGGGAGTGAGTCAACTGATGATGGTGAACCAACCAAAGTGGGAGTGGCCCCATTGCCACTGCCTCCACTATCCCGACAAGCTCTACATCATCCATGTCTATATTCTACTCCCCAACAATAACAAGTCCGTTATCCACCCCAAGTGCCTCATGGATCAAGCTTCCATGGTAACTTTACCTTCTCCTTCCACATCTAATCCACCCTCCATGAATGATGCTCTTAGTCTTAAAGTCAAAAAGGAGGCGGTAGACTTAAGGTATTTCTTGGAGACCATGGAAGGCCCCATAAAGATTCATGTGGAGGCGTTCATGGATCGTATGGGTGAACTTCTTGAGATTCTTGATGAGAAAGAAGATATTATTGTAGAAATTCAAGGACATGCTAGAGACGCTGCCGATGAGATTGTGGAGTTATCCCAGGCTCTTGAGAAAGAGCAAACCTTAAGATCTCAACTTATGGACACTCAAGGTGGTTTTGAGGAGTCTCGCAATCTCTCACTATCTACTCTTGTTAAAGAACGTGATCGTGATTTAGCCCTTGTTGAAGTTCTTAAGAAATAAAATGGGGAAGTTAAAATTCAATTGACTAAAGAAAAATCAAAAAATTTCCCTTTATCTATAATTCAAGTGCCATATTCTACTAACTCTACTTGTGAGCATGGAGATCTTATTGAGGAGACCAAGAAGCTTAAGGCTACAATTGGTAAGGGACTTGTGGCATGCATTCAAGGAGAGAAAAGCCAATGACCTTTTTAGAAATCAAAGGGACAATGTCTCTAAGGAAGGAATTGGTTTTGTTCCCAAGTCTAAGAAGAAGAAGAACAAAAAAAAGAACAATGTGCCTTATCATTCTTCCCAAACTATCACCTTTGTGAAGGAAGGGGAGAGGGTCACCAAGAAAAATAAGCCCTAGGACTCCAGTTGGTCGATCTAGGCCATAGTCATTGGTGCGTAAGACCGGAGTCTCAACCCTCTCGCATAATAATTTCAATGAACAATATGATCCTCGTTATGTGATTTTTAGGGGATATGATGGGCATATTTATGCCCATAATGTTGGTACTTTTGATGGCAATATTGAATGATCCATTTGGGTTCCTAAGATTCTTGTGACTAACATTCAAGGACCCATACAAAAATGGATACCTAAATCCAATAATTGATCTCTTGTAGGAATATTATTTTGAAGGAGGAAAATGGGTGGTGGAAAGTGGTGCCTCACATCATATGAATGGTAGCAAGGATTTCCTTTTGTATATCCATCCCCACCCTCAAAATGTGTGCATCACTTATGGTGATGGATCATCATCTAAGGTATTGGGTTTGGGAAAGGTGGTGGTCACACCAGACATATCCATTGTGACATCATGCTTGTCAAACCCCTTTCATATAATTTACTTCCCGTCTATCAACTTGTCGATATGGTTTTAGCACATACTTTAATGTTGGAATGAAGGAGATATGCTCTAGGGGAAATAATAAAGAGTGTTTATTATCATATATCATTAGTTCATAATAGTTTTATACCATGCTATAGCTGTACCAATTAAAAACATTGATACACGTGTGGTATGTAAACAAACCAAGGTCCCTAGTATCCTCTATTCAACTAGTTTATTAGGCAATCGATGATCAAGGTTTCCTAATCATGGTGCATTTATGCCAATTGACAATAAACTCATATCATTGGAGAATGATGTGATGGACATTACCCAACATAAGTATTTCAACATGATCAAGTCACAAAGTCCATCATTGCAATAATTAGAAACAAAGTATCCTACTCATTAGACCATGAGATCATATTAATCACTATCACCCAAAGCTACTTTGATTACATCAACTATCACACCGTAACAAGGTGATCTTAAAGGTGTACATTGGGTATTCTAGAGGGATATGTTGAGGTGTATGCATTAAGATTGGGATTTTTATCCCGTGTGACAGGAAGATACACAAGGCCCACTCGGTGAGATTACATCCATAATGTTGTAACATGTGACTAGATCACGGGGATGGAATATCACGAGAACGAGTAAAGTAGCACTTGTCGATAACGATAGTGAATAAGGTGTAGTGATACCAATGATCAGATCTCGGATAAGTCAAGTATAGAAGTAACAAAGGGAATTGGACTCAATGTTTGTGGTTCAAACGACATTGAAATCATGGAATGTAGAGGGGTCATTATGGGCATCTCGGTCCGCTGATGATCATTGATCCAAGAAGTGTGTCAATCATGTATGTGATGTTCCTGAACTATAGGGTAACACACTTAAGGGATCAATGATGCTCGGAGGTTGTTTTGGTTGCATCGGAATCACATGAAGAAATATATGAGAATACCAGAAGTGTTCCGTGAGAGCCGCAATCCTTCCGAAAGGATCCGAATGAGTTCAGAGTGAACCGAAAGGTATTTCGGGTCAAAGGGAATTTAATAATATGTATTTATATATTAACTATTGGAATTAATATTAATAAATATTTAAAATTAAATTTAAAGGGAAACTTCCCTAAATGGGCCAAATCCCCAAAGGGAAAAGGCCCAATAAGGAAAGCCGCCCAAATGGAGGCAAGGGAGCCACCGCCGCCATGGGCCTATGGCACGTGGGGTGGGGCCCACCCCGGCCGCCGGCTAGGCTTGGTGTGGCGCATGGATGGGGCCCACCAGGTTGCTCACCATCGCCCCTCCTTGTTGCGCCTTCTCTTCCTTTTGTTTAGTACCACCTAGGGACTTTACTAGGTGTAGGTGCCCTCCCTTCCCCTATATAAGAAGGGGCCTATGGGAGGGGAAGCACACATGATGACTGCAAGTGCATAGATCAATTATAGGTAGTTTCGAAACTAAAAGCATCAAACCATAGAGATCTATTGGTAGAGGTATTTATGCCCCTCGTTACTATTCACTAGAGAGTATATGTAAGTTATCTCTAATTCCAAGTAATCAGAGTAAATAATAGTGCTAGATTGTTTCGGCTCAAACTGATATCCGTATTGTCCCGGTTCTTTTCGGTCGTCGGATGGACGCCAAGGAGGACACACAACGACGTTGCAACGGAGCCCTGTTGTCCCGTGAGGCGGGCCCCATTGCGTGCCAGGGAGACAGATTCCATACCGCGGACGACTACCACGTGTCATCGTACCTCGAGTCGCTAGAAGGTGGGCCGCACGTGCCGTGGCCTCGCTGTTAGCGTGTGTGGGTAGGAACCTGTATGGTGAGAGGCGTTTGCAACGCGACATGCCTCCACACCAGCCAGGTGGCGAGGCCCACCGAGAGTCAACATGGTGACGTGAGCCCACGCCAAAAGCGGTTTCTCGCGGTCATGGGACCCGTTGAAAGACGGCGTGACGCCGTAAGCCCATACCGGCCGTATATTCTCACAGACGGAGAGGCCAGCTGGCATCATCGATGTTAGACATGCGTATGTTCTCGCGTTGAGGTCGTACGGTGGGTCATGTTACTATCTGAGATGGCGGCTTAGACGGTAGACGTCCACGGGTTTGCGCTTACATCTATGGTCTAGCTGATAGCACCATCCCTCAACCGTGTTCTCACAGTCGAGAGCCGAGCTGGCAGCGTTATATTTCGGAGATCCTCGGCACCACGACCAACTAGCCTATAAAATACTCCTCTATCTTCGTGGTTTCTTGCATCGATTTAGCTGGTTCGCCTTGCCTTCCCCTACACGTCGTGCTAGAAGAGACACCGTCGGCTGCCCCAAACCATAGTTTTAAAAATCAGACCAGTGAGCAAACCAGTGAGATGACTAGTTTACTGGTTGGACCACCGGTTCATCTAGTTCGATAGCGACAAAAAACCGGTATTTTTAGTTAAAATTTAATCAAATTTCAGATTAAGATGACCATAAAGATATATGTAGGGTATATTTCAATGTGTAATCACAAAAAATGGTGATCCCAAGTGATATTGGGGCTTAGTTGGTGTTATTTCTTTCTACCAAAAGGTCATACATTTGATTCATGTTGCAATGTTTTTTCACTAGTTTTTTGATGTTTGGACCGTTGCCTCCTAAAAAGCCAGTGAGGACGTCAGTCCAGGTTTTTTGTGGTAGGACCACTGAACCGGTCTGGTTTTTAAAACTATGCCCCAAATGATGGATTTGCCGTATCCGACGCTTTTGGGGCGGCGGTGTGGTGCTCTATAGAACAGTGAGAAGCGAAAGAGTAGGTTCGTTTCTTTGTAGGTACAACGTAGCAGTAGCCAACGATAAACATCTATGGAATCAGATCCATGTCATGTCCTCTCGCCGGATGTACGCGTGAACCCCATCAATAGGGAGAAGCGGTAGACACGACGATCAGTGCCACGAGTCGACGCGGGACACAGAGATGGGAGACGGCTTCACGGCGGAGCGATGTCTTCCACCGTCGGTGTACGCTGGCAGAGAGATGTCCTCCACCGTCAGTGTATGCAGAATAGAGTACGCGAGGAGAAGCGACCACCACGACGATAACGAAGATCGCGCAAACGGGGAGAGGGACTGCCATTGGTGACATGTTCTCTCTCTGAGACGTTCGCGAGCACATCAAGCGGGAGGCGTGATGACCGGGGCCCGATGACAGCGTAGAGACGTGCTCACGTCATGACATATGTGGGTGGCGCGTCCGTTGGCCATCGACGACATGTTCTCTCTCTGAGATGTCCGCGAGCACGTCAAGCAGGAGGCACGATGACCGGGGCCCGATGATGGCGTAGAGACGTCCTCACACCATGGCGTATGCGGGAGGATCTTCCATTGGAAGAAGCGAATACCACACCGACGAGGAAGCCCAAACCAACAGGAAGATGGATCAACATCGATGCTATGTACTCCCGATGTGGCGTCTGTGAGAAGTGCATCGCCAGGGAGAACATAGCGTCGTGGCTAAGGTGGCATACAAGCTTTAGTCAGTGCTAGGGCCTTTTGGCCGGTAGTTAGGATAGGTTTAGATTAGCGAAGATTGTAATTAGGTCTGTAACATGTACGCCAAGATATAAAAAAATATAAAAAATATGTATTGCGAAAGTTATTCATGTTTCATGTGATCAGTAACGCTTCCGCCTCACAATGATGCCTATGCGTATTGTCTTTCTCGTCCCAATAGTAATAATGTCTTTATTTTAAAAAAAATTTACCGTTTACTTTTACCATTGTAGTGTGCGCTGAAAAATATCGAAGATATTTATTACAAAGGTCATTGTTGTCTCACGCGAGTTACGCTTCATATTGACTCTGATGCATATTAACTTTCTCTAACGCAATAGACGTGCAGAGGCTAGACAGAGTAGGTTTTACGAATTTAAAGCTATTCGTCTGCATGTTTCCGTCGTTCGTCTAGGAGATAAGAGAATTTTGGAAGTGTGGTGTTTGTGTGCAAGAAAGTAAACAAGAACAAAGTAAATTAATAAAGTAAACAAGAGAGTGTGGTTGTGGTGTTGACAATATGGTTAAGGAGTTCTCAGGGAGTGTAGAATACACCACTAGCATGGGATAATTTCTTATGAGTAGGATAACCTATATGTCTCGTCATGATATGCATGGAGAGAGTTCCATAATAAGATGTTCACCAATAAGTCTCGTGAGCAAGCCACTTGTACGAGTCATGTGATGAGGTAATCTCTAAGTGACTATTGTGATGCCTGCGAGCAAGTCACTATTACATACCACCACAATTAAGGGTTACCCCATGGATATTGTTATGAGCTTAGTGAATATCTCTTTATCCTCCTTAGATCGTGTGGGTTGTAAGCCAATGCTTGCAGTCACAAAGTAGCACTAGGCATACTCCCATACATGTCCAAAGGGTAGTTCCTTCTCTTTAGTCCCGAAGGCAAATGTTATGTGGTCGACTTCACATACCGTCTAGAGAGAGAGATCTAACACAATATCATAGGTCAAGGAAAGACCAAAGACCAAAGTTATAGATAATCTTTATTTCATTGCATAATAATACTAGGGTTTCTCCATCTCCCCAAGAACAAATGAACTACTCACATATGAAGGCAATCAACATCATGGTAATAATATGGATGGGATATGAGAGTAAAATCGAATACAAGTGAAGATCCACACTAGGGTTTGGATTACAACCAAGTAAACAAAGGGGATCGGTGTTGGAGACGTTGTTGATGATGATGGTAATGTAACTCAGCATATTGCCATTATAGTGATTTACAACAGGAGTAGGATTCTGCCACCATTGTGGGCTCTGAACCTAGGTAAGCTGTGTTACCCCATACCCACCAAACTCACTGCCTTTCCCCAGCTATCTACACACACTCTGTGAGGACCCCTCCATGGCGTACTCATCGGCAATACCACGATAGTTGGCGTCCACTATGGGGCAAGAGGCACTTCGAGCTCTACACCAAGAGAGCTTCACAGGAATCAGTGACACGGTAGACATTGGGCATGTTCTCTTCTCCGACAATGTTCTCTTTTGGATCCTGGCGAAGTCGAACCCCACCCACTGCTCCATTGTTCCAATCAGGGACATCCATCTCTTCATCGGTGAAACCGGTGCGGGATCAAGCACCCAGGAAGTCAGACACACGTTAAGGCCCACACGGACTACCTACGGGAATGACACATTCACATAAGGATCGAGTTCGGATCTCTCTTCAGAGTTTTCTGACTCTGATCGGAACAAATCAAGGCGCACCCAAACCGCCCTTGTTTAGGATATAGTGGTGGAACACCAACGCAGATCCACTTGGCTCCCCCAAGTATTAGAGAAGTAGAGGTCACACTTTGTCGGCGTTATCAACATCTTTGATCTGGATCACCACGTCCAAAGGTCGGGGCAATCTCCGCGTGAGTACCTCGCCAAATGGTTAAGGATGAGGGCCTCCGTGGAAGGAGGCCACACCAATGATGCAGTGTACCACTTCGTCGAAGGGCTCATGCTAGGAACCCTTCTCTGACATATGCTTAGGAGGCGGCATGCCACTAGTTTACTTACTCTTAACGAGGTGATCATGGCTGTAATAGTTTTGATGCTGATGATGAGGAAGCAAAGGCCGACATTGCTGCCGCGGCCGGAAAATCCAAGTTCTTCGGCCATGTTGCCACCAGATCAGCCTCTACCATCGACAACACCGACGCTCCTTCCGATTCAGTGTTGGATGCACTCTACGCTGACATTAGCATGGACAGCGGTAGCATGTTAGTCAACTCAG
Organism: Avena eriantha; assembly: GCA_910589775.1. Lineage (NCBI taxonomy): Eukaryota > Viridiplantae > Streptophyta > Magnoliopsida > Poales > Poaceae > Avena > Avena eriantha. The sequence continues at coordinate 230,583,737 of OU342744.1, read as the reverse complement.
AGGAACTCGAAGCTGCCATGAAGGAGATCGAGGAGGAATTCGAGAGCGAGGAGTGTGCCGAGCAAGCTATCAATTCAGGCTAGGTACTGGTTGCCATCGAGAATGTGATTAAAGAAGAGCAGCATGATCAGAGAGCCGAAGGAGCTCCACCAGCAGTGGCCAATGCCAGAAATATGGTGGCTGATACATTGCAAATGTATCTATAATTTTTGATGTTCCATGCTTAGTTTTATCCACTTTCTTGTGTTTTGTTCCAACTTTGGAGTACGTTTCATATGATTTCTTGGACTAACCTATTAACAAGAGCCACAGTGCCAGCTGCCCGTTTTCTACTATTTTTGGTTCCAAGAAAGTCAGAAAATGAATATTCTCGGAATTGGACGGGACAAAAGCCAAAGTGCCTATTTTTCCGGAAGTCATCAAGTGCCAGAATACGAGACGGAGAGGGGCCAGAGGGTAGCCACACCACCTAGCCGTGCAGCCAGGCCTGACCCGCGCCAGGGGGTGGTGTGGCCAGCCCAGGCACCCCCTCAGCCTCCCCTTCCGACTATAAGATGCCCTCGGGACGTAATCCCTAAGTACCCCGATCAAAAATCCACGAAAGAGTTTGTAGACGCCGTCATCTCCATCCCTAGATCGGGAGGGATCTAAAGCTCTTCCTGGCACCCTGTCGGAGAGGGGAATTCACCCTGGAGGCCTTCTTCATCATCATGCAAGCCTCCGGTGTGATGCGTGAGTAGTTCATCCTTGGACTACGGATCCATGTAGTAGCTAGATGGCTGGTTCTCCTCCTTTGTGCTTTCATGTTTAGATCTTGTGAGCTCCGTTCATGATCAAGATCATCTATTTGTAATTCTGCATGTTGTGTTTGCGGGGATCCGATGGATATTGAGATGCTATTTCAGATTGATTATTGATTCTATCATGTCTTTGTTATTTGTGATCTTGCATGCTTTCCGTTGTTAGTAGCTATCTTGGCCAAGTAGATGCTAGCAACTCCAAGAGTTAGTATTTATGCTCGATAGTGGGTTCACGCCTCTAGTAATCTGGGGAAGTGACAGAAATCTCTAAGCTACTAGATGTGATGTTGCTACTAGGGAGAAAACAACAATCCTTTGTTCATAGAACAATTGTATTGTTTACTTTACAGGCAGTTCGTAAAGCAATAATCTGTTGCTTGCAACTTAATACTGGAGGGGGTTCGGATGATAACCTGAAGATGGATTATTAGTCATAGATGTAGTTGGATGGCGGTCTATGTATAATGTTGTAATGCCCAATCAAGTCTCAAAGGAGTCAAGATGATTAGTATATGCATGTATTGCTTTCTCGATGTTTGTCAATTGCCCCGCTGTAATTTATTCACCCAGCATGTTATCTATCTTAAGGAGAGCCACCTCTAGTGAACTATGGATCCCGGTCCTTTTTCTTTACATACAATCTACAATCTTTTACTGCTTTGTGTTTACTTTCTGCAAACTATTACTTCTTTCCATTCGATACGTTTAATCCTTTGTTTTCTGCAAAACACGGTGAGATTGACAACCTCATCGCAAGTTGGGGACAAAGTTCTGTGGTTGTGTTGTGCAGGTCTCCACGTTGCTACTAGCGCCAGTAGTGCACCCTACCAAGGCTTAGCTAGCAACACCTTTGGGGTGTTTCCTTGCTCCTACTGGTTCGATTAAACCTTGGTTTCATAACTGAGGGAAACTTGCTGCTGTGCTCATCATACCTTCCTCTTGGGGTTCCCAACGAGCTCTACATCATCATTGCTCCAGCATTTTTCTGGGCGCCATACTCAGAGCCATCAAGCATTTTTTTGGCACCGTTGCCGGGGAGTCAAGGACATCTTCACAAGGGGAGTCCCTCATGACAAATCACTTTACTTTGTTAATTTTGTTTTGCTTAGTTTCTTTTTGCTTTGTTTGCTTGTTTTCTTTATTCAAAAACACACACAAAAAATTAGTTTTACTTGTTTGCTTTCTTATTTGAAAACTCAAAAAAATTAGTTCCTATCCTAAGTTGCCATTATGTCTAGCCTTGCTCCAATCCGTATGTCACCCGAGAAAATGATTTTCACTTTTAAACAAGGAATTGAGGAATGTTTTAAAGAGGCTTTGTCTAGAATCTCTGATCTACATGAAAAAACTGAGCCTAAAATGACTCAAAGTTTGTTCCTTAGTAGTTTTTACCTTGGGATTGCTCTTTGCTATAGATATGCTTTAGATGCTGTTGTGGGAGGAGATTTCCTCCAATGTAATGAGGATGATGCTATTAATGCTATAAAGAAATTGATCCTCACTTACAACATGCCTAGCCAAACTGATATTTCTTTCGCAAAAATATTTGCTAGGTTGAACACTCTTGAGGCTAGCACTACTAGCTTAGAAAATTGCTATAGCTTAGGGAGCATCACAATTATGTTCCAATAAACTCTGAACCATCAAAGTGGTTCCCTATAGTAAAGATTGAGATGAACTCTGAAACTTTTCAAGCTCGCTATGATATCATGTCCGAATTCTGCCTCATGCCCAAAGATATTTATAAATCTCTGAATATTTGGGGGCTTACTGAAGGAGGAAAAGGAATATCTCTTGCTAATAATACTACCATATTACCTCTTGGAATAGCTGAAGGAGTGTTTACAAAGATCCTTGGGAAAACGATTTCTATTGATTATCTTGTTACTGAATGTGCAGGAAAAGGACAAATTACACTTGGAAGGTCCCTATTAGAACTCCTTGGAGCAATAATAGATGTGGGAAATGGGACCATGCACCTTTCTTATCCACAAAACAATCATATTTTCCCCAAGGTTAAGAATAAAAATAAGAGAGGTAAGGGAAAGAAAGTTGGTTTAAATGCTACTTCATTTGAGAACACTTGATTCTTTCTTTGCTTCTTATGCCTAACTTAAAGGCGTTAAAGAAAAGTACTTATTGGGAGATAACCCAAAAGTTTTAGATGAGTCTTGGAAGTTATTACCTCTCTAATAACCTCTTCTTATCCTTTTTATTTATTTTTTGTGCCAAGAGTAAACTCTAATGAGAGAGAAGTAGTGATTGGGAAAGTTGATGTCCCGAAGAAGATTTCTGTGCTTCACCGTAAAAATTCGTGTAAAATATTTGAACGTCTTTTTGAGGCGTGAATTTTTATGCTTATCCCCAGGTTGTTATCTAACTTTTGTTAGTTCAACACTTTTTGATTTGAGCAACAGAAGGTCTTCGAAAAAATTCGTCTTTACCTTCTGGTCTGTTTTGACAGATTTCTGCCATTTTCTACATTTGCTTCTTGTTGGTTCCTTTTTGAGTTATTTTGGGGAATTGAGCTTTTTGAGGGAAGTGCTATAGTATCTAGTGTTCTAATGGAAGTTTATTTGGTGTTGGAACTGAACCTTAAGACTTTTTTTTATCTTGAGTGCACTAATGTTGCTAATAAAGATTGTGTGAAGTTTTGTATGGAGGAAAAATTTCAGATGTATGGAAGGAATGAGTAATGAGATGAAGGATGGACTAAAGATCAAGCTTGGGGATGCCACGTGTGTCACCCCAAGAAATATCCAAGAATTACAAGCGTCAAAGCTTGGGGATGCCCAAGGTATCCCCTTCTTCATCAATAAAAATCCCAGGTTTCTTCCAAACGCTTCATTTTTATTGTTTCATGCACAGTTGTGTTTTTCTTGGAGCGTCTTCTTTTTCATTTTAGTTTTGGGTTTTATTTTGCTTTGGTTTGCTTAGTTTTCTGAATAAATTGGTTGGACCTCCTCTTTCGTACATTGGTTTGCAAATAGTTTGGTTTGGTTTGGAAAAGAGTAGGAAAGTTCATGCTTATGTGGTAAAAAGAGCTCGTTTTTGACTGTGGCCTATGCTTTATCATGCCATGCTTGATATTGTTTTGGCTTTATGCTTAGTATTCTTTGCTGTAGCATGACTCGTTATAAACAATTGAGATTTCTTAATGTGCCTTAGATGAATCATGCGTTGTTTTAGCATATTAAAGCATAGTATAGTGGTATTCTCCTTTGATGCTTTATTTGGGTTGACTTGGCACATGCTCACACCATGTTATGACTATCCAAAGTCACCATTAGCCTTTATGATCCTTTAGTTTTCAACTTGTAGCATTACTTTATGCTTTGATCAATGATGTTTTTTCGCTCTGCATGATTATGGCCATTATTGCTCTCTTAGTTGTCGCTCCCAGTCTTTTGCTAGCCTCCACAACAAAGTATGAGTTCCACTCATGCATCCAACTCCCTAAACCAAGTTATTCCAAAGAGTCCACGATACCTACCTACTAGCTTGTGCTATTCCAAGTATATTCATGCTTTTGTTTACCTTCCAAATTAAACTTGTTATGAGAAAACTAGTGATTAAAGCTCTCACTAACTTGATGGCACACTTTACTTTTCTTGCTCTTAATAAACTCGAAGCATTGTGTCTTCTCTGTTGTATATGCTTGCACTTATTTGTTGGGAATTAGCAGAACCATGCTTTCATGGGGAACGCTTTCAACATTGCACTTGGTACTTGTACCTAGTTGATATCATGCTCTTTTGTATATGGATGTCGTCGTTGTGAAATGAAAGGGGGAGCTTGTAAATCCATGGAGTTATGTATATGTGTTAGAGAAACGCCTAGGTCGCTGGTCTAATCCATGCTGACATGGTGGAAACCTGCAGCGTAACCATAATGAGCTGTCTATGAAGCATTCTTCTTATAAAAAAAAGAGTCCTACATTGAAAAAAAAGAGAAAAAAAAGAAGAGATACTATGAAAAGAGGAAAGAGAGAAAAAAGCACCATATTCCCATGGTAAATAAGAAGAGTGCTGAGATGCTCGTTGTCTGCTTGCCTTGTCATTTTGATATGGGGATTCTTCCGTATCATCGGCAAGGGGTACCCCGTTAGCGGTTCTCTATGATACACATGTACTTACAATGACAAGAACTTACCGGTGACTAAACTTGAGTAGCATGAGGAGCGGCCCTCGTATACAAGGGACATGAGATTTCTAACTTATACTTCGTCAAGCATGTACACCATAGTTTGTTCACTTTAACCTTAATCACTTCAAGATGCTTATGATAGGGGCAATGAGAGCTGAAAGCTATAAGTACCATAATTTTTGGAAGCTCTTTATGAGACTTGAATCCCTACTTCCTTTTACAAAAGGCCTTTCTTCCACCATTATATTGAGTCTCCACCTTCTATCTTTATGCACCTACTTTGAGAGCATAGTGGCCATTCTTAGTTCTATGTGCATTGTCCCAAGACTAGTTGATTGATCATAACTTGTTATTGCTTGTTTTAAACTATTGTATCTAGTCACCCTGATGAACTTTGAAGGTGTACTTTGCATTTATATTTGCTACTCTATGAGGGACAAGCTGAATACTATTATGCTTTGTTTTATTTATGTGAAACAAACAAACGTCTTGCAAAGCATTGTTATTCATGAATCTTTTGTTTGTGCCTTTTCATTTTGCAACATAGTTTCTTTGCTTATTGCTAGAACTTTGTCTGTCATGTTATGATTGAAGTACTATGATCCCAGCTTTGAATGTTTTACAAATACTCTGATCAAGTCTTTGATGGTGCATGTCACCTCAAAAATTATTCTTTCTTTTTATCACTTACCTACTCGAGGACGAGCAGGAGTTAAGCTTGGGGATGTTGATACATTGCAAATGTCTCTATAATTTTTGATGTTCCATGCTTAGTTTTATCCACTTTCTTGTGTTTTTATCCAACTTTGGAGTACTTTTCATATGATTTCTTGGACTAACCTATTAACAAGAGCCACAGTGCCTGCTGCCTGTTTTATGCTGTTTTTGGTTCCAGGAAAGTCAGAAAATGAATATTCTCGGAATTGGACGGGACAAAAGCCAAATTGCCTATTTTTCCGGAAGTCATCAAGTGCTAGAATAGGAGACAAAGAGGGGCTAGAGGGCGGCCACACCACCTGGCTGCGCGGCCAGGCCGGGCCTGCGCCAGGGGGTGGTGTGGCCAGCCCAGGCACCCCCTCGGCCTCCCCTTCCGACTATAAGATGCCCTCGGGACGTAAACCCTAAGTACCCCGATCAAAAATCCACGAAAGAGTCTGTAGATGCCGTCATCTACATCCCTAGTTCGGGAGGGATCTGAAGCTCTTATCGGCACCCTGCCGGAGAGGGGAATTCACCCTGGAGGCCTTCTTCATCACCATGCAAGCCGCCGGTGTGATGCGTGAGTAGTTCATCCTTGGACTACAAATCCATGTAGTAGCTAGATGGCTGGTTCTCCTCCTTTGTGCTTTCATGTTTAGATCTTGTGAGCTCCGTTCATGATCAAGATCATCTATTTGTAATTCTGCATGTTGTGTCTGCGGGGATCCGATGGATATTTATCGAGATGCTACTTCAGATTGATTATTGATTCTATCATGTCTTTGTTATTTGTGATCTTGCATGCTTTCCGTTGTTAGTAGCTATCTTGGCCAAGTAGATGCTAGCAACTCCAAGAGTTAGTATTTATGCTCGATAAGTGGTTCAGAAGTGACAGAAATCTCTAAGGTACTAGATGTGTTGTTGCTACTAGGGAGAAAACAGCAATCCTTTGTTCATAGAACAATCGTATTGTTTACTTTACACGCAGTTCGTAAAGCAATATTCTGTTGCTTGCAACTTAATACTGGAGGGGGTTCGGATGATAACCTGAAGGTGGATTATTAGTCATAGATGTAGTTGGATGGCGGTCTATGTATAATGTTGTAATGCCCAATCAAGTCTTAAAGGAGTCAAGATGATTAGTATATGCATGTATTGCTTTCTCGATGTTTGTCAATTGCCCCGCTGTAATTTGTTCACCCAGCATGTTATCTATCTTAAGGAGAGCCACCTCTAGTGAACTATGGATCCCGGTCCTTTTTCTTTACATGTTATCTATCTTAAGGACATGCCCCTCCAGCTATCCCCCGCAGTAGCCGCAGGAACTTGCCACCGGACCCAATACTGCCAACCTAACAAATCTACCACCTCCGCAATCCACGTCAGCGATCGCCAATCCTTTTGTTAACAATGTAATCTATGGTGAACTCCTCGTCAATCCAATAATTATCTCTCACATTCAAGACATTACACAACTTTAAAATAAATGTCAGGAAATCCTTGCAGAGGTCAAATACATCACGGAGCAAGGCGCGAATCTGGACAAGGATATCACCAAGGCACACGATTTGATCAAGGTGGCAAAAGCACTGGAAGCTAAGTACAAGCAGCATAAAGATAAGAAAGCTCCATCTCACGTTGTCTGTGATCCCAACGTTTGGTGCAACTTGGGGTGGGCTCCATCCAAACTGGCAAAAGATACCCCTACATCGATAAGGCTGGGAAGCAAGTCATGCCAACCCCCGCCCTCAACATGGTCATCGCCAAAACTTTACTTGAGTAGGACAAATCACCTGCAGCGCTGGATCAGGTCCATGACCTTATCGCCAAGGCTGTCAAGCAACATGAAAAGTCTACCTCTAAGAGGCTTGAGTCCAACCCGGAGTTGCCAGTCTAGTTTGAAAAACCAGCACAAACCAAGATCTCCTCACTATGTTGGATGTCGCACAGGTTCTAGGGAACGAAGGGGGAGGGATGCTGATAGCCATGAGATTCGACACATTTTTATGGCTTTTATTGATGGTTTTCTCCTGGATTTTATCATTTTCTAGCTTTACCTAATGCTAATACTTTGGTAGCAAAGAAAACTTGGTTCTTAATGTGTGTTTTAGGTTCCGAATGTGAATAGAAGGTTTTAACTAGAGAAACACAATATTTTGGGGAAAACAAGCAAGTCTCTCTTTGGAAGCACTCGAGGGGAGCATGCAGAGGCTTTAACGAGCAACTATACGGTAGGAATATTTTTCCAGCCGTATAGTTCCCGCTGTATAGTTGTCGCCGCCTCTGTCTTGTCAAAAGGGACAACTTCCATGAAGGGACTGGGGACGAAAACACAACACAGCAACCGCCATACCATCCAGAAGGGAGAAAGAGGAGATCCAGAGAAAAAGGGGAAGACGTTCTTCATCTTGCTCTAGGATCTTCAACCTCCTAGCCAATACACCCCCCATAGCCACTACTTGTACTTGAGAGAGAGAGAGAGGGATCTTCACCTTGCAAGACTAGGGTTTGATATTGTTTATTCCCATCTTGAATTGTGTTGGATATTTTTCTATTCTTATTGTGGATCTCCACGGTAATATAAAGATGAATTCCCTTTATTTGATTATATCGATGATCTGTTCTTCTCTCATGTGTGAGTAATTCCGTTAGGCATGGGAGATGTAGGGGATTGGTGAGATGTGATGTGCCTTCATATATTTTCCATTAATTTGTGATTGATTCTAATTATTATATTATGTGTGCTTGACTATCTGTGGGATGCCTAATGCTTGTTGTCAAATTAAGGGCCCAGACAACATGATGCTTAGTTCTACATAGATAAGATCTTGTTCGCTAGCAGACCGGCGACCCCCGGGTGACACGGGAATATCAATGGAAAACTAGTAGACTCGAGGATAATGAGGAACCATTGTGCTTATTGCATTAGTCCGATCCAAGGAGCTTAATCGCTAAGCGACATGAAGGGTCTTAATTGTCTAGTGTCTAACCATGGTTTTGGTAACAGGCTAGTAGGATTATTGAAGTTGGGATGAAATCTTCCAAGAGGAGTTCCGGCTAATTATGGGTTGTTGCCTACACATATATTTATAAGATTATAATTGTTACATTTATCATTCGTCCACCTGGCATAGTCACTATCACCATGAACTGAATCTCCCCGCGCCTTCTTTTGCCACCTGCAGGAAAAATCAAACAACTAATTTGTTCTTTACTTTTATGCTTTATATTTCTGAAGTTTACATTTTAGTTCTATTTAAATACATCTAATTTAATCGAAACCCCATTCGTATTTCAACACTTGCAGTCAATTCACTCGAAGACATGTGACAACTTCGGGTGTGACAGAGACTTCACTCATAAACACTTACCTTTGGGCTCCCTGTGGGATCGATATCTATACTTTGAAACTAGCTACAAACGATTTGTGCACTTGCAGACATCCGACACACGCAACAAGACCGATGCCATTCCAATATCCTCCGACTACGAAGACAAGGCTCACCCTCGTTGCTTGCCGCCACCTCCTCCGCATTCTCAACATCATAATGACCCACAGTTGTGCCACCACATGAGCATGCCACCTCCTAGATGCTCTGAAGGGTGCATCATTATACGCGAGCAGGGAGAGCAGCCTCGGCATGGTGGAGAGCGCAACGATAATGACGGACAAAGCAGCAGATCAAACAAGGAAGCTCCGCGTCGAACAAGCAACCATGACATGCATGACGATTCACATGGAGGGAACAACAAGAAATGTAACCCACCGCTGCCACTGCCACCATAGCGACCTAGCAGCCACCACGGCGGAGGATCACGCAGGTCTCACGGCTCGCACCATAACTTTCCTTCCCATGGCGGAAATCAACACAAGCAACAACCGGAGCCGTACGATGCATGTCTGCACCTTGATAAGATCCATGAAGCCCGGGAAGACCCATACCTAGGGCCACATTGTTTTGGATAGGTTATCCAGGCCACAACCTATCCTAGGGGCATCTGGATTTACAAGACTATCAAGCCCTATGACGGCACTACTAGGCCATCCACGTGGTTGCTGCACTATGACGAAGTGATAGAAATTGCAGGGGGAAACCCCATTGTCTTTGTCAAGTACCTCCCACTAATGCTATTTGGCACCGCCCGACAATGGATCGACGACTTTCCCAAAAAACAATCTGCAATTGGTTGGACATGCATGAAGCATTCACCAAGAACTAAATGTCCCTACACTGTCAGTGACCTACATCGGTGTGTGCAAGATAAGGAAGAGTCATCTAATGCCTACCTATCCCGTTGGCTTGATATGAAAAATTCATGCGTGGGAGTACACGATCAAACTACTATGGACGCCTTCATTAATGGTCTAGAAAAGGGAACACTGCTCCAACATACGCTGAATCACACTCAAGACAAGGGCAAGCTTGCTCTCAACTCAATGATTGCCAATTCTAGCATATTTGCCGCTGCCGACTATGATGCTCGCGGGTCCTTACTTGAAGTGGTTATTCCCTCCCAGTCTAAGAAGAAAAACAATAACAAGCGGAAGAATCCGCCTGAAGACAAGCAAGCAGCCGACATGGTCGCTATGACTTTTGCTAGCAGAGACGTAAGCGGACAACGTGGTCGTGGTAGGAGGCTGGTTGTGGATAGCGGCAGAGTGAAACAACACTTGCAGCACCCCGTGTTCCCTAGACGTACGAGGAGTACCATGATATGCCATGTTTCGTCCATCTTGATGCAAACGATAAAGCCACTCATAGCAACCGCCAGTGCAAGTTTGTCAACAACCTTAAGAAAGACCCTGAGTCCGGCTACAAGCAAAATCGGAAGAATAGACCCCGCGAAAAGAGCGAAGGGAAGAAGGAGGAAGAGTCCAAGGATTCAGATGATATAGATGAAGACATGGAACCCAAAATGGCCGACAAGGGCGATGGCAAGGGTAAAAATCCCTTTTAGAAGAAGGCTCCAGTCTACCACACCTTCCTTGGTACCCCTACTATCCGGGCCCAGAAAACCTCTTTGAGGATACTGATGGCCACCCTCCCCCCAGTTCCCCAGTTCGTGAAGTGGTCGAAGATTACCGTTACTTGGGATAGAGAGGATGACCCAGACCTCATACCGATAGAGAACTAGTATGCCATGGTCATCAACCCTCTGATTGACGGAAGCTAGTTCGCCAAGTTCCTCATGCACAATGAAAGCATCATCAACATTATGGTGAAGTGTTCAAGAAGATCGAGCGCCAGGTCAATGCCTCGGAGATGCCGACTTTGAAGAAGCAGATTTATGACTCTGAATCCGCCTTCAAGGCTGCCATTGAGACCAAGCCAGTGCAACTTGTGGAAGGTGATGCCTTTAAGACCACCGCCATTGGCACGGACCTGGATCCCAAATAGGAAAGCACGCTCGTCGAGTTCCTCCGTGAGAATAAGGACATCTACGCCTGGCAACCTACCGACATGAAAGGTGTACCTAGGGAACTTGCCGAACACAACTTAAACATCTATCCTAAAGAAAAAATGGTGAAACAACCTCTAGGACGCTTTGGTGATGAAAAACAACGAGCCATAAGCAAGGAGCTAGCTAGGTTACTGTAGCATCCCATGTGTCTAACATCTATAATGCTACATGGTTTAATAATAAAATGCTACTTCCTACATGTATTGTTGAATCATTATTATATCATGCTCATGTCACCATGCCACCTTGCATTTGAGCATCATATAAAACCCGTCTATTTGGTTCTTATCCCATATGCATTTATAATGTATGCCTTGTAGTTGCCTCTTGATACATTGAATTTTCTTCATGATAAATTGTTTCATGCCCAAGTTGAGTTGGGGGCATATCTTTTCTTGACTCCCCTACCTTTCTTTGTCACCACCTTATAATTCCACCATCCAAACTATAAATGAGTATTTGCATTTCTTTTGGGTATTAATCCTAGCTCATATGTGTTTGGATGGGTGCAGTTCTATACCTACATGGTCTCATATATGCTTCTTATTGTTTTCACAATATGAATTATGTGGAGCCACATGTCCACCGTGCTTGCTATGTGAGTGGGGATATTCGATATCTTTCATATGATTTGTTTTAAATGAGTGGGCATGTCTAAATGTAAATGGGGAAAAATATTCATCTAGTGGCACACACGCACTAGCATGGTCCATTCATATTCACTTATGCCTATTTCCATTCATCCCATATGATAGTCAAGCTTTTATATTTGCAAGGGTTTTAGTTCGACTAATTAAATCCATGCATAAGTATATGGCCATATGAATATCTAGATGTTTTTACAAATAGATAAAGGCATTAAATATACATGCATGGCCCATGCAAGTTCACCTCTTCCTTCTTATTGTGGATTTTATTTAAAATGTTGAAAGAAGTTTGTTTGAAGTACATTCATACAAGTGGAACCATTTAGAATAATCATCCATGGGCCATATTTTCCCTCCTACTTGATCTTTCTTTGGTTTTAGTTTGAGATTATGCTCATTGGAGAACCCCTTCTTCTAACTTGTTTTAGATAAATAAAAACCAAAGCAAATGAAATAAACTAGATTTAATTAAGAGGAAACCTAGATAATGTAGCTAAACCACCCCTTCTAACTTATCCTTAGCTCTACCTTGGCCCTAAACACCACCACACCCTAACCTAACCTACAACTCCCTTACAAGATAACTCTCTTCCTCTCTTTCTTGCTAAGCAAGATGACCATCTAGCCAGCCCACCATGTTGCATCCCTCTAGTACCTTCCCTCCTTCTCTTGGCAAAGAACAAAAAGAAGGGAGAGAAACCCTCTCACCCGAGCCCCCTCTCTCTACCTTTTGCAAAAGCAAGATCGACCCATGTGCCCTTCCTCCTCCTTATCTACCCTCGTCCAAGCCATGCCTAGATCGATATCCACAGAACCTAGCTCCCCTTCCCTTTCTTCTCCCTCACCAAGGCCATGGCCTTCTCCATGATGCCTCCAAACCCTAGCTCGAGACCCCTCTACACCTCATAGCTCTGGTGATCCGCAGGCGAGTTCACATGATCCAGAAGCCTCCCCTGCCTCCCCTACATCCTCCCAGTGCCTGGAGAACAACCTCACCTCACCGGAGTTGCCGTGACACCGCGGTAGATGCCAAGGCCAGGAGCTCCAGGACTCCAGCCGCCCGCGAGATTGCTACCGCCTCCGACCGTATCAACCACACTAGCAACCACAGGGTGAGCGACTCGACCTCCCTGACATGGCCTCTCTCACTCTCGCTTCTCGTAGCTCCACCGCTTTTCATCGAGCATGCTGTGTGCACGTCGCCGCTCGCCAGACCGCCTCTTCGCTGCTTCCTATCACCGTCGTCCCGGTGCACACAAGCGCTCACAGAGCTAGGCCTCGACCTCGTCAACCCCTCAGACTAACTCCCTACCTCCCACGATGTCCCCGCCGGCCGCGACAAACGCCGCTCGCTGGACTTGCAGCGGCAGCAGCAGACAACAGCAACAATAGCCTCATACCCAAACTCATCTCGGTTCCTGACAATCCCCCGCCCGTTGTAGTGCTCCGTCAAGGTTCTATCCTAAAAGAGAGTTGTAGCCGGTAGCCCCCTCTTCCTTTTTTCCTTTTGGTGGCATGGCCAATTTCGCTTTGGAACAATCGTAATCGTCGCTGGAAGTCGTCGGAAAAGCCGTGCATCACTGAGTTCTTCAGTTTCGACAGAGACGCAGCCAGTCGCTGTTTTGCAAGGACCCCCTCCTTTTTCATCCACCTCAACCCGCAGCCTTGCGGCCCCATCTGTCAACCACCTGTGGCAATTTACAAAAAGGAACCCAGCCTTTCTAAAGCCTCACCCCGCACTCCCTAGCTCCACCATGTGTCGCTACCCAAATCTTCCGCGCGCGTGTGGCCCCACCTTTCCCTTGTCCCCACCTATCGGTGACTGCGTGTAAAACAACACAGAGTAATAAAAGTTCCAGGAACTTTTTCTAAAATAAAATTAATTCCATAAATTGACTTAATTTTAATAAATTCATATATTTTTATATATTTTGAATTTGACAAAATTTCAAAACAAAATATGATTCAAATTGAATTTTGAATTCAAATCTAATTTCAAATTTGCCTAGAGTCAACCCTAACTAGTCAAACTTGTGACATTTTATCCCTTTTTGAATTACTTGTATTTAATAATAATTTTAAATTCATAAATTCAAATTTTGCATATGATATATGTTTCTTGATTAGAAAAATACCAAGAATTCAAATATGTCATTCAATTTTTTTTGAGAAATTTGAAAATTTGAAATTATTAAATGCCAATAAAAGCCATTTCTTAATAAATTCATAACTGTAACTCCGTACTGCCAAATTTTATAAATAATATGTCTAAATCGATCAGCGTGACGAGCCCGTTCTGATTATACATTCCATGATATGAATTGAAGCATGCATCATATAATTATTAAATAATTAGAACTGTTTATGGGAGTAAAACATGCCTAAATAAATTAATAAAGTGCTTTATTATTGTCTCCACACCTCACCCATGCCATGCTATGTTATACCATGCAACTGTGCATCATTCAATCATGGGATACCTTGTTTGCTTGTTGCATATGATTTATATGATTATGCAATGTATTTATTTTGGCCCTTGTGTGTTCTGTTTTTATCCGGATAGATACTGAGCATGGAGAATACCATGAGCCTCAGGAGTATTACCCGGATCCTTCTTATTACGCAATTGAAATGCCAGGAAAGCAATTCCCTATGCTTGTATACATATAGTACCTATGCTTCTATCTTAATCTTGCACCATTGAGTCGCAATTCCATTAAATTGAATCCCAAGTATTGCATAGCCTTACTTTTAAACCCCACCGAAGCTTGTACCTTAATCCCATGAGCCATTACTGCAGGAGTTGTTTGAGCCATGCGAGTCGTAGAATTGCATGTGTAGGGTTTGTGTGAGTCTTTGAATACCGAGGTACCTAAACAACTTAATCTGAGTTGTAATGCGATAACTAATGAAAGAGGCACCGGCGAGAATTATCTGCTATTTGGTTCTTTAAGCTCACTTGTGTCTCGTAGGACCCCGAGTACTTGATTCCTGTTCCTTGACTATTCACACTATCCACATACGGGAGACTCTATAGATCCCCCTTCGCCTGAGCTTGATTCACACTTTATTTCTTGGGGCCATAAACTAATTTGGGGCTTTATTACTATCATGTACGTATGCCATGCATTACTGCTTTATTTACTATTGCGCGTGGAGCGCCTATACTGTTTAGGATCACGGCATGATTTCATGGTATCGACAAGCCCAGTCACACTTTCTGGTTCCCAGTCGTTTACAACCATTCTCGCAAGCCCTGGGTCTATCTCGGAGCTGGCCAACTTCATTGCGGGTAGCTTATTGGGGTGGCCCCCTAAAATAATTTATGAACCCTATGAATGCATTGTTATGAGGCCTCGTTGCATTTTATTTGGTTCTTCCTGAGGTTGATCATGTGCTTGTTGGTATTTGTGCACCCCTACAGGGTAAATCTTTCTGAAAGCCGTGTCCGCGGTTATGGACGACTTGGAGCACAGTTTCTCGATCATAGACAAGCATAACTAAAGTACCGCCTTTAGTTTGACTAAGACACAACTAGTAAATAGTGCAACACTCATGGAATGGTTAATAAAATTGCCAACGGATGGGGTGTTCTTCCTCCTTCTCGTTGGTAAGAGAGAAGGAGGGCGAGTGATGTTTAATTATGTTAATTATATAACTATTGTTTTTAATTAATGAGTGTCCTTCCATCTCTGGTTGGGCAGATGTGTAGCGTGTCTCTGTAGAACTTTTAAGATAGTATCTTTCACTGCAATTGCGTGACCGCCAGGTTGTTCCCTTTAGATGCATTAAGACTTGTTGAGTACCCCTAGGGTCTCACACGATAAATATTTGGTTTAGATGGACAGGTATACTCCCAGGAAGGCTACTGGGTTGATGAGACTTATGATGGTGGTAACGATCATCAGGTGTAGAGATTTTGAGGATGGAGATCCATGAGATCTTTGGGCAGGATGTGTTTATTTTCAGGGCATCTTATGCCAATTTGCTTCTTATCCGTACTCGGATCTTGTTTTCTGCTTCTGCTTGATACTCTAATGTGTGATGTATGAGGATGTATCGTAAACTATTATCTCTATCTAGGATATTTGTGTTGGGTTCCATAGCAGAAAACAAAAATTCTAACTATACGAACACTAATACCAGGATCTATATTATGTAGACATAAGAAATGGAAAGAGAGAGACGATATTCATACCCTTGAAGACTGAGGCACACCTTACGCAGGAAGGCGTATGTTTATGAAGTCGAGAAGCTCCAAGCAACCCAAGTGTGGTGCCTCCGAAGTACTACACACGTCCGGTGTAGGCGGCGTCTCCCGGGCTCCGATCTAGCCGAGGAGCGGAAGAAGAAGATGCCGGACCGAAGATCACACAATGGTAGTGCGAAGGTGGAGAACTCAAATCCCTTGAAGTCCTCCCCAATATTACAGAGAAGTCCTCAAAGGAAAATGAGAGAGAGAATGAGAGAATTGGATGCCTCCGAAGGGTAGGGGAGGCCCCTATATATAGTAGGAGGGGGGCGCACCACCCAGGGGCCAGGTGATGGCTGTGAAATACCACCTCTTTTGGCCATATAAAATGAGCCATTTATCTCTCATATCATGTTTCTTCCAGCTATAGCTATGCCTTATATGCATGACTTCTAGTTCTCATTTACTTTCATGTGAGCTTTGCACATTTAGTAGTTCAGGTAGAATTTTATCACTTTCCTTGTCTATGACATGTGTCTAGGTATTGATAATGATTATGGATAAAACAAAGGCAAAAGGAACAGAGAGAGCATAGTATGGAGGAGCTGCAGGGACCAGACTTATCCATTTGGGTGTTGGAAAAAGTGATTTTTCCAACTTCACAAAATAAATATCCAAGACCACTGGATTGTAGCCCTCGTCGATACAAATAACCCGAGAACACCCAAATCGGAGTTCGTATGAAGAAATGAAGGCCAAAACACTACGGAACCTAAAGGTTTGACGAGGAACTATATGGCGGGAAGCATTTTTTCGGCCATATAGTTCCCACCGTATAGTTGCGAAAAAGGTCGCACACGATGGGATTTCGCCCTAGAGAAGCTCCAGAACCTTCCCTAAGTTATATGACGGTATTGGGGGAACCCTAGGGCACCCCAAGGCCTATATAAAGGAGGAAGGACCCAAGAGAGAGCCAACAAGCCATATCCTCCACCACGGCGGAGCCCTGCCGTCGTGCCACCACCATAGCCGCCTCCAATCAGATCTACACCATCACCGTCACACAGTAGGAGAAGGGACTAGGATCTTGAAGGCCCCACATCGATCTACATTGTCATCTTCATGAACAACGTCTCCATCACCGATCCCCTTTGGGTACTTGTCTTAATTCTAGATTGAATCTTGGATTTGCACTTGTCTTCAATTGTATCATCATACTTCATCCATATTATATCCATGACATTGATTGCCTTCATGTGTGAGTAGTTTCCTTTGTTCTTGGGGAGATGGAGAAACCCTAGTAGGATATTGAATTGAGATAAAGATTATTATGTGATATTGTTCATTATGTGTATGTGTTAGATTTCCTTCATCTCGATGTTGGGTGAAGCGTGCCACTTAATATTTGCCTCATTGAGGACTAGATGGAGGGAACTACTTGTTGGTAGACGGAGGGATGATAGCACTTACGGTGACTATAAAGCTATTGTCATTCCTTACGTATCAACTTGAACCGAGGAGAACTCACGGAACATTGTCCATGCCATGGGATACATCCTATAGGGTAAAGTCCCTTAATAATGCAGTAATTCGACTGAGGTCGATTGTTGTCTACTATGGTTATGACGGATGATGTGTGCAGTGGTTGCTGCCTATTTGTCCATATATGGAGCTCCTCCCACACATATCATAAATGGTCTTATTCATTATAATAATTTTTATCACTCTTTCTAATTACTAGCGGTGGATCCACTACTCCATGAGAACTCTTTCCATCATGTTGCAGACTTTTGTAATCATACTTGCATGCTCTTATTTACTTATAGCTTTAGTCTACCTATTGTTCTCTTATTTGAAAACCCAAAAATATCTTTTACACAAAACTCACATTTTATCTTGTTACTTAGAACGTTATTTAGCATTACTATTTCAGTATTTAGTTCAAAGATTTATTAGACTTCAGATTCCTGTTCCATGTTGGATGGATATCTTTATTTCGAAACTAGCTACAAACGATCTATGCACTTACAGTCATCAAGCTATTTTCTAGCACCGTTGCCGAGGAGCTAAGCGCTATAGGTATTTTAGCTTTTGTTTATTTATTTTAGTTTTGCTAGATTTTGTTTTAAGCTTTCTTTATTTTCTACATTTGTATTTTTGATTTTTTTACAAACCAAAAACCCATAAAAATATTTGTTACTAATCATGTCTTCCGAGATAACTACCTTCCAACAGATGAAATCTATAATGGAGGAGTCAAAGGGAAGGACTTTGGGAGATATTCATAAGAGGAATGCATATTAAAAGAATGCTTGGGTGGACAAGTGTTCATCCACACCATGTGCCTCTTATCAATTATGTTGTGATTGTTGCGAATCTCCGGATCACCTCAATTATCAATGTAAGTATAATTTTGATACTGAACTAGCAGACTATAATAGAGATGAGTTTAAATGTCTTATTGGGGAGGACACATTACAATTTGTGCTTTTTACTGCTTGCAAAGAGTTGTTATTTCGTTTAAGAGATATACAGGTAGAAAGTAAACCACTCGATATGATCTATAAAGAAGTTCACCCTATATTCTGCTATGCCAAGATAACTTCCATGATAATGAATTTATTGTTGGGCCTTTTACAGGGTGCTCCAAAAGATAATGTGGAGGGAACTCCACTCAAAGAGCCTCCACCTAAACCATCAGAACATGTTGTTAATAAAGAGGTGGCACTTGATGTTGCACCCTCTCAACTAGTGGAAGGTAAGCCCGAAGGTAATACTATCGCTGAGCTACTCGCAAATTATCTTAGTAAGAATGAAGAGCAGCAACTTGATCAACCAATCGAATCTCCTACTTCTGAAAATAACTTTCCACACACAAATAGTATGCGTGCAAACGATATCTCATTATCTAGTAATTATTTCTATAATTCCCAAACTTATGATGATTGTTCTGAGGAGGATTCGTGCCTAGACAGTGATTTTGGGGACTTTGGCGAGGAAATAGAAAATGAATCTTTCTATGAATATTGTGATGCTATTAACATGGGATAGGAATCCTCATTGGAAGAGGAGGATGAGTATTTTGAAGAACAAATGAGCAATATGACGGTAAGAGAAATGTATTCCCAAATAGTGGAATATGCTTAAAAGTTAATTTCTTCGAATATGATAGACGATCCAATAATATGTCCTCAATGTATGAAACTTGGGCACTACTTTCATTTTCAATGCTCTGATACCTTTAATCAATCTTCAGTGTCTAATAATAATGGTGATACCACTAGTGAAGTATTAGAGTATGTTATCTTTGAAGGTGCCCATGAGCTGATAATACATGTTATATCACGTATTAATAGTGAAGATAGTGTTCTCGTAAAAATGGCTTATAAAATCCTGCAACATATTTCTTGGTATTGTCAAGAACATTTTAGTGAGAATGCACTTATTACGAAGGCACAACATAGAACCGTAGTGCCCTATGTTAATCGTTTGCGGGAAATCCCATTGGAGAAGGATGAAGTTCCTTCCCAAGAAGAGGATGAACACGAATAACAACTACTAATCCTTGAGGATATGCAACTACTGGACATGTGGGAGCAGGTGGATTACTGTTCTTGTAATTTGTTAAATTTATTCGAAGGGATGATGCAATATAATGGTAAGCCTAACAAGCTTTATGATTATGAATGTATTCCTCTCTTTAAAGAATTTTTATCAACCAATACTCACATAAATAGTAATAATGTAAAACTCTTGGAATACATAGTTTATGAAGGGTCTCATGAGCTGCTTAGGAAAATTGGTATTATTATGAAAAGTAGCGATAATGAGGATTTAGCAAGGTATCATAATATTATGTATTATGTTGGCAATTATCAAGAACATTTTAGTGGGAATGCACTTGTGATAAAGAGTAAGGAGCTATGTAAAACAATAGTTCCCAAAACTAACATTTTGCAGGAACCACTGGATAACAAGGAGGAACACCAAAAAGATGAGGTTGAAGACAAACATCATTCTACTAATAATAAGTTTGTTTATGATGCCTCAGTCTCTAGTAATGATTCTTATTGTGTTGAAACTGAAGATAATTTATCTACAGAGGCTTTATGCCTGGATACTCATTTGGAGAACACTAATAATTATGAACTAGAGATAAATCCTTGTAGTATTAATGAGCAGGTTTTAGGAGAGAACATCTTTGATGAAATATTTGTTGATCATGCTTATTTTTGTGAGTGGATTGATAACTCTAGAACTGATGAACTTGATAGCAAGGGTGATGAACTAGAGAATAGAGACACTTTTGAATTTTTCCCTACTGCTAAAGATGAGTATTATGAAGTGTTCCCTTGTGATAGTGTAGCCCAAGAAGAGTACTATGAATTGTATCCCGATGATGCTATTAAAGGTAAAAGGTTTGAATTTATATGTAAATATCTAATCCTTTTGTTGAAGCTATCTAGGGAGGTATGCTCACCACACATGGCGCATCAATCATCATTTGTGAGCAATAACACATTTATCTACATGACTCCGATGCACCATAAGCAGGTGAGACTTCGACCAAGCTATAATAGTAAGTGCTCCAAACCTCTTTTCGAGGTAAGAATAAATAATTCCATGGCTCCTATCTATTGAAATAATAATGGAGAAAAGCCTGGCTACTTGGTTATCAGAAAGCGCTTCCCGGGAGGCAACGCGGAAGCATTTTTATTCTTTGCATGATTTGCTATTAGAGTTATCTTGTTGTAGTTTTCAAAACGTAGAATTTATTGTTACTATGTGTTGCATAACTCGGTTGTACTTAAATCCCGTTTTCTACATGTTGTTGTTGGTCGAAAATTTAAGTTGTTATTTTACTGTCAAAACATGGTTTTTTGCTAAGTTTCAGGATAAGAAAGAACTCTTGAAGAAATAGAATTTTTTTGATGTCTACTGATGGTTTGGCGACCAACTATACAACGCGAATAAAAAATTCCAGCCGTATAGTTTGGCCATATAGATATCTTTTCCATGGAGAAATTTTCTTTCTTAGGTACAGAAGATTTAATGACCAACTATATGGCGGAAATAAAAATTCTAGCCATATAGTTATCGTTGCCTTTGTAAAATTTCTTTTCCAAGGTATAGTAAGTTTAACGACCAACTATACGGAGGGACCTTTTTGGTCCAGCCGTACAGTTGCGCCCATATAGTTGGGAAAATCCCTCAAACGACAACTGGAAGGTAATCATTACTCAAAATTTTATTATTTCTTCTTCTTTCTTCTTCATAAAATCTCGAAACACAACCTGGGAGATTCTCCCATGATCTATAGAAGCCGAGCATATGCAAGCAATAAAATTCTACCTCAGAAACCTCCTAGACTGTAATTCTCTATAGAAGTTCATGTTTTCTTTTTACTTTATTTTTGTTGGTTGGGTGAACGAACTTTGTTTGTACACCAAAATAATGTCTTTTATTTTGTGTGTTATTTTCGCAGGGATTTGAACCTTGTGTGACGACGTGTACGGTAGTGTCGACCGTGCAAACACTCACATGAGCCACTTGTTTCCAATCAACATGCTTACATATTAATGGCTGTTTCCAAGCAGGTTCGCAAGGAAGGCACCCACCAGGCTATATCAATAAATATACGTTAAAGCAAAGGTTCTTTGTCCATCAAAATAGAGGTTACTTGTACCTCAACGGTAAAGTGTGTCACTCTTGTTTTCAACTAACCTTGGGGGGTAACCACTTCTCACACTCTCTTTTGGAAACTGTATTTTCTCTTTTCTTTTGGTGATATACTCAAGTTTGGTTCTTGGAAAGTTTTAAGCTTGGGGAGGTTACTTCTGCATGTGTAGAGTCTTGTGCAATGTTTGTATTCGATGAAGGTTTAATGCAATCATGTATCCCGCTGTTTTTGAATGCTTGTTTAAGTGAGTCTAGTTCTATATTCATATGGGGATACACTTGCTCATGATAGGCACCATAGGAGTTGACTTAGAGCTTGTATGCATCTTGCCAAATTGTTTATCAAGCTTGTGACACTATGTGTGATCCTCTAGAAAACATTGCCACAATCTCTACACTTGGAAAGGATGAATACTCGATCAAGATCTTTTGAAATTTCTTAGTTGTCACTAATAGCTTTGTCTTAAATAAGTAAGTTATGCTCGACCCCATAGTGTCAAAATAATAGACTTGATAGTTTGCTTACGAAAGGAGTTATCAATTGGAAATGATATTTCGAAGTTTTGAGCTCTATGCTAAATAAGGTGTTGTTTATTTGTCTTAAGAGTTTAGCCTTAAAGATACTCAACACCATAGATGTGATGATCGACTTGATAGTACTCTTTGAAAGGATTTGTTTGAAGAAACTAATATTTAACGGCAATTGAGATGCTTGCCAAATCTTGACCTGTTGATTAAAGCATGATATTGCTTTATGCGTGTCTGCACCACTGTCGCACAACATGGGATGCTAACAACTCCGCTGGCCTTTGAATAGTCCAAAAAGAGGAAACTCTTGGAGTTTGGCTATAAGTTGCCCAACATATGTAGCAGAAATGCTATATTTGGGTATGCAATGGTATTCTCATGGGTCCGTGTTCAAAGTAAAAGAGGGAATACTCCTCTGACCGTTATGAGAAATCATTATACGGAAAAGGGATACCTTGGTAATGTTCACGAGTATCCATTCTTAGCCTTCATAGTCTGATTAAACACACTAAGTTTTGGCATGATCTCATTACTAATGAACTGAAGTTTTAGAAAGACAAAGAATAGAAAATGAGTGTTTGATACCCATGATTCATTGATGTGGATGACCAAAAGAGACACTCTAATTCTATGCTTCTTTTGACATGTTCTTGCATTTCCTTTTGGCATAAATCTCGTTACTAAGAGATAAACTTTTTGAAACTCAATAACTGATGTTTGCACTTGAGAGCCTTAACTAGATGACATGATTGGGTAGAATCGATAGACTTTATTCCTATTTATGCTTGACATCTAATTGTGACTAAGTTTTGCCTCATAAAAAATGATATGAAAAGTTATACAAAAGGTGCAATAAGAGGATCACAAGTTTGTCTGCAAGTTAGATTCACTGTTGACATGGAGCATGTTAGTTTTGATGAATCTTTTGTGGTCTTTATAACTGAGCTTGTGTTTCCTTGTACGAATAAATGTTTTCTCTCTTCAAGCTTGTAGAAGAAATAAGGATGCAAGGCATTGATTTCCAATGATAAGATATTTCACAACAATTAATTTATTATCGACCCTTCCTGCTCGAGGACGAGCAAGCTCTAGCTTGGGGAAGTTGATGGCTGTGAAATACCACCTCTTTTAGCCATATAAAATGAGCCATTTATCTGTCATATCATGTTTCTTCCAGCTATAGGTATGCCTTATATGCATGACTTCTAGTTATCATTTACTTTCATATGAGCTTTGCACATTTACTAGTTTAGGTAGAATTTTATCACTTTCCTAGTCTATGACATGTGTGTAGGTGTTGATGATGATTATGGATAAAACAAAGGCAAAAGGAACAGAGAGAGCATAGTATGAAGGAGCTGCAGGGACCAGACTTGGCCATTTGGGTGTTGGAAAAAGTGAATTTTTCCAACTTATCAAAATAAATATCCAAGACCATTGGATTGTATCTCTCGTCGATACAAATCCAACAAGCCCAAGAACACCCAAATCGGAGTTCGTATGAAGAAACGGTGGCCAAAACACTGCGGAACCAGAAGGTTTGACGAGCAACTATATGGCGGGAAGCATTTTTCCGGCCGTATAGTTCCCGCCATATAGTTGCTAAAAAGGTCGCAAACGACGGGATTTCGCCCTAGAGAAGCTCCAGAACCTTCCCTAAGTCATATGCCGGTATATTGGGGGAACCCTAGGGCACCCCCAAGGCCTATATAAAGGAGGGAGGACCCAAGAGAGAGCCACCAAGTCATATCCTCCACCACGGTGGAGCCCTACCGCCATGCCACCGACACATCTGCCTCCAATCAGATCTACACCATCACCATCACACAAGAAGAGAAGGGACTAGGATCTTGAAGGCCCCCACATCGATCTACATCGTCATCTTCATCAACAATATCTCCATCACCGCTCCCCTTTGGTTACTTGTTGTAATTCTAGATTGAATCTTGGATTTGCACTTGTCTTCAATTGTATCATCATACTTCATCCATATTCTATCCATGATATTTATTGCCTTCATGTGTGAGTAGTTTCCTTTTTGTTCTTGGGGAGATGGAGAAACCCTAGTATGATATTGAATTGAGATAAAGATTATTATGTGATATTGTTCATTATGTGTCTGTGTTAGATTTCCTTCATCTTGATGTTGGGTGAAGCGCGCCACTCAATATTTGCCTCACTGAGGACTAGATGGAGGGAACTACTTGTTGGTAGATGGAGGGATGATAGTACTTACAGTGACTATAAATCTGTTATCATTCCTTACGTATCAACTTGGGAACCGAGGAGAACTCACGAAAAATTGTCCATGCCATGGGATACATCCTATGGGGTAAAGTCCCTTAATAGCGCAGTAACTCGATTGATGTCGATTGCTGTCTGTTGTGGTTATGACAGATGATGTGTGCAGCGGTTGGTGCCTATTCGTCCATATATGGAGCTCCTCCCACGCATATCATAAATGGTCTTATTCATTATAATAATTTTGATCGCTCTTTCTAATTACTAGTGGTGGATCCACTACTCCCTGAGAACTCTTTCCATCATCTTGTAAACTTTCGTAATCATACTTGCATGCTCTTGTTTACTTACAGCTTTAGTCTACTTATTGTTCTCTTATTTGAAAACCCAAAAATATCTTTTACACAAAACTTGCATTTTATCTTGTTACTTAGAACGTTATTTAGCATTACTATTTCAATATTCAGTTCAAAGAGTTATTAGACTTCAGACTCCTGCTCCCCGTGGGATCGATATCTTTATTTCGAAACTAACTACAAATGATCTCTGCACTTGCAGTCATCACCAGGCGGTGTGGGACTATTGCCCACACCCGTCGGCCACCTAGGGGCAGCAACCGGCCTTAGGTGGGCCCCACTTGGGCGGCCCACTAAGCCTAGGGTGGCTAGCCCCCTCTCCCTAGGCGCCTTGCCCCTTGGGCCTCCCGTTGGGGTGAGTCCCATTAGCATTGGGCTGCCTTTAATAATAAAATAAAATAAATATTTAATATTAATTCTCCAATTAACATTCAAATACACATATTATTATATTCCTTTACTCCAGAACTCCTTCCGGACCCGCTCCAATCACCATCGGATGTTACCCTGAACTATTTCGGTTTCTCTCTCTATGTTTCTCCTATGGTACCTCATCTATTCCTAAGCGCCCCCACCCTTAAGATGACATCCTTTGGTTCGGGAACACTCCAGACATGATTGAGAACCTCTCATATCAATTATCATCGGCGGGACTTGGATGTCCATGATGTCCCCCATGCATTCCACGAATCTTATCGCTCGAACCTTGAATAGTCATTTCTCGCTCCCTTTGCCACTTGATACCTAGTTCTGCGAGACTTGATCTTTGGTATCTCCGTACCTTAGTTTGATCTCATTACTGATGAACTTGTTTACTCGTCCCCATGTCATTGCATTTCGTGACCTAGTCACACGCTTGCAAGCTTCGTTAATGCAATGTCAGCGAGATGGCCACATATGTATCTATCCGTTACATGGACTGGAAAATCCTGATCTTGATATGTACTCCTCTACATGCCCCTTTGGGAAACCTGAGTGGCACCTTTTTGATCACCTAGTCACGATATGATACTTGATAATCATCTAAGCTCCCTCCAGAACGGTATTTTGCATTATCTCACAGTCTAAGGATCAGGTTGTGAGGTTTCATGCGTTTATCATCAATGGTGAACTTTGTAACTAGACCTCATTGAGATACAACTGTCAGATGTTTTTCTATCACGTCAGTCAACCAATGACGTGACCTCATTATCAATTGGCATAAATGCCCATGATCTTGAAACCCAGATCATCCTCATGACCAATGAACTAGTTCGCTAGAGGTAACTAGAGACACGGTTTGTTTACATACCACACATGTATTAACATTTTGTATTAATATAGTTATAGCACAATATGAAGCGTATTATGAATATATAGGAGATATATCAAACAATACACGTTATTATTTGCCTCTAGGGCATAACTCCTTTAGTATCCCACTTGCACTAGAGTACAAATTAATCTAGTTTACAATAGGCAGGAACCTATCACCAATGGCATCCTGGTGTTGTTCGTGCTTGGCTTGTATGAAAGCTTTAGTCAACAGATCTTCCACATTCAGATCCGTGTGCACTTTGCAAATCTTGATTTCACCTTCATCAACGTTCTGCCAGATGACGTGAAACTATAGCTTGATGTGTTTGGTTGTGGAATGAGTTCTTGGTTCCTTTGCGTTTGCAATAGTGCCCATGTTGTCACAATAGATCATCATAGGGTCTTGCGCACTTGGAACAACTCCCAGTTCAATGATGAAATTCCTTAGCCAAACAGCGTCATTTGCCGCATCAGCAACAACGATGTATTCCGACTCCATTGTAGATTGCAACTACTGGTTGCTTCTTGCTCTTCTAGCTTACCGCCCCACTATTCAGCAAAAACACAAATCCCATCTGAGACTTCGAGTCATCAGGATCTGAGTGCCATCTCGCATCCACGTAACTAGTTACGTTTAGAGCTTCATCATTACGTCCATAGACTAGGACCATATCATTTGTTCTCCTGAGATACCTTAGGATATTTTTCACAGCTGTCTAGTGATCCATTCCTGGATTACTTTGGTATCGGCTCGCCAAACTGAGAGCCAATGCCACATCAGGTCGAGTACTTAGCATTGCGTACATGATAGATCCTATGGTTGACGCATAGGGGATGTAAGACATTGTTTCTCTATCTGCATCCGTTATCAGACATTGAGTCAAACTCAGTATGCTACCTTTTGTTATATGCGCCAAACCTCTTTTGGCATCCTCCATTTTGAACCCCTTTAAAATCTTCTCAAGGTAAGTACTTTGACTTAATGTAATCAGGCGTCTTGATCTATCTCTATATGTATGCAACTTCACCTAAGTCCTTCATGGAAAATTGACTACTCAAATACGCTTTCACGCTTTCCATAAGTTCCACATTGTTTCCCATAAGTAATATGTCATCCACATATACTACTAGGAAAACCACTAACCTCCCACTCGCTTTCTTGTAAACACAAAACTCTTGTTGATTTTGGACAAATCCAAAACTCATGATCACTTGATAAAAACATTGGTTCTAGCTCCGAGATGCTTGCTTAAGTCCATAAATGGATCGCTGAAGTTTGCCTACTGACGAGGGGTTAACTCATCAATGCCCATCGCAGATGGACTTAGGTTCGAGGAAGTGGGGAGCGCTAGAGGCATCGATCATCTAGCAAACAAACACACATGGATGCAAGGTTTACCCAGGTTCAGGGCTCGCAGAGGACCCTACTCCCGCTTGTCTTCTCTTGGAATTATCGAAGGAGTTGAAAGTTACAAGGGGTGCGCAGATGCAATCTGGTGATGGTGTGGAAACTAGGGTTGTGATTGTCCTCCTCTTCGCCCCCTCCTAGCCTTTATATAGATAGGCTCGGTCTCGGGATAGCAGACCTAGTCGGTTACAAGTTAGGGTTTTCCCTTTAAACTTCTATCTTTAGCTTGCCATGTGCTGCAAGCAGTCAGAGTCTCCTGGTTACCCGAACCTTAGCTGGGCCTCAGCAACATCGTGGGCTTCTTCCATGCTGAAGCGTATATGCCAAGCTCAAGTACCTATAAGGTATGCCCATGTTAGTAGCCCCCGAGTGTCCGGTTGAATCACAGATTCGATTGGAGACTTATGAAGCCTTCGAGTGCATAGTCGAGCGTGTTTTTTTCGAGTGCTATTGTTTGTGTCATAGGGATTGTTGATATACGTGCTTGATTCACCTGATGTATCAGGACTAGTTAACTGCCTTAGGGTAAAACAACGTAATCTACTCAAAATCGAGTCCCGAACTTGAATTCGGAATAGTGGTGGCGTAATTCGACTCAGGCCGTGGAGGTCTTATAGAGTCCAATCCGAGTGTATATGTGTGAGCACTCGACGCGTCCATCAAGGCTTGTTTCATCATGCCTGTAGGCACAGATTATTTCTGGTAGAGCGCAGTAGGTGCATTGCCAGGCCTTCTTCAGGTCTTATCTTCATGATGCAAGCGTGGCATCCGAATTTTTTCATCATGGAGATGATTCGGGTGACCCGGGAGACGTAGTCTCTTTGTAGGAAAAATACGAGGCGGAGTCGCCAAGGCTTTCGAGTGTGGACGTAGTCAGCACATAGTTATGCATAAGAAAAAATCATAGGGTGCGCGACCAGCGCTCCTTATGGGAGTAGCCTCTGAGTGCCTATTTGAGTTGTAGACTCGAGTAGGGACTATAAGTACTTTGCGACTGCTGTCGTCTTTGCTTGTTTCAGTCGAATATGCTTTCAGCGCTCCCTATGGGAGTAACGCAAAGTCCTCAGTCGAATTGTTTAATTCGAGTGAAGGGTTGTGAGAAAAAAAATACATCATCATAATGCTTGGAGATCTGTATAGTTCGTCGGGTGTGTGGCTAGCGCTCCTGTTAGGAGTAGCCCCCGAGTGCTTGGTCGAGTCGAAGACTCGAGTAAGGACTAGAGTAGTCAAAAAGTGCTCCTGCTGGAGTTAGTGACATCAGTGCTGACGATGAGATGATCTTAGTTTCCCGCTGAGCATTTTGACAGGACATGACAAAGAAGTGGGTCCCATTTTCTGACTTGGATTTGACTGGGCGTGCGTAATCTTTGGTTTCAACTGTGTCTCCTCGATTCTCGCGCCTAATGGGAGGAGTGGGGCGACGGTTCATGGTTAATGCTGCCATGTGTCGACATTGATTTTTGACACGTGTCTAGCTAGTTTCCTCCTGGCCTTTGGTATGGCATCTTTGGTAAGGTTAAGTATGGATCTACTATTCGCTAATTTCTCCACAACACATCTTCTTCCTCGTGCATTGCCTCCATTGCTGCTCCTTGCTGCCTCATTGCTTGTACCCTTTTGCGGCGCCGGACGGTCTTTGCACCTTTTCCAGTTACTTTCTGCGCTCCCACCGCAAGCGCCATATGGGAAATGTAGCACCCCAAAAATTCTAATCAAGATTATCAAGTTCTAATCACCCAAGTTTAGGGTTAACAAAAACTTTTATTACTAAATTGAATATGAAAGCATGTGTGATTGCATTAATGTGTGATTGAGTGAAATTGCTATGTTTGATTGCTACAAATGATAAGAAATGGTTTAAAGATGAATACTACATCATCTAGGCCAATTACAAACAAAATCCAAAGAAAAAGAAATCAAATATGAATAAAATAATCAAATGGTCATTTTGACCAAAGTTAACCAGTAGGCCACTTTGAGTGTTCCTAGTAAAGAATTTCTAATAGAAACATTTCTATTTGTTTTCACCCCTTGCTAGCCCAAGTAAAAATGAATACAAGCAAACTTTACAAACTCACAAAATCTATTTCCAAATCAATTTAAAGGACAGTTCAAATTTGAATCTAGTTCATATGGTAAGATCACCACTTTGCAAAAACCAACTAAATCAATTCACCTTGGCAAACCCAAAAAACCAGAGACTACGAAGCATAAGATCAAAACACTCACCAAATTTCATTCAAAATTTTCAAACTTAATTTCTTTCGGCCATTTAATCAAACACCTTGTAGACACTAATCAAACCTGGCCTAACTTCACTATTTTGAGCAGTGATCATCCAACCAAATGCCCCCATTGCACTCCCCCTGTCTCCTCCAGCATCTAGCAGCACCAGACACGCAGCCCCCTTTGCCGTTGCGCTAGTGCAGCACCGCCCGAGGCCGCCGCGCCAGGTCGACCACGGACAGCTCACCCTAGGCCATGCCGCCCTCTCCCACATCGACCACTAGACAGGCGACCGTCCACCGCCACCCCCTGTCTAGCCCAAGACCACAGCCTGGCCATGGACCACCCCAGCAGCGCCGTGCCGAGAGCGCGCCAGAGCGCCACATCCGACCAGCTCGCACGTGCCGCGCTTCGCCCTCGCCTCGCATGCACACACTCGCCTTAACCCCAACTAGCTCCTAGACATCCCCGTTCGCCGTTGCATGACCTGTAGCCCCCGTGCGCCGTCTCGAACACCGCCAGTCCCGCGCAGAGCGTCGCACGCGCCCGACCATCCTCGATCACCTCGTGCTGCGCCATTACGCTCGTGATGACCGCCAGGGAGAACTGCGTCACCCCCTACCCTCAGCCATGTCGTTAGCTCGTTGTACCGCAGTCGCCGGAGAAGCCAGCCCATCCCGCTCGGTCCCCTCGCCGGTGTATAAATAGAGGCCTCCTCTACCTCAATTCTCCACACCACCTCATTCCCCACTCCTCACAGACCATCCCACACTTCTCCCCGGAGCAAGGCGAGCACCGCTTCACTAGAATTTAGCTAGATCCTACCACTGCAGTGAAGGAAAGGAGTCGTTGATTGGAGCCGCCCAGGAGCTGCCGCGACCACCGTTCGAACCACCATCGTCGACCACGTCGTTCTCCCCATCGCTGACCCTAGATGGATCCCAGGTGAGCCTCACACGACCCCCACCGCCGCGTTTGGGTTCAAACCTCGCTAGAGTTGTTCGTCGTCGACGATGAACCTCAACTGTTGGATCGCTTTCTAATCGTAGGGCCTAGACTGCACGATACCGTTTCGGTTAGATAGAGTCGCTGACTAGTGGGACCCCCCTGTCAGTAGCCCTCTCCGCTGCGCTGTGCAGATTGGGCCGGCCTGGTTAGTTTCCCGCGCAGGCCTGTGAATTCAAATAGTTATTTTCCATTTTAGTTAAAACCAGTTTCTGTCAGTAGATTCAAAAATCAATTCAAAGAGATTCACCGAACCAAATTGCATGATTCCAATTTTTTTTAGAAAGGTATTTAAATTATCTATCCAAGACCGTTAGATTCAAATCATTTAGATTTAGAGATCACCTATAGTAAAAATAACAAGACAAAGACTTTTCCACATTCAAACATTTTTCAAAAATCAACCATAAAGGCTTTTGAGTTGATTCCAACTCTCAAAAATCACATTCTATAAGATCTATCTGAATATGTAAAAATATTTAGATTTTCATGTAGTGACATTGCACTAGTACCAAAAGAATGCTATTCATGCATTTCTAGTCACTTTAATCCTATTAAATGATAATCTTAAACTTTATAGAATATGACCAACACTTTAAATCACATTCCCATGTATTAGAATATGTGGTGATGACATGTGTCAACATGATGCCATATTTTAATTGGATAATATTAAATCTTAAGTATTTTCAATGAGTAGAAATTACTTTTCTAAAATAAGATAAATAAGATTAAGTCTTTATTTCATGTGATGATTGTGATGATGCTAGATCATCAAGTGTGAGCCTTAGTGTTCTCAATAGAAATAGTTAAGTATTGTTTGGTGATTGTGTACCCCATGTTCATTTATAGACGATAGTACTGACCCGGGATACGAGGAGGAGTACTACCAAGAAGAAGAAGAAAACTTCAACCACTTCACTACTCAAGGCAAGCTAGCACTTGCAAATGCAAGCCATCACTAATTGCAAGCTAGAACTAGCAAGTTAACACTTGCCCACTTGATAACCTATGCAAGATGCATCAGGCATGCTTGGTCATATAACTTAGATTATACCAATCCCAAGTTTTACTTGCAAGCTTTATTCTTTTACTTTACTAAAGTTCTTTACTTCTAGTTAGTACTTAGTGAGCTTTGGAAAAATAGTGTAGATACCATAAGGAGTATAAAACTAGGCCTAACTAGTTATCCTTAGATGTCATTCCAAGGCATGAGATTAGAGTTGGATAGTTACTCTTGATTAGCACCCCTCATTAGTGTTTACCCTCAACTTTAGTGGCTAGTGCTAAGCATAAAAGTTGATCACTTTAGATGGGAATACTTGGTGAAAATGATTATGAAAACCTTGGAATGAGGATTCATTCTATTGAAATGTTTTGACATGTGTTGAGAACACAAAAGGATTTGATGATGAAAATGTTGAGGCATGAGCCTTAGCCCATTATAAAAACTGATGGTTGGGTTCGGATGCGATACCATTCCAATTTTATTGTACAACCATAATACCTGAATTGGGTAGGGCTTAACTGGAAGTTTATATGCCTTAGTATGGGTTCCCTCGCAGAAAGAGGTTAAGCTGAGGCTACCTCGTGAGTATGAATGTCCACCTATGGAGTGCCCAGGATGGCAGATGGCCATGGCAGGGAGGCCAAGCTCATAGGGGAGGTGCCTATACTAGGGTGTGTAATTGAAAGGTTATGATTGATTATCCGCATACTAAGTATGATGATTTAGGGTTATCCCTGACGGATGTATCGAATTTTGTGGTGAAAGTGTACCACCTCTACAGAGTGTCAAACTATTCGAATAGCCGCCTCCGCCGTCATGGATAGTTGGAGTGGCCATACTGTCCGGTCGTCAGATGTTTTCAAAATGACTTGTGAATTGAACTATGACTTTGACTTGACCACAACATGGTTGTGGATATGAAAACTAGGTTCCCACTTAAGTGATTTAGAACATTAACCTAGTTTTGTTTACATCTAAACCCAGTTTCAGATAAATCTGGCATTTGCAAATAAACCTAGAGCTTAAGATTCCTACTAGAACTACCTTACTTGTTAGTGATAGTTTGCGAGTACTTAAAGACTACTCATGGCTTTTTCCCTGGCTATTCACGTGGCCAGACTATGAGGAGGACTACCAGGATGATGGACATCAGGAGGTCTATGACAACTAGGATCATCTCCCATCGTCAGCATTGCCTGTGACCCTGAAGATGGAGCCCCTACTACGTTTATTTTCTGCTGCTTGATTTGTATTAAGACTGGATCATGAGATCCTTTATTTTGTAAGACCTTATTATGGTTTGTAATGGATGATGTACTATGGTACCAATCTGTTATGTCTCGGAAAAATGGTAATCCTGGGATTGCGAGGTATGGCATAACAGGCATCTGGGATTAAAAATCCGGGTGTTGACGAAGAAGGGAACCTCCGCCGCTGGATCTGCGGCTGCCACTACTGTGGCCAAGAAGAAAGGCGCCACCACCGCGAGCACCAGCACTGCTGTCGGAGCTGGGAAGAATCAGGGTCCAGGCACGCGCGTCACAAATGGGTCGTGTCGGCCATCTATCATCAATGCCTCAGAGCTCTTTACCCAGCGCCAAGATGGTGCTCTCCCCACCGTGGAAGAGGACTGCCGAATTCCGACGATGAGGTAATCCCCAGTCCCCCCACTGGGTTTCGGGTGATGTTCCTCGTGTTCATTATTCATGGTCTTTCTCTCCCCCTTCACAAGTTTGTGAGGGGGTTGCTTTGTTTCTATGGGCTCCAGCTGCACCAGCTGACCCCAAACTCTATCCCTCACATCGCCTGCTTCATTACCCTTTGCGAGTGCTGGCTCAGAATCGAGCCACACTTTGGCCTCTTCAAAAAACTTTTCAAGCTCAAACGCTAGTCGGGCTCTGGATCAGTAGTCTACGATATAGGAGGCTACGGGATCCACGTCGACTCCAATGTCACGTATTTTGCCATCAACTTCAATGTGTCTAACCAAGGATGGAGGGATCAGTGGTTCTACATTCGCGACCAAAAAGTTGATGAAGAACACTATGGACTCGTGCCCTTTGATATGGTGGCAACTTGCAAGAGGAGGAGGTAGTGGAAGAATACTATGATGCTTGGTGAAGCCGAGGAAACATAAACTCTTTACCAGCATGTCTACGACCTTGAACGCCGCGTAGGCAAGGAAATAGGAGGCGCAGACCTTATTCGCACTTGGATATGCCGTCGAGTGCAGTTGCTGCAGGCTAGGGTGCACCCAATGTTCTACTGGACTAGTACTGGCGATGTGACTTGCATCTTGCGAGAGGGCATCTCTTCGGGTGAAGTAGACAGGAGGTTTCGACTGCTGACCAAGTACACCACCAAGGAGGATCTCCCGGGTGACTCAGTCGTGCCTCCCTTCTGTGCGAGTCATCCTCCGCCTGAGGTGGATTTCTCTAAAAGTTCTTCTTGTTTTTCGATTGCATGCTGGGTGTCTTTATACTGATGTTTGGTCCTTGTTTCAGGATTGGAAAGTGACCACCGTGCTGCCTCCTCAGCCCGAGGGAGTGATTCCTCGTGAAGCCGAAGAGGAGGATGAGTCGGGATCCACTGTCCCGATGGAGGAGGAACGTGAAGCCCCCGAGTCTAGCTGGACTCGCAAGCACTCCCAAAGCAAGGATTTAGAAGCCTCGTCGCCGATGATTCCGGAGGGTCCTCTACTGTAGTAGAGGAGCTAATACCTGCCGTGCCTATGCGCGCCATGGCTCCTCCTTCACGGAAGAAGTGGAGGCTACCGAAGGAGTCATCTAAGGAGTCATCTAGGGACTCCTTTGACCTTGACAATTTTGATGGGTATATTTTTATATTCCTGCGAGTTCGTCTTGTCCTCCCGAAATCTGTTCTTCTGAAGGAGTTTCAGATATTTTGTAGTCAAACTGTGTCATTATCATCTGATGACTGTCGCTTTGTCAAGGAGACTGGAGTCATGGACTCAAAAGACAAGCAGATTGTGGCACGATCTCCTTCTCCTCCGGTGGTGGCCCACTCCGATGCCAATTCGTCAAGTTCTCCCCATGCTGGGGGCACTAGATTATTGCCCAGACGTCGATTCAGAAGGAATCTTCGGAGTCCCTAGAGGAACACGTGAGTTTTCTCTTGTTGTTGGCATTCAAATTTGTGTTAATTCTCACGCTTTTCCTTTTTTGTAGCCTATCATGAAGGATTCTACTCACCTTGCCGAGCATATCATTTCCTTGGGTCGACAGCACGCTTCGCTGGAAACCCGCCATCGTGCCTTCAAAGGTTAGTTTTATACTTTTTCTCCATTCTTCTTGTGTAGAGGTTGGTGAGCTCAAAGTTTGCCATTTATCCTTTGTAGGTGAGCATAATGAGCTTTTGCGTCACGTCGCCTCCCTCGAGAAGGGTCTTGCTGCGGCAGAGAAAAAACACGACGAAGCACTCGAAGCTTTGGAGGAGTCAAAGAAGTGTGAGGAAAAATTGCGTTCTGCCGCGGCTGACAGAGAAAAGGCATTCGTGGAACAGCTTGTTGCCATTGCTAAGGCACTTTCGGGTATGATGCTGCATCATTTTGTTTCCTGTATGTGTTGCTTGTATGTGTTTATGCGGGTGCGCTTTTTCTGCATATGTTGCTGGCGTGCACTTCGACGCCCAGACCTTGGCTCGCTCAGATGCGTTGGCCGGTCGTGTGGCCGCAGTCAAAGACCACAACATCTCTGTCAAGGACTCGCTCGAGAAGGCCAAGGACGTCTTTGGGCGTCTTCGAGAGGAGATGGTCCCCATGGCCAAGCTGATCGAGGATCTCGATGGCTTGGTGGAGTCCTTCGCGGGAGGCGTGCCCATGGACTTCAAGAACACTCAGTGGAGGGTTGGAGCTACCATTGGACTCGCGATGGCGCAAGCTGATGGTGTGGATCTGAACCCCAGCCAAGTCTCCTTGGAAATGCCGGACACCGTGGATGGCCAGCAGATAGTGTTTGCTCCTTTTGCCACTAGCTGCAGTAAATATGGGCCTCGACTCATTGAGACACTTGCCAAGTATTCAGCGGAGCTGTGGCGGTTGAAGATGGCGAAAGCCACGGCGTCGGAGGCTGTGGTCAAGAAGAATGTGTCATCGGAGACTGCCACAGACTCGAGGAAGCCCCCGAGTGCCAACGCCTAGCTGCAGTCTGTTGCTTAATCGCCTTTTGTAATATTCTAGCTTTTCCTTGTTGAATTGTACCTTGTGGGGTTCCCCTTTTGAGACTTGCGGAACCTTGATGTTTCTTCTGCTGGCATTTATTTATAAATAGTTGGCCTTATTTGCTTCTTATTCTACTTATAATAGGGTCCTTCGAGTGGTCCATCCGACTCACCTCGTACCGATGAACCTGTGGTGCAACCACGTTCAAAGGTGGAGGAGCTGTCACTGTAGTCTCGATTACGCGACTGCATAAAATATTTGGAGCGGGAGATGCCCATGATCCATGGCAGCGTGGACGTGTGGAAGTCAAAGGCTGAAAAGGCCATTGTGCACGAGAAGTACCTTCTGAGCAAGGTGGCTCAGTTGAATTAGCAATTTAAGTGTTAATTCTCTAGCCTCTTATCATTTCTTAGTCATTTTCGGCGGTGCTTTGTCTTTATGCTTCGCCATTCTTCTTGTAGTTGTTAGCACTCATCACCCGCAGGATGAGAGGGATCGAGTGGCCATTCGACTGAATGACTTGACCTAGGAGCAGCTAGAAGCTAGCGGGTATTTTTGGGTGGATCACGATCGTGCAGTCGCGTTGGCATGCTCCTCAGTGGCAAAGAAACAAGCTAGCACATATATAGCACTTGTACGTGTGACAAGCGACAAGCTTGTGACTTTGACAACCGGCTCATACAAGGATAGCTGTGTTGACCAAACCACACCGAACCAACGCTGCAGGATCGTGCATCTCGGGTGCTGCTTTATTTTAAGAAGTCGCACTCGTGCCTTAAGCATATTTTCAGGCAATGTTCCCCCTAGATGCGGTGCCTTCAAGCTTGCTAGCTTTGACGACGAAGTTCCAGGATATCAGCGTGGTTCGCGAGTGCGTGCATCATGTAACACCCTAGCATTAGGATCCAACAAAGAGTAGATTAGGAATCTAAGTTTGTGCATGCATGCATCTGTAAAAATCAGGGTAAATTTTTCGCCAAATAAAAACCTAAAGGTATCAGAGTTTATTTCACTAACTAGAGGTAGGAATAACTCTTGTTAGTGATTGCTATGAATTTTGACATGACCTTTACGAATTATTAAATCTTTGGGGAAGTTATTTTGAATTCAAGTTTGAAATTTAAATCAATTTGAAAGTATTTGAAGATTAGAAGTTAGTAATATTGAATTCTTTTCCAAAATACCTTATAACATTGTTTGATTAAACTATAGATATAGTAAACAATAATAAGGATTAAGACAATGAAAATTAAATAAGAAACGAATTCTTATTTCCTGATTACATAATAATATTACAAAGTAATAAATACACCAAAAGTAGAAGATTACAGAGAATAGAAATACAACTTTATTAACTTATAATAATATCTTTACAAGATTCTTTACAAAAAGAATAAAAAGAAGGTTACACTTAAAACCTATACTACCTATCTACTCCTATACTAAATCTTGTATCTCCAGATCTTGTTCCTGCAAATAAGATAAAACAACTAAAAAGGAAAATAAGAGTTAATTAGTTAATTTTACTCTCAGTGGTGAACAGTGAAATGCACTGTTCAAATTACATCATTGAGTAATAAAAGAGGGGCAAGTTTCACCAGGCAGTAACTAGTAAAAGGGTAACAGGTGGAGATACTTTCACTTGAACTGATCCACACCACTAGACCACACAGACATACAACTCAGTAACCAAAATGCATGGAGTGTGTTGTCAAGACAGCAGCAGCAGTACAAGCACTCAAACAGAGCACTCAGTCGAAGCACATTTACGGACAACACATCTCTCCTTCTCTAGCACACGCTTAGAGCTCATAGAGCTTGCCAGAGCCTTAACAAAATCACCAGACAGTCTACCAAATTAACCACTAGTTCACCACAAGATGGTGACATAAGGAGGGGGTGGTGCAGGGGGATAGCAAGGGAAAGTTCCCGATCACAGGAGACCAGGAGGTGCAAGCCAAGATCAAGCCAGTAAGAACCAGTCCACAAAATCAATCCAGCAAGAACCAGTCCACAAGCTCAATCCACAAGCAACATCATCACAACAGCAACAAACAACCTATGTGGTGAGTTATACAAAACCATCACATGCTAATTCTCAGATGAGCATGTGTTGTTTTATACATGATCCTCTCAGATTCACCCAAGTGGGGTGTATCCATCATAGAGGGATTTGAATTATAGCCAAACAATTAATCTTTGCAAACAATACCAAGATCTCAGCCAATGCATCATTGATCTTGGAGGATAAAACATGCTTATACATCCACTTATTCATCAGCTTTAACTGAATGTTTCTGGGAACATCCAAAGGATGGCAGCACCTCAGAAAGTAGTTCATACTAAAGCTCTATAATACACAACATGGTTTAGCAAATCATTTTCTTAAAGGCTATAAGAATCATTGTTCTAAACTGAGTACCAAAGCACACTTGAGAGGGACACATTAGATAAAAACCTTAGTTTCTATCTAGTGTTGCCTCAGACCAGCATCACAGGCATAATGAAATTATTGAGTATCATAGGCCAATATATCTAGCAGGAGTTTTCAACTCATTTTAGCATCAAGCCACTTTGGAACATAGGTAGAATAAAGCCAGTACTAGAATAAACCCTGTGTACCATTCCAAGGAAGGTGTCACAAGGATTTGTCCTAACCAAGCATATCCTACCCAGTGATTACATAATCCATATCATTTAAAAAGAATATTCAATCATCTTCCTAATATATTAATTAGGAATCATTCTCTTACAGAGAAGAACTATCACCAGAGATATCAATGGTAATTCCCAGATAGCCAAATACATGTTCCCGTACTGAAACTAGTTAACCATCATCACTAATCAGATACTAGGCTAGATTAGAGTCACAACATCCCCATTTGTGGAATAACAGTAACCAGGTTTTGATAAAAAATTATCTTACAGAACTATTAGCAACTCCCAAGCCCATTAGTAGGCAATGGACCAACACAGAATAACCACCAGAAATGTTTCTAAATAGCTCAGTATCCTCAATTATCAACACAGATAAACCCTAATTAGGAATTTCTCTCTGGGAGCACACAGTGGCTAGCAAGAGAAGTAAAGGGAGAATACGAAGGGGAAGCAGAAGAACTTACTTATGGTACTCGCTAGAGTAGAGAAGAGGAAGTAGAGAGGCCGACGAGCACACACGGCGGCACAGGGAGCACCCGAGGGCGCTGCAACCCGCACCGGGCCATGCGACGGTGACCACCGTCATGCGTGCAGCAGTGACGACACCACAGAGTCACCAGCAGCCAGCACAGCACCACTGGGGCAGCGAAACTCCACATCGTCGGCAACCCCCAAACCCTAGGGTTCGGGGTGGAGTCAACCTGGGTGGGAGAAGAGTCCAAAGGCAAATCGAACTAGACCAGTCATTGGAGCAGCGTCGGCTACCTCGCCACACACCACGGCAGTGGTCAGGGAGGCCCAGGGCAGCAGTAATCGAGTGGCAACGGCGTCGGCGACACCACACCGCATCAGGTCGAGGAAGAACATGAGAGGGCGAGAGGAGTGAGGGGTGCGTACTTGGCCAGTGTGGTCCTATACCCCTCACTAGAGAGGGTTTGACCAGCCAGGTTGGGCCAGGTCAGGGCTGGGCCAGCCCAATGGGCTAGGTCAGTTTTAAAAGGAAAAGGCTCAATTAAATTGTCAAATGACCAAAATACCCCTAGGACTTAAATGGCTCTAAGAAATAAAATAAAAATCCTATTAATATAAATGGACTCATAGAAATGTCCTGTATTTAAGACAAATAGCAAATGGAATTGTAGGTAATCAAATTTAAAAATTATTATTATTAAGATATATATTCCTTTGAAATTTTATAAAAATATACCAAACACATATAATTGAATAAAATTCATTTTTACAATTCTAAAAGAGATTACTATTATAGAAAAATTCTAGTTTGGATTTTTGAAAAGTAAATTAAGTGTGATAAAAATAAAGACTTATTTCCTTAAAGGAATTTTAGTTAAATATTTAAAAGAGTTAAAAACTAATAAAATTCAATTTTAAACTCTTAAAATAATACTAGTCATTATAAAAATACTAATAAATATTTATGAAGATTTCAAAGACTTTAAGTAGTACTTTCTTTTTATTAAAGAAAATATACAACTTTTACAAAGAGGGTAAAACATGCAAATAAGCAAATAATAAACCCTTGCATGACATTACTATGCATTGCATATTGCTTCTTTAAATATTGTCCTTACCGGGTAATAATGGTTCTCTGTAGAAACCGGAGCTCAAGGTCAGGTGGAAGCATCTGACTTCACTACCTTGGAATCACAATGCAAGTTCATCACTTGCTCATGTCCTTTGAAGAGTCGTTATCAAAGATATTGCAAATTGTGTGTTATCATCTCTAATAAATAAGATGTGGTTATCATTCTAAGTGATGATAAATTAAAGATTGGCAATGGAACTTAGGGTTCCAATTGCACAAGTCACCATAGGATTAACAACCCATGACATCAGTGATTCTAGCGCCGTATAATACGCGTTAACCATGAGATTTGGAATGGGATGGAGAAGTCAGCTGGACCTTCTTCCTTTCATATGCAGGAAAGATGACCTTATCGTGATGCTGTGATTCCTTGTGTGGATCCAGCATATGGATGGGCACCCTTAGGCCCCACGGTTTCGGTATCTAGATTATTTGTGAGCGGCTGCCAGAGGTATAGTCAGACCTTTATATAGCTTGCCAGGGGCATAACCGGCTCATAGAGTCTTCGGGAACTCATCAGGGTTATAGCTTGCCCAAAAGGGGCTTAACAGAGATGTAGCTCGTCCCGAAGGATCGTGCAGACATATGGGGTCACAGAGAGGGGCAGTGATTGGCTTGGATCACCCACTGGGCCCCACATCACGGAATTGTGGATGGGAAAGTATGCCCGGTTGTGCAACAAGGAGTTGATCTCTCATGGGTAAAGCAACACACCTCTGCAGAGTGTAAGAACTGTAACTTGTTACTCCCTGTTCTAGGAAGGAGCTACGAACACGGCAGGAAAGGAACTCCATGAAGTTCTTGTCAACCTGTGAAGGCTGATGGGCATAGTTTTTGATAATAAAATTAGTCTTTGAAGAAATGTTTATGAAAATTGCATAAAGTCAAGGACTGATAGTCCAAGGTGATAGATACAGCATCAAACTTTCCACCTTGCATATAATGAACTTGCTGGGTAACGTTGTTACTCACCCTTTCCTTTGAACCCCCTGCTTAGACTCTGAGAATCCAGAAGACATTTCGATGTACACAGCTGAAGGGCAAGAGGATGTCT
Source organism: Avena eriantha (assembly GCA_910589775.1). Taxonomy (NCBI): domain Eukaryota; kingdom Viridiplantae; phylum Streptophyta; class Magnoliopsida; order Poales; family Poaceae; genus Avena; species Avena eriantha. The sequence goes on along the minus strand of OU342744.1, from coordinate 230,542,547 downwards.
ATTACGAGGAGTCAGACCTGTCTAGAGGAGTTAAAGGGGTGGACTACGAAATACGCTATGGAGTGGAGGGCAACGAGTCCGAGTAGTTGCCTTAGTTATTAGTAAACCAGTTGAGCCGAGTAGCCTAAATCTTATAAAATAAGTTGTTGAGCTCAATTTGGAGTATGAGTTTGAACTTTATATATTCCACTGAAACTACTTAAGTTTGATTTGTAATTTTGTATCAGTTGAAGTTTGGAACTTTTGGTTTTGTAATAATAATGAAGTGTGTATGTTTGTAATGTGGACCCGCAACGTTTCTGTTGTACCACTCTGAGGGATGTCAAATTTACAGAACGGTATTCTCTGGATGTCATGTCCACAACTATAGTGTACTACACATGCAGTGGTATGCTGGGTCACCGCACATCAGCAGTTTGTTGTGGGTGCCAAGGTTGCGTTGGCGCTTGTTCGCCTGCATCGACCTGATATGGATTTCGCAGCTGTTGCTGCTGGACCACCGTCCCCGCCAGAGGGGATGGCATGGAACATGGTGTCGCATTATCGGGCGATTGATCAGCCAGCCGAAGATATCATCGACTTCTTCGAAGAGCTTACAAATTTTCTCCTTTTACGCCAGTAGCATGTCCCTTCACATAGACACATAGGTTTTGTAAAGTTCATATAAGTGTATCAGGTGTTCTGTTACCCGTTTATAGGTAATAGCTTGCTAGATTGTATATTTTTCGAGTGTTTTGTTGTCTATAGTTCCTTTTTGTTAGCCTGGCGGATATTCATCTCAGCACCTTATGAACCTGTCAGGTGCATTGCAGCTGGGTTGATTTTACCAAGGGGTCGATTTATAGTGCGTCAGCTACTTAGGATACTGCGTTATTCATGTAACGAGGTGTAGAGGGTGGCACAGCCCCCAAGTGATGTAATTGCAAGTAAAATAGAAAGCACAAAGTTTGGGGCACTTAGCTTTATTTATTCGTAGAATATCACGAGGTATAGTGTATGGCTAAGTAGCCTGGCTGAATAGCCGTATTTGTAAAGTAAAAACATCTAAGGGTAGAAACGGTACAGCTACGCAACGTTCCAGGGATTAGAGTATGCGACTCTGCTTTCTAGATCTTTAAGGCGGTAGGTGCCACCTGGGATTATTTTGGTAATCACATAGGGTCCTTCCCAAGGGGACTCGAGCTTGAGGTGCCCTTGTTGCTTCAGTCGTAGGACCAGGTATCCTTCGACAAAGGACCTAGGGCATAGCCTTGTCCTGTGGTAATTGCGGAGGTTCTGCTGGTAGATCGTGGATCTTTCCACTACAATCTCGTGTGCTTCGTCAAGGAGATCGACGGAGTCTTCGAGTGCGAGTGTTGATTCTACCTCGTTGTATGCTACTACCTATGGGGCTTTGTATCACACCTCTGCGGGTAGTACCGCCTCGGCACCATGTACCATGAAGAATGGAGTATAGCCTGTGGCGCTATTTGGAGTTGTGCGCAGGCTCCATAGTACTGATTGTAATTCCTCGGGCCAGCATCCAGCAGCTCTTTCGAGTGGATGGAGGAGCCTTTTCTTTATCCCACTGTAGACAAGGCCGTTGGCCTTTTTGACTTGACCGTTGGTCTGAGGGTGTGCCACTGAGGCGTAGCTGATGTTGATTCCCAGGTTTTCACAGAAACCCTGGAACTCGTTCGAGGTGAAGTTTGTCCCATTGTCCGTGATATGTGGCACCCCGAACCGGAAGACAATGGACTCGAAGAATTTGACAGCACTGGCTCCTGAATGATTTGTCACCGGCATGGCCTCAATCCACTTGGTGAATTTGTCATCCACGACGAGGCGGTAGATGTATCCTCCATGTGAGGATTTCTGGAGATTGTCGACCATGTCGAGTCCCTATTGCGTGAAGGGCCAGGCTACAACTATTGGCCTGAGCTCTACACCGGGTGCATGCAGTTTATCCGTGAATCGCTGGCAAGTGTTGCATCATTGGACAATATATTTGGCGTCGCACATTGCCGTTGGCAAGTAGAATCCAGCTCGTAGAGCTTTGGCGACGAGGGTGCGACTGCCGGCGTGGTGTCCGCAAGTGCCTTCGTGTATCTCGAGGAGGATGGCTCTTCCATCTCTATTGGAGACGCAACGCTGAAGGACTCCTATGATGTTGCACTTGTACAACTCGCTGCTAATAAGGGCGAAAGCCTTGGACTGTCTCACTATGTGACGCGCATCTGTCAGGTCATCTGGCAACCTTTTGCTGAGCAAGTATGTGATGTATGGTTGTGTCCAGGATGGCTTGATCATCATGACCTCCATGGGGCCTTTGAGTCCCGTATCTGTATCCATATCCTCGAGTATCTTTGGCTTGTTGGGTCGCGTATCCCCCAAGTCCTTTGACGTGCTGGCCTTATGCTCTGGAGTCTTTGGCTTGATGGAGCGCTCGCATATGCGCTCTAAAAATACTCCAGGTGGCACTAGGGCACAAGTGGAGCCAATGTTGGCGAGTATATCTGCTTCCTCATTGCTCTCGCGGCCGACGTGCCATAGTTTGCAGCCATCGAAGTCCCCTTCAAGTGCGTCATAGAGGTCGCGGTAGGCGATCATGTTGTCGCTCAGAGCATCGCACTTATTCATGGTTTGATTCACCACTAATTTGGAGTCGCCGTAGATGACGAGTCTCTTTGCGCCACAAGCTTTTGACATCCCGTGGAGTAAGGCTTTGTACTCAGCTTCGTTGTTGGAGGCCGTGAACTACATTCGCAGAATCTATCTCATTTTGTCACCTTGTGGCGATGTCGGGATGACACCTGCGCTAGCTCCCTCTTTATGTTTGCATCCATCGAAGTGCATTGTCCATAGATAGGACATGTATGACTTGTCAGGGAGCTGGCTTTCCATCCAGTGCACGAGGAAATCCGGGAGTACTTGCGACTTGATCGCGTCTCGCTTATCGTAGGTGATGTCTCGTGGAGACAGTTATATCCCCTAGAGCGCGACTCGTCCGGTGGCATCAGGGTTGTTGAGGATGTGCCCTAGCGGGGCGTTATTCACCATGATTATTGGGTGTTCCTGGAAGTAGTGGCGCAGTCGCCTGGCTGTCATGAAGACGCCGTATGCCAACTTCTGATAATGCGGGTACCGCTGCTTTGTTGGTGTGAGCACCTCGCTGAGATAGTTGACTGGGCGTTGCACCCCATGGACATTATTTTCTTCGGCTCGTTCCACCACGAGAAGTGCTAACCACCTGGTTGGTGGCGGAGATGTATAATAACAGTGGCTCCTTTTCTTGAGGTGTCACCAACACCGGCGAAGTGGACATGAGACACTTGAGGTCCTCGAATGCCTCTTGTGCTTCGCCTGTCCACTCGAATTTGTCAGCCTTGTGGAGGAGTTGGTAGAAGGGCAACGCCTTTTCACCCATTCGACTGATGAATCGGCTGAGCGCTACAATTCGTCCAGCTAGCTGCTGGACGCCTTTTATGTTCCTCGGCTTCTCCACGGCTAGTATAGCCTTTATTTTCTTCGAGTTGGCCTCGATCCCCCTTGCGGAGATGAGGTACCCGAGTAGTTGCCCAGATGGTACACCGTAGGCGCATTTGTCCGGTATCGGTCGAGGTTGTCAAAGGTTCGCGGAGATCATCGAGTAGTGAGGCTTCCTCCTTGGTTTTGACGATGATTTCATCGACTTAGACTTGAATGTTGCGGCCAAGCTGGCTCTTGAGGCTGGCCTGCATACACCGTTGGTAGTTGGCCTCTGCGTTTTTAGCCCGAAGGGCATTATTATGTAGTAGAAGACACCAAAGGGCGTGATGAACGGTTTTTTCTCGTTGTCCTCCTCCTTAATTCGGATATGGTGATAGCCTGAGTAGGCATCGAGAAAGCAGAGTCCCTCACATCCCGCAATGGAGTCGATTTATCTGGTCGATCCGTGGCAGCGGGAAGTGATCCTTCATGCAATGCTTGTTTAAGGAGGTGAAGTCCACGCACATCCACAGGATATTCGTGTATTTTTTAGGATTGAGCACATGGTTTTCTACCCAAGTGCTTTCCTTGATCTCGCATATGAAGTTAGCGTCGAGGAGTCTATTAACTTCCATATCGATTGCTTTTTCCCTTAGTTCCGACAGTCGTCGTATTTTCTGTTTGACTGACCTTGCTTCAGGATTTATATTGAGTGAGTGCTCGTCGAATTCCCTGGGAACTCTTGGCATGTCCTCTGGACACCAGGCGAAGATTTCCCAGCGCTCACGGTGGAATTCGACAAGCGCGAGTTCCTATGCAGGACTCAAGTTGTTGACGATGAGGGTCGTCTTGGTCGGGTCCGTTGGGTGGACCTGTATCGCCTTGGTGTGGATTGACGTGTCGAAGGATTGGTTAGGTGAGATTGGCTTGCTCAGAGGTGGTAGACTGTTGTCCGTCGACTCCTTCAACCTCGCCAGCTCCTCTTGCATGTTGAAATACTGGGAGATTCTGTCGAATTCCCTGTCATAGCTGTCGGACCTCTCGAAGCTTCCGTTGATTGTAATAATACCGTGTGGTCCTGGCGTGTTCATCTACAGGTAGGCGTAATGTGGTACCGCCATAAACCTCGCGAATGCGACACGTTTGAGGATGCAATTGTATTGCGAGGGCCAGTCGACGACTCCGAATTTGATGCGCTCTTGTTGAAAGTTTGCTAGCATTCTGAAGATGATGTCGAGACTGATCTTACCTGAGGGGTATATGCCCTTTCCTGAGACGATTCCGTGGAAAGTTTTGTCTGAAGCTTCCAGACATGATAGAGGAATTAGCATTGCACTCAAGGTACTTGCGAACATGAGGTTGATGCCGCTTCCTCCGTCCATGAAGACGCGACTCATTTCGAAGCCTCCAATTTGTGCCTCAAGCACCATGGGACAGTGGCCTGGGAGAGGTACTTGGCGCGGATGATCACACTTGTCGAAGGTGATGCAGGACTCGCTTCCACTAAGGTACTCAGTGGTGGAGGGCGGAGAGTTCATCGCGAGATTGACTTGGCGAGTGATTAATTTTTGTACCCGATTTGAGGGGCGTCCCTTTTGGTCATCCCCATGTTTCCCAGCGCTCGCGGGTATGGCTTTCCTCTGTGATTTTGGACTGGCGCAGCCATGGGTGGTGGTGGCCGGGGTGTTGGTGGCGGTGCTCCATGAGCCACAGCACACGGGGCAGCTCCATAGCCTTGTTTTATCGCGTCGCGATTCATCTGGGCTAGGCCTTCATGGAGCTTGAGGAACTCGTGGCAATCCTTTAAAAGGTGGTTGGATTTTTTCCAGGTGCCTGTCGATGTAGAAGTCTACGTAGCACGGTCTGTACAGCTTGTCCTGGATAGATGTTCCAGGTGCCTCATCGTGAGTGCGGCGTTGCCACACTTTCCTGGTTTTCCCGCTGTTGTGGTATCCACCGCTGTGGTATCCGCTGTTGTGGTTGTTGTCGTCGTGTTTGTCGGTGTAGCCAGCTGCGACCATGTCGACCTCCTCATAGTCCTCGTAACCGCGCATTCGATGTTTTCCTCAGTGATGGCGTCTGCGTCCGAGGTCGTCATCATCATCGGAATGAACACGGTTTTTTACCGGGTCCTCTCCATCGCCCCACCTGTTCGCGATCTCCATCAGGTGGTCGAATGTTTTGGGCTTCGAGTGACCCTACTCCTCCCTGAGTTCTGTGCAGCGCACGCCGCCATTGAACGCGTCGATTGCGCGATCCTTGGAGATGTCCTCTGTAGAGTTTTTGATGATGGACCATCTCTAGATGTATGAGCGCAGCAACTCGCCAGTCTTCTGGTAGTAGCCTCTTAATTCTTCGATTGATGCGGGGCTTTTATAAGTTCCCTTAAAGTTTCGAACGAAGATGTAGACTAGCTCTTCCCAGCTACAAATCGATCCGCATGGGAGGTTGTTGAGCCACGCACGAGCGGCACCTTGCAGTTGTAGCTGGAGGCATTTCATTGTCGTGCTTGTGGTTCCGCCGTGGAGCCTGACAGAGGAAATGTGATCCTCCAGTCAGAACTTCGGGTTCTGCAGGCCGTCGAGCTTTGGGTTCTCCGTTGGGAGTTTGAACCCCTTTGGCATTCGCTTCTATCGGATAGCTCTGCTGAAGCAGCTGGCACCATAGAGCTCTATCCCATCGTCTTCTAAGTCAGTCGAACGGGCATGCCTCGCGCGCATTCTGTTGACCATGCGCTACGTGATGTTGTTGCGCGCATCGTAGTCGTAGTTATGTCACTGTGAGTGGCGTCGTCGTGACAAGTCGTGGTTGTCATCGCTGGAGGAGGGTGAAGAGTAGCGTTTGGCCAGAGCCTTGTTTTTCTTCGGCTTGGACGCTGGATCCTTGATGAGGGCAGCTTCGACTAGCCCTAGGCCCACGATCGTAGATCGGTGTATGGCAGCCCGTGGGTCCCTAGCCGATGGCTGGTTGTTGAGCAGGTACATGGTGGCCACAGTCACTGCAGCCCGTGGCGTTTTCGGGAGCACATTGCCCTATGTATCCACCATCATAGATGAGAAGTTGAGGACTCGCGCGGCCTCTTCTCGCTCCTTATCGGTGAGATGAGCCAGTTGAGAGCGTCTCTCGGAGGATCCTCCCATGGAGGAGAGTTGAGCTCGCCGAAGGCTCGATTCATCCGCCGCCTTCTTGCACGCATCGAGCTGGGCGATTACTTGTTGTTGCGCTTGAATTCTTCCTTGAGCAGCCAGTGGTAACCCATCAGCATGTCCTGTGATGAGTTTGGCGACAAGGGGTTGCCCCGCAGGGCTTCCCGGCAGCAAGCCCACTCGGCATCATTAAGCTTGATCAGCGCGCACTCTTGGGTATGCTCATTTGCAGTGAGATGCGGATGACCTTCTACTCCATTGCTGGTGGGTATTATCCATTGGAGGGACCACCGTTTGCGACTGGGATGCCACCGCTAGTACCGGTGTTGTCCCGAGTGTCGCCGTTCTCGCCTGTGTTGACGACGGCGCACATGTAGTGTTTGGGAAGCTATCGCTTTGTCAGCTTTTAGATCCGGAGCCATAGACTCTATCCTCTATGGCTAGATCGCGACTACTGTTGTTTTTCGTATTCCTGACTATTGAAGGGGCGTTGAGTTCGTTCAGGGTGCCGATCGGTGGTGGAGACCACGATGTTGGTGCTATCGCGGGAACCTTCGGCTGGTCAGGGAGGCGAAGTGTACCCAGCTAACCAACTTGGAAGTGTAAGCTCCCGATTGCTAGGCCGATCTCATCACCCACAGACTCGAAATCCTATTCATCTAGAATGACAGACATCACAAGACTACTGTACCAATCAGGAGTGGCACAAACTCTTGTAGACTTGCGAACCGCAGGAGTTTCAATGTTGTTATTTTGATCATCATCATTGGGCTCTTCTTCCATGTTGGAGAGCGGTTTCAGAACATCTTCCGTTGCGCTGCTCAGAATTTGGAGAGAAGGGTCAACAACTTCATCTAACTCAATTCCTTCCACTAACTCCTTTAGCAAGAAACTCTTTCTCGAGAAAGGTGCCGGCTTTCGCGACAACCATTTTTCCTTCAGCCTAGTTGTAGAAAGTATACCCAACAATTTCCCTTGGGTATCCCACAAAGATACATTTTTCTGATTTGGGTTCGAGTTTGTTAGGATGTAGTTTCTTGACGTAAGCCTCACATCCCCAAACTTTCAGAAATGACAACATTGGCTTCTTGCCATACCATATCTCATATGGGGTTGTCTCCACGGATTTGGACAGTTCTCAGTTTAAAATAAAACCGGCGGTTTCTAACGCATATCCCCAAAATGATACGAACAAATCAGCCAAAGACATCATGGACTGCACACTATCCAATAGGGTACGATTATGTCATTCTGACACACCATTACGATGTGGTGTTCCGGCTGGCGTAAGCTGTGGGATAATCCCATGGTTCTTTAAGCGCATGTTAAACTCATAACTCAAATACTCGCCTCCTCGATGCGATCGAAGATGCTCAATTCTCTTGTTAAGTTGATTCTCTACCTCCTTCTGAAATTCCTTGAACTTTTCAAAGGTTTCAGACTTGTGTTTCATTAAGTAGATATATCCATATCTAATCAAATCGTTAGTAAAGGTAACAAGATAACGATAACCATTGCGCGTTGAGACACTCATTGGTCCACATACATCTGTATGTATGATTCCAGTAGGTTTGCAGCTCTCTCCATTGTACCGGAGAAGGGTGTCCTAGTCATCTTGCCCATAAGGCATGGATCACATGTATCAAGAGATTCGAAATCCAATGATCCAAGAAGTCCTTCTGAATGAAGCTTCTTCATGCACTTCACGCTAATGTGACCAAGACAGGAATGCCATATAATCATGGAATTATCATCATTATGCTTACAACGTTTAGCATCGATATTATGGATGTGAGTATTGCAATCAAGATCTAGTAAGCATAAACCATTACTCACAGGCACATGAACATAGAAAATGTCATCCATATAAATAGAACAACCACTTGTTCCAGATTTAAACGAATAACGATCTTGCAACAAGCAAGATCGACTTACAATATTCATACTCAATGCGGGTACATAGTAGCATTTATTCAAAACTAGAACCAATCCTGACGGCAGGTGTAGAGGTAACGTGCCGATGACCACCACATCGACTTTCGTGCCACTGCCGACAGACATCATCACCTCGTCCTTCCCCAGCCGTCTCTTACTCCGTAACTCCTGCTGAGATTACATATGTGGGAAACAGAATCGGTATCAAATACCCAGGTGTTGCTCCTGGCATTGGTAAGGAACACATCTATAACATGTATATCACATATAGCTGTCTTTGGCGGCTATCTTGCCGGCTTTCTTGTCCTCAAAGTACTTCAGGCAATTGCGTTTCTAGTGCTCGTCCCCTTTGTAGTAATAACACGTGTTTCTAGACCTAGGGTCAGGCCTTGTAACCTTAAGAGGAGTTGGCAACCGGTTTACCATCCTTCTTTGGCTTATTTCCCTTGCCCTTTTGCCCTGACCTTTTAAAGTTAGTGGTTTTATTGACCATCAACATCATGTGCTCTTTCTTGATTTCTACCTCAGCAGTTTTGAGCATGGCGAACACTTTAGCAAGGGTCTTAGTCATCCCTTGCATGTTGTAGTTGATCACAAAGCTCTTGTAGCTAGGGGCAGCAAGTGCAACACCCTTATCAATCGCAAGCTCTTCCAGGATTCTGCAATCCACAGCATTCAAGTGCTTAACATAGGCAGACATTTAGACTATGTGCTCACAAATATTGTTGTGCTCTTCCATCTTGGCAGAGAAGAAGAGCTCGAAAGCATCATACCTCTCTGCCCGAGCCTGTGGAGGAAAGACAGCCTTTAGATCTTAAATGATCTCAAAAGCATTCATCTTCTCAAAAAGCTTTTGAAGCTCTAGCTCCATGGCATAGAGGATTCCACTTTTGCTGAGGGAGAAATCATCCGCCTTGGACTGCCGGACATTCTTTTTTGTCCTGGGAGGCGGAATCTGCAGGCTTAGCTGGAAGCTCAGCCTCGATGATATTAGTCAAGTTGTAGGGGACTAGGAGGATCCTAAGATTGCGGAACCATGCGTTGAAGTTGGTTCCATCATTTTTCAGCTTGTCCTTCTCGTGGAAAGTGCTAAGGTTAAAGGTGGGTGGGCGAGACATCTACAATGGTTTTGCAAAGTGTTTAGACCATGTTCATATAATGAGTTAAATTTTTAATTCATGTTGCTAAACTAAAACAAAAGAACTCCCACTCAAACGAACATCCCTCTATTCGTTTCAGTGATCACATGATCCTAATCCACTACACCACCCCAGATCGTCACGGCCGGCAATGCAGTTTCAAAGCTGTACATTCCCCAATGTTGATCACATCAACTATGTGATTCATGCTCGACCTTTCGGTCTCTTGTATTCTGAGGCCATGTCTACACATGCTAGGCTTGCTAGTTCTAACGTGTGTGTATCTGCAGTGCAACATGGCTTACACCCACCGTATGCGAATGAAGATATGTCTGACACCCGATCGTCATGGCCTGCCTCATAACGGAGAACTTTCTTGGTGGTGCACACACAAGGGGAAAACTAAGACTATAATTCTGTGAGGGATTATCCTATTATGCTACCAGCGTATATACTATCATACTAGCATAATAAGATGCACACAAAGATACTTCATAAAGTAAAGTGTCATGACATGGTTGCAGCATCTTGATCACCATCGAGAGCTCCAATGGAAGTTTCACAAACTTGTCATTACCATGTCACAATGCTAGCCCCTATGAAAATCAAAGATAGAGTCCTCTATATTATCTATTGCATGTTTTACGTGGCTTTAGGGCTTTCGCGGTAGAACCCCTTCCCACCTACGAACGTAGATCCACAACATGGATTCAATGATTGCCGTTTTACTTCCCTTTTCAGGACCCTCCAATGTTGATGCCATATCAACTACCGTAGAGAGAAAGACACCCCCTAAGCCACTTAATCTGTGGACCAGTCTCGTGAATCACCACGTGAGGTCGGTTGGGGGCCGCTTCATCAAATAGTGCTGCTATGTGAACAAGAACATAAAAGAGGGTAGAAACTAGAGCATCAGTACCCACATATTTCTATGTGTTCTATCCGTACCACATGTCTACCCATAGACCCGCTCTGATACCACTGTTTGGTTCCGTAGCAGAAAACAAAAAATTCTAACTATGCGAACACTAATACTAGGATCTATACTATGTAGACACGAGCAACGAAAAGAGAGAGATGGTATTCCTACCCTTGAAGACCGAGGCATGCCTTACGCATGAAGGCGTATGTTGATGAAGCCGATCATCTCCAAGTACCCCTAGTGTGATGCCTCCAAAGTAGTACACATGTCCGGTGTAGGCGACGTCTCCCGATGTCAACACCCGGATTTTTAATCCCAGATGCCTGTTATGCCATACACCGCAATCCCAGGATTACCATTTTTGCGGGACATAATAGATTGGATATCATAGTAAATCATCCATTACAAACCATAATAAGGTCTTGAACAAATAAAGGATCTCATGATCCAGTCTTAATACAAACAAGCAGCGGAAAAATAAGAGTAGCGGTGGACTCCATCTTCAGTGTCACAGGCAATGCTGACGATGGGAGATGATCCTAGTTGTCGTAGTCGTCCTGTTGTCCATCTTCCTGATAGTCCTCCTCATAGTCTGGCCATGGGAATAGCCAGGGACAAATCCATGAGTACTCTTTAAGTACTCGCAAACTATCACTAACAAGTAAGGTAGTTCTAGTAGGAATGCTAAGCTCTAAGTTTATTTGCAAAAAGCCAGATTTATCTAAACTGAGTTCAGAAGCAAAGAAAGTTAACTTAAATGTTCTAAATCACCTAAGTTGGGAACCTAGTTTTCATAGTCACAACCCTGTTGTGGTCAAGTCAAAATCATAGATCACTTCACAAGTCATTTTGAAAACATCTGACAATGGAACAGTATGGCCACTCCAACTGTCCATGACCGCGGACGCAGCTATTCAAATAGTTTGACACTCTGCAGAGGTGGTACACTTTCACCACAAAATTCGATACATCCGTCAGGGATAACCCTGAATCATCATACTTACTATGTGGATAATCAATCATAACATTTCCTTTACACACTCTAATATAAGCACCTCTCCTATGAGCTTGGCCTCCCAGCCATGGCCATCTGCCATCCTAGGCACTGCATAGGTGGACATCATCAAGGGGTAGCCTCAGCTCAAACCTCTTCCGCGAGGGAACCCATACTAATGCATATAAACTTCTGGCTAAGCGTTACCCAGTTCAGGTATTGTGGTTGTACGGTAAAATTGGAATGGTATCGCATCCGAACCCAACCATCAGTTTTTATAAAGGGTTAACGCTCATGCCTCAACATTTTTATCATCAAATCCATTTGTGTTTCTCAACACATGTCAAAACATTTCAATAGAATGAAGCATCATTCCAAGGTTTTCATAATCATTTTCACCATGTATTCCCATCTAAAGTGATCAAGTTTTAATGCTTAGCACTAGCCACTAAGTTAAGAGTGTTCACTAATGAGGGATGCTAATCTCAATCTCATGCCTTAGAATGACATCTAGTATAGGCCTAGTTTTATACTCTTTATGCTATCTATACTATCTTTCCAAATCCTCACAAGGCAGTAATAAAAATTAAAGAACTTTGGTAAAGTAAAAGAGGTAAAGCTTGCAAGTAAAACTTGAGATGGGTAATAATCAAAATGTATAACCAAGCATGCCTAATGCATCTTGCTTAGGTTAACTTGCATCTAGTGATGGCTTGCAAGTATTAGCTTGGCAATAATAGCTTGCATACTTAAGACACTTGCAAGTGTTAACTTGCCTTGATTGGTGTAGTGATTGAAGTTTTCTTCGTCTTCTTTGCGGTAGAACTCCTCCTCCTCGTAGACTTGGTCGGTACTATCGTCTATAAATGAATACGGGGTACACAATCACCAAACCATACTTAACTAAGTCTAATTAGCACACTAAGGTTCAAACTTGATGATCTAGCCTCATCACACTCAACACAAGATTTAAAGAACTAGTTTCATTTATTTTATTTGAGAAAAGTAATTTCTACTCATTGAAATTAATTAAGATTTAATATTCTCCAATTAAAATATGGGATCATGTGGACACATGTCATCACCACATATTCTAATACATGGGAATGTGATTTAAAGGGTTGGTTACATTTTATAAAGTTTAAGATTATCATTAAATGATTTAAAGTGACTACCTATATAGCATTATTTTGGTACTAGTCCAAAATCACTACATGCAAACCTAAATATTATTACATATTCAGATTGGTATCGTCAAATATGATTTTTGAGAGTTGGAATCAACTCGAAATCTATTATGGTTGATTTTTGAAAAATGTTTGAAGTTGCAAAAGTCTCTGTTTTGTTATTTTTACTATAGATTTTCTCTAACTCCAAATGATTTAAATCAAACGGTCTTGGATAGATATTTTAGTTATCTTTCTAACAAAATTTTAATAATGCAATTTGGATAAGTTAAACTCTCAGAATTCATTTTTTAATAAGTGGACAGAATATGATTTCAACTAAATCGGAAAATCACTGATTTGAATCTTTGGGCCAGGGCGGGAAAGCTAACGGGCCGGCCAAGTGGCACTCCTGAAGGAGTTATGCCCTAGAGGCAAATAATAAAGTGTATTATTTGATATACCTCCTATATGTTCATAATACGTTTCATACTGAGCTATAACTGTGTTAATACGAAACGTTAATACACATGTGGTATGTAAACATACCGTGTCTCTAGTTACCTCTAGTGAACTAGTTCACTGGTCATGAGGATGGTCTATGTTTCAAGACCATGGGCATTTATGCCAACTAACAATGAGGTCATGTTATTAGTTAAATAACATGATAGACAAACATCCGACCGTTATATCGTAATGAGATCTAGTTACATGTTCACCATTGATGATAAAACACAGAGAACCTCGCAACCTGATCCTTTGACTGTGAGGTAATGCAAATCACCATTCTGAAAGAAGCTTAGATGGTTATCAAGAATCATCTCGTAACAGGGTGATCAAAAAGGTGCCACTCAGGTTTTCCGAAGGAATGCGTAGAGGAGTACATATGAAGACCAGGATTTGTCTAGACTGTGTAACGGACAGATACATGTGGCCATCTCGGTGAAATTGCATTAATGAAGCTTGCAAGCATGTGACTAGGTCACGGAATGCAATGACATGATAACGAGAAAAACAAGTTCATCGGTAACGAGATCGAACTAAGGTATGCAGATACCGAAGATCAAGTATCGGATGAATTAGGTATCGTATGACAAAGGGAATGGGGAACGACTATCTCACGGTTCGAGCGATTGTATTCGTGAAACGCACGGGGGTCACATGGCCATCCAGGTCCCTCTGTTGATCATTGATATGAGAATGGTCTCTATCATGTCCGGAGTGTTTCCGAACCGAAGGATGCCATGCTTAAGGGTGTGGACGCTTAGGGTAGATGAGGTATCGTATGAGAAATAGAGAGAGAGAAACCGGAATAGTTTCGGTAACCTCTGATGGAGATCGGAAGGGGTCCGGAAGATGTTCCGGAGTGAAGGAATAATATAATATGTGTATTTGAATGTTAATTGGAGAATTAATATTAAATATATTTTTTATTTTATTTTAAAAGGCACTATATTGCTAATGGGCCTCACCGAGGGGAGGCCCAAGTGGGCAAGGCGCCTAAGGGGTGGGGGCCAGCCGGCCTAGGGCTAATGGGCCACCCAACTAGGGCCCACCTAGGGCTGGCGGCTGCCCCAAGGTGGCCAGCGGGTGTGGGCATTAGTCCCACACCGCCTGGCCCCTGGGTGGTGCGCCCCCCTCCTACTATATAAAGGAGTCCCCCCTCCCCTTGGAAGACACCCATTCCTCTCATTCTCGCTCTCTCTTCTACTAAGGACTTCCCCGTAATATTTGGGAGGACCTCGTGGTTGAGTTCTCCACCTTCACACTACCATCGTGTGATCGGCGATCCGGCATCTACTTCTTCCGCTGCTCGGCTGGATCGGAGCCCGGTTGACGTCCACTACACCGAACGTGTGACGAACTTCGGAGACACCACACTTGGGGTGCTGCTCGTCTTCGTCAATATACGCCTTCATGTGTAAGGCGTGCCTCTCTCTACAAAGGTATGAATATTGTATTCCTTCTCCGTTACTTATGTCCACATAGTATAGATCATGGTATTAGTGTTCGAGTAGATAGAAATTTTTTGTTTTCTGCTACGGAACCCTTCAGTGGTATCAGAGCGGGTCTATGGGTAGACATGTCGTACGGATATAACACATAGCAATATGTGGGCATTGATTCTCTAGTTGCTACCCTCTTTAGTATTATTGTTCATATCACAGCACTGTTTGATGAAGCGGCCCCCAACCGACCTCACGTGGTGATTCACGAGACTGGTCCACAAATCAAAGTGGCTTAGGGGGTGTCTGTCTCTCTGCAGTAGTTGATATGGCATTAACACTGGAGGTCCCTGAAAAGGGAAGAAGAACGGCAATCATGGAATCCATGTTGTGGCTCGACGTTCGTAGGTGGTAAAGGGTTCTACTGCGAAAGCCCTAAAGCCGCATAAAACATGCAATAGTTAATATAGAAGCGTCTATCTTCGTTATTGCATAGGGGCAAGTATTGTATCATGGCAATGACAAGTTTGTGAAACTCTCATTGAAGCTATTGATGATGATCACAAAGCTATAACCATGTCATAACACTTCACTTTAGAAGTATTACTTATTGTGCTAGTATACTTACTAGACGGTAGCATAATAAGATAATCCCTCATACTATTCCAGTTATCGTATTCCCCTTGTGTGTGCACCACCAAGAAAGTTCTTCGGTATGAGGCAATCCAGGGTGACAGGCCTGGGTGTTAGACATATCTATGTTCACATACAGTGGGTGTAAGCCATGTTGCACTGCAAATACACATGAGTTAGGACTGGCGAGCCTAGCACGCTAGAGAAGCGTGGCCTCGGAATACAAGAGACCGAAAGGTCGAGCATGAATCACATGGTTGATGTGATCGACATTAGGGAATGTCCACCTTTTATACTGCACTGATGGCCGTGACAATCGGGGGAGGTGCAGAGGATAGGGATCATGTGATCACTGAACGAGTAGAGGGATGTTCGTTTAAGTGGGAGTTCTTTTAGTTAATACTCGAACTCATTATTATGAACATAGTCTAAATACTTTGAAAATTCCTTTGTAGATGTCTTGCCCACCCACCTTCAACCTTAGCACTTTCCTCGAGAAGGACAAGCTGAAAACTGATGGAACCAACTTCACCGCATGGTTCCGCATTCTTAGGATCCTCCTAGTCCCCTACAAGTTGACTTATGTCATCGAGGTTGAGCTTCTGGCTAAGCCTACAGATTCTGCCTCTGAGGACGAAAAGAATGTCTGGCAGTCCAAGGCGGATGATTTCTCCCTCATCCAGAGTGGAATGCTCTATGCCATGGAGCCGGAGCTTCAAAAGCGTTTTGTGAAGATGAATGCTTTTGAGATCATTGAGGATCTCAAGGCTGTCTTTGCTCCACAGGCTCGTGTAGAGAGGTATGATGCTTCCGAGCTCTTCTTCTCTGCTAAAATGGAAGAGCACATCAGTATTAGTGAGCACGTGGTCAAAATGTCTAGCTACGTTAAACGCTTAAACGCCCCGGATTGCAAAATCCCGGAGGAACTCGCTATAGATATGGTGTTGCATTCACTGCCCCCTAGCTACAAGGGTTTTGTGATCAACTACAACATGCAAGGGATGACTAAGACCCTTGCTGAGGTGTTCACCATGCTCAAAACTGTTGAGGTTGAATCAAGAAGGAACACACGGTGTTGATGGTCAACAAGACCACCAACTTTAAGAAACCGGGGCAAAAGGGAAAAGGCAAGAGCAAGAAGCCTAAGAGGGATGGCAAGTTTGTTGCCACCACCTCAAAGGCTGCCAAGCCTGGCCCTAAGCCCGGCACTTCGTGCTTCTACTGCAAAGGGGATGGGCACTGGAAACACAACTGCCCCAAATACCTTGAAGACAAGCGAGCTGGCAAGATAGCCATTCTGGACAAAGGTATATATGATATACATGTTATTGATGTATTCCTTACAAGCGCCAGGAGTAACACCTGGGTATTTGATACCGGATCTGTTGCTCACATTTGTAACTCTCAGCAGGACCTGCAGAGTAGGAGGCGCCTGAGGAAGGACGAGGTGACGATGCGCGTCGGCAATGGCTCGAAGGTCGAAGTGATGGCCGTCGGCACCCTGCATCTATGTCTACCGTCGGGATTATTCTTGATTTTGAATAAATGTTATTATGTACCCGCACTGAGTATGAATATTGTGAGTGGGTCTTGCTTGTTGCAAGACCATTATTCGTTTAAATCAGGAACAAATGGTTGTTAAATTTATATGAATGATGTTTTCTATGTTCATGCACCTGTATGTGATGGTTTATTCTTACTTGATCTTGATTGTGATACACACATCCATAGTGTTGATGCTAAACGTTGTAAGCACAATGACGATAATTCCAGGTACATATGGCATTGCCGTCTTGGTCATATTGGCGTAAAGCGCATGAAGAAGCTTCATTCAGAAGGGCTTCTTGGATCATTGGACTTTGAATCCCTTGATACATGTGAGCCATGCCTCATGGGCAAGATGACCAGGACACCATTCTCCGGTATAATGGAGAGAGCCGTAGACCTACTTGGGATCATACATACGGATGTATGTGGACCAATGAGTGTCTCAACCCGCAATGGTTATCGTTACTTTGTTACCTTTACTGATGACTTGAGCAGATATGGATATATCTACTTGATGAAGCACAAGTCTGAAACCTTTGAAAAGTTCAAGGAATTTCAGAAAGAGGTAGAGAATACTCTTAATAAGAAAATCAAGCACCTTCGATCGGATCGAGGAGGCGAGTATTTGAGTTATGAGTTTAACATGCACTTAAAGGACTGTGGGATTGTACCACAGCTTACGCCAGCCGGGACACCACAACGTAATGGTGTGTCGGAACGTCGTAACCGAACCCTATTGGATAGTGTACGGTCCATGATGTCTTTAACTGATTTGTCTGTGTATTTTTGGGGATACGCGTAGAAACCGCCGCTTTTATTTTAAACAGAGCACCGTCCAAATCCGTGGAGACAACCCCATATGAGATGTGGCATGGTAAGAAGCCATTGTTGTCATTTCTGATAGTTTGGGGTTGTGAGGCTTATGTTAAGAAACTGCAGACTGACAAACTCGAACCTAAATCGGAAAAATGTATCTTTGTAGGATACCCGAGGGAAACCATTGGGTATACCTTCTACAACCAAGCCGAAGGAAAAACGTTTGTTGCGAAAAATGGCACCTTTCTCGAAAAGGAGTTTCTTGCAAAGGGTGTAAGTGGAAGGAAAATAGAGTTAGATGAAATTGTTGACCCTTCTCTCCGTATTCCGAGTGGCGCAACGGAAACTATTCCGAAACCACTCTCCAACATGGAGGAAGAGCCCATTGATGCTGATCAAAACAATGACATCGAAACTCCTGAGGTTCGCAGGTCTACAAGGGTTCGTGCCACTCTAGATTGGTACAGTAGCCTTGTAATGTTTGTCATCTTAGATGATCAGGAAGAACCTGCAAACTACAAAGAAGCTATGGATAGTGCTGACTCCGAGAAATGGCTAGAAGCCATGAAATCCGAAATAGGGTCCATGCATGAAAACCAAGTTTGGACCTTGGTGGATCTTCTAGAGGGTCATAAGGCCGTGGAAAATAAATGGATCTTTAAGAAAAAGACAGATGCGAATGGTAATGTAACCATTCACAAAGCTCGACTTGTCGCAAAGGGTTTTCGACAAATTCAAGGAGTTGACTACGATGAGACTTACTCTCCCGTAGTGATGCTTAAGGCTGTTAGGATTTTAATAGCAATTGCTGCACATTTCGACTATGAAATTTGGCAGATGGATGTCAAGACCGCCTTCCTCAATGGTCACATTGATGAAGAGTTGTATATGATGCAACCAGAAGGTTTTGTTGATCCTAAGGATGTTGGAAAGGTGTGCAAGCTCCAACGGTCCATTTATGGGTTGAAGCAAGCATCTCGGAGCTAGAACCAATGTTTTAATCAAGTGATCAAAAGTTTTGGATTTATCCAGAACCAACAAGAGTTCTGTGTTTACAAGAAAGCGAGTGGGACCTCGGTAGTTTTCTTAGTAGTATATGTGGATGACATATTACTCATGGGAAACGATGTGGATCTTATGAATAGCGTGAAAGCGTATTTGAGCAACCAATCTTCCATGAAGGATCTAGGTGAAGCTGCATACATATTAGGAATCAAGATCTATAGAGATAGATCAATACACCTAATAGCATTAAGTCAGAATACTTACATAGATAAGATTTTGAAGAGGTTCAAAATGGAAAACACCAAGAGGGGTTTTACACCTATGATGAAGAATTGCAACTTGAGTGTGACTCAATGTCCTGTAACAGACAATGATAGAGAAAAGATTTCTAACATCCCCTATGCTTCTGCAATAGGATCTATCATGTATGCAATGCTTAGTACCCGACCTAATGTGGCATTGGCTCTTAGTTTGACGAGCCGATATCAGAGTAATCCAGGACCGGATCACTGGACAGCTGTGAAAAATATCCTAAAGTATCTGAGAAGAACAAGGGATATGTTCCTAATCTATGGAGGAAATGATGAAGCTCTAAATGTAACAGGTTACGTAGATGCGAGTTGGAATTCAGATCATGATGACTCTAAGTCTCAAACAGGATTTGTTTTCTTGGTGAATGGTGGGGTCGTAAGCTGGAAAAGCAAGAAGCAGCCAGTGGTGGCACAATCTTCAATGGAGTCTGAATACATTGCTGAAGCAGATGCAGCAAATGAAGCTGTTTGGCTAAGGAATTTCATCATCAAACTAGGATTTTTTTCCCAACGCACAAGACCCCGTGACAATCTATTGTGATAACACGGGAGCTATTGCAAATGCAAGGGAACCAAGAACTCATTCCACAGCCAAACACATCAAGATTAGATTTCACGTCATCCGACAGATTGTTGAAGAAGGTGAAGTCAAGATTTGCAAAGTAGATACGGAGCTGAATGTAGCAGATCCTTTGACTAAAGCTCTCCAACATGACAAGCACGAACAACATCGAGATTCCATTGGTGTTAGGTTCCTGCCTATTGTAAACTAGTTTTGGTATACTCTAGTGCAAGTGGGAGACTGAAGGAGTTATGCCCTAGAGGCAAATAATAAAGTGTATTATTTGATATACCTCCTGTATGTTCATAATACATTTCATATTGTGCTATAACTATGTTAATACGAAATGTTAATACACGTGTGGTATGTAAACAAACCGTGTCTCTAGTTACCTCTAGTGAACTAGTTCATTGGTCATGAGGATGGTCTATGTTTCAAGACCATGGGAATTTATGCCAACTGACAATGAGGTCATGTTATTAGTTAAATAACATGATAGACAAACATCCGACTATTATATCGTAATGAGATCTAGATACATGTTCACCATTGATGATAAAACACAGAGAACCTCGCAACCTGATCCTTTGACTGTGACGTAATGCAAATCACCATTTTGGAAGAAGCTTAGATGGTTATCAACAATCATCTCATAACAGGGTGATCAAAAAGGTGCCACTCAGGTTTTTCGAAGGAATGCGTAGAGGAGTACATATCAAGACCAGGATTTGTCTAGTCTGTGTAATAGATAGATACATATGGCCATCTCGGTGACATTGCATTAATGAAGCTTGCAAGCATGTGACTAGGTCACGGAAAGCAATGACATGATAACGAGAAAAACAAGTTCATCGGTAACGAGATCGAACTAAGTTATGCAGATACCAAAGATCAAGTCTCAGATGAATTAGGTATCGTATGACAAAGGGAATGGGGAATGACTATCTCATGGTTCGAGCGATTGTATTCGTGAAACGCACGGGGGTCACATGGCCATCCAGGTCCCTCTGTTGATCATTGATATGAGAATGGTCTCTATCATGTCCGGAGTGTTTCCGAACCGAAGGATGTCACGCTTAAGGGTGGGGACGCTTAGGGTAGATGAGGTATCGTATGAGAAATAGAGAGAGAGAAACCGGAATAGTTTCGGTAACCTCCGATGGAGATCGGAAGGGGTCCGGAAGATGTTCCGGAGTGAAGGAATAATATAATATGTGTATTTGAATGTTAATTGGAGAATTAATATTAAATATATATTTTATTTTATTTTAAAAGGCACTATATTGCTAATGGGCCTCACCCGAGGGGAGGCCCAAGTGGGCAAGGCGCCTAAGGGGTGGGGTCAGCCGGCCTAGGGCTAATGGGCCACCCGAGTGGGGCCCACCTAGGGCCGGCGGCTGCCCCAAGGTGGCCGGCGGGTGTGGGCATTAGTCCCACACCGCCTGGCCCCTGGGTGGTGCGCCCCCCTCCTACTATATAAAGGGGTCCCTCCTCCCCTTGGAAGACACCCATTCCTCTCATTCTCTCTCTCTCTCTTCTACTGAGGACTTCCCCGTAATATTGGGGAAGACCTCGTGGTTGAGTTCTCCACCTTCACACTACCGTCGTGTGATCGGCGATCCGGCATCTACTTCTTCCACTGCTCGGCTGGATCGGAGCCCGGTTGACGTCCACTACACAAGACGTGTGACGAACTTTGAAGGCACCACACTTGGGGTGCTGCTCGTCTACATCAATATACGCCTTCCTGCGTAAGGCGTGCCTCTCTCTGCAAAGGTATGAATACTGTATTCCTTCTCCGTTACTTATGTCTACATAGTATAGATCCTGGTATTTGGGTTCGAGTCGATAGAATTTTTTTGTTTTCTGCTACGGAACCCTTCAACTCCGAAGTGTAGCGGGTTGCTGATAGCACGGACCCACTAGTCAGTGACTTATCTAACGTGAACCGATATCTTTCAACTAGAACCCTACCTAAATCTAATCCAACGGCTGAGGGCCGTCGTCGAGGAAGAACAGCTCTGGCGAGGCCTGAACCCTAACACGGCGATGGGGGTCTATCGGGGATCACCTGGGCTCTAACTAGGCTCGGCGACGGGGGCAAACGGCGTGGTAGACGACAGCGAAGCGAGGTGCGGTCACGGCGAGGCTTGGGGTGGTCGCAATCGAGGACGTCCTTCTCCTCCAGCAGGGGTGGACTTCGGTGCAATTCCGGCACGGTGGTGCTCGCCTTGCTCCGAGAAGGGGTGTGGGAGGCTTAGTGGTGAGTGTGGAGTCGAGGGGTGTGAGGAATGGAGGCTAGGGTGGTCTCCTTTTATAGCTCGACAATGGGACCGAGCGGTACGGGCTGGCATCTCCGGCAAGGGCGGCACAAAGAGCTAAGGGTATGGCGGGGGTAGGTGGACGGTGTGGTGTCTCCTGGTGGTTCTCACGGACTTAATGGCATGGCATGGGGCGGTGTGTAACGGTCGGGCGCGTGCGGCGCTCTGGGCAGAGGCAGTGGTGTTTGTGGCGGCGCACGGGAGCTACGGGTCGCGTGGCGGCAAACGGGGGTGTCTGCCAGGGTGGCGTGATCATGGTGAGGCTGCGAGTGCGCGGTGAGGGCAAGGCGCGAGCTGGCGGGGCTGGTCGGGCACGGCGCACTGGCGCGCTCTAGACACGACATAGAGAGATGGTGCACGTGGTGCTAGTGTGGTCCAGGGCTGGGCTTCGACCGTGGGGTGGACATAGGGTGGCGGTAGGTGCTCGCATGTCTGGTGCGCGTCTGGGGCGAGGCTGGCGTGGCTCCTGGCGAGCTGCCCACTGTCGGCCGGCCATGACCCGGAACGGGCAGCGCTCCACTGTGCTAGTTGCTGAGGGTGAAGTTGGTCTAGGGTTGGGTTAGGCTTAGAGGGGACAGGGTTAAATTGGAGACAAAATGGTCGATGATCATTGTATGAAACAGTGAAGCTAGTCTAGTGTTTATTCTGTGCCTGCCAAATGTTTGATGAAATGGCCGCATGAAGATTATTTTTGAATTTTTGATTCAAACTTTTTGTGTGAACTTGACTTAATCTTGGGGGACTAGGTTTGCTTGGATAGGTCAAGGTGAATTCATTTGACGTGTTTTTGAAAAAGTGTGATTATCTCATATGAATTGGATTCAATTTTCAAATGTTCTTTAAATGGCTTTGCTACATGTTTTTGTAAGTTTGTAAAGTGGGCCTTGATACATCTTTACTTGGTCTAGCAAGGGGTGAAAAGAGATAGAAATGTTTCTGTTAGAATTCTTCTTCTAGAAACACCTAAAGCGGCCTAGTGGTTTAAAATTGTCAAAATGACCATTTGCTTTATTTAATCTTATTTGATTTCTATCTCCTTGGATTTTCTTTGTAAATGGTCTAGATGATGTGGCATTCACCTTTAAACCATTTCACAACATTTAGAACAATCAAGCATGGCATATACACTCAATTCTACACTAATACAAACACACATGCATTCATATGCCTTTTTCTTAATAAAAGTTTTTGTTAACCCTAAATTGGGTGATTAGGAACTTGATAACCTTGATTAAAGATTTGGGGTGTTACAAACCTTCCCCCCTTAAACAAAATCTCATCCTGAGATTTAAGAAAAACTATGAACTAAAGAGGTCTGGAAACTCAGCCTAATGTACTCTTCTCGCTCCTAGGTAGCTTCTTCTTCGGTATGGTTGCTCCATTGAATCTTGAGAAACTTGATACTCCGGGTCCTGGTGGTTCTGAAGGCTTCTTCCAAGATACGGATGGGTACTTCATGATACGTTAGATCCTTGTTGATATCAACAGCTCTGTGATCGATGTTCTTGAACTCTTCGGTCTTCTCCGGGACTTCTAAGCACTTGCGAAGTAACAAGATATGGAACACATTATGGATGGCTGACATCTCCTATGGCAGTTCTAGTTGATAAGATACTTCTCCTCGGTGATTCACAATCTTGAAGGGTCCAATTTATCTAGGGGCTAACTTTCCTTTCAGCTGAAAATGTTGCATTCCTTTCAACGGTGAAACCTTGAGATATACAAAATCTCCGACATTGAAAGTCAGGTCTCTACGTCTCATGTCAGCGTAACTCTTCTGTCTGGATTGGATGGTCTTGAGGTGCTCACGGACTTTGTGAACCTTCTCTTCGGCTTCTCGTAGGATGTCGGGTCCAAAAATCTGGCTCTCCCCTACTTGCGGCCAATTCAAAGGGGTACGACACTTCCTTCCATACAGAAATTCAAATGGGGCCATTTGCAAACTAGCTTGATAACTATTGTTGTATGAGAATTCTGCGAAAGGCGGACAATCTTCCCATTTTGATCCATACTCTAACACACAAGCTCTCAACGTATCTTCTAAGATTTGGTTGACTCTTTCAGTCTGTCCATCGGTCTGCGGCTGATAAACTGTGCTAAAATTCAACTTGGTTACTAATCCTTCTTGGACTTTCTACCAAAATCTTGAGGTAAATTGGGTTCCTTGATCCGATACGATGGTTTTGGGGGTTCCATGTAAACTGTCAATTATGGCAATATACAGGTCTGCTAGCTTCGAACTTTGGTAGGTAGTCTAGACAGGTATAAAATGGGCTACGTTTGACAGTCTATCAACTATGACCCAGATAGAGTCATTTCCCCTACTAGAAGTAGGCAAACCGGTGATAAAGTCCATTCTAACGGAATCCCATTTCCATTCCGGAATCTGCAATGGTTGCAACAGTCCTGCGGGTCTCTGATGTTCAGCCTTGACTCTCTGACAGATATCACACTTGGCTATGTAGCTTCCGATTTCTCTCTTCATCTTGTGCCACCAAAATTGCTCCTTCAAATCCTGATACATCTTTGTTCCTCCGGGGTGGATAGAATAAAGAGTATCATGAGCTTCTTGCATGATAACTTGCTTCAACTCTGAATCTCCTGGCACACATATACGTCCCTTCTACCACAAAACGCCTTCTTCATTTTTCGGTAAATCCAGGTACCTTTCCTGTACTAATACGATGTTTGATTCTGTCGGTACTTGCATTTCCCTTCTGGGCTTCCTTGATTTGACTAATCAAAGTGGGTTGAAGTTCAATGCAAGCTAAAATCCTTTGCTAACTAGCTTAGTTCTAAACTGCTCCAACTCTTCATGCAAACTTGGCTAGGCTTCTTTTATCATGGTGTTTAATTTACACGGCAATCTGGTAAGAGTATCCGCTACCACATTGGCTTTGCCGGGGTGATAGTGAATGTCAAGGTCATAATCCTTGATTAACTCAATCCATCTCCTTTGCCTCATATTCAGTTCCTTCTGGGTGAAAATATACTTCAGGCTCTTGTGATCTGAATAAATCTCACAGCGATTACCCATAAGGTAATGACGCCATGTCTTCAAAGCTAAAACTACAGCTGCTAATTCAAGATCATGGGTAGGGTAGTTTTGTTAATGCTGCTTTAGTTGTCGAGACAGATAAGTGATGACTTTGCCTTCTTGCATCAACACATCTGAGACCAATCTTGGATGCATCACAATACACATAAAAACGCTTCTTGATACCTGGCATGATCAATATTGGGGCTGAAATCAATCTCTTATTGAGCTCTTGAAAACTTGCTTCACATTTGTCGGTCCATTCAAACTTCTTATCTTTCTTCAACAATTGGGTCATCGGTCTTACGATGCTTGAAAATCCTTCTACGAACTTGCGGTAATATCCCGCTAATCCGAGAAATGCACAGACTTGGGTTTGAGTGGTTGGGGCTTCCCATTCTTCAACATCTTTTACCTTGGCGGGATCAACATCAACTCCTCCTGCCGACACAATATGTCTGAGGAATCCTACTTGTTTCAGCCAAAACTCACATTTGCTAAACTTGGCATATAACTGATGCTCTCTGAGGGTTTCAAGGATGGCTCTCGGATGTTGCTCATGGTCTTCTTATGACTTGGAATAGATAAGAATATCGTCGATAAACACTATGACAAACTTATCTAGAAAGTTCATAAAAAACTTATTCATGAGATTCATGACATAAGAGGGGGCATTGGTTATTCCAAAAGACATGACCATATACTCATACAATCCATATCTGGTGGTAAAGGCGGTCTTTGGAATATCCGTTGCACGAATGTTGAGTTGGTGATAACCAGTTCTAAGATCAATCTTAGAGAACACTCTAGCACCAGTCAACTGATCAAACATATCCTCAATCTTGGGCAGCGGGTACTTGTTCTTGATGGTGACATCATTCAGCTTCCGGTAATCTGTGCACAAACGGTTACCTCCATCTTTCTTATCCACAAACAACACAGGTGATCTCCATGGCGATGCGCTTGGTTGAATCAAACCTTTTTCTAGCATAGCATCAAGTTGCTTCTTTAGCTCCACTAATTCAGATGGGTTCATACTATAAGGTCCCTGATCTATGGGTCCAGTTCCAGGAATTTGTTCAATGATGAACTCGATATCCTGATCGGGGGGCATACCGGGCAATTCATCTGGGAATACGTCGGGGTATTCACATACTACCCTGACTTGGTCTATGGTGGGTGGGGCTAGACTCTTGTTGCATTTGAACTGATGGGGCAAGGTCTCAGATACATGCTCTACTGATACTCCCTAGCTACTGGTCATGGTTATGGCTTTCTTGGCATAGTCGATCAATCCTTTATGTTTCGACATCCAATCCATTCCTAGTACTACTTCCAACCTTCGGTTCCAAGTACTATTAGATTGGCATAAAAATCTATCACATGGATTCTGATAGGCACAACCTTGCAAATTTTTCTAACTTTGGTGGTTGAACCAGGAATTTGAACTATCATAACATGCTTCAATTTTGTTGGTGGAATCTTACTAGTGCATGCAAATTCTTTTGTAACAAATGAGTGTGATGCTCCAGAATCAAACAATACTCTTGCTAATACTGAGTTAACAGAAAACATACCCAGCGCGACATCGGGCACTTCCTGGGCTTCTTCAGCATTCATGTCGAACATACGGCCATTGAGGTTGAGAGAGTTCCCTAGGGAAAATCTTCTTCCAGGCTAAACACGGCCCTGCTGCTGAGCTAGGGCATTCACATTGGTGGTGGCTGCAAGATTCTTGGGACACTCGTTGGAGTAGTGACCCTTGACTCCACATTCAAAGAAAGTAGTCTGAGACTTGTCTTTGGCTGCAACAGGCATGGCATTGCTTCCAGTCCTTGGGGCAGTATTGTTGTTGTTGTTGTTGGACTTGGGCGGTGCACGGTTGAAGTTGTTGGAGTTTCCGGGGTTGTTGTTGTGATTTCCTCCAGACTTCAGGTTTCCTCCGCTACGATTGGGGTAGCTTGGACGAGATATCGGGGGTCTATTGTTTCTTGGGGGATATCCTGCAGATGGGTTGGGGCGATACCTCTGGGTATTGTGGGACCCAGTCTAGTGCATCATTCTACGCTTGCGGTTGTCATTGGCTTGGTTTATCTTTCCTTCCATCTAGATGTCAGAGTCGACTAACTCTTCTAGGTCTTCAAAATGGATGTTGACTAACACCGTCTGCATCTCATCATGCAATCCGTTCAGGAATATTTCCTTCTTCTTGGCTTCAGAGTTGATCTTATCAAGTGCATACCTAGCGAGGGACATAAATTTGTCACGATATTCAACTACCGACATCCTTCCTTGCTTCAGTTCCCTAAACTCATCTCTCATTATGGTGACTAAACCCTGCGGCACATGGGTGCGGCTGAATTTGATCTTCAAAGCTTCCCAAGTCATGATCCGATCGTGGTTGATCATAAGGGTGCTATTCCACCAGGCTCTTACATCTCCTGCCAGATAGTGGGTGGAAAATAGTACCTTCTCGTTGGCATCAACTCCTGTGACTTCTAGGCTATTCTCCATGGTTTGCAGCCAGTCATCAACATCTAAGGGATCCTTGGATTTGTTGAAGATAGGGGGATTGGTATTCTAAAAGTTCTTAAGCTTGGATCCATGGTGATCCTGATTTCCATGGCCTTGATTATTGTGGGCTATCTGAGCTATCTGTTGAAGAGTGGTTAGGTTGGCTTAGCATTCGTATCTACTAGCTTCACGGTCAGAAACTAGCATCAACAGAATCTGCAACATCGGGTCCTGTGATGAGCTGCTTCCTACGGGGTTTCCACGAGTCATCTGAAGATTGAGGTAGATAAAGGGGTAAGAGGGAAAGTTCTAAGGTTCATGGTTTTGTTTTCAAAAGCTTTAGACTTTGAGTTTGAACTCAGGTTTTACAACTAACTTCTTCTCATTCATTCATTCATTCAATCACACCATACAAACACCCAGCACAACAAATGGAAAACATATGGTTTTAAGAACCATTCTGTGAAGATAAGATATAGTGGGACCGATACAACTCATTCCTACGGTAGTGATCAAATGCATCTACTCATCATCAATGAAGTCAGAGTCATCATCATCAGTGTAGAAATACATGGCATCATCCTCCAGGTAGTCATTGTAATCACTGAGGTATGAGTGAATATCTCCATGGATGTCTTTACCTTCTTCCTCTTCTTCTTTTGTTGCAAGCTGGACTTCTTGTTCCTGGATGGTCTTCTCGAGGTCGGCCACCTTCTTGCAAACACGAACAATGGTGCGATCCTTCTTCTTGTGTTGCCGGCGAAGTGATTGGCGATCCTTGACGAGCATGGCGAAAGTCTGTTCCTTCTTGGCGGCAATGGCAAGGTTGTGGTTGGCGTAGGCTCGAGCATTGTCCAATACCTTTTGTCTATCATATAGCAGGAAGTCAAGATTCTCCACTTGGCGCTTCATCTCCGGGTGACTTGGCATCTCCAATGGCATTCCCATAGAATCACGCCTTGCGTAATGAGAAAAGTGTGTTCCCTGGATCAACTTCACATTTTGTCCACACAGACGTGCAAGAGCTTCATGCATAGCCCTGGCTAATCCATCTAGCCATTTGTTCTCTCGCACGGTGAATTGAATCTTCTCAGAAAGGGGTACTTCCATCTTGCCTCGAAGATCTGCAACTATCAACCATTGTAGATCTCCTCCTAGAAAATCCTTGAGTTGAGCTCCAAAGAATTCCAGATGCGGGCGCTCAAGATACTCTGACAGTGCATCAAGATCCCTCTCAAAGATCAGCTGGCCTCCGTTGCCCAACTGGTAGAACTTGCAAAATTGAACTTCCATCTATAAGAATTTAGGATGAGTAAGTTAGTGAGGTGATCAAGTGTGTCAAATTTTATTTAAGAATGTAAGAATTTTTTAGGAACATGAGTTTTTTTGAAAGAATCAAGGATAAGAGTGGGAATATGTTTTCATAAATACTTACTTCCTTGGTTTTGAAACTAAGTTTTTGTTCGGGCGTCTATTCTAACTAGGGTCTCCTATCGTCAGTGGCTCTGATACCAACTTGTCAACACCCGGATTTTTAATCCCAGATGCCTGTTATGCCATACATCGCAATCCCAGGATTACCATTTTTGCGAGACATAACAGATTGGATATCATAGTACATCATCCATTACAAACCATAATAAGGTCTTACACAAATATAGGATCTCATGATCCAGTCTTAATACAAACAAGCAGCCGAAAAATAAGAGTAGCGGTGGACTCCATCTTTAGTGTCACAGGCAATGCTGATGATGGGAGATGATCCTAGTTGTCGTAGCCGTCCTGCTATCCATCTTCCTGATAGTCCTCCTCATAGTCTGGCCATGGGAATAGCTAGGGACAAAGCCATGAGTACTGATTAAGTACTCGCAAACTATCACTAAAAAGTAAGGTAGTTCTAGTAGGAATGCTAAGCTCTAAGTTTATTTGCAAAAAGCCAGATTTATCTAAACTGAGTTCAGAAGCAAAGAAAGTTAACTTAAATGTTATAAATCACCTAAGTTGGGAACCTCGTTTTCATAGTCACAACCCTGTTGTGGTCAAGTCAAAATCATAGATCACTTCACAAGTCATTTTGAAAACATCTGACAATGGAACAGTATGGCCACTCCAACTGTCCATGACCGCGGACGCAGCTATTCAAATAGTTTGACACTCTGCAGAGGTGGTACACTTTCACCACAAAATTCGATACATCCGTCAGGGATAACCCTGAATCATCATACTTACTATGTGGATAATCAATCATAACATTTCCTTTACACACTCTAATATAAGCACCTCTCCTATGAGCTTGGCCTCCCAGCCATGGCCATCTGCCATCCTAGGCACTGCATAGGTGGACATCATCAAGGGGTAGCCTCAGCTCAAACCTCTTCCGCGAGGGAACCCATACTAATGCATATAAACTTCCGGCTAAGCGTTACCCAGTTCAGGTATTGTGGTTGTACGGTAAAATTGGAATGGTATCGCATCCGAACCCAACCATCAGTTTTTATAAAGGGTTAAGGCTCATGCCTCAACATTTTCATCATCAAATCCATTTGTGTTTCTCAACACATGTCAAAACATTTCAATAGAATGAAGCATCATTCCAAGGTTTTCATAATCATTTTCACCATGTATTCCCATCTAAAGTGATCAAGTTTTAATGCTTAGCACTAGCCACTAAGTTAAGATTGTTCACTAATGAGGGATGCTAATCTCAATCTCGTGCCATAGAATGACATCTATTATAGGCCTAGTTTTATACTCTTTATGCTATCTATACTATCTTTCCAAAACCGCACAAGGCACTAACTAAAAGTAAAGAACTTTGGTAAAGTAAAAGAGTAAAGCTTGCAAGTAAAACTTGGGCTGGGTAATAATCAAAATGTATAACCAAGCATGCCTAATGCATCTTGCTTAGGTTAACTTGCATCTAGTGATGTCTTGGAAGTATTAGCTTGACAATAATAGCTTGCATAGTGAAGACACTTGCAAGTGTTAGCTTGCCTTGATTGGTGCAGTGATTGAAGTTTTCTTCGTCTTCTTCGGGGTAGAACTCCTCCTCCTCGTAGACTTGGTCGATACGATCGTATATAAATGAATACGGGGTACAAAGTCACCAAAAAATACTTAACTAAGTCTAATTAGCACACTAAGGATCAAACTTGATGATCTAGCCTCATCACACTCATCACAAGATTTAAAGAACTAGTTTCATTTATTTTATTTGAGAAAATTAATTTCTACTCATTGAAATTTATTAAGATTAATATTCTCCAATTAAAATATGGG
Source organism: Avena eriantha (assembly GCA_910589775.1). NCBI lineage: Eukaryota > Viridiplantae > Streptophyta > Magnoliopsida > Poales > Poaceae > Avena > Avena eriantha. The sequence continues at coordinate 230,511,826 of OU342744.1, read as the reverse complement.
ATCATGTGGACACATGTCATCACCACATATTCTAATACATGGAAATATGATTTAAAGGGTTGGTCACATTTTATAAAGTTTAAGATTATTATTTAAATGATTTAAAGTGACTAGAAATACCTATATAGCATTATTTTGGTACTAGTCGAAAGTCACTGCATGCAAACCTAAATATTATTACATATTCAGATTGGTATTGTCAAATGTGATTTTTGAGAGTTGGAATCAACTCAAAAGCTATTATGGTTGATTTTTCAAAAAAAATTGAAGTTGCAAACGTCTCTATTTTGTTATTTTTTCTATAGATTATCTCAAACTCCAAATGACTTAAATCCAACGGGCTTGGATAGATATTTTAATTATATTTCTAACTAAATTTGAATGATGCAATTTGGTTAAGTGAAACTCTCGGAATTAATTTTTGAAATAAGTGGACAGAATATGATTTCAACTAAATTTGAAAATCACTTATTTGAATCTTTGGGCCAGCGCGGGAAAGCAATAGGGCCAGCCCAGTGGCACTCCGCGGCGCAGCGGGCTCCTGACAGCATGGACCCACTAGTCAGTGAGTTACCTAACGCGAACTAGTATCTGTCAACCAGAACCCTAAGATCTAAATCTAATCCAACGACTAAGGGTCGTCGTCGACGACGAACAGCTCCGGCGAGGCCTGAACCCTAATGCGGTGGTGGGGGTCTATCGGGGCTCACCTGGGCTCCAGCTAGGCTCGGCGACAGGGGCAAACGGCGTTGTAGATGACAGCGAAGCGAGGTGCGATCACAATAAGGCTTGGGGTGGTCGCAATCGACGACGCCCTTCTCCTCCAACAGCGGCGGACTCTGGTGCAATTCCGGCACGGTGGTGCTCGCCTTGCTCCAGGAAGGGGTGTGGGAGGCTCAGTGGTGAGTGTGGAGTCGAGGGGTGTGAGGAATGGAGGCTGGGGTGGCCTCCTTTTATAGCTCGACGAGGGGACCGAGTGGTGTGGGCTGGAGTCTCCGGTGAGGGCGGCATAGAGAGCTAAGGGCATGGCGGGGGTAGGTGGAAAGTGCAGTGTCTCCTGGCAGTTCTCACGGACTTAATGGTGTGGCGTGGGGCGGTGTGTAACGGTCGGGCACGTGCGGCGTTCTGGGCGGAAGCAGTGGTGTTTGCGGCGGTGCACGGGAGCTACGGGTCACGCGGTGGCAAACGGGGGTGTCTGCCGGGGTGGCGTGATCATGGCGAGGCTGTGAGTGCGCGGTGAGGGCAAGGCGCGAGATGGCGGGGCTGGTCAGGCGCGGCGCACTGGCCACGACGCAGAGAGGTGGTGCATGGTGGTGCTAGTGTGGTCCAAGTCCAGGCTTCGACCGTGGGGTGGACAGGGGGTGGCGGTAGGTGCTAGCGTGTCTGGTGCGCGTCTGGGGGGAGGTTGGCGTGGCTCCTGGCGTGCTGCCCACTATCAGCCGGCGACGACCAAGAACGGGCGGCGCTCCACTGTGCCAGCGGCTGAGGGGGAAGTTGGTCTGGGGTTGGGTTAGGCTTAGAGGGGACAGGGGTTAAATTGGAGACAAAATGGTCGATGATCACTATATGAAACAGTGAAGCTAGTCTAGTTTTTATTCTGTGCCTGCCAAATGTTTGATGAAATGGCCACATGAAGATTATTTTTGAATTTTTTATTCAAACTTTTTGAGTGAACTTGACTTAAGATTGGGGGACTAGGTTTTCTTGGATAGGTCAAGGTGAATTCATTTGATGTGTTTTATAAAAAGTGTGATCTTCTCATATGAATTGGATTCAATTTTCAAATGTTCTTTAAATAGCTTTGCTAGATGTTTTTGTAAGTTTGTATAGTGGGCGTTGATACATCTTTACTTGGTCTAGCAAGGGGTGAAAAGAGATAGAAACATTTCTGTTAGAATTTTGCTTCTAGGAACACCTAAAGTGGCCTTGTGGTTTAAAATGGTCAAAATGACCATTTGCTTTATTTAATTTTATTTGATTTCTTTCTCCTTGGATTTTGTTTATAAATGGTCTAGATGATGTGGCATTCACCTTTAAACAATTTCACAACATTTAGAACAATCAAGCATGGCATATACAGTCAATTCTACACTAATGCAAACACACATGCATTCATATGCCTTTTTCTTAATAAAAGTTTTTGTTAACCCTAAATTGGGTGATTAGGAACTTGATAACCTTGATAAAAGATTTGGGGTGTTACAGCCAGGCTCCGATCTAGCCGAGCAGTGGAAGAAGATGCTGGACCGAAGATCACATGATGGTAGTGTGAAGGTGGAGAATTCAAATCCCTCGAAGTCCTCCCCAATATTACGGAGAAGTCCTCCAAGGAAAATGAGAGAGATAATGAGAGAATTGGATGCCTCCAAGGGGGAGGGGAGACCCCTATATATAGTAGGAGGGGGGCATACCACCTAGGGGCCATGTGGTGTGGGACTATTTCCTACACCCTCCGGCCACCTAGGGGCAGTCGCCGGCCCTAGGTGGGCCCCACTTGGGCGGCCCACTAAGCCTTGGCCGGTTGGCCCCCCTCCCTAGGCGTCTTGCCCCTTGGGACTCACCTTCGGGTGAGTCCCATTAGCATTGGGCTGCCTTTAATAATAAAATAATATATATTTAATATTAATTCTCCAATTAACATTCAAATACACATATTATTATATCCTTTACTCCGGAACTCCGTTTGGACCCGCTCCGATCACCATCGGATGTTACCCGAAACTATTTCGGTTTCTCTCTCTCTATTTCTCTTGTGGTACCTCATCTATCCCTAAGCACCCCCACCCTTAAGCGTGACATCCTTCGGTTCGGGAACACTCCGGACATGATTGAGAATCCTCTCATATCAATGATCATCAGCAGGACCTGGATGCCCATGATGACCCCCGTGCATTCCATGAATCTTATCGCTCGAACCGTGAAAAGTCGTTTCCCGTTCCCTTTTCCACTTGATACCTAGTTCATCCGAGACTTGATCTTTGGTATCTCCATACCTTTGTTCGATCTCGTTACTGATGAACTTGTTTACTCATTCCCATATCGTTATATTTCGTGAGCTAGTCAGATGCTTGCAAGCTTCATTAATGCAATGTCACCGAGATGGCCACATATGTATCTATTCGTTACATTGACTGGCAAATCATGGTCTTGATATGTACTCCTCTACATGCCCCTTTGGGAAACCTAAGTGGCACCTTTTTGATCACCCAGTCACGGTATGATACTTGATATCCATCTAAGCTCCCTCCAGAACGGTGATTTGCATTATCTCATAGTCTAAGGATCAGGTTGCAAGGTTTCATGCGTTTATCATAAATGGTGAACTTTGTAACTAGATCTCATTGAGATACAACTGTCGGATGTTTTTCTATCACATCATTCAACCAATGACGTGACCTCATTGTCAATTGGCATAAATGCCCATGATCTTGAAACCCAGATCATCCTCATGACCAATGAACTAGTTCTCTAGAGGTAACTAGAGACACGGTTTGTTTACATACCACACGTGTATTAACGTTTCGTATTAATATAGTTATAGAACAATATGAAACATATTATGAACATATAGGAGATATGTCAAATAATACACTTTATTATTTGCCTCTAGGGCATAACTCCTTCAATTTGGATCTTGTCGTATGGCGTTGAATACTTCTGTTTCTATTGTTTTAGATGGTGTGGCTCTGATGTCTATTGTATGTCGCTTACATGCATACTCATTTGTGTATGTTTTGATCGCTTTACCTATCAGCTACGCCGCTCGCTCTTGTCCTAATGTTCTAAAAAGTGTGTGGGATGGTTGGCGAGTACCATGCCCTGCTTCACGAGGTGGGCCTACTGTGTGTGGCTATGCGGCCCCACAGTAGTACATCCTGTCCACTTTTGGTTCATCTAGGCTTGAGCTTAGAGCGTAGGGTCCGAGGTATTACAATTGGTATCAGAGCCATTCTGCCCATCAAGTATTAGCCAAGATCATCGTTGTCAGACTAGAAAATATTTTGGTAGTTATTTATACTAGGGAAAAACTAAACGTGAGAGTAGGACTGCTTGCATTTTTATTCTTACCCACCCACCCTTTTCTGGTAAGGACGTGTAATGTTTTTCTATCCTCTTCTAAAAATTCAAACTAGGATTCACATGTTTGGGGTTTCCGTAGTACCATAGGTTGTGTGTGTAATTCCTTGTTTATCTGTTGCATCCAACCTTGTTGTCGCAATATGCCTTTGGTTATCAACTGTTGGTACATTCCATACTGGCAGACTTTGTGTAAACCAATGCGATCTATCCGACACTTTGTAAACCGATGCAATATGTCTTACTCTTTGTAACCAACGCATTATAGTTAGGGGCATTCGTTCTTTAGTTGTTAATCTCTTTTAGTTATTCTTGAGAAGGATAAGAGTTAGGTTGCACGTTTTTCCTACTCATGTGCGGAATAATGCTTTGAGTGTGGGATAGAGTAATGACCATACCACTACTCTCATCATTCGCTCGTGTACATTGAATCGATGGAGCTGCTAATCTCTAACTGTTAAGTGGTTTTGCGCATCTATTTGGTATTTTAATGCCAAAATTTGTGGATTTTTTATTTGGTAGATTTGTGTTCCACACTCCTTTTCAGTCGTGTGCAATATGCTAACTATCTTCTAGGTGCTATGAACTTTGCTTGATATTTTAATATCATCTTAGTAAATTGTATCCTTTAATCTTGATTAATTTTGTTTTAGTGCTATTTTGGATTATTAATAATTCTCCATTATGGTACTAACAGGATGCCTCACTGCAATGATGATGTCCTGGGTTTTCTAGAGCTTGGTGTTGCGCTTGTCAGTCTTGCAAACACACTGGGAACTATGCAGCAAAACCAACATAGGTTCGAGGAGAGTGTCCAGAGGAATGAGTTTGCAGCACCTCCTCCGCCTCCCCAGCGTGGCAACATGAAAGACTTCCTGAAGTTCACCCCGCGGCACTTTGAGGTGACCATCGAGCCGTTGGATGCCGATGATTGGCTCCAAGAGATAACGAGGCTACTAGATACCGCAGATGTGGCTGCGCACAGTAGGGTCAAGTTCGCTACTCACCTTCTGCATGGGGAAGCCTCTCTTTGGTGGGAGAGCTATCTGAGAGCAAGCCTACCTGGATTTTAGCAAACATGGGGGCAATTCGCTGATGCTTTCAAAGAACAGTATCTTCCTGAAATTTTCATGGAACGTATGAAGGAGGTGTTCCTGAATCTCAAGCAAGGAAACGAAAATGTCAACACTTACATCAAGAACTTTGCAAACTTATCTCGCTATGGGGGTGATGAGGTTTCTGATGATAAGAAAACACAAAAGTGGTTCCGTCAAGGGCTAAATGCTTAAATCAAGTATGTTCTCACCTATACTACTCCAAGCTCGTTGCTCAAGCTTCAGCAAGGAGCTCTCCCAGAAGAAGCAAGTAGATAGGCTTATGATGATTCCAGGAAGCATAGCCGTGATACTAGTGGTTCCTCGACAATGGCTGCTCCTTCTGAGGGCTGTGTGTGGGTCCCTCATACCACAGTGCCACTCCTCGCTCCTCCAAGACCGTCAAGTTTCACACCAAGGCCACCATACTCTTACAACGTCGCTCCAAGGGGCTACAAGAACAACTGCCCTAGAGCGCCGTATGGTGGAGTTCCAGGATACTCTACTCCCTATCCGAGTGGTGCTTGTTTCTCGTGTGGGGACATGTAACACCCGAGTTTTAGCTAATCTTAATTAGGGCTTTGATTGTGCATTCATGAGCATCATCCCTTAAATTGCATACAAAGAAAAAAAAGCAAAACCCTAAACCCTAGCTATTTTCCCTCTCTCTAAAAGCAATTCAAAATAGTTTGGATTTCAAAAACTACAAAATGTATGGAGCCCAAATGGAATAAAGGGGCCCCACATTATTTCATATATTTATAATCCTCTTGTATTTTTGGAATATCCAAAATAGAAAGAAACTTGAAACACAATTAGAAAAACAGATTTCAGAAAAAGAAAAAGGTTTTGCAAAATAAAAATGCACACGAAGAGCAGTCTAGGCTGCAGCCCATCTAACTTCTCCCTCTCCTCAAGCTTTCCTGCAGCCCGTTTCTAGCCCAAACCAGCCCAGCCAGGGCCCGTACAGGTTCGGCCTTGACTCATGTTGTCGTCTTCGTAGACGACGACGAGCAGCTACATGTCGCTGCCACTATCGTCGATCCGCACCGCTTTCTCCCTGCCGTCTGTTGCACTCTAGAGTGGAGATAATACCGCCGCGTCGTGGCCTCCTTCTCTTCCCCTGTGCCTCTCTCTCCCTCGCTAGCTCGCCCTCTCTCGTTCCCCATTGGAGCCGAAACCCTAGCCACCAGAAACCACTAGTTGCCGCCGACTCCGGTCATCCTAGACCTAGCTGAGGGCGCCTTCAGAATCCTCTCCTCGCCTTAGTCCCTCTAAGTCAGGTCAATCGTTCCAGGGTGCTACAAATCAAGCGCTTCGTCGATTTCTTCACTGCCACCGGCCGACGGTCATCATCGTTGATTCACCACCATGCGAGCTCCCTTCTACACATCGACCCTAGCTTCATGTTCCTAGTGAGCAGGCGAACCTCACCGTCCCTTATGGCCTCTCCCTCTAGCTCTCTAGCTCTCCCTCGACGTGCTCCACTGCCCACCGCCGCGTAGGCTTGTCGTTGGCTTCCTCCGGTGACCATACCAAAGCGGCGTTGCCCCTAAGTTGCTCAGCGTGTGCCCCCGCATTGAATGCGCCTAGCCAAGCCGCCCCGCGCGCTATTCTGCTAAGGCCGAGCTCAACTGCAGAGGAGCTCCATCGCGATGATGTCATAGCAACAGCACGACGATGTCAGCACGCGGGTCAGTTGGTCAGTCCAGCTGTGGGCATCTCCCCTACTGAGGTGGCCCGGGGCCCCTCTATCAGCCTCAGTGGCTAGGGCCAACCCCTGTGTATAAAGTTGTAATGCCCCACTGACATCATAATGACGTAGTAATTGTTTTAAATTGTTTTTAGTAATTCCATAAATGGGTTTAATCTTATAAATTCAATAACTTATTATTTATAAGTCAGAAAAATACAAATAATATATCAAAATGTTCAGAAAATGAGATCTATATGTTTAAACTATAATCATGCATTGTTAAGCAACTTAAATGACAAGTTTAATTAGAGAACTAAATCAACCCCTCACAGGTGTTCCGGGATTCCCCTGTCCTAGGGTTTGTACCCTTCGGACCCTGTTTAAAATGATCAAGCATGTTGTAGGGTTATAATTTCAATACAATTTAACTTGTCATATCATCATACTTGCTTGAGCATTGCATCGATGCCATGTGTTGATTCTTGTTTCCCCTTTATTTCCGGTGTTTGGTTCTTTCTGGTAGAATACGATATCGAGCTCAAGATTGAAGACCGAGATCAACACCATAGAAGATCGATGAAAAATACTTGACAAACTATAATCAAGTCAAGTACAAGGCTTCCGAAGATCTATATATGGGTATCAACAAACAAGGCAAGCATAGCCCCACCATTAACAATCCCATGGTTTCAAAGTATTTCATTCTTGCCATGATGCATACGATTCTACTTTGGTATTTTATCAATAGATAGAATATCCTATCCGTTGCATTACTCCCTTTGATCTTATATTACCTGATCCACTACTCCTAGCATAACTAGGTTTGGCTTGTGTGCATTGCTAGAGCTTATATCTGTGTCTTGCTTAGCCATGCATACATGTCAATGCTGGTTCATCCAGATGATGTACCAAATGCAGAGAATCTAGTATGACAGGAGAACGAGGTATACTGATGAGGTAAGATCAGTGGTAAAGGTTAATCATGCTAAGGCTTGTATGGGAGGCCACAGTGGGATGTGGTTTTTGTAGTCCCATGCTCGCCACCACTAGGAACCGAGTTCTTGCCTTTGGACCAAGATGAGCGTACAACCACACGGGGCTTGGGAACCCCTCCGCTGATTAACTTTCCTAGTAGATTCCATGAGTCACATAGTTCGGCCGTTCCATTCCACATATGCATAGAAAAACGTTTTGAAAGATTTGGCGGGTGAAGGTGCATTCATACAGGTAGGTAAGCATGGCTGGGGTTGCTTGGGGTCGATGGAGCCCCTGGTAAACCAACCTCACCTCACATCTCTAGGGACAGGCTTCGGGATTTGTCCCGTTATGGTGGAACCATCCTTAGGGCGTGACTCATGGTCTTAGCGAAAGCAAGGTAAAGGTCGTGGCCAACCACCCTCTATCGGTCTTCCAAGAAAGAGGGTTAATCACGTGGCATTAAGAGTCGGTTGGTACGTGTGGGTAAAGTTGTACAACCCTGCAGGGTTAAATCTTTTCGAAAAGCCGTGTTCACGGTTATGAACGCTTGGTGACCGAGTTCTAAGATCATAGAGAACTTTAACCTAATCGTAAAACTTTGCAGTTCAACGTGTGCTTAAGGATGCTTCCTCATGGGTACGAGCGGGTGATCCTAGTTGTGAGATGAGGATTACTTGGAGGATATCAAAATATGATGATCAATTCTTTGGAGATGTCACTCTCTTATCCCCTTTTAAAATATTCTGATTAGACGAGCTTCTTCTCCCCGTTGTTTTACAAAACAAAGATGGCTTTATGCAAAATAACCCCACCAGCCATAAGTCTTGCGGAGTACACCCTGTACTCACCCTTGCTTTCTGGATACTTTCAGAGTAAGTGTTCCCTGAAGACTAGTTCCGTACGACATCGACACCGACGAGTAGCTTGGGGTTCCCGGTAAGCAGCTTGGAATCTATGGGCTAGGACGTCATCGTTATGCTTCAGGCCTCTTAGGCCATTTGTTAAGTTTGCTATACTTAATAGCATAATTTGCCTTCCGTTGTTTGATGTTTGTGGTCAGTGACCTCTTCTTGTAATATTTTGGTTCTTCGCTCAGTTATGAGCTTGCTGTAATAATTTTTGTGTCGTAGGGTTACTATTGTGTTACCGATTTCTCACTAAATATCCTCGAGCTCTAGGTTAAGCTTATGTCAGGCTAAGGCCTGGGATTTGTTTAACCCTGATCCTGGGGTGTTACAGTTTTTGGTATCAGAGCAGTACCGACCGTAGGAAAGCCTTGCTACTGGTCAATGTTGAGTCTAGTGATTGCGAAAACTATTTCATAGGTGAAAAGTATTTGTGAAAACTCTAGTATGTTTATTTTGCTCCTTAGCCAGTTTCACTCTTCACTCTAGGTTATCTTATCTTGTGTTGACTTTAGAAAAGTTTTGATATCTCTTGTAGTCTTTCAAAACTTAGGTGCCTTCTGGGCATGTCGTTTCTCAGCCAGTTGACCTAGTGATGAGTTATCTAGAGTTGCGTGTGTTGTGAATTCCTTGTTTCCCCTTGCTCTGCATCAGCTGAGAGATTCATTTCCATCATGACCTCTCTACCTTATGGACCCACACTATTATATAGTAGGATCCATAGTGTTCTGTTCTAGGCTTCATGGTTTCCCTTCGCCTCGTGTGCCTCCTTTTTATGTGTTTGGGTACTTCAGAAGTTCTTTCTTCTCTTGGAAGCTACCTCGTGATTACTGTATTGCAGTGTACGTTGTGTCACTCAAGTAGTAGTTACTTCTTTCTCGGGTTTTAACCCTTGGACATGAACCGAAGATCCCGGATTGTGCTGGATTCTGGTGTTGAGAATCTTGTACATGAAGATGATCTTTAACCCAAGGTCCATTCCATTGTCCCCTGTTGTTAATGTTAAAATATTACCTCAGGATGGCGGGTACTACAATTCTAGCCTTCAAGCTTGTGGTTTTTGTCGCGATTAAATCTTGAAAATTAAGGACTTCCCCTACCATTAGGTATGACAAATGTTATTTAATGGAACCAAATAGATCACGACAAGAGTACTCCTTGTGAGTCTCGCATCTATACTCGTGACTCTACCACACGTTACCTTTTCTGTGCATTGGTTCTCAAAAGAATGTTAATCTATGCATCCACATCTTGGGATTCTATTCTGAGCATGTCCTTTTCCCCTTATTGTTTCTGACCTTTGTCTATCAGTTGGTAGCCAAGTAGTAATTTTCTTTGGTGTCTCCCGATACAAGATACTCTTGTGGTATGTCATGACAAACCATTTCGGGATGTCAGGAGAAACAAACTCCAGTACCTCGTCATATCTAGGACCAGGTCAAAGTGTTGTAGTCCACAGATTAAGAGGCATGATTAGCTTCTATCTGTTCTACCTTAACGCATCACCCCATTTTATATTAAGAGGTTGAATCGAGTTTCATGATACCTTAATGAAGTGATGCTCTTACATATTATTACCCACCCTTCCTCCGAGCTTTCGTGCTCGAGAATGATGCGTGTGCGTACTAATGTGGCCATCTGAGATTCTTAGCAATTCTTATTGCTTTGAACTCCAAGGACATTTGTGTCATCTTTAACGTGATTGGTTAAACCTATCACTAAGCAAAGGATGATTGTGCTACCAAGTCCGTTAGTCCAGTACACTCTCGTCGGTCAAAGAGTTAGGCTTGTGCCCAAGCTCTGAGACCATGTCTTCTTGCCTTACCAAGCAACTTTCCTCTTGAACTAAGTGACATATCGATGGATCGTGATATTCTAGACGTCTTTCTAAAAGTATTGCCATGTTTCCACATGACCGTGTTGTCAAGTTCTTGTGCAAGCAACTTCTCTGAACTGCTCCTTTATCCAAGGTTCCATTTTGGATACCCTTGAACTAGTTGGTTGAGATTAAACAACAACTTGGAGAGTTGTAAGACAAAAGTTCTATCTAACTTAGTTCATCTTAAAGGGTTGTCTAGTTTTGTTCTTGCTGAAGAAAGATAGTATTTCCATCGTGGATAAGTTATCTCCCCCCACCTTTGATTTGATTTGGGTTATCGTCAAATCAAACTCAGTTCCAAGGACTATCTTGATAATGTTTCTTCTCGTGATGCTTCACTTGAGTACATCCTCATGTCTTTCGGTCTGACCGATATTCTGCTTTGTTCATAAAACATATGAGTTCATCCAAAGGGAATATCTTGATAAGTTTGTTGTTGAGACCATTGATAATATCCTTATCTTCTCCAAGCTAGAATAGATTCATATGGAACCTTTGGCATTAATGTTGGATTTTTTTTTGAGAACCTTCTTCGGGTCATCTTGAAGAATGTGTTCTGGATGTTAGAAGTAACCTTCTTCAATTCACGTGCAACTGAAGAAAGATGTCGTCGTGGATTTGAGTAGAGCTAACTCCGCATCTTAAGGACACAGTTGTATTTTCTTGCAAGTACTCAATGGATGAGCAATTGTCCTCCGACAAGTTGTTAATACATGGGTCTAGCAACCTAGCTCAGTCTATTGGAGCTTGACACTGAAGTCCATGTCTTGAGAATCTAGTACCTTTACCTTGTGGTAAATGTTGCAAACTTTCTATTCAGACATGCTGAGTCTGAAGTATCGTCTCACCTAACCAAATCCGAATCTCAAGCAGATATGATGGCTTGTGTTCTTCAAGGTTTTTACATAGGTATCTTTGTAAATCCGGCAAGATTGATTTAATGGTTGACACAACTAGTCGTAATGCCTACCGTCAAATTCTCTTGAATCAGCAAATAACAACCACTCTTCATGAGGCATATTCTATGACTTGTTATAGGATTTGTGCTTATGGTTTCCCTTCTACCAAAGTTCGACCTTCACTTGATGTCATGTGTCTCGAACATCAAGGAGAACATTTAAAGTAGTGTTGCTAAATGTCTCTCGCTCGATCCTCTAGACCCTTTATGTTGGCAAGCATCTTGTTGTGCCAAGGTAATTGAAGTCTGGGAATGAAGTTTCTTTTTCCTTGTGTCATCAGGAATCTTCTTATCTATTCATCCGGTGGTGTAAAGTAATATCGTAATCTTTGGCAAAGATTTTGGTAATCCTGGATGAATAAAGAGTTTCCTCCGTTTCTCTATACATGTTCAAAGAGTGACTACGATTTTGGTAATCAAAAGTTTATGTTATTACATGTTCCTTGTGACTCTTATGAGTCCTCGCCACAAAACACCTTTTTGTTTTGTCCTTCTATTGAACAAAGAGTGATCCTTCTATAGCAAAAGTAGTTCAACAACTTGGTTATCCGTATCTTTGTATCCCTGGAAGCTCTAATTAAGCCATTTAGTAGAGTTTCATTTCTCAAAGTCTGTGGTCATGTTCCTTTTGTTGTAAGATTTCCTTTTCAGAAGCTTAAACTCTTGTGTAACTCCATGTTCTCAATCCTTATGAAGACTAGCTATCTAACAACTTGGAACTATCTCCTCTTGTTTCCTCTGTTACCTTGACGTGTTTCATGTTCGTCATCTCCGAGTTGTTCCTAAACACTCCTTCATGAGTTGACCATGAGATATTTGGTGTGTTGTTTAGTGTGTTTCCCTCTTATCCTTAGAAGTGACCATGTCTGTCTCCTTCTTCCTACCTGCGGAATCTCGGGTCGAGATTCTCGTAAGGGGGATAGAGCTGTAACACCCTAGTTTTAGCTAATCTTAATTAGGGCTTTGATTGTGAATTCATGAGCATCATCCCTTAAATTGCATACAAAGAAATAAAGAAAAACCCTAAACCCTAGCTATTTTCCCTCTCTCTAAAAGCAATTCAAAATAGTTTGGATTTCAAAAACTAAAAAATGTATGGAGCCCAAATGGACTAAAGGGGCCCCACATTATTTCATATATTTATAGACCTCTTGTATTTTTGGAATATCCGAAACATCAAGAAACTTGAAACACAATTAGAAAAACAGATTTCAGAAAAAGAAAAAGGTTTTGCAAAATAAAAATGCAGCCAGAGAGTAGTCTGGGCCATAGCCCATCTAACTTCTCCCTCTCCTCAAGCTTTCCTGTAGCCCATTTCTGGCCCAAACCAGCCCAGCCAGGGCCCGTACTGGTTTGGCCTTGACTCATGTCGTCGTCTTCGTAGACGACGGCAAGCAGCTGCCTGTCGCTGCCACTGCCGTCGATCCGCACCGCTTTCTCTCTGTCGTATGTCGCGCTCTGGAGTGGAGATAAGACCGCCGTGTCGTGGCCTCCCTCTCTTCCCATGTGCCTCTCTCTCCCTCGCTAGCTCGCCCTCTTTCGTTCCCCATTGGAGCCGAAACCCTAGCCACCGGAAACCACCAGTTGCCGCTGCCTCCGGTCGTCCCAGACCCACCTGAGGGCGCCTTCAGAAGCCTCTCCTCGCCTTAGTCCCTCTAAGCCAGGTCAATCGTTCCAGGGTGCTACAAATCGAGCGCTTCGTCGGTTCTTCTCCGTCGTCGGTCGACGGTCATCACCATCGATTCACCACCATGCGAGGTCCCTTCTACACAATAACCCTAGCTTCATGTTCCTCGTGAGTAGGCGAACCTCACCGTCCCTTATGGCCTCTCCCTCTAGCTCTAGCTCTCCCTCAACATGCTCCATCGCCCGCCGCCGCATAGGCTTGTCGTCGGCTTCCTCCGGTGACCATACCGAAGCGGCGCCGCCCCTAAGTTGCTCAGCGTGTGCCCCTGCATTGAATGCGCCTAGCCAAGCCAACCCCGCGCGCGCTATTCCGCCGAGGCCAAGCTCAACTGCAGAGGAGCTCCGTCACGATGATGTCATAGCGACGTCATGACGACGTCAGCACGCGGGTCAGCTGGTCAGTCTGGATGTGGGCCTCTCCCTGTTAAGGTGGCCCGGGGCCCCTCTATCAGCCTCAGTGGCTAGGGCTAGCCCCTGTGTAAAAAGTTGTAACGTCTCACTGATGTCATAATGACGTAGTAATTGTTTTAAATTGTTTTTAGTAATTCCATAAATGGGTTTAATCATATAAACTCAATAACTTATTATTTATAAGTCAGAAAAATACAAATAATATATCAAAATGTTCAAAAAAATGAGATCTATATGTTTAAACTATAATCATGCATTGTTAAGCAACTTAAATGACAAGTTTAATTAGAGAACTAAATCAACCCCTCATAGGTGTTCTGAGGTTCCCCTGTCCTAGGGTTTGTACCCTTTGGACCCTGTTTAAAATGATAAAGCATGTTGTAGGGTTTCAATTTCAATACAATTTAACTTGTCATATCATCATCCTTGCTTGATTATTGCATCGATGCCATGTGTTGATTGTTGTTTCCCCTTTCTTTCCGGTGTTTAGTTCTTTCCGGTAGAATACGATATCGAGATCAAGATTGAAGACCGAGATCAACACCATAGAAGATCGATGAACAATACTTGACCAACTATAATCAAGTCAAGTACAAGGCTTCCGAAGATCTACATCTCGGTATCAACAAACAAGGCAAGCATAGCCCCATCGTTATACAATCCCATGGTTTCAAAGTATTTCATTATTGCCATGATGCATATGATTCTACTGTGGTCTTTTATCGATAGATAGAGTATCATATCCATTGCATTACTCCCTATGAGCTTATATTACCTGATCCACTACTCCTAGCATAACTAGGTTTGGCTTGTGTGCACTGCTAGAGCTTATATCTGTGTCTTGCTTAGCCATGCATAGCTGTCAGTGTTGGTTAATCCAGATGATGTACCAAATGTAGATAATCTAGTATGACAGGAGAGCAAGGTATACTGATGAGGTAAGATAAGTGGTAAAGGTTAAACTTGCTAAGGCTTCTATGGGAGGCCACGGTGGGATGTGGTTTTTGTAGTCCCATGCTCGCCACCACTAGGAACCAAGTTCTTGCCTTTGGACCAAGATGAGCGTACAGCCACATGGGGGTTGGGAACCCCTCCGCTGATTAACTTGCCTAGTAGATTCCATGAGTCACATAGTTCGGGCGTTCCATTTGACATATGCATAGAAAAACGTTTTGAAAGATTTGGCGGTGAAGGTGCATTCATACAGGTAGGTAAGCGTGGCCGGGGTTGCTTGGGGTCGATAGAGCCCCTGGTAAACACACCTTGCCTCACATATCTAAGGACCGACTTCGGGATTTGACCCGTTACGGCGGAACCATCCGTAGGGCGTGACTCATGGTCTCGGCGAAAGCAAGGTAAAGGTCGTGGCCAACCACCCTCTGTCGGCCTTCCAAGGAAGAGGTCTAATCATGTGGCATTAAGAGTCGGTTGGTACATGTGGGTAAAGTTGTACACCCCTGTAGGGTTAAATCTTTTCGAAAAGCCGTGTTCACGGTTATGAACGCTTGGTGACCAAATTCTAAGATCATAGAGAACTTTAACCTAATCGTAAAACTTGGCAGTTCAACGTGTGCTTAAGGATGCTTCCTCATGGGTACGAGGGGGTGATCCTAGTTGTGAGATGAGGATTACTTGGTGGATATCAAAAGATGATGATCAATTCATTGGAGATGTCGCTCTCTTATCCCCTTTTAAAATATTCTGATTAGACGAGCTTCTTCTCCCCCTTGTTTTACAAAACAAAGATGGCTTTATGCAAAATAACCCCACCAGCCATAAGTCTTGCGGAGTACACCCTATACTCACCCTTGCTTTGTTGATACTTTCCGAGTAAGTGTTCCCTGAAGACTAGTTCCGTACGACATCGACACCGACGAGTAGCTTAGGGTTCCCGACCGACAGCCTAGAATCTATGGGCTGGGACGTCATCGTTATGCTTCAGGCGTCTTAGGACATTTGTTAAGTTTGCTATACTTAATAGCATAATTTTCCTTCCGTTGTTTGATGTTTGTGGTCACTGACCTTTGCTTGTAATATTTTGGTTCTTCGCTCAGTTATGAGCTTGCTGTAATAATTTTTGTGTCACAGGGTTACTGTTGTGTTACCGATTTCTCACTGAATATCCTCGAGCTCTAGGTTAAGCTTATGTCAGGCTAAGGCATGGGATTTGTTTAGCCCTGATACCGGGGGTGTTACAGAACACTAGACAATAGTAGTGGAATTGTCCTATGAACAACAAGGCTCTTCCTCCACCCCCTACAAGACCTGCTTCGACAATTTCTCCTCGCACACCTGCACCACGGGTTATCAACATCAACACCAAGCCCCGGTCCACTATTGCTCGCACCAACAACATCAACATTGTTCAAGCTGAGCACGCACCTAGAGTTGTGATGGGTACGCTTTCTGTTCACTCAGTCTCTGCACGAGTGCTATTCGATACTGGTGCATCGCATTATTTTGTGTCTCAAAGGTTCTCTCAACAACAAGGTCTTCCGATTCAATCCTTGTCCAAGGTTCTTAGGGTGCAATCACCGGGAACAACTATGAAGGCTTCTCAAATAAGTCATGGGAACCAAATTGAAATTGGCAACCAAATTTTTCCAGCATCCCTCATTGAACTAGGTAATTCAGATATTTATGTGATATTGGGCATGGACTCGTTGAAAGCCAATGAAGTTGTGATTGATTATGCTAAACACTCGGTTTCTTTGAAAATTCCTGAAGGCAATATAGTCTATTCTCCAAGGCAAACTCCTTCTATTCAGCTCTACTCTTTAGGTGTCCAGAACATTGATGTTATGGAAGCCTTGCAAAATGTTCCAGTGGTCTATGAATTCCTAGATGTTTTCCCAGAAGAGCTACCGGGTATGCCTCCTGACTGAGAGGTCAAGTTTCTGATTGAGATTGAACCTGGAACCACTCCTATCTCCAAGCGGCCTTATAAGATGGGTCCTGCAGAGTTGGCCGAACTCAAACGACAGCTTGATGAACAAGAGAAGTTGGGTTTCATTCAGCATAGCACTTCCTCTTGGGGTAGCCCAACAATCTTTGTGAAGAAGCGAGACCAGACTGATCGACTTTGTGTTGACTACCGCGCTCTCAATGCAAAAACCATCAAGAATAAATATCCCCTTCCGCGGATCAACGACCTCTTTGATCAACTTGCAAGAGCAGTGGTATTCTCCAAGATTTACTTGAGAAGTGGATATCATCAAATCAAGATTCGCAAGGAAGATGTTCCTAAAACAGCTTTCACCACTCGCTATGGCCTGTATAAGTACACGGTCATGTCCTTCGGCATTACCAATGCTCCCGCTACATTCTCAAGGCTTATGAACTCAGTTTTCATGGAGTACCTTGATAAGTTCGTGGTGGTCTATCTCGATGACATCCCGGTCTATTCCAAGACGAAAGAAGAGCATGCGGAAAATCTCCGTTGTGTTCTTACCAAGCTTCATGAGAACCGCCTTTATGCAAAGTTCTCAAAGTGTAAATTTTGGCCCCATGAATTCACCTATCTGGGTCCCGTCATTTCTGCAAAGGGCATTGTTGTCAACCTAGAGACTGTTCAGAGAATTTTGGAGTGGATCCCTCCTAAAAATGTCAAAGAAGTCCGGAGTTTTCTTGGATTGGCTAGCTATTCTTGTCGATTCGTTTAGAACTTCTCAAAACTTGCTAAGCCTCTTACCGATATCCTCAAGTAAGGCGAGAAATTTCTTTGGTCATCGACGTGTCAAGAAAGCTTTGAAACACTCAAGCAAAAGCTCACCTCCACACTTGTCTTGATTCCTCTAGATACATCAAAACTATTTCAGATCTTCTATGATGCCTCTCTCCAAGGACTTGGTGCGGTCCTCTTGTAAGAAAAGCAAGTCGTTGCTTATGCTTCTCGTCAGTCGAAAACTCATGATCTCAACTATCCTACACATGATTTTGAACTTACAATGATTGTCTTTGCTCTAAAACTATGGAGGCACTACTTGCTTGGAAACCGTTGTGAGATCTTTCCTAACCACAAAAGCTTGAAGTATATCTTCACTCAGCCGGAGCTCAACCTTTGCCAGAGGAGATGGATTGAAACCATCAATGACTTTGATCTTACGATTAACTATACTCCGGGCAAAGCAAATGTGATGGCTGATGCCCTCAATCGTAAGGCGTATGTGAACAACCTCATGGTGGAAGAACAAAAACCTCTCTTGTGCGAGGAATTCTGTCAACTCAATTTCGAGATTGTACCTCAGGGGTACCTTCATAACTTGATATCTACCACTCTCTTTGAAGAAAAGGTTTGCTCCATTCAACTTGGTGATCCTTACACTAAAAACATCATCTCCAAGATTCAGCTTACAATGTATGAGCCTTTCCACCTTGATGACGAAGGCACTCTATTCTTTAAGCACCGGATGTTTGTTCTGAAGTATCCGGGTTTGAGAGATAAAGTTCTTAAGGAGGCTCATGATTATGTTCTTTTTATCCACCCTAGAAGCACTAAGATGTACATGGACCTGAAAACATAGTATTGGTGGCCTAGATTGAAACGGTACTGTGCAAAGTATGTCTCAGAGTGTGATGTTTGCCGCAGAGTGAAAGCCGTTCGTCAAAAACCTTCTGGTTTTCTTCAACATTTGAAGCCTCCAGAATGGAAATGGGAGAAAGTAGAGATGGACTTCATAACTGGCTTTCCAAGGTCTCAAAAAGGCAACAATGCAATCTTTCTTTTCATTGACAGGCTCTCAAAAGTGGCTCATTTCTTTTCAGTCAAGGAGACAATTTCTGGTTGTCAGCTGGCTGAGCTCTATATTAACAGAATTGTCTCTCTGTATGGGGTTCCTCTTGTAATTAGCTCAGACCATGGGAGTATCTTTACCTCCAAGTACTGGGAAAGTTTCCAACAAGGCTTGGGAACAAAGCTAAACTTAAGCACAACTTACCATCCTCAATCGCAAGGTCAATTTGAAAGAACCAATCAGATTCTAGAAGATATGCTTCGTACTTGTGTTATTTCTTTCGACAAGAAGTGGGAAGAGTGCCTCCCGTATGCTGAATTCTCCTACAACAACAGCTATCAGAAGAGTCTCTAGATGGCACCCTTTGAGGTCCTCTATGGTTGCAAGTGTCGAACTCCAATTGGTTGGTCAGGGATAGTGAAACAAAATTCTTTGGTCCTGACATTGTCACTCAAGAAGAAGAGAAGGTTCTTATCATTCTTGAGAACTTGAAAATTGCTGAGAGTCATCAGAAAAGCAACTATGACAAAAAACACATGGACATGGTGATGGGTTCGTAGCATGGAAAACAAAAAATTTCTACCGCAAGAACGAACAAAACCTAGATCCAATCCAGATAAAAGCCAAGATCTAATCTATGAGACATGAGCAACGAGATAGATAGGAACTAACCCTCGTAGATCCGAAAGCGTTAACGAGATTAGATCTCGTGGTTGATGTAGTCGATCACTTGCCGATCTCAAGATCGTGTGGACGATCCTTCCGGCGTCGCGTTCCAGCAGCGCTTCCGCCCTCGGTCAAGTAGACGATCCTTCCGGCGTCGCGTTCCAGCAGCGCTTCCGCCCTTGGTCAAGTTGACGATCCTTCCGGCGCCACGATTCGGCAGCGCTTCCGCAGTCGGTCACACGTGCGGAGTCGAAGCAGACCTTCCTCTCCCCGTTCCAGCGAGCAGCGGAGGTAGTAGATCTTCTCCACGGAATCCCAGCAGCACGACGGCGTGGTGGTGGTGGTGGAGTAGAGAATTCTGCAGGGCTTCGCCTATGCCTGTGCAGAATATGGTGGAGGAGAGAGGCGGCAGAGATTGGACGTTATGGGAGCACTCCAGGAGGGGGCGCCCCCTGCCCCTCTATTTAAAGAGGGGATGGCGCCATGGCGAAGGGGAGTCCTTGTAGGACTCCCCTCCTATGGGGCCGGCGGGTTGGAGGTGGGGAAGGAGTCCTCCTCCCCCACGAATCCGTATCTTGACCCACCAGGACTCCTTGATCCCTATCTTGATTTTCAAGCAAACTCCAAGATATCTTCTAGAACCTTCCGGAACATTCCGAAACCTTCTAGAATCCTCATGCAAACACTCCGGAACATTTCCTGTCTCATAAAATGATCTCCTATATATGAATCTTATTCTCCGGACCATTCCGGATCTCCTCGTGATGTCCCGGATCCATTCCGAGACTCCGAACAACATTCGGTCTCCAACGCACATTCCATATCTACTTAAAACAACTTCGAACCTTAAGTGTGTCACCCTACGGTTCGTGAATATGTAGATATGATAGAGACACATCTCATATCAATAACCATCAGCGGGACCTGGAGATCCATAATGGCTCCCACATACTCAACGATGACTTCGCGATCGATTGAACCATTTACATACGAAACCAATTCCCTTTGTCTCACGATATCATACTTATCCGAGGTTTGATCGTCGGTATCTCCATACCTAGTTCTACCTCGTTACTGATAAGTACTCTTTACTCGTTCCGTGATATGTCATCCCTTGTGACCTAGTCACATGCTTGCAAGCTAACCAGATGACATTCCACCGAGAGGGCCCAGAGCATATCTATCCGTCATATGGATGGACAAATCCCAATCTTGGTTCATGAGCTTCAACACATACTTTCAGAATACCCAATGACACTTTTATAACCACCCAATTACGAAGCGGCGTTTGATGTCATCAAAGTATCCATCCGGTGATGGTGATTAACATAACCTCATGGTCGAAGGAATAGGTTACTATGTATTTTGAAAGCTTACAGCAATATGAACTTTAATGACTTGATCTTATGCTTCGCTTACTATGGGTGTGTGTCCATCACATCATTCTCCTAATGATATAACCTTGTTATTAATCACATCCAATGTCCATGATCAGGAAACCATGATCATCAATTAATCAACAAGCTAGTTCAACAAGAGGCTTACTAGGGACTCTTATATGTTTACAAAACACACATGTATTAGTGTTTCCTAATAATACAATTATAGCATGGGATGTAAACATTCATCATAAACACAAAGATATAATAATAATCACTTTTATTATTGCCTCTTGGGCATATCTCCAACACATGGAGTATGTCCCTGGTGATCTTGTTTATGTTCATGGCACTCCCATGAGAGGCACTCATCACTTTGGTATCAAAGGCAAGCTTGCGCCTAGATACATCAGCCCTTTCAAAATCCGTGGAAAAAGAGGAGAAGTGTCTTATGCTCTCGAGCTTCCGGAAAAACTCAAGGTTCATGATGTATTCCATATCTCTCAACTCAATAAGTGCTTCAAGGATCCCGACAGGACCGTGGATCACGAGCTCATCAATCTCCAAGAATATCTCTCCTATAAAGAACACCCCGTCAAAATTCTTGAAGTCGCAGAACAAAAGACTCGTAGCAAGTCCATCAAGTTCTGCATGGTGTAGTGGTCGCACCATTCCGTTGATGAAGTCACTTGGGAGAGCGAGGATGGCCTCCATTCCGAGTATCCGGCCCTCTTCGAGTCTTCTTCTTCCTAGAATCTTGGGGAGAGATTCGTGTTTAGTGGGAGAGAGTTGTAGCATCCCATATGTCTAACATTTGTAATGCTACATGGTTTAATAATAAAATGCTACTTCCTACATGTATTGTTGCATCATCATTATATCATGCTCATGTCACCATGCTACAAGGCATTGATTTCCAATGATAAGCTATTTCACAACCATTAATTTATTATCGACCCTTCCTTCTCGAGGATAAGCAAGGTCTAGCTTGGGGAAGTTGATGGCTGTGAAATACCACCTCTTTTAGCCATATAAAATGTGCCATTTATCTCTCATATCATGTTTATTCCAGCTATAGCTATGCCTTATATGCATGACTTCTAGTTCTCATTTAGTTTCATATGAGCTTTGCACATTTAGCAGTTTAGGTAGAATTTTATCACTTTCCTTGTGTATGACATGTGTGTAGGTGTTGGTGAAGATTATGGATAAAAAGGAACAAAGAGAGCATAGTATGGAGGAGCTACCGGGACCAGACTTAGCCATTTGAGAGGTTGGAAAAGTGAATATTTTCAACTTTTCAAACTAAATATCCAATACCATGAGGTTGTATCTCTCGATGATACAAACTCAACGAACCCAAGAACACCCAAAACAGAGTTCGTATGAAGAAATGGCGACCAAAATACTAAAGGGTCTACAAGTTCAATGACCAACTATACGGCCGGAACTAAAAGTTCCCGCCGTATTGTTTGGTCGTATAGTTGGTAAAAAGGTCGCAAACGACGCGATTTCTCCCTAGAGAAGCTCCAGAACCTTCCCTAAGTCATATGACGGTATTGGGGGAACCGTAGGGCACCCTCGAGGCCTATATAAAGGAGGGAGGACCCAAGAGAGCCACCACACCATAGCCCTTCAGGGGCGGAGCCCTGCCGCCGCCGCCACCCATCCAATCTCCACGATGGTGGAGCTCTACCTCAACCACACCTCCGAGATCTAGATCTCCCTCAACGCCATCACCATTAAGGCATCCAAGCAAGAGGAAGAGGAGGAGAAGGAAGACATCACCACCACCACACATCAATCTCCATCTCCATCATCATCTCCATCTCCCTCTCCCTCTTGTGTTTAGTAATTGTAAGATTGAACACGGTTGAGACATAATTATATATTTATATATGTTTTGTTGTTTAGCCATGTGTGAGTGATTGATTCAATTCTAGGTTGAGGTATGATTTAGTGCGCTAAGTTAGAATTTATTGTGATCTAAGATGAGTTTATCTGATCCTTTGGTCCGGAAGTGCCTTTTGCCTTGCGGTGACGCGCGAGAATCATGCATAGTGCACACAAAGTTACAACTCGGTAATCAAATGGGGAACGTTTAATTGTCTGAGGAATCTCTTATAGATCACACATATTTTTTCCCATCTAGTACTAGTGAGACCGAAGCCTATAAGCCCTCTCTCATTCCATTCAATCCTACAACTACAATCTCTTTAATTCAGTTCATATTCCTATTTACTTCCCATCTTAGTTTATTTTGTTCTTGTTAAATGTTCTTTGTTATTAGATATTTTAAACCTCTCTCAATTATCATTGTTCTAGTAACTTATAGAATAGGCTATTTTCAAACCACGGTTTGGATGCGAAACATGGCCGCATTGACAACGTGGTTGCGGGGTCATGTTGTTTTCGTTCGTCGATCTCCCATCGGGACAAACTCTTAAATATTTGCTGCTACAAGTACTGCAATAACCCGGTTGTTGGTGTAGGAATCCAGTCATCAATGTTGGAATTGCTGAAGTTGTCAGCTTGTTTATTTATCTTTTATTTAACCCTCCCGATGGGAGTAACCATCTGAGGATACACTTGTGTAATACTCATAGGGTTTTTTGTCTCATTTAGAGGATCTTTGCTGTTTATTCCATCAGATGCATGACTTGCGCTCCTGATAGGAGTAGCCCCCAAGGCTATAGTCGAATATTTGTATTCGAGTGTAGGCTCAATGCATCCACCCGAGGAGGTACTCAACTCGGGTCTTGTTTTGTATTGACATGAGTGTGCGTTTTATCGGTTCCATTCATATTTTTTCATCGAGTGCACAGTCAGCTTTCCCGATGGGAGCAGCCCTCGAGGCTATGTTCGAATTCTTGCATTCAAGCACAGGCTCAAGTCTTTATCTAAGAAAATTTTCATCTCAACCTTTCCTTTTTCGAATAATATCGGGTGCATGGTCAACGCTCCCGATGGGAGTATCCCTCGAGGCTATGGTCGAATGCTTGTATTTGAGCATAGACTCAAGACTTAATCATTTGAGGAATTTACTTGACTCAGATCTTGAAGTTGCTTTCTCAGATTCTTTTGTTGAATGCGTCTGAGGTTTATCCATTGCTTTCCATGACATCATTGCTAACGATGATGTCGTGCATTAGTCACGTTGCAGTGCTCCCGATGAGATGTTTCAGTGGTGATAGAATACGGATCTTGATATATTTTTGTCAATGGCTATTGTGGTTGCACCTTTGCCAGACCTTTTCGTTAAATTGATGCCCTTTGGGCTAAACCAGCTACTCGGGTCAAAAGGTATATCGTGGAGGAGCCGAAGATTTTGTTTGTGCTAAGTAGTAAAGACCCCGAGTGTGATTCATGAAAATAGATTGCTTCGACTGAGCCCCCGAGTATCGGGTGTGGCATAAAGTGAAGTAATGAAATTTAGACTTAGTTGACAGAACTTAACTTTATTATTATTGAGTACTAAGGTACATTGTTGGGGATATGCTAAATGGGTGTCACCATTGCATGTCTCTAATCTGGCTAACCCGGGTGGCCCACAATTGGTAGCATGGCCCATGGCCTGCTGGGCGGCCCAGTTAGACTGATCTAGAAGGGAGGCCCATGCCAGATATAGCAAGGCTACGTGGGAGTCACCGACATACTCAGGGCCTTGGAGTACAAGACACGAAGACTAGTTAGTATTAGTGTAGGACTCTGTGACTTGTCCGGAAAGGTCCTTTCCCTGTAACCCTAGCTTCTGGTGCCTTTATAAGCCGGACCTATGGGAGCCTTTAGGGCACGATTGATAACACCCTCGCACATCGAACCAATCTCTGTAACTTGGCGTAGTGATTTATAGCAGGAGTAGAGTTACACCACCGTTGTGGGATTTGAACCTGGGTAAGCTATGTTACCTCGTACCTGCCAACTCTCCGCCTTACCTCGCGTCTCTAAACACGCTCTGTGAGGACCCCCTCCATGGCGTACTTTTCGGCAATACTATGACAGTTGGCGCCCACTGTGGGGCAAGAGGCACTTTGAGCTCTACATCGGGCAAGGTCCAAGCTCTTCGTGAGAATCGGCGACACCGTAGCCATTGGGTGTGTCCTCTTCTCCGGCAACGTCCTGATCATCCCTCCCGATGAATTATGGGTCCCGGCAAAGATAAACCCTACTCACTACTCTGTCGTCCCAGTCGGAGACATCCACATCTTCATCGGCGAAACCGACTCGGGTCATAGCTCCCAAGAAGTCGGAAACTCGTCAAGACCCACACGGACCTCCTACAGGAAGGATACATTTGCGAAGGAATTTGGGCCAGATCTCTCTCTAGAGTATCACAGCTCAAGTCTGGAAAATTCAAGGCCCACCCAAACCGCCCCTATGCAGGACATACGGTGGAAGGACTCTACATACGGTGTCACCATCTTCGATCTGGCCAGATGCATTCAGAGGGAAGGAGAATCTCCCCGTGAATACCTCGCCAGATTGATTAGGGTAAGGGAAACCCTGGAAGGTAACCGTGCTGACAAACTCGTCTACCACTTTTTGGAAGGTCTCACGCCCGAAACGCTCCTCCAGCATACACTCCGAAGGCGGCAGGCCACCGGCCCTCTCACCCTCGGTGATATGGTCACAATCGTTAATGACTACGCGGAAGCCAAGGAGAACATCTAGGCCATGACTCGTCCTAAAGCCGGAGGAAGCAACAACAACGCCCCTCCACCACCCCCTCCAGCTCTGCCATCGACAACACCGAAGCCAACTCCGACTCAGTGCTTGATACATTATACACCAACATCAACATAGATGG
Organism: Avena eriantha; assembly: GCA_910589775.1. Taxonomy (NCBI): domain Eukaryota; kingdom Viridiplantae; phylum Streptophyta; class Magnoliopsida; order Poales; family Poaceae; genus Avena; species Avena eriantha. The sequence goes on along the minus strand of OU342744.1, from coordinate 230,486,557 downwards.
CAGTAGTTCAGACGCTAACTCTGAGGAATACGATGCTACTATGAGGGAGATTGAGCAGGAAATCGAGAGGGAGGAGCGCGTCGAAAAACCTACTACTTCCCGTCAGGTGCTAGTCGCCATTGGGAACGTGATAGAAGAAGATGACTAGGAACTAGAACTTGAAAGAGCTCCGCCCATGCCTGCGGTCACTAGAGTGGCAGCAGCAAAAAAGGCCGCAGATCCCCCAGGTTCGTCCAAAGCCATGCCTCCTCCGGGTGTCCTACCGTAGCAGGCGCAGGAACTTGCCACAGGCCCCAGTACTGCCAAGCAAACAAATTTGCCGCCACAGCCATCGTTGCTTGCAGCTGACAACCCCTTGGTTACTCCCAACGACAAGGTGATGTACGTCCCACTCCTCATCGAGCCTATCACCGTTGCCCATATACAGAACGTCACTGAGCTTGACGAGAAATGTGCAAAAATCCTCGCGGAGGCCAAGTGCATTGCAGAGTAGGGGGCCCAGCTCGACAAAGATTTGGCCAAGGCGTAGAAATCAATCAAGGCGGCAAGAGCAATGGAAGCTAAATACAAGCAACTACTGCTAAAGCACAAGGCTAAGAAATCTCCAACGCGCGTCGTCAAAGACCCCGACGTTGGACATAGTTTAGGGTGGGATTCCTCCAAGCCGGCAAAAACAACCCCATAGATTGATTCTGAGGGGAACCAAATAATGCCAACACCCGCCCTTAACATGGTCGTCGCCAAGACCCTCCTTGAATAGGACAGGCCACTAGAAGAAGTTGATCAGGTTTATGACCTCATCGGCAAGGCATGCAAGCAACAAGAAAAGGCCACCAAGCAGAGGCTCGAGTCCAACCCGGAGCTTTGCTAGTCAACCCTGAACAGCCACCGAAGGCCAAGATCTCCCTGCAAAAAAGGATCCCACATGTGTTCCACGGAGCAAAGATGGAGGGATGCGTGCAACATGAAACGCCATACCTATATCTTCCGACAAGGGAGACAAGGTTCACCCCCACAGATTGGCACCACCCCCGCCATCCCGGCGTCACGAGGAGCAACATCTGCGCCACCGCACAAGCATGCCACCTCCCAGGCATCCCCAGGTCGGTATTGTTATACGGAACCAGGGTGAGCAACCTCAGCATTACGGAGAGCACAGCGGCAATGAAGGACATAGGAGCAGATCCCATAAGGAAGCACCACATCCGACAAGCAATCGCGACAGGCGTGAGGACTCGCACGGAGGGAGCAGCAAGAAGGCTAACCCACTACCGCCACCACCACCGCCACCGTCGCCACCAGTAGCCATCATGGTGGAGGACATGGCGAGTTCAACATATCACACCACAACTCTCCTCCCCATGATAGAAAAGGGAAGCAAGCACAGCCGTACAAGATCCAAGAAGCGCGGGAACTCCCATACCTAGGGCCATGTTGTTTTGGACCAGTAATATGGGCCACAACTTACCCCAAGGGTCTCTGAATTGACAAGACCATCAAGCCCTATGACAGCACTGCCAGGCCAGCTACATGGTTGCAGGACTACAGTGAGGCGATCCATATTGCTGGGGGAAACCCTAACATCAATGTCAAGTACCTCCCGCTAACGCTCATAGGCACCACCCGATAGTGGATTGATGACTTGCTGGAGAAATCAATCTTAAATTGGTTCGACATGCATGAAGCGTTCACCAAGAACTTCGAGGGTGCGTACAAACGTCCCTGCACTGGCAATGACCTACAATGGTGCATGCAAGAAAAGGATGAATTCTCTCGTGCTTACCTATCCCGCTGGATTGAAATGAAAAATTCACGCGCGGGGGTGCACGAACAAACTGCTATGGCCACCTTCAGCGATGTCCTAGAGAAGGGATCATTGCTCTGGCATACGCTGAAGCATTGTTAAGACAACAACAACCTCAACCTCAACACGATGATTGGCATGGCTAGCGAATTCGCTGACGCCGACAATGATGCTCGTGGTTCGTTGCTGGCCATTGCAATCCCTACCTAGGCTAAGAAGAATAATAGCAACAAGCGGAAATCTCTGCCAGAAGAAAACCAAGCATCTGACATGGTCACCACTACGTTCGCTGGCAGAGGAAGAGGCGAACAACGTGGTCGTGGCCGGGGGGCTAGCCATTGATAGCAAATGAGTGATTCAAGACCTTCTGCACCCCGCGTTCCCCAAACGTACAAAGAGTACCATGATATGCCGTGTTTTGTACACCTCGACGCAAATGGCAAGGCCACCCACACCAACCGCTAATGCAAGTTTGTCAAAGGTCTCAAGGAAGACCCTGAGTCCGGCTACAAGCAAATTCGAAAGACCCTGTGGAAAGGGGAAAGGGAAGAAGGAGGAGGAGGAATCCAAGGAATCAAGTGACATGGATGAAGATATGGAACCCAAGTCCACCGAAAAGGGCGATGGAAAGGGCAAGAACCCCTTTGAAAAGAAGTCCCCAGTCTACCACACTTTCCTTGGCACCCCCACCGTCCGGGCTCAGAAAACCTCACTGAGGATACTGATGGCTACCCTCCCTCCGATTCCCCAGTACGTCAAGTGGTCGGAGATTCCAATCACTTGGGATAGGCAAGATCATCCAGAACTCATCCCAACAGAGAACTAGTATGCCATGGTCATCAACCCATTGATTGATGGCACAAAGTTCACCAAGTGCCTCATAGACAGTGGAAGCAACATCAACATTATGTACCTGGATACACTGCACAATATGAACTTGATGGAGACCCAACAAAGGAAGAGCAACACCATGTTCCATGGTGTCATTCCTAGTCGGCAAGCAAACTCACTTGGCTGCATCACTCTTCCGGTCGCCTTTGGTGATGTCAACAACTATCGCCAATAGCGCATGACATTTGAAGTAGTGCCCTTCAAGAGCGTGTACCATGTCATCTTTGGATGCAATATCTTCCACTCATTCCTCGCCAGGCCATGCTTCGTCTACAACAAGACCAAGATTCCTGGACCAAATGGCATCATCCCGTTGACAGAAGCTTCACCAAGGCAAGGGAGTGCAAGCTGAGCGAAGCCGCCTCTGCTGAAGCCGTCCTCTACGGTGAAGAATTCAAGGAGATCCAGAACCAGGTCGATGCCTCAGAGATGCTCGCTTCGAAGAAGCAAATCACTGCTGCCGAACCCGCATTCAATGCTGCCATCAATACCAAGTAGGTGGATCTTGTTGAAGGAGATTCCTCCAAGACCACCACCATTGGCACGGACCTAGATCCCAAATAGGAAAGCGTGCTCGTCGAGTTCCTCCATGAGAACAAGGACATCTTTGCCTGGCAACCTGCTGACATGAAAGGTGTGCCTAGGGAACTTACTGATCACAGCTTGAATATTGATCCTAAGGCCAAACCGGTGAAGCAACCTCTACGATGTTTTGGTGATGAAAGACGGAGAGCTATAGGCAAAGAGATAGCTAGGTTACTTAAGGCTAATTTTATCGGAGAATTCATTCACACCCATTGGATGGAAAATCCTATACTTGTCCCCAAAAAGGGAACAAAAGAATTAAGAATGTGCGTTGATTACACCGGCTTGAACAAAGCTTGTCCGAAGGATCTGTTTGCTTTGCCTCGCATTGACCAAGTAGTTGACTCAACGGCTGGCTTGGAACTTTTGTGTTTTCTCGATGCATACTCAGGATACCACCAAATTAAGATGCGAAAGTTGGACCAATAGGCCACTTTGTTCACCACACCGTATGGCACATACTGCTACGTCACGATGCCCTTTGGGTTTAAAAATGTTGGTGCTACCTACCAGCAGACGATGCAGCATTTCATACATGACTAGATAGGTCGCAACATACACGCTTACATGGACGACATCATGATGATGTCAAAGAAATCAAATGATCTCATCACTGACCTGTAGGAAACCTTTGACAATCTTCGGAAGTACAACATGATGCTTAACCCCAAGAAGTGCGTCTTTGGGGTTCCATCCAGAAAATTGTTGGGCTTCATCGTTCGCACCACAGAATTGAGGTCAACCCGGAGAAGATCAAGGCCATCCTTGACATCAAATGCTCGACATGCTTATAGGACATACAGAGGCTCATAGGCTGCATCGCAGCGGTAAGCCAGTTCATCAACCGACTTGGAGAGAAGGCCATGCCACTCTACAAGTTGCTAGAGACGGCGGACAAATTCATATGGACGGATGAAGCAGATGTAACACTTCAGGAGTTGAAGAGAATACGCTCCTCTGCACCAATACTTGCAGCACCGGAATCAAGGGAGCCTATGTTTGTGTACATGGCAGCAACTAACCGGGTTATCAGCATCGTCATCATGGTGGAGCGCAATGAACCAACACACGAATACGGAGTTCAACGACCAGTTTACTATGTAAGCAGGGTCTTGACGAAATCCAAGCAGCGTTACCCGCACTACCAGAAGATAGCTTATGGAGTTTTCCTTGCTTCACGAAAGCTAAGGCACTACTTCCAGGAGCACCCTATCATAGTAGTGAGAAAAGCTTCATTGTCTGACATCATCAACAATAGCGATGCTACAGGGAGAGTGGCAAAGTGTGGCATTGAATTTGCCGCCTTTGAAATCACCTACAAGAGACGCGAGGCTATCAAATCTCAAGCATTGGCGGATTTTATCGCGGATTGGATAGAACTGTCAGAAGACACTCCTGTACAAGAGCCAGAGTATTGGGTCATGCACTTTGACGGATCGAAGTTACTCAACGGCTTGGGGGCTGGTGTATTACTACAATCACCAATAGTGGAAAGTTACAGTACGTCATGCAGATCCACTTTAGCGCTACCAATAACATGGCAGAATATGAGGCCTTCATTCACGGACTTCGTGTGGCCAAGGATATTGGCATCAAGCACATAGTTTGCTGTGGAGATTCCAACTTGGTTGCCCAGCAGGTGCCTGGCACCTAGAATGCGTGGAACCCTATGATGGTGGCATATCGAGACGAAATAGATGAGATAGCCAAGTGCTTCGATGGCTACGAAGTCAAGTACGTCAAAAGGGAGGACAACGAAGCAATAGGTATGCTTTCAAAGCTTGGATCAGCTCGCCGACCAATTCCACCAGGCATTTTCTTGGAGCATTTGCAGACACCATCCGTGAAGGGAGCGGACCCTGACAACCCGTATAGAGTGGACTCATTTGTGAATGCAGTAATAGTGACCTCTCCGGCTTGGACAAAACCGTTCATGGAATATCTTCAAGTCGAAACTTTGCCCACCGACGAAGTTGAAAGCTGGCAGATAGTACGCAGAGCAAAAGGCTACGTCATTATTGACGGACAGCTATACAAAAGAAGTACCACAGGAGTTTTCCTACGATGCGTCTCCTAGCAGCAAGGTATAGATATCCTTCGGGAAATACATCTCGGAGATTACGAGCATCACGTCGCTCCCTGATCATTGGTGGAAAAAGCCTTCCAACAAGGATTCTACTGGTTAACTGCCAAGGAGGACGTCGACAAGTTGGTACGAACATGTCTTGGGTGTCAGTTTTATGCAAGACAATCAAGTGTTCCAGCTAAAGAATTGCGAAGCATAACAATAACTTGGCCATTTGCATTCTGGGGGCTTGACATGGTTGGGCCTTTGCAAACAACACCTTGTGGATTTACACATCTGCTAGTAGCACTTGACAAGTTCACAAACTGGATTGAAGCTAAATCCATTAGAAAGCTCGATGGGCAACAACCCTAAAATTTGTCAGGGATTTGGTTGTGAGATTTGGTATCCCACATAGCCTCATCACCAACAATGGCAAAAATTTGTCTCTTGGAGAAGTTGAGGAGTACTGTCATGAAAAAGGCATCCACCTTGACCTAACATCTGTGGCACATCCACAGTTAAATGGGCAAGTTGAACGGGCCAATGGAATAATCCTGTAAGGAATCAAGCCACGCTTAGAGGCACCGCTACATAGAGCAGCTGGAGCCTTGGGAGAGGAGTTCCATCTATGTTGTGGAGTTTATGCACAACACCCTCAACAGATCTACCGGCTTGACCCCTTTCTTCATGGTTTATCGAGCAGAAGTTGTCCTACCATCCAACATACTCCACAACGCACCAAGAGTCGTCGCCTATGATGAAGATGACACTAAAGAATCCAGATACTTATTTGTGGACCTACTCAAGGAGGAGCACGTGCTGGCATGCCAGAGATCCGCCATCTACTAGCAGAAGCTACATGGCTACCATAGTCGTTGCGTTAAGCATCGCTCGTTTAAAAGAGGGGGATCTGGTGCTTAAACTCAAGCAGGAAAATCAGACAAATTATCCCCATGTTGGGAAGGACCGTTCGTCATAAGCAAAGCATTGCTCGATGATTCCTATTATCTCGTTGATATTCGTGAGTTGAAAGATAGGCCAAAAAATCGCAAGCGCAAGCAACGTGACTCCGATGATGATTTCCTGGAGACAGATCGGCCATGGAACATAGCATAGCTACGTCCCTTTTACACTTAACATATTTAAATAAGTACCTTATATGATCAATGAAATAAAGCATTTGGTTCACTCATATTTTCTAAGTCTTTTAACTCCTTTAGTTGTTCATTTTTGGATCATATAAACCCTTTATGCGCAAGTTTGCATTTGCACTTGCAAAAATTCTTCCTGCAGGCGTTAGCTTAAGTTTTTTGGTCTACATGTTTTCGTAAGTTCTTATATGGATTCCGGAGTAGTGACTTTTCGGCACTCAAAGCCAGCAATTTTGCTCTTAGGTTCTTGACAGTGCTACTAAGCATCATTTCCTGAGAACATAGTTATGTGCTACGAGTCTTCTGTCTCACGAAAGGTCAAGCATATGAACTAGAATAATGGATAAGCCAGCACTTGCTTAAAATATATATACACGTTGTAAACAGATAAGTAGTAGGAAACTTGAGTACAAGTTATCCGCCTTAGTTCTATAAGTTTTTTCTGCATACACATTGCAGAGATACATTTAATACAAACAATGTTTTTATGGCTCTACTGTAGGAGTCTTCGTGGTTGTATCATCGGCAACAGGAGAGCCATGCCTAGAGATTTCATCAAACTCGGAGGGGCCAGGGCTAGACTCAGAAGATGCCAGGTCATCATCCATCTCATCGGCAAGCACATAGACGTCCTCATCGACCATCTTTGCAACCTTGGTGTCGTAGCCGGCAAGTGAGTTCCAAATAGCATCGATATCGATCTCTTTCCCTTCCTCATCAAGCTTCAGCATGCCGGAGGTTACCAGATCAATGGTGGCATTGTCATAATGCGCCTTGACCAAGGATAAGGTCATCATTGCACCAGCCCAGACACAAGAGGCTTTCCAGTCCTTGACTTTCTCGGGGGCTGGCCGCAGGATTTCTGAGTACTTGGCTGCTAACTCTGCCACCTTGGTATTGATTCCCAGGGGCTGTGTTATCTCCTTGGCCTGGGCGATGGCAGTGTTGATGAAGTTACTAGCAAGAATCATGCATTCATTTGGATCCAGAGCACCTTCACCCATATTGGTTAAGCCAATGGGAGTTCTGTTTTCATTAGAGACAAAGGGTATGAGTATAACAAGTACAAATGTCAACCTTACATAATTGACAAATACGGAGGAAATTTACCAAATATGCTCGTCTCTGCTTGTTTGCAGATCTCCGCCAATATGTCATGCTTATGTTGGACTTTCTCGTACACCTTGATACGTCCATTTCGCATCACTATTCTATATCATAATTTACTGTTATTCATTGATATATTTCATATTAAGAGATGATACTTATGTAATTTCATCTGTTTTTGCATGGTTGATGACTTTTGGAGCATGGACTGCTGCAGTCAGGATTCTGATGGAAAAGTTGCTGTTTGGAGGCAAAATTCGCGAAGATCAGAAAATCCGGAAAAATATATGGAAAATCCTATTTTTCCAGAAGACGAAGGAAGCCAGAAGGGGAGGCAGAGATGGGCCACAGGGGGGCCACACCACCCCTGGCGCGGGCCAGCCTAGGTCGCGCCACCAGGTGGTGTGGCCACCTTAGTCTACCCCTGGCTCTCCCCTCTGACGTATATAATCCTCCCGAAACCCTAATACTGGGGGACCGACCACAGAAAGATTCCGCCGCCTCTACGGGGCGGAAACACCGAGAGAGAAAGATCTCTCCGGCAGACAGATTTCTGCCGGAGGAATTCCTTCCCGGAGAGGGGACATCGTCACCATCAATGCCACCATCAAGCTAGACTTCATTGGGATCATCATCACCATCAGCACCCTTATCACCATCTCCATATTGCTGTAACAATTGGGTTGAATCTTGCATAGTTCTTAGGGGAAACTTTCCCAGTGTTGATTACTCCTTGTAGTTGATGCTATTGAGTGAACCGTTGAATTATTGTTTATGTTAAGATTGTTATACATCATTATTCCATCTCTGATCATGATCCATATGATGTCTTGTGAGTAGTTCGTTTTGTTCTTGAGGACGTGGGAGAAGTCATGCTGTTAGTAGTGGAATTGTGTTGAGAAAGATTCAATAGTTTGATATTTAAGTTGTGGTGTACTTCTTCTAGTGGTGTCATGTGAACGTCAACTACATGAAACTTCACCTATATGGGCCTACGGGAATGCATTGTGTATTTGGCTACTAATCGTAGGGGTTGCCGGAGTGACAGAAACCTAAACCCCCGTTAGGAAACCATTGCACAAGGGACGCCAGGGTCTTAGAGTTTAAAGCTGTGGTTAGGATTCTACCTTAATTACTTTATTGTACTTACATATGTTTGCAAGGGGTATAATCACAAGTATGTTTTAGTCCTAGGAAGGTCGGTACATTAGCACAGGTTCACCCACACAACACTTAGCAAGCTAAATAGGATTAATCAACTATATGAAGCGAAAGCACTTGATAGAATTCCCGTGTGTCCTCGAGAATGTTTGGTCATCTTAAGTAATACAACCGGCTTGTCCTTTGCTGAATAAAGGATTGGGCCACTTGCTGCATTTATTCTTATTGTCTTTTATTTACTCGTACTTTATTTACTTACTGTATCAAAAAACCCTAAAAATTTGTTTGCTAAGTATTTGTAGTGAATTCCTGATCCATACCACTAGCCAGCACCTTCTGCTCCTCGTTGGGTTCGACACTCTTACTTATCGAAAATACTGCGATACACCCCCTATACTTGTGGGTCATCACACCTCAAGGTTTTGATCATTTTATTCTTTAGCGGCTTGGTTTTGGCCTTTGAGTTGTTCAATCTTATCCTTCAGACGTTGCATCTCGGCGTCAAAAGACTTCCATAGCTTTCATCACATGTTCATGGCCCTTGACAGCATCAATCAGGTCTTTCTTCAAGATTTTATTTTCATCATCCAGCTCCTGAATATGCTTGGAATGCTCGACAATGCTCTTGTCTTTGGCAATGGCCTCTGTAAGACGGAACACAAACAATATTGTGAGAGTTCAGAAGAAATGAACCCATGATAAAGATACAAAGCTGTTAAAAGAAAACAGACGCTTGCTATTTTTGATATGTTCCTTCAGGAAGGCTGATTTACCCTGTTCAAGGTCCAGTTCCTTCCGCAAGTTGGCAAATCTCTCATTGGCATCCTTTCTCCGGCTATTCTCATTCTGCCAAGAAAAAAATGCTTAGTTTATCTAGAGCATCTAGTCAAAACTATCCAGTTTTAACCAAATGCTCGGGGGCTACAATATCAGATTTTTATCAACAAGTGTTCTCTCTTAGAGTGTCTAGTCGGGATTATCATTCTAAACTAGAAACTCGGGGGCTACACTGATAAGTTCTAGACTTAGTTCTTTGGAGCACTCAGGCCAAAATACAATGGTTTTCTGCCTAAGAGCTCAGGGGCTACAGTGGGATATATTACAAAGTAAAAGAAGTGAAGTTTAGAAACTTATAATGGCAATAACCTTCAGATTGTTTGCCAGATGAGAGTATACATTATGGAAGGACCGGGCATTGTTATACACATCATCTGCCTGCTTAATGAGATCATCCAGGCACAAAGTCGGAGGAGTCGAAGCCAGAGGAGTTGTCGAAGCCGGAGGCATGGATGAAGCCCTGGCCACATGTTGTGTTATAATGGTAGTTGATGGCTCAAGGGCTCTTGCCTCGTCCATTGTTGTGGCCGTCTCCGCCTCTGCTCCCTCCATTGCTTGTTTCCCTTTTATTGATGGCAACCTTAGCCGGAGCTTCAACCATTTTAGAGGAGGTACTCTCGTGTGTAGCCTGGCCACTGGGCGCAAAATCCATGTCGGTAGAACCTGAGACATCCATCACTGGATCGATGTCAATCTCCATGACGGAGGTCTCAGGGATGACAACGGATGAAGTCTCAGTGGGACCTGTTATAGGCTTGGCGGCAGGGGTCAGGGGAGCAGCAGCGGGAGACGACTTGGAAAACATGTCGCGAATATTTTTGGAACCCCCAACATCTTTGGAGGTCCGCTTCAAACCAACACCGGAATTCTTCCTGAAACATACACGGTATAAGTACAGGAATTGAATAGGTGCGATGAAAATTAAAGTTGGAGAATGAATATGCTTACACTACAGCAGATGACCTAGCTAAGGGGATGCTGGTGGACTTCTTCTTCTCTGCCTCTAAGGCGGCAGTGGATTTTTTGGAGACTCCACTCTCAGTTTTCTTTTTCTTATTGCCCTTGGAAGTAGCATCAGATGTGAAGCTCTTCCTCTTTCGTGCTACCGGAGTGGGATGATCCTTGGAGGCATCAACGTTGGACACCACCTAGATATTCTTCAGCTTGGGATCATAGACCTGGGAGGCCATTTGATCCGCTGCCAAGGTCACCAGCTATAGGACAAAGGAATGTTAGTTTGGTGACTTCAAGAGGGGAAATCTTTAGAGTATATGTAACGAGCAACAAAGGAAACAAAAGCTACCTCAGGGCACTTGCTGCATTCGAACACGTCAAAGATGATCTTGAAGCCACGCTTCTTGTCCTTCATCTTGAGAATGTCCTTTAGTCGGAGCTTGATGGAGACATTGGAGAAGTTATCTTGTGAGATACGCATAGGATCCTTCCGGCTATTGGAGTACATGCACATCAGCTCGGTGCGGTGCTGCAGAGGTTGGATCCACCAAGTGAACCAACACATGGCTAGGTCCAAGTCGGTCAGACCTCCGTCTACAAGCCATTCCGTCCGCCTTACGGCGTGGTTGGATTCTTCGTCGGATGGAAGGGAGGCTTGGGACCTCTAGGTGGGAGCTTCGGCGGCAGCCCCATTGACAAAGTCGGGGTATGTCTCTCGCCGACCGGGCAGAGGAATGTCCGGACCATAAAAATATGTGCGCTGCCAGTTCTTGCAAGACTCATGGCCCACGATGTCGGGGAAGCACCGGCTAGGTCGGATCTTAAAGCTAATGGTTCCACAGATCCATAGCACATCCTTGGATTCTACGAACTCTCTCTTAATGGTAAAGAAATAGATAAACAGATCTAACCTAGGTTTAATTCCTAGGTATCCTTCACACAAAGCAATGAAATTACTGAGTACGATGATTTTGTTGGGAGAGAGATTGTGGGGAAGTACCTGGAAGTAACGAAGGACGTCCAGGAAGAAGTCAGAGACTGGCAGGATTACACCATGTACCAATTGAGCTTTGATGCACACCTTCTCTCTGGCTTGGGGGGAAGGAGTCACCTTGCCGGCCAGCGCCGGCTACCAAACCAAGACCTCTGTCACGGGGAGATACCCCTCGGTGATGAGTTCTTGCAGATCTTCGGCGGAGAGGTCAGAACCCCTCCACACTCCCTTGTGGGAGTCGCCATCCTCTTCTGCAGCATCTGGTGCGACCAGTTTTGGTTCATCGTCGGTGGATTCCACCACAGCGGAGACAGTAATGATGACCCCCTCCAATGGGATGGATCCTTTGAAGCCTCTAGGGGCGCCGTTGTTGAGGGAGCACTGCTGCTGGAAGCCATTACGCAGGTGGAAGGAGATGGTGAGGAAAGAAGGCTCTGGTTAGGGTTTTTCGTCGAAGAGCTCAAACGGTCGCGCGGCTAGAGGAAGAAGAAGACCCACGGAAGAATGCGGGTAAAGAAAATATTCTAGCCACAGTTAAAATATACAGAACCCAATGTCAAGATTTGTGCAAAAAGATCTGACAGATGCAGCATTGCCAATGTGGAGTGATACGTCCAAAACATATCTACTTTCCAAAACACTTTTGCTATTGTTTCTTCTCTAATTTGTGTGATTTGGATACAACTAATGCGGACTAACGCTGTTTTCAGCAAAATTGCTTTGGTGTCTCGTTTTTGTATAGAAAAACAACTTTCAGGAAAAATCTCGGAAAATATCGCAAAACTCCTATTTTACCAGAAGACTCACGAAGCCAGAAGACGAGATGGAGTGGGGCCACGAGGGGCCGACACCACCTAGCCACGCGGGCTAGGCCAGGCCGCGCTAGGGGTGGTGTGGCCGCCTAGGTCTCTGCCTCGACCTCTCCTTTCGCCTATATAAGCCCTCTGACCTAAAAATAATAGGTGGTTCGATGTTTTCCAGAAAGAGTTCCACTGCGTCACCACCACCAGAAACCGTGATTTAGAACCAGAAACTCCGTTTTGGCACCCTGCTGGGACGGGGAATTGGAGGAGATCATTGTCATCATCATCACCAACGCTTCTCCATCAACCATCCATGATTCCCCCATCCATGAGTGAGTAATCCCGCGCAGTAGGCTATGGGGATGGTAGGGATTGGATGAGATCGTTCATGTAATTGCATCAGATTGTTAGGGCATGGTGTGTAGTATCTATTGTTAGTGCTTGTTGACATTATTGTAACTTTTTATGCTTAATGCTCTTCACTAGGGCCCGAGTGCCATGATTTCAGATCTGAATATGTTATTGATTCATGATGATAGTATTGTTTATGATCTTACCTATAAGTTGTATACACACATTATTGTCCGGAACCCAAGGCCCCAAAGTGACAGAAATCGGGATAACTGGAGGGGATGGCTATGATGTGAGGATCACGTGTGTTCATGGAGTGTTAATGCTTTGCTCTGGTGCTCTATTAAAAGGAGCACCTTAATTGCCAGTAGATTCCCTTGAGGCCCCGCTGCAACGGGCTGGCAGGACAAAAGATGTTGTGCAAGTTCTCATTACGAGCACGTATGACTATATATGGAACACATGTTATCTTATTTATCTGCAAATGCCCTATGTCTTGATTATTATATGAATTGTCTTGTCCATGCAACGCCCGTCCATCCATCCCTATGCCTACCACACTTTATTGTTTACTGCAATTGTTACTACTGTCTTTATTTTACTACTGCTATTACTTTGCTATTGCTACTACAAAACTGTTGCTACTGATAAACTACTGCGAGCAAGATTGTTTCTAGATGCAGCTGGATTGATAACTTAGTTGTTAAGGCTTATATATATTATTTGGCTCCCCTTGTGTCGAATCAATAAATTGGTTACTTCCCTCGAGGACTGTTGTGATCCCCTATACTTGTGGGTCATCAAGACTATTTTCTGGTGCCGTTGCTGGGGAGCATAGCTCTATTTATAAAGTTCACTTGGAATCACTATTGTCCGCTGCTATCCATTCATCATGGGTAAAACTCATGATGGAAACGTTCCTATAGTACCATCCACTACAAGGAGAGGTACAGTTCTGAATACCTGTGTTGCTCTTGCTTCACCATCTGTGATGAGTAAGCTTCTTATACCACCACCACATACATATGCTACACATACTGCTACTTCTGCTGAATCTGAAATTGCTTCTGAAACTTATGATGCTACTTCTATTCTGCTTGATAAGAGTGGTTCATTAGGTCCTTTCCTAGATGCTACAATTGCTAGAACTATAGTTGGAAACTCTGAAACTCCTAATGAAGATACTACTACACCTGTTAGTTCACCTAAGTCTAGAGAGAGCTATGATCTTGATGACGGTTATATTAAAATGACTGATGAATTTATTGAAGAATGTCAAAACACTCATGATGCAAGTGCTATTAAGAGTCTTCTTGAGAGACGTACTATTAGACCTAAATTATCTCCTAATGCTAAGTTTACTACATCTCCCATAAACATTAAAGATAAGGATTACAATTTCTCTCTTGATTTATCTTACATAACCATTGTTGAGAAAGAACCTTTTTGTGGGACTGAAAACGAGAGTGTTGTAGCACATATGACTTAGCTTTCTACAATGAGTGGCTTATTTTCGGAAGATATTAAGACGCGCGCCTACTTTGTTGCTAAAATTTTCCCTTTTTCACTAAAAGGAGAAGCTAAAGCTTGGTTTAATAATTTACCTCATGGATCTATTGATAGTCCTGATTGCTTGATTGATACTTTCTTTCAGAAATATTTCCCTCCTAGTGCTCGACATGCCATTTTGTAGGAACTTTTTGATTTTAAACAGGGAGAAAAGGAGATATGGCCTGCATCATGGCCAAGGTTTTGTGCTTTAATTCACGCACAGCCTGGATGTCCAATACCTAAAAATGAGCTTCTTGATATATATTATAATGGACTAACTGATGAATCTAGGACATACCTGGATAGTTTTGCTGATTGTGTTTTCAGGAAGAGAACTCCCAAAGAAGCTGAGGAATTAATGGCTAAAATAAGCAAGAATTATGATGACTGGACTTCACCTGAGTCAACTACACTTGAGTCAACACCAACGCTAAAGAAGAGGGGAGTGATTGAACTAAATGATGAAGTGATGAAGGAGGCTAAGAAATGTTTTAAGGAGAAGGGTATTAAATCTGAAGATGTGAAGAATCTACCTCCTATAGAAGAGTTATGTAAGCCAATCTCCCACTCATCCACTATTGAGGTACACTCTCTCCAACATTTTGATGAAGGTGATATTCCTTATTCTAAACCTCTTGATCAATGCTTAGAAGATATCTTTGTTGTTAAGCAAGATAATTTTAATAAGAGAGTGCAGAATCATTTAATGGAAAACTCTAGAGCTATTAATGAGTTGAGAGATATTGTGGAAAGAACCTCCAATGATGTTAAAATGCTTGTTAAACATTTCCAAATGGATCAAACTCAAATTAATCAGCTTACTAAAGTACAAAAAGGTTTGCTAGTTAATGCTTCTAAAGAAAAACATGCTTATGAAATTAGAACTAGGAGTGGTGCTTTCACTCAAGATCCTTTGTATCCTGAGGAACATCCTAAAAGAATTGAGCAGGATTCTCAATGAATTGAAAATAGTGGTACTTCTTCTAAGAGAAAGAAAAAGAAACATAAAACAGTTGTAGAATCTTCTGAACCCGCTAAAGATCCTAATAGTATATCTGTCTCTGATGCTGAAACTGAAAGTGGTAATGATAAAAATGATGCTCCTGATAAAGAAGAAGTTGAAGAAGAACCTAAAAGGCACACTAAGAATACTAAGTACACTAAGGAAGATTTTGTTGCTAAGAAACATGGTAGTAAAAGAGAGCCTTGGGTGCAAAAACCAATGCCTTTTCCTGATAAGAAACACAAGTCAAAGGAAGAAGAACACTATAACAAGTTTTGTGAGTGGATGAAACCTTTATTTTTGCAAATTCCTTCGACTGATGCTATTAAACTGCCTCCTTATTCAAAGTATATGAAGGATATTGTCTCTAATAAAAGGAAGATTCCTAATGAGGAAATTTCTACTTTACTTGCTAGTTATTCCTTCAATGGTAAGGTTCCAAAGAAACTTGGAGACCCAGGGATTCCAACTATTCCTTGTTCAATTAAAAATAATTATGTTAGAAGTGCTTTGTGTGATTTGGGAGCATGAGTTAGTGTTATGCCTTTTTCTCTCTACAAGAGACTCCAATTGGAAAAATTGATACCAACTGATATATCTTTGCAAATGGCTGATAAATCTACTACTATTCTTGTTGGTATATGTGAGGATGTTCATATTCAAGTGGCTCATAATTTTTTGATATTAACTGACTTTGTTGTGCTTGAAATGCCTGGAGATGATAATATGTCTATTATTCTTGGAGACCT
Source organism: Avena eriantha (assembly GCA_910589775.1). Classification (NCBI taxonomy): domain Eukaryota; kingdom Viridiplantae; phylum Streptophyta; class Magnoliopsida; order Poales; family Poaceae; genus Avena; species Avena eriantha. Next base: position 230,470,548 of record OU342744.1, on the reverse strand, counting down.
TTTCTTAATACTGCAGGAGCTGTTATTAATTGTAATCAAGGAAAGGTAACTTTTAATGTTAATGACAAGGAGCATAATGTCTATTTACCCAAGAAGATTGATAAGACTTATGGCCTAAATTCATTTGAAAATATTGAGGGCATCCAAGTTGGAGAAATATATTGTCCCATACTGCAAGAAAATTATGAAACTATTATGATTGGGACTATTGTTATCAAGGTTGAGGTAACATAATCATTTAGTGGAATGCAAAGTTTTGCTTCATATAAAATTGTTTTGGTAACAAGACCAGATCAACCTTGTTAACAAAGGGATTTTAATGAACAAAACAATGTTTTCACCATGATTATCCTTGTTCACTTTTATTTTATCCATTTTAATTTTTGCTTTCACCTTGTTTACTTTTCTATTTACTAGTTGCTTACTTATTAGAGTGTCTTAGAACTTCTGAAGTTTTAGTTTTGTTTTGTTTTTGCATCATTCCAAAATCATCTTTCTTCCAGAAAATCATTCATCAATACGTGAAAATTTCTCAAAAATAAAGTTTCTCGAAAAATTCCAGAAAAATCATATTAAATATTTATGCCCAAAATGGGGCATAGGGGTACCTGGAGTGACCCAGGGGGGGCCACCAGATAGGCACACCACCTGGTGGCGTGGCCACACCAGGGGCACGCCTGGCCATGGTGTGGGCCACCCCTGGCCCTCCACTTATTCTCCCACCTGCCACTCCCTTCTCTCTCCCGAGAAAATACCATTTCATTGCTCAAACCCGTGTTCTTGTTGTTCTTTCTCGCGATTTTCGATCTCCTTGCTTAGCCCACTTTGGCTGCTGAGATTTGGAGCATTTGTTCTCCGGTATGTGACTCCTCCGCTTGTCCAAGTAGATTTGTGATTAATGGATTATATCTTGAGTATTTTTCTACTGTAGCTGACAGGTTATGTGAGCTTGCATGCTTGTTCTTTGCTTAGAGAAATTGTTTTGATGCATGTTTAGCCCTCTTGCAAGTCCCTATAAGTTGGTCCTTTCATTATGTAATCACTTTGCAATCATTTTTTGTGATGGTTATCTAAAATTTCGGAAAAAGGAGAGATGGACAAACATACTTTTGGAGAAGTATTTGAGAGAGACACACTCGGGAGGGCAAGGCCTTCTAGATCAGTTTCTCAATTTAGGCCATCATATAATGAAGATATTATTGCGGTGCACTTCGGCAATGAGGGAGATGAGGGAGATGCTCATCCATCTACCTTCCCTTGTTTTGCCTTTTTGCAAGCTGCAGGGATCCTTGATGATTTCCTACTACTTATTCAGAGGGTTGGTCTAACTACTTACATGCAGGATTTGAGTGAGCAATATGCCTTGCTCACCAAAATTTTTGTTGAAAGTTTCACTTTCACTAACACCCCTTATAGGTCAACTGTTTCATTCAAAATCTATGATATGCCTATTACCATGTCATTGGAAAGATTTTGCAGCATTATAGGCATTGGCACGACTGGGACAGTAAAGAAGATCCAAGGTCGACCCACTAATTTGCTGTACCTCTATCGAAGTGTAACAAATGATGATGACCGCACAGCTCAGCGCGGGAAGATAAGAAACATTCAACTTCTAGCTCTTAGATATTTTGCTTACTATCTTTCCACTAGCATTCTTGGTAGGGAGAACACTAGTAATATTTCTAATTATCATTTAGCTTTTCTTGCCGCTGCAATTAATAATGAAACCAAGTATAATCTTGGTTCTCTCATTGCTCGCCGCCTAGCTGCTAGAGGACCCATCTATAGGGGCATTATTGTTGCACGCATGGTTGTTGCCTTGGAACTTTATGTTGATCCTAATGATACTATACTGACCCCACAAAGGCTTGATCTTGCTGCTATGAAAACACATCACTTTGTTACTACTAACTCTAGTACAGAGAGTTTAGTTTACAGGATGTTGTTTACTGATGGAGATGAGAGGAAAATTCCCTTGCCATGGTCTACTTTGTTCAGTATTTGCAGGATGTCATGGTCGCGCTCCAAGGAGGAGGTGGATGAGTAGCTCTGCTTGCTTGGTTTCCACGGGCAGCACCAGGGGGATGCACCCTCTTATGACTACTCTGCGCACTACACCGGGGCATCCTCAAGTTCGTATCAGGACGAAGGCACTTCTTCGTCATATTATGGAGGTGCTCCTTCTTGGCTAGCTTGGGATTGATCCCCACTTAGGCCAAAAGCCTAAGCTTGGGGGAGGTATACCGACATCACACTCACATACATACCTTGTTCTGTCGGTACTTTGCATATCCATGTTTCGCTTTCTTTTTAGTTTCTGTTCTTGCTTTATTTCTGCTTTCCAAAACACAAAAGACCAAAAATATTTTCGTTATTTCTCTTTGGTTGCTTCTTTATCCTTTAGCCTTGTTTTGCTTCATCCTTTTTAGCTTTGATTTGATTATTCGAAAAATCCAAAAAGATTTTGCTTTATTTGCTCTTTCCTTTGGTTCTTGTCTTTAAAAATTGAAAACCCAAAAATATTTATTGTTCTTCTCTGGTTTTGTAAAGTTTGTTGCAGGGTTCAGCGGTCCTAAGTGACTCCTTGGAGTTTGGTTTTATCTTATTATTCAAGTCACACAAGTGAAAGGCAATGATGATTTATGACAACTCGAGGTGTGGTAAGAGGATGGTATGAACTCTATTTGTTTTCATTTTTTTACATATACTCATCATTGTGGGCATGCTTAGTCTGTTCATGTAAGGTGTATGTTATTTAATGGATACTTAGTAGTTCTTTCTCGCCTATGATCAGTTCCAATCCATTAATAGTTTGTAACATGTCATATAAATGTTTGCTTGCATTGTTCTATTCATAACTTGGTATGACATTGTGGTATCCTCCTCTGAATGTTTTATTTGAATCGACTTGGTACATGCTCACACATGCATATGACTAAACAAAAATTCAGTTAAGCCTCGATGATTTATTCTGCCTCAGAGTTCTTGTGTCACTTTTATGCCACTATTAATTTTGTTTTGTCGCAAGCATGATTATGATAGTTACTGCTCTCTCGATTGTCGCTCCCTTTCTATTTCTAGCCTTCACTTGCGCTGAGTATAAGCATTACTCGTGCATCCAACTCCCCAAAACCAAAATTGTCAAAAAGAGTCCACCATATCTACCTACTAGCATCATTGTTATTCCTTGCATATTTATTATGCTTTATTTTCTTCCAAATAAAAATGTTTGCTTGTTATATGAAAATTGGTTAGTAAAGCTCTCATGAACTTCATGGCACACTTTATTTTCTCGCACTTAATAAACTTGAACCATTGTGTCCATCTATGTTGCTTATATGCTTGTGCTTTATAAGTTGTGAATTAGCAGAACCATGTTACCATGGGGAACACTTTCAACATTGCACTTATTATTCAGTTGATATCATGTTCTTTTGTTTATGGATCCCGGTGGTGTGAAATAAAAGGGGAGCTTGTAAGCTCATGGAGTTTGTATATGTGTTAGAGAAACGCATGGGAGACTAGCCTAAGCCATGCCTAATCATGGTGGAAACTTGCAGCATAACCATAGTGAGCATTCTATGAAGCATCCTCAATAAAAAACCTATACAAATAGCAAATAAAAAGATCGTTGAGATGCGCATTGTTTGTTGCCTTGTCATTTTGATATGGGATATCTCCTATCTCATGGGCAAGGGGTACCCCGTTGGCGGTTCTCCATGATACACATGTACTTACAATGACATGAACTTACTTGTGACTAAAGTTGAGTAGCATGAGGTTCGGTACTCATAAGCAAGGGGCATGAGATTTTCAAGTTATAACTTGTAAAGCATATCCTCAAATTTGTGTCACTTTAACCTTAATCACCTCAAGATGCTTATGATAGGGGCAATGAGAGCTCAAAGCTAATGAGTACCATACTTTGAACATTTGCAAGCCTTTCAAACTTTTCAAATCTTTTCTTTCATTTTTATGTCGAGTCACCATTTATTCTTTGAGCACCTTCCCGAGAGCATATCTGTCATTCTTAGTGTAATGTGCTTGTCCCAAAACACGGTTAGTTGTGACATAACTTTGACGCTTGTATCTTTGATATTTTATTTCTAGTCTTCTCTTAAACTTCAAAGGTGCCTTGGCATTTATGTTTTGCTCCAAAGAAAGGCAAGAGAGATACCACTTTATCATATCTTCTTATGAGCATTACAATCCTGCATATGCTTATGTGTCATGCTGCTTATTATTATTGGGTTGGAATCTCTTCATAGCTGGCATGACTACTTGGTAAACTTATTTGCATACTCTTTATTATGAATTGCCTAAGTATTTGATCATACGCTAGGAATATATACATCTTATGAAGCAAATGTGTTCGTGAAAGTTTCTTTATCGCACTCAGTTTTCAACTGGATTGCTTGAGGACAAGCAATAAGCTAAGCTTGGGGGGAGTTGATACGTCCAAATGATATCTACTTTCCCGAACACTTTTCCTATTGTTTCTTCTCTAATTTGTGTGATTTGGATACAACTAATGCGGACTAACGCTGTTTTCAGTAGAATTTCTTTGATGTCTCGTTTTTGTGTAGAAAATCAACTTTCAGGAAAAATCCCGGAAAATATCGCAAAACTCCTATTTTACTAGAAGACTCACGAAGCCATAAGACGAGATGGAGTGGGGCCACGAGGGGTCCACACCACCTGGTCGCATGGGCCAGGCCAGGCCGCGCCAGGGGGTGGTGTGGCCGCTTGGGTCTCTGCCTCGACCTCTCCTTTCGCATATATAAGCCCTCTGACCTAAAAAACAATAGGTGGTTCGACATTTTTCTAGAAAGAGTTCCACTGCACCGCCACCACCAGAAACCGTGATTCAGAACCAGAAACTCCGTTTTGGCACCCTGCTAGGACAGGGAATTGGAGGAGATCATTGCCATCATCATCACCAACGCTTCTCCATCAATCATTCATGATTCCCCCATCCATGAGTGAGTAATCCCGCGCAGTAGGCTATGGGGATGGTAGGGATTGGATGAGATCGTTCATGTAATTGCATCAGATTGTTAGGGCATGGTGCCTAGTATCTATTGCTAGTGCTTTTTGACATTGTTGTAACTTGTTATGCTTAATGCTCTTCACTAGGGCCCAAGTGCCATGATTTCAGATCTGAGTATGTTATTGATTCATGATGATAGTATTGTTTATGATCTTACGTGCAAGTTGTATACACACATTATTGTCCGGAACCCGAGGCCCCAAAGTGACAGAAATCGGGATAACTGGAGGGGATGGCTATGATGTGAGGATCACATGTGTTCATGGAGTGTTAATGCTTTGCTCCGGTGCTCTATTAAAAGCAGCACCTTAATTGCTAGTAGATTCCCTTAAGGCCCCGCTGCAACGGGCTGGTAGGACAAAAGATGTTGTGCAAGTTCTCATTACGAGCACGTATGACTATATATGGAACACATGCCTATGATTATTTAGTACTAGGATACTTTATCTTATTTATCTACAAATGCCCTATGTCTTGATTATTATATGAATTGTATTGTCCATGCAACGCCCATCCATCCATCCCTATGCCTACCGCACTTTAATCCTACTATTTACTGCAATTGTTATTACTGTCTTTATTTTACTACTGCTATTACTTTGCTATTGCTACTACAAAATTGTTACTACTGATAAACTACTGCGAGCAAGATTGTTTCCAGGTGCAGCTGAATTGACAACTCAGTTGTTAAGGCTTATAACTATTCTTTGGCTCCCCTTGTGTCAAATCAATAAATTGGGTTTTACTTCCCTCGAAGACTGTTGCGATCCCCTATACTTGTGGGTCATTATGGAGATGAGCGTGCGTGGTAATTTTTCCACGTGCTCCGTCTTTGCCACTTTAACGTTTCGGATTTTGCGCGCATAAAAATAGCCAAGGATTAATTCACTGCCTTCTACGAGTTTCAAGGTAGCGTAGGCTGTAGCCTACGTCATCTTCTGACTGTTGAAGTGGAGTAGTCACATCTGAAGATTCCATCGAAGATGGAACATATCCGACTCTGAAAATGAAGACTTACAGAATCTTCGGCTACATTACGAAGATGGAGAGGACTGCAGGGTTCTTTGGGATACCTTCGATATGTTGCTTGATGAATTGTCGGCATCACCTAGACGAAGTGATAGCTGCAAGTGCATAGGTTCGTCAAAGAATGTTTTCACGGAATTATTAATTCCATTTTTTATATCGATCCCAACGAGGAGCCTAGGAATGTGTTTTTATGTGGCGTTTCTATCACACCCAAGGTGTCACGGGTCTTGAGTGAATTGACTGCAAATATTAACGGTGGAAGTGGTGAGTATAATATAGAGGAACTTGCTTATGAAATAATTAAATTGCATAAAAGTAAAGATGCGGAAGGTGTGTAAAGGTCCTGCAGATGAGAAGTTAGGCGCGACGAGAATGAGTTCATGGTGATAGTAAAAGTGCAAAATGGAATAAGGGGAATAAGTGATAATGATAATTTTTATTTATAAGTGAGTAGGCAGGCAACCCATATGCCGACTAGGAGTCCTCATGGCTAATTCTTCCCAAACCCAATGATCCATCTGCGTGTTACCACGATCATGGTCAGCACATTAATTAAGGTCTTTCAACCGGATCAAGGCTTTAATTTTGATGGTTCCTTGTTGTCCTCGAGTAGTGCTAGCTCTTCTTTGATATCGGTTGTGTACTTGTGTCACTCGAGGGGTCGCAGAATTACTAGCATACAAGTTCATATCTATGAGATCTTTGGATCATGTTACCTGGGCCCTTAAATTAGATAACACGCATTAGGCAAACATAGATATTCATTCTCACTATTTAAATAAACATTACAACGATCATAAATGGATGGGATAAAGGAGGCACATCACAGCTCACCAATCCCATACATCTCCCACGCCTATGGGGATTTACTCAGACATGAGAGGTAGACAAATCAAAGGCATAATTGTATTGGAAGTAGAAATCATCTCAAAGTTATTGTAGCAAACCACAATAGCGATTAAAGATCCAATCAAATACAAACCGAAGGTAGATCAAAGTATTAAACCCTAATCTTACAAGTGTCAATCTCTCTCTCTCTCTAAGTAATGAGGCAATGATGGTGGAGTGTGTGGTTTTGAGGTTGAAGATCGTCGGAGAACGAGGTGAAGTTCTTCTCCACTTTTAGATATGATCTCTCCCTCTAGATGGTTTGCGTTGGCTGTGAATTCTGTTCTGTGGCTTTTCTCGTCTCTCTCCTTTTACGAAAGTTGCGTGTATTGATACAAGGAAGGCTCCAATGGGTAGTACAGGTGGGCGGTACGGGCGTGCCCCGACCGTACCAGTGGTTGTTTTGCGTGTTGACGCCTCCAATGAAAGTGGCTCCAATTGGGGATTTTCTTATTCTGGTGAAATTAGCCCATAAATACTAATAGATCTTCAATAAATGTTCATTGCCTGAAAACCATCACAAGAAACCAAGGATTCGCTAATTGCAACATTAACGTTAGTGAAAAGAGTAATCCGGCAATAAACAAGAGGAAAACCAATGGTAAAAAGTGATGAAATTTGGAGCTATCAACATCCCCAAGCTTAGCGGTTACTCGCCCTCGAGTGACAAATCTATAATGAATAATAGCGAAGAATTGAATCAAGATAACGACTTAAAAGTTCGAGGTTGTATTATATTTCATCGTCTCAAATCCTACAACCTTGAACACGATCATAATATATCTAAATAGCACTTAAGCTTGATCCCTAAATGCAAGTAATTCACTAGCTAATAGTTCTTATAACTCAAATGATATTGTTAAAAATTTGGCGAGGCTTTGAAAATCAATTTCTTTCAGCGCCTCTCTTGTTATGAGACTAAAAATGTTTTTAAGACATAATGCCTAAGTCAAAATAAAGAGTGCATGTGTAGATGTCAAAAGAAGGATAAACTTAGAGATTTTTCATTAATCACCCACTTCGATAATCGTGGCTATCAAATACCTCTTCTTTTACTTGCTTATCAATAACTCTAATTGCACATTTTAGATAGTGACGTGATGCCAATAATCAAAAAGTATCGAAAGTGTTTCAACTCATATTTTGATAATGGATCTTTTCTTTTTACTTCTCAAGGATCATCGAATATTTTTTTTGTAAACTCCTACACAACCTATTGGGAATACCAATAATTTTGCCTATATAGCGACACGTATGCCACTCATGCCATCAATTCATAGCCAAAATCCAGGGTTATACCATAGATCATTCAAAAGCTAGCGGAGTTGTTGGCATCCCGAAGGTGTGTATTTGAAAAAAGTTACTTTTGCTTCTTATTTTATTTTCTCTCCTCTTTTTTCTTTATCAATTCAATACAAATTTTGGCATCTCCCTCTCCTACTCTAAAAAGTTCATTCCATGAAGCAATTAGTTTTTAGAAGGTATCATCAAGTCATCGATCAGTATGTGGGGTTGAGCACTACTAAGATTAAGCCCTTAGGACAAAAATATGGCACCAAAGTTGTCAATGGACACTTTCTCTTAATTGTCAAGAGTGATTTTTCAAATTGATATTAATTGTCGAAAGTCTTAACCAAAGAGTTGACAAAAACCTTTCAGCTCAAATTCTAAAAGATAACAAACTAAGCATGGAATCGAAATCAAGTGCAACCGAACAGACATAAAATGTTCATGAATGCTTAGGAAGAGGGAAAATAGGAATGTGGTACCTCCTCTTGCTCGTTCGTCTTCCACTTGAGTCAACTCTTTGCGTTCGTCTCATAGCTCGATCACTAGAAGTGAGTAACCTGCAGAAAGAATCAACAAGAGCCAAGAGAAATTTGCATAAATAAAGCTAGAGACTAGTCTAATATTTTGGATTTTATTTTATCCAATGCAAAACTGAAATTAAACATGCATGGGAACAAAAACAAACAAATAAAAAGAAGAAAGAAAATATGAATGCAAAAAGGTGGGAGGAGTTTAACCTCCCCAAGCTTAGGCTTTTACCTAATTGGAATCAGTTGTCGTTACCGTCAAGTGGCGGCTGCTGATAAGGGAAGTTCGGGTAGCGGTTTGGAAAGTCGGTCATGAAAGATGTGAAGTCTTGAGTGAGGTTGACTATGTTGGCGTTCGCATCATACAACGTGTTCTCTATGTTGTCAATGCGATGCACCACCTGGTCAAAATCACTCCTCGGGACATAGTCGAATCCTGACTATGGTGGAGGCATACTGATGAGTGCATAATTGCATCATGTTTTATATTATTATTTTGCACTATAGTTGTAGGATCTTGGTATTTTACGGTGTTCGTGCGCACATTTTATGTCTATTTTCACCAGGATCAGGACAGATGATGGATACAATGGACACAATTCTTGGAGCAGCTGTATTGGGGAGAAAAGGAGTCAAAAACAACATAAATCGCTAATTTGGAAAATATCAATAACACCAAAAGAAAACCCGAAGCGATCAAGGCATCTAGAAGGTTTAACGACCAACTATACGGCGAGAATAATTTTCTGGTCATATAGTTCCCGCCGTATAGTTGGTGCCGCCACCGCCTCCTCAAATAGTTTCACCCCATGCAACTGGATCAGAGGGACAACATACAGAACAACCAGAAATCGCCGAAACCTCACCTCCGGAAGGCATATGGAGGGGGAACTCGTCCACCGGGGATCCATCTTCGCCCTGTGCAGATCCGGGAGGCTAAGGCATCGAGCTTCATCATCAATCGCTGCATCACCACCATCCCCATCCATTCCATCTACATCTTGTCTAGATCTTGTTGTAATTTTCGTACTCGTTGTGGATTTATACAAGTATTATTCATCTATGATAGATTCCATTGTTATTGCCATGATGTTGGTTGCCTCCATGTCTGAGTAGATCATTAGTTCTTGGGGATATGGAGAAACCCTAGTATGAGATTGAAATAAGATAAAGTTTATTATGATATTCATCGCTGTGACCATGTGTTAGATTGTCTTCATCTTGATGTATGGAGAAGTAGACCTCTCAATATTTGCCTCTTGTGGGGACTTGATGGAGGGAACTACTTGTTGGTAGACGGAGGTGTGTTAGCACTTACAGTGACTATAAAGCTATTGGCACCCCTTACGTATCAACTTGGGAACCAAGGAAATTCACGGAACACTATCCATGCCGTGGGATACGTCCGACGGGATTAATTCCCTTAATAGCGCAGTAATTTGATTGATGTCGATTGTTGTCTGTTGTGGTTATGAGGATGATGTGAGCAGTGATTGCTGCCTATTTGTCCAAATATGGAGTTCCTCCCACGCATACATAGTTGAGAATATTCATGATAATAATCTTTACCATAGCTCTTTATAATTCTAGAGGTGTATCCGCTACTCCCTGAGAACGTTTTTTCCTATTGCAGTTCCAAGCTCTTTTACATACACGATACTTACTTTCTGTGTTCAGTTGTTTTACTTTACTTATTGTTCTCTTATACCAAAAAACCCAAAACACTTTTTTACACAATACTCGCATTTTATCTTGTTACTTAGAACTTTATTTAGCATTTCTATTGTAGTATTTAATTCAAGAGTTATCAGACTTCAGACTCCTGCTCCTTGTGGGATCAATATCTTTATTTTAAAACTAGCTACAAACGATCTGTGCACTTGTAGTCATCAAGCTATTTTTGGCGCCATTGTCGGGGAGCTAAGCATTGTAGGTCTTTTAGTTTTTGCTTATTTATTTTGGGCTTGCTAAGTTTTGTTTTGAGTTATAGGTTTCCACCAACATGATGGAGTTTGAGCATATGGCTAGTGCTAACACACTCAACCACTTTGGGAAGCCCTATGATATTAATAAAAGAGACAACTCCAACGAGAAGGTAAGGGGGTTTGAAATAAATCCTCCGCTACTTGGTATTCTACACAAGAAGCAATTTACTGTAGATGAAGAAGATCTTGATCCATATGAGCATATTGCATGTTTCAAAGATATATGTGGCACTTTCGAATTATCGGGATATACTGCTAATGAGGTAAGCGTTAAACTTTTTAGTTAGACTTTGACTAGTACAACTCTCTCATGGTATAGATCTCTGCCCCCAGAAGCCACTACTACTTGGGATAATTTAGCATGTGAGTTTCTAGCAAAAAATTATCCATTATCAAAATCTTTTGGAATCGGGCATCTTATAATGACTTGGAGGAACCGTCCTAATGAAGGACTAGTAAGAGCTTATATCATATTTAAAGATTTACTTAATCAATGACCTCATCATGATTTGCCTGAATGGTATTTATAGCATATCTTTTGCGGAGGTTTAATTGAACCTAATAAAATTGAACTAGACTCTTTCGCGAGAGGAGCTTTTATGAATCTTCCCTTAACTAAAGATTGGGATTTACTTAATAGAATTCGCGATCATAGAGTTTCATGGAATTTTGGTCTAGGAAGCGAAGGAGGCATAGAAATAGATTATGATTGTATTCATGACTATAATAAAAAGGGCCATGTTAACGAATTATCTAAAGAACTTTATTTGGATTTAGATCTTGTGTTTCATGTTGTTAAAGCTTTTAGAGAACACATCAGAGCTCCAAAATAGGGTTTGGTCAAGTATGAGCCACTACTCGAACCTGAGAAGAAAAGAGAAGTTAAAGCAACACTGGCCTCCCTAGAACCAATATATGAGATACCTTTCCCTAACACTACACAGAAGCATATTATTGAATATGAACAGGTCAAAGCAGTACAGGAGAAGAAGGAAGAGGAAAGTATGCAAGAAGTTGAGGAACATCTGGAAGAAAACAAAGATGAAGAGGTAACCAAGGAAGAAATTATGGCTATGTATGCACATTGTAACATAGCTGAACTTGATAAAGAGACTTCCGTATCGGTTGAAGGTAAAACAAAGGTAAAAGATGTGGGTAAGCCTATTCTTCCCTGCATATTTAAGGAAACCTCACATTATGGTTTATGCGATCTTGGCACTGAAGTTAATGTTATATCTTATGATTTTTATTTAGAAATAAAAGAAAAAATAGAACCGACTACAATTGAAAATATTGATATGACAATCATGTTAGCCAATAAAACTCTTAGAATTCCAATGGGAGTAGTTGAAGATGCAACTGTCACAATTGGCAATAAAATGTTCCTATCGATTTTGTAGTTGTTGATATGCCAGCTGACACTCTTTGCCCAATTATATTTGGAAGAAACTTTTTGAGTGATGTGGGTGCCAAAGTTGATTTCAAAAAGGAGATTCTGTCTCTTAAGCTTGGGGAAGCGGAAAAAGAATTCCACTTTTCCAAATTTAAAGACAGACCTCAACAAATACAAGAAGAAGATACTGATAAAACTATTGAGGAAATGGAAGCTCTCTTCTTTAGTGATCAATAAGAAAAAATAAATGAAGACTCAAATTATGAAGAAATAGTTATGGAGGACAAGTCCCCAGAAGAACTAGAAGGTGAATTCGATTCACTTCCCATTATAGGGCCTCCAACTGACGAGGCTTTCGAAGAGCTAGAAAAGAGAGGGGACGAGGAATTACCACCCCCGGAATTGAAGACTCTACCAGATAATCTTAAATACAGATTTTTAGATGATACAAATAAATTTCCTGTAATTATTAGTGCTAAACTTTTAGGAGATGAAGAAGAAGAACTCATGAAAATACTTAAGGAGCATCGTAAGGCCTTTGGGTACTCAACGGACGATTTGAAGGGCATTAGTCCCATCATAACCCTCCATTAAATATTCATGGAGGAAGGTGTTGAACCAGTTGCGGAATTTAATAGACGACTGAAGCCCGAAATGAAGGAAGTGGTAAGAAAAGAAATAGTACGCCTATTGGACGCAGGTATAATCTATCATGTAAAAGAAAGTGAATGGGTAAGTCATGTTCATTGTGTCCCTAAGAAGGGTGGTGTTACTGTTGTTCCTAATGAAAAAAATGAATTGATACTTACTAGAACTATTGTGGCACATAGGATGTGTATTGATTTCAGGAAATTGAATAAAGAATAGGAAAGATCACTATCCTTTAACGTTCATAGATCAAACTTTAGAAAGGTTAGCAAACCACACTCATTTTTGCTACTTGGATGGATACTCTAGTTTTTCTCAAATAGTTGTTCATCATGATGACCAACTTAAAACAACTTTCATTAGTCCTTATGGTTTACATGCTTACCGTCGTATGACTTTTGGTTTATGTAATGCTCCAGCTACTTTTCAAAGATGCATGACTGCTATTTTTGTGGATTTTATAGAACTGATAATGGAAGTATTTATGGATGACTTTTCTGTCAATGGAACTTCGTTTACTAGTTGCTTGGATAATCTCAAAAGATTTTTGCAGCGTTGCGAAGAAACCAATCTTGTTCTAAACTAGGAGAAGTGCCATTTTACGGTGAAAGAAGGTATAGTCCTTGGACATAAGGTATCATGTAAGGGAATTGAAGTGGATAGAGCTAAGGTTGAGGCCATAGATAGAATGCCACAACCTAGGGATATAGTAAAAGGTATAAGAAAGTTTCCTTGGTCATGTGGTTTTTATAGAAGGTTCATTAGGAATTTCTCTAGAATATCTAAGCCTTTGACTAACCTTCTACAAAAGGGAGTAAGATCTAATTTTGATGATAAATGTCTTGTAGCCTTTGATAAACTTAAATATGCTTTATCCCATGCTCCTATCATTACACCACCTATTTGGGATCTGACTTTTGACTTAATATGTGAAGCTAGTGATGATGTTGTAGGAGTAACTCTGGGACAACATATAGGACGTAGATTTAATATTATACATCATGCTAGTAGAACTCTTAATAGTGCTCAAAAGAATTATCCGAAGGAAGAAAGGGAACTTTTTGCTGTATTTTTCTCTTGCGATAAATTTCGTTCTTATATAGTTGATGCAAAAGTAAGAGTTCATACGAATCGTGATGGTTTAAAAGAACTCCTTGGGAGGAAAAATCATAAGCCAGGACTGATTCGTTGGATCCTTTTACTTCAAGAATTTGAGTTGCAGATTATGGAGAGGCAAGAAATAAAGATGTTGGATGCAGTGTCCACATTATCCCAACAAGACACCAATCTTATTGAGAGGAACTTTAGCCCTAGTGTTTTTGTTTACAAGAATTATTAAATGAACTAAGGTCAATTCCTCCAAAAGAGAAGAAGTCTTTATTGTTGGAGGAGCTTGTCATCCCCGAATAAGTAAAACAGTAAGTGCAAGGTAAGTGTTCTTACTCAAATAAGTGATTTGTTTTCACAAATTTTACTTCTGAAATTTTTGCCTTTGAATTCCTCGTGTTTTCCTGAAGTTTCTTAAGGTTTTTACCAACTATACGGTCGCAACTATATGGCCGGAGAAAAATCTCCCGGCGTATAGTTGGTCGTTAAACCTTCTGTACCTTCTTCGTGAAATTGTTTTTGATGTCTAGAAACTATATGGTCACAACTATACGGCCGGAGAAAATCCTCCTGATGTATAGTTGGTCGTTAAACTCTCAGACATTTTCGATTTTCGATGTCTGGAAACTATACGGTCACAACTATATGGCCGGAGAAAATCCTCCCACCGTATAGTTGGTCGTCAAACTCTGAGACATTTTTTCAATTTCCTTTTTCGTTTTAGAATAAAAAAATGGTTTTGTCTATTACAAGCCGGTAACTTAATCGACTTGGACTCGAGATATTTGGAAATATCTGCCCGGAACCAACTATACGGCCAGAGCTATACGGGTTGCGCCCATATAGTTGGTCGTTGCGCAGCAAGACTCCTCCAAATCCACAATTTCTTTCCCTGTTTCGTTAAGATTCTTTTCTAGGGCGCGAATTTGGTGTTTCTCGCGAGTTTTACCGACCTCTGACCCCCTTATATACTTCCATTGTGTTTCTCTCTAAATCATAATCACCAGGAACCAATACAACCATGCTCTAACCCGTCCCAGACCATGGAAAACCCCTGGGTCTCATTGATCCTTCCAGGGACTGCTCTCGCAGCCCATCCATGGAGGACGACAACGAGGGGTGGAGAGGTTTAGCCCGGGCTACAAGGAGTATGTCGAGCCAAGCTTATACAACTACGATTCCGATGAAGATTGGAGTGACATCTACATCTGTCGTGATGTATATGATCCCCCGGAGATCAACTGGGCGACAATGAAGAGAGCTCAACAAGAGAGAGAAGATCACAAGCCGCATGGAAAAGGGCGTGCGGAGACGGCCAAGTTCATCGTCACGGATCCCAGGCCGCACAAGCATAAGGAATTACCTAATAGTGGTGCAAGTGCTAGCAAGGGAGCGAAGGTGCCACTCTTGAAGCCTACCATTGGTGCTCGTATGAGAGTGACGCCTCAGGAAGAGTGGAGGAACGGTTTCCACTTCACCGGTCCATCAATTATGGATGGGGAAGAAGAAGTTGTTCCTAGGACCAAGGACCGCGTGCGAGCACTGGAGTATCAGAAGCAGGAGCTACTCCATCGCGTTGAAGTCCGTCACCGTCTCAAGGAGATAGAGAAGAAGGATGATCTTCTCGAATTGGTGACTAAACTCGCAGATAAAGTGGACACTTTGTAATCTGATTTGCGCAGGTGTTATAGCCGCATCACTGCTCTGGAGGATACCAACAAGAAGCTACGCACCGCGGTGTTACATGCCATGGCGCCACAGTGATCTACAATAATCATGGTATCAAATAATCGCAAGGGATTATTTGATCCCACCTGGCTTGATTCCAAGCTTGGGGAGATCTTTAAGACCTTGTAATCTATCTTATAAGTTTTGCATTACTATTTTAGTTTTGCATTAGTTCAAATTAGAAATAAAGTTTGCATCATTAGAATTCCCTTCAAGAATAGTCGATCCCTTTTATGAAATTCCGAGTTTATTATAATATATGGAGCAATATTGAGTTTGTTCTTGTCCTATTGGATATATGAATGTCTTGAGTATAATTTTACTCGCACTTGATGATAGCAATAGGAGTCTCCCACACCATTGGTATTAATGGAACATAGAAAGATAATTTGGTCAATATGTTGTAGGTTCATGGTTTGATTTACAAATAAAAAATTATCTAATCAGTTAAGTTAAAAACAAACCTTGAACAAAGAAATTAAAAATGCTATCAAATTAGAGTGAGAACAAGACGAGGTAGAATATTCAAGCTATAAAGATTACTTCATATACAATTGGAATTTGGTAATTGAGATCATTAAACTTTGAATTCCTACATGAAGTGGAATGTATGGCTAGCTCCTTTGCACAACACTTAAACAAAAGTGTGAGCATATATATAAAAAAATAAGAAAAGGAGTGAATGTGCAAAGAGCAAATAGGCATACACCACTATATTGTAGTATGACAAAGAAGCGTTTGAGATTTTAAATCCCAAGTGAATATGTTAATCCAAAAACACTTGGGACTACCTCGCTAAATCATTCGATCGAACCGAATACTTTTACATCATGTTGAGATTCATCTTTTGTGAACTGATGATAACTAAGGTGTGGAAGCCTGCTAATATTATTCAGATGGTTTGAGTAAGGTACTATTCATGAACTCATTCCTATGTAACTTATAGGATAAACACATGGTGTAATTGCCTCATTTATTTTATCGACTCAGCTTCATGAATATGAGGATCACATTCACTAAGCTAAACTTGCTCGGGATGAGCAAGAGTCTAAGCTTGGGGAAGTTGATGAGTGCATAATTGCATCATGTTTTATATTATTATTTTGCACTATAGTTGTAGGATCTTGGTATTTTACGGTGCTCGTGCACACATTTTATGTCTATTTTCACCAGGATTAAGACAGATGATGGATACAATGGACACAATTCTTGGATCACTTGTATTGGGAAGAAAAGGAGTCAAAACAACGTAAATCACTTATTTGGGAAATATCAATAACACCAGAAGAAAACCCGAAGTGATCAAGGCATCCAGAAGGTTTAACGACCAACTATATGACGGGAATAATTTTCCGGCCGTATAGTTCCCGCCGTATAGTTGGTGCCGCCACTGCCTCCTCAAATAGTTTCACCCCATGGAACTAGATCAGAGGGACGACAGACAGAACAACCAGAAATTGCCGAAACCTCACCTCCGGAAGGCATATGGAGGGGGAACTCGTCCACCGGGGATCCATCTTCGCCCTGTGCAGATCCGGGAGGCTAAGGCATCGAGCTTCATCATCAATCGCTGCATCACCACCATCCCCATCCATTCCATCTACATCTTGTCTAGATCTTGTTGTAATTTTCGTACTCGTTGTGGATTTATACAAGTATTATTCATCTATGATAGATTCCATTGTTATTGCCATGATGTTGGTTGCCTCCATGTCTGAGTAGATCATTAGTTCTTGGGGATATGGAGAAACCCTAGTATGAGATTGAAATAAGATAAAGTTTATTATGATATTCATCGTTGTGACCATGTGTTAGATTGTCTTCATCTTTATGTATGGAGAAGTAGACCTCTCAATATTTGCCTCTTGTGGGGACTTGATGGAGGGAACTACTTGTTGGTAGACGGAGATGTGTTAGCACTTACAGTGACTATAAAGCTGTTGGCACCCCTTACGTATTAACTTGGGAACCGAGGAAACTCACGGAACACTATCCATGCCATGGGATACATCCTACAGGATTAAGTCCCTTAATAGCACAGTAATTTGATTGATGTCGATTGTTGTCTGTTGTGGTTATGAGGATGATGTGAGCAGTGGTTGCTGCCTATTTGTCCAAATACAGAGTTCCTCCCACACATACATAGTTGTGAATGTTCATGATAATAATCTTCAACTTAGCTCTTTATAATGCTAGAGGTGTATCCGCTACTCCCTAAGAACGTTTTTCCCTATTACAGTTCCAAGCTCTTTTACATACGCGATACTTACTTTCTATGTTCAGTTGTTTTACTTTACTTATTGTTCTCTTATACCAAAAACCCACAAACAGCTTATTACACAATACTCGCATTTTATCTTGTTACTTAGAACTTTATTTAGCATTTCTATTATAGTATTTAATTCAAGAGTTATTAGACTTCAGACTCCTGCTCCTTGTGGGATAGATATCTTTATTTCGAAACTAGCTTCAAACGATCTATGCACTTGCAGTCATCACATACCTTGTTGTTCGTGTTGGTGGAAAGGCTGCTAGTGATGGTGCTGCTGACCGTAGTCGTCCCATCCTGCACCATGCCAGCCTTCGTCTCCTTCATCTTGCTGTCGTTGGCCGGCTGCTGCGTTTTCCCAGTTGGGATGGCCACCTGGTGGTATAGTCCTTCCTGAGAGGATCAATGCCTACTAGAACTCCTCCTCAGTGAAGACCAACTCAGTTTACCTGGGAAACCAAAATCTTGGACAAAAGGAAGCAAGATTTGGTGGAGATCACCGTTAGGTACAAAATAAAACTGATAAGTACAGAGGCACGCTTTGGCCTACAGACACCCATGAACTTGGTGCTATCCATATGAATGTCATCCAGGTCCTTACTACCAGCCACAACTCTTTCTGTGGTAGGACAAATTCATTTGCGCAGGCGACCTGTGTGATCAATCCGCCACAATAAATGTCCCACGCGGAAGCTAACCTTTGGCAACAAAAGTGCTGGATGAGCAAGGCCCCCAAGTTTACCTTGTGCTCCATCTCTAGATGCAAGTCCATATGAATTATACTCATTTCGGGGCATGCCATTTCCCTAACATCCCAAATAAAGAATTAACAAGGAAGGTATGAAAATAACGTATAGTAGGATTCTAGATAGTGGCGCTCTTCCTGCGCAAATAATCGTTGTCCCTATGGACAGAAATTTGTCCCCAAGATTGCATTGATTCTATGTGCACATTGTCATTGATGTCGAGTTCTCCCTCGTGGGAGAATCTGAAACTATCACAAAATTAATAGAAGGTCAAGTTGTGGAGTTGCCCATTGAGCACAAAACTTACAGTGCAATTTCGCTCTTAGGTCTCGAGATCGTCATGGAACGATTAAAGGAACTCGTTGACATGGGTATACCCTACAGGTACTCGAGCTTGGTATATATGGTCCAAATACGTACAGGCCCACGGTGTCGCTAGGGCTCGGATGAAAGGACTCGAGTGACTTGCGGATTATCGATTGCTTGAAGGACAAGAAGAAGCTAAAGATAGAAAGTTTGAAGGGGAAAACCCTAACTTGTAACCGACTCGACCTGCTACCCGAGACCTAGCCTATCTATATAAAGGCTAGGAGGGGGCGGCGAAGAGGACACACGCAACCCTAGTTTCCATGACCCTTGCCAGATTGCATCTGCGCACCATTGTAACTTTCGACTCCTTCGATAATTCCACGAGCAGACAAGCAGGAGTAGGGACCTCTACGAGGCCTGAACCTGGGTAAATCCTTTGTCCCCTGTGTGCTTGTTTGCTAGCCGATAGATGTCTCCAGCGCCCCCTCCTTCTCCAAAACCCAAGTCCATAACAATGGGCATTGATGAGTTAAACCCTCGTCAATTGGCGCCGTCTGTGGGAATCTGGGAGCACTGATGTTGCGATCTCGACGGCCCCATCATCTACGATCTACAATTCATCGGCTATCGAGGAATAGATCTGTGGCAATTCCCAGTCCCGCGTCTACGTGTTGGACGGTGCGCTCTGGAGCTGTCCAAGCTATGCAATTAGCGTTCAAAATAATTCTGGATCGTCGACAGAAGCACTCGTGAGGTGTTGCCAAAACAAGAGCGATCAGGAAAATCCAGTCTAAACTCATGTGAAGTGCAGCGCTGTGTCCTCCACGTGATGAAGTAGTACTATATGCAAGATCTAATTGAATTCGTGTGAACACGTACTGATTAGATCATCAAAGAAAATTAAAGGGACGAGACCTCTAGCTGGCCCAAGTCGTATCAAGGAAAGATTATTGTTTGGATAGAAAAATCAAAGAGGCATGGAGCGATGCAACACATGCACACATAAAATCACGATGCAATGAGAAGTCCATAGATCGAGCAGACGTCGCCATCAAGTACTCTGGCTACCGCCATGTTCGCCAGCTCCTTCACGCGACTCCGGTCGTGGTTCGACTCCCTCCGCTACGCAACTCTAACAGTGGCTCGACTCCCGTACTCGACCACGATAATGCAAGTGTCGTGTAGACTCCGTCTCCACCTTGCAACTACTCGTCCACCGCGCTACGCGCCGCCACATCGACTCCCTCCAAACAAAAATCCGGCAACTCGTTGCCGCTTCGACCCCACCATTCGGTCAACTCCATCAACTCTACACTCGGGGGCTCCTTCGACTCCACCATACGACCCACCATGGTCTCCGACTCCGCCATGCTGTTGCGACCTCGGATCATTAAGGATCCTAAGTTCTTGTGATTAACATGCTAGTCCCTGGATCAATAGCTAGCACTTCACAGTCGATGAATATCATGTAAAACACAAGTCATTATTACAGGAATAATCCAGAGTATCATTATTACAACTTGCATAGCTTATAGCTAGCTCAAACAAAACAGCGGAAACTAAGTAAAACTTGAGTCCATCAACGCCTCAAGCTAGCTGCGTGAAGACCCGCGATTCCTACGCACCTTTCAATCTTCGGATTCTGCACATAAGACGTGCAGCCAACAAGTTGGGTCAATACTTTGAATGTATTGGCAAATTACACCAAGGAAAGAGTAAGACTATCTCTACATGCAAGGCTAAGAGTAGGCTCTTGGGTTCATTTGCGTAAAGCCAATTTTATCAGTGTAATAAGAAAAGAGGAAGAAAGTTTTCCCTACTTTGTAAACTTTGATAAATAGTATAGGGTTGAATGGAACACGTGGATATTACTCACCAATTGCCCAAATCAACCTAGCACTTGGATATTACACATCAAGTTCCCAAAATCCCACCCAATGACGATATTACTCACGCCCTGGGGTTTATAAAATGTTAAGTTTGGAAATGAGAGAGAGGAAGATCTTCTAGAGGCTCCATCCTTCAGATGCTCAATGTTGTTCTGTTTCTGTGAACACGGCTGATCGATCAGATTGCAATACTCTCGAGAGGTTGTGCACTTTCCCCATAATCCACGGTCAAGTTCTTTTACAGACAAGACCATGGCGAAGCCTTCCCTTAGTAGCCCCTCTACAAGCTGGATCCAACCGTGCCAAGAACCTCCAAATGTTGGTACCCCGGTGAGGTTTCCCACTAAGTACTAAGCCAAGACAGAGCCCATATGTATTGTGGTTACACGGGAAGCTTCTGAATTCTGAAACATGGCAGACTTCTTTGATTCCTGGGCGGCCGTCCTCCACCAAAATCCCACTCGTTGACCCGACAAGCATTTCCGCCCAGAAGGAAAACTTAGTTTTATTTTGAAGGGAGTTTTGAGAAGAAAAGTTCGCTTGAGAGAGCTCTCGTACTTAGAAAATTCTTGAGTCTTTCGAACCCTCCCAACGGTACTTGATATATATAAGTATATAGCATAGCAAGCATAACTTAGAAAAATGGGATAACCTAATGGTATGGAAAAATCCTAAGCATAGAGCTACTCATGGCATACTACAAAACTGCACTTGCAAAATAGTACTAAGAAAAATCTACCAAAATCCTACACATGCATACTACAGAATTTTTGAAGAGTAAAACATACATAGTCAAAACTGGGGCATAAACATGAACAAGTGGTGTAACTTGCCTTGATCCGAGCAGCAATCTACACAACACTACTCCTTAGCGCACTCCGAGCAATCTAACGAAACAAACATGGGTCCAATTACAAATTGCACAAAACAAGTCACGAAGTCAATTATGCATGCATGCAACATGGTAATATGCAAGGATGGATTTGATTTTGACCAAGGGTTTTAACCAAGGGTGTTTTTGAGTTGGGGATGTCATTAGAATTAATTCCCCATAGATTTTAAGTATTTTGGGTTAAACCCTAAATAACCAAGCTCAAAACTAGATCTACAACTCCAATCTACCTCGAGACATATCTGAACACCCTAAGCATGATATGACAATTTTCTATAGAAGTTCTTGTCGAAACAAAGCCAACGCAAGAAGAATCAACTAAAACGGAGTTACGAATAATTTTCTAGAATTAAAATACTCTAATCTAAACTTTAAATCCTACTGCAAGATTGTTGCGGAAAAACAGTAATATTATTGTAGATCTGTGTTCTACTCGAAAATATGAATCCAACGGTATATTATACGCAATTTTAGGACTAATATTCGAATTTCTATGAATTTTACGAGATTGGAACTATTTCTGCCTATTATAAAAGAAAAACAAAAGGGCGACCAGTGAGAAGGCGACACGTGGCGGCTCGAGATTGGTCCGCCGGGCGCGCGTGACGCCGACGCGGTGGTGACGCGGCATCGATGTGGCGGCTGCCACACGGCGCGACGCGGTTGGCCGGGGCTGTTTGACCGATTGGATCCGTTGGATCCCGATCTGACGGTCGGAGAGGGGGGTGGCCGGCGGCTTACCATGGCGGGCGGCGACTGGAGGCAGCGGACGGCGGCGGGGCTCCGGCGATGGTCGGCGGCGGTGCTCCTCCGGCCCGGCGAAAAAGACGACGGCGACCGGCTCCTCGTCGTGGTCGCGTTCCCGGGGGCGACGTTGGCCCTTCCTTCCCGAGGCGACGGCGGGCGGCGGCTGGAGGAGGTGGAGGCGGCGGGGCTCCGGTGAGAAATTGCGGCGGCGAGGTGCGGGCTACGAAAAAAACCTAGGGTTTTCGCGAGGCGTGCCGAGGGCTATATAAAGGCGGGTTACTTGGCGCGGGGGTCGCGGAGTCCGTTCCGGATTCGCCGGCGGCGGTTGGCGCCGACGCGGAGTCGGCGGCGTGCTCGAGCCGGTCACGGAGGGGGCGGCTGACGGGTGGGGCCGGGGTGTCAGCGGCTATGGCGGCGGAGGCGGGCTGGCGGCTAGCGCGGCTGCTGGGCCGGCCTGGGCATCGGCTGCGCTGCGCGCCACTCGCTCGCTGGCGCGCGCAGTAGATAGGCCCCGGGCTGGCTCGGCCGGCCCGGTTAGGTTAGGTTTTTTTTTATCCTTTTATTATTTTCTGTTTTGCTATTTGTTTGATAACTTTCGCAAACAGACTCCGAATTAGATGAAATTTGTCTCTAAATTTTTTAAAAAAGAAGGGGATTAGGATAGGATTATAAAATAACACTTTTGCAAAGGTTTTAGGAGGGTTGATTTTGTTTTAACCTTTTTGTCTTTGTATGACTATGGGGTTTTTTGGAAAAACCCTGACGCAGTTTTTTGATATGCGATGCCATGATGCAATGATATGATGCATGCTTCTAGTAACATCTGAATTTGCGAAATTCGGGATGTTACAGACCTACCCCCCTTAAGAAGAATCTCGTCCCCGAGATTCAGGTTGGTTAGCAAATAGGTGTGGGTGTTCTTTCTTCAGGTCTTCTTCACGTTCCCACGTGGCCTCTTCCTCGGAATGGTGATTCCATTAAACTTTGCAAAATCTGATAGTCTTGGTACGAGTAATTCTCTCAGCTGTCTCCAGAATCCTGGTGGGTTTTTCCTCATAGGTGAGATCGTTTTCCAATTGAACTTCTTCCAATGGAACTATATCCTTTAGTGGGGTTTCAGCCATTTCCGAGTGACACTTCTTTAGTTGCGACACATGGAAAACATCGTGCACTGTTAGCACTTCGGGTAATTCCAACTGATAGGCAACTTCCCCTCTACGACCCAAGATCTTGTAGGGTCCTATGAATCGGGGTGCTAACTTACCCTTGATACCAAATCTCTTAACTCCTCGTAGCGGCGAAACTCAAAGATACGCACGGTCTCCCACTTCATAAGTCACATCCCTGTGCTTGGAATCAGCATAACTCTTTTGTCTGGATTGGGCTATTTTTAACCTGTCTTGAATCTGTCTCACTTTTTCTTCGGCATCCTTGATCAGTTCAGGTCCAACCAAACTACGTTCTCCAACTCCACTCCATAGCAGCGGAGTCCTACACTTTCTGCCATATAGAACTTCAAATGGAGCCATCTTGACGCTAGTTTGGTAACTATTATTGTATGAGAATTCTGCATATGGAAAATTATCATCCCAACTAGACCCATAGTCTAGCGCACAGGCTCTTAACATGTCCTCCAAGATCTGGTTGACTCTTTCTGTCTGTCCATCTGTTTGTGGGTGGAAGGCGGTACTAAACTCCAGTCGTGTCCCTAGAGATTCATGTAGCTGTCGCCAAAACTTAGAGGTGAATTGGGTACCTCTATCAGAGACAATCCCCTTGGGTACTCCGTGAAGACTTACGATCCTTGACATATAAATCTTGGCAAGTTTAACACTCGTATAGGTGGTCTTTACGGGAATAAAGTGGGCCACCTTTGTGAAGTGGTCGACCACTACCCAGATGGAATCATACCCAGAGCGAGTCCGCGGTAGTCCTATGATAAAATCCATGCCTACCTTGTCCGCCTTCCAATCGGGCACATGTAGTGGCTGCAGCAGTCCTGCGGGTTTTTGATGTTCAGCCTTGACTCTGTTGCACATGTCACACAAGGAGATATATTCAGCAATTTCTCTTTTCATGTTGTTCCACCATAATCTCTCTTTTACATCCATGTACATCTTTGTATTACCGGGATGAATTGAGTAAGGCGAATCGTGAGCTTCCTAAAGGATTAACTTCCTGATATCAGGGTTATCGGGAACGCATAGACGCTTCTCATACCAAAGTGTTCCTTGTTCATCCATGTGAAACCCTTTTGCTTTACCCTTGCTGGTATTAGCTCTTATTTCTTCCAACTCTTTGTTCCCCTTCTGGGCCTCTTTGATTTGGTCCAGAAGTGTTGGCACTATCTCCATAGTTGCTAAGTATCCCTCCGAAACTATTTCCAACCTGAGGTCCTTAAATTGTTCACACACAAATCTTTTGGAAGTTCTCCCACGGTAAGTCCATTTACATAGAGTTTTCGTCTTAAGGCGTCAGCCACAACGTTGGCCTTTCCAGGATGGTACTGTAGGTCTAAGTCATAATCCTTGATGAGATCAAGCCATCTCCTTTGCCTCATATTTAATTCCTTTTGAGTGAAGATATACTTAAGACTCTTGTGATCCGTGGACACATCACAATGTTTGCCCATTAGGTAATGTCTCCATACCTTGAGCGCATGCACAACTGATGCTAGTTCCAAATCGTGCGTGGGGTAGTTATTCTCATGGTGCTTAAGTTGCCGAGAGGCGTAAGACACTACTTTTCCATCTTGCATCAGAACACTACCCAGTCCTTGCCGGGAAGCGTCACAATAGACTTGAAAATCCTTTTGGATATCGGGGAGGCACATAACCGGTGTTGTTACTAGGCGCTTCTTCAACTCTTGAAAACTTGCTTTACATGCCTCGGTCCATTGGAATTTCTTCTCTTTCTTAAGCAACTCTGTCATAGGTTTTGCTATCTTGGAAAAGTTTTCAATGAATCTTCGGTAATATCCCGCAAGGCCCAGAAAACTCCTAATATCACCCACATTCTTAGGAGACTCCCATTCTGTCACGGAAGCTACCTTACTTGGGTCCACGGCAACACCTTTAGCCAACACAATATGACCAAGGAAACCCACTTCTTTCAACCAGAACTCACATTTGCTAAATTTGGCATACAACTTGTGTTCCCTTAACTTCTCCATAATCAGGCGCAGGTGCCGCTCATGTTCCTTCTCGTCCTTGGAGTATATGAGTATGTCATCAATGAATACCACAATAAACTTATCCAAGTACTCCATGAACACCTTGTTCATCATAGTCATGAAGTATGCTAGGGCATTGGTTAAGCCAAACGACATCACGGTGTATTCATACAATCCGTATCTCGTGGTGAAAGTTGTCTTGGGTACATCCTGTTCCCGGATCTTTAGCTGGAAATATCCTGATCATAGATCAATCTTAGAGAACACACTAGCTCCCTTTAATTGGTCAAACAGGTCATTAATATTGGGTAGAGGGTACTTGTTCTTGATTGTCACTTCATTCAACGACCGGTAGTCCACGACTAGTCTCTTGGTCTTATCCTTCTTCTCCACAAATAAGACAGGTGCTCCCCAAGATGACGCACTTGGTTGAATGAAGCCTTTGTCCAATTGCTCTCTAAGTTGTTTCTTAAGTTCCTTCAACTCATCCACATCCATCTTGTACGGTCTCTTTGCTATTGGTCCAGTACCTGGCATCAAGTCAATGAGAAACTCGATGTCACGGTCGGGAGGCATCCCTGGCAATTCTTCCGGAAACACATCTGGATACTCCTTCACAATTGGCACATCCTCCAAGCTACCCCCCTTAAGAGAGTTCATCATACTTCCTTTGAGTGCGAAAGCTGACTTAAAGCGGATCCTTTTCTTATCCGGAGTTGTGAGTGCGATAGTTCTTTTGGCAGAATCTATGACTCCCTCATATTCGGTCATCCAATTCATGCCCAGAATTATATCTAAGACTTGTGATTCCAGAACGACTAGGCTGGTGGGAAAAGAGTGCGCCCCAATCCTTAGTTCTAACCCACGGCATCCAGAGTTTGCCACTATTTCTCCTCCAGGAGAACTTACCCTTAGGGGAGTACTAATAGTCTCCGTAGGTATCTTGCCTCTATCCACAAATACCCTTGATATGAATGAATCCGATGCACCAGTATCAAAAAGAACAACTACAGGGGTGGAGTTAAGCTTGAACTTACCAATCACGGAGTCAGGTGCCTCACGAGCATCCTCCACGGAGACATGATTCACCGTGGCTTTGACGAACGGATTCGGCTTCTTCCCATTTCCATTACCATTGCCATGGTTGTGTCCGTTGCCGTTTCCATTACCATTCCCATTCTTCGTCTTTTCGGGGCAAGTAGTCGCATAGTGCCCTATCTTGTTACACTTGAAGCATGTCACTTCACTCAAATCCTTCCCATTGCCATTTCCATTGCGGTGATTATGGCCAGTGTGGTTATGTCCTCCATGACGATGACCATTGTGGTTGTGGGGTGGTGGTGACGAAGTGCGTTGCTTCTGATATGGGGCAGAGTTGTGCTTGTGTGAGGTGGACTTTCTCTTCCGGTTCTCTATACTCCTTTGCTTTGCTTCAACCACCACTGCCCTGTCCAGGAGTTCCTGGTAGTTATCGAACTTCAGAGCCACAAGCTGAATAGATATTTCATCATTAAGTCCCCTCAAGAACTCCTCTTGTCTCTTGGCATCAGTGGATACATCATCAGGTGCATAACGTGCCAGCTTGTTGAAAAGGTCCCCATACTCGGAGACAGAGCGGTGCAGTTGTTTCAAGTTGCGGAACTCACGTCTCTTAAGTGACATGACTCCCGCGGCTATGTGATGAGTACGAAAGGCTTCTTCAAACTGGTTCCAGGTGATAGCTTCAATATCGGGGTGGGTGACCTGGTAGTTATCCCACCATTCAGCAGCTGATCCCTCTAGTTGGTGCGCGGCAAAGCGCACCCTGTCGGCTCCAACAACTTGGACGGTGTCTAACTTCTTGTTGGTGGTGCGGAGCCAGTCGTCTACCACAATTGGCTCAGAACTACTTGAGAAACTTGGAGGGTTCAACCTCAAGAACCGAGTCAAGCGATCTTGTTGGGGCAGTGGAGGCGGTGGAGGTGGCGGGTTGTTGTTGTTGTTTTGCATGTTTTGAGTGAGGAGTTAGATCAGCTGATTCTAGGAGTTCAGAAGTTGTGCTATCTCTAGGGGCATGTTGTTATTGTTGTTTCCACGTCTTGCCATCTGGAGAGTTTGGGAGGCGAGTTAAGAAATAGATAGACAGCCTAAGGAATGAACTCCTACCCTTATGTAAACAAGAGAAGAAAAACACACGAGAAAAGCAAGGCACACAAGGCACATAGTTCCACACACTCAACCAAGTTTAACTAACCAATATAATTTTTGGTACTTAATACAATCGCGAATAACATTTGACTATAGAACTAAAGGTGGTCCAACTACTCTACTCATCATCTACTTCCTCATCCTCAATGATGAAGCCTTCCTTCTCCAGCAGTGACTTGTATAACTCCATGTCCCTCGTTGTGGCTTCAAGCTTCTCTTAAAGTTCCTTTACCTCCTGTGGCTCCGGTGTTGCAGCTTCGAGCCTCCCTTGAAGTTCCTTCACCTCTTGCAGCTCCTGGGTAGCAGCTTCCAGCTTCGCTCGAAGTTCCTTCTTCTCCTTCTGTAGCTTCTTGATCAAACCTGACCCCATAGTTACGGGCATGATCTTCTCCTCCAAGCTCCTCTTAGCTGCTCGCAGGTCCTTCATCATGGTGGCAAGGTTCTTGAACTCCAGCTCGTTCTTTGCGAGTACTAGACTTTGCTCCCTAATCCTCTTGTTCTTATCTTGCACCCTCTTCTCTTGATTAGCGAACCTCTTGTCTTGGGCGGTGAGTTCCCCTCCTAGGGACTCGATCTTCTCTTCCAGCTCTTCGATCTTCTCGTCCTTCTCCTTGACTAGGGCACAAAGCTCGTCATTCCTCACGATCTCAAGGCAGCTCCCCTTCTGAAGGTCATTGATGTGGAACTCCAAGTCTTGATATTGGATTCTTCGACGCTTGCATGTCTTCCTTTCCTCCGGGGTTAACTCGATTGGAACTCCCTTCTCATCACGTCTTCCAAAGAGTTTGATGTAGTGGCCTTCAACCTCTTCATGGTGGCGTCCGCAAAGGCATCCAATGAGTTCCTGCAAGCTGATGCTAAGTCCTTTCTCCTTGGAGTCGCTAGTGACGTTGAGTACAATGGCCTCTATCATGGGTTCCGCCCGACTGCGCCCTGGTTGGATGACTTCAATCGCCCAGCATCCTTCCTTGTGCATCTTCCTCAACTCGCTTCCCTTGATTGATGGCATGGGTAACTGCAGTGTCTTGATGATGTCCAGAAGGCATTCCCCGAAGCGCAGACACTTGATGTCTTTGGTGGTGTCGTAGTAGAAGGCCGTCATCTTTAGGTTAGGAGAGAGAAAATTAGACACAAGGTGGTAAGGAAGAGAAATACTAGAAGAGTACAAATAACTTAAAAGATTATAGAAAGCAAAACACACATGGTAAAGGTGGTTTCCAATCCTAGGGGTCACGTCCTACAGGCAACTTTGTGCTCTAATACCATCTGTTGCGACCTCGGATCGTTAAGGATCCTAAGTCCCTGTGATTAACATGCTAGTCCCTGGATCAATAGCTAGCACTTCACAGTCGATGAATATCATGTAAAACACAAGTCATTATTACACGAATAATCCAGAGTATAATTATTACAACTTGCATAGCTTATAGCTAGATCAAACAAAACAGCGGAAACTAAGTAAAACTTGAGTCCATCAACGCCTCAGGCTAGCTGCGTGAAGACCCGTGATTCCTACGCACCTTTCAATCTTCGGATTCTACACATAAGACGTGCAGCCAACAAGTTGGGTCAATACTTTGAATGTATTGGCAAATTACACCAAGGAAAGAGTAAGACTATCTCTACATGCAAGGCTAAGAGTAGGCTCTGGGGTTCATTTGCGTAAAGACAATTTTATCAATGTAATAAGAAAAGAGGAAGAAAGTTTTTCCTACTTTGTAAACTTTGATAAATAGTATAGGGTTGAATGGAACACGTGGATATTACTCACCAAGTGCCCAAATCAACCTAGCACTTGGATATTACGGACCAAGTTCCCAAAATCCCACCCAATGATGATATTACTCACGCCCTGGGGTTTATAAATCGTTAAGTTTGGAAATGAGAGAGAGGAAGATCTTCTAGAGGCTCCATCCTTCAGATGCTCAAGTTGTTCTGTTTCCGTGAACACGGCTGATCGATCATATTGCAATATTCTCGAGAGGTTGTGCACTTTCCCCACAATCCACGGTCAAGTCCTTTTACAGACAAGACCATGGCGAAGCCTTCCCTTAGTATCCCCTCTACCAGCTGGATCCAACCGTGCCAAGAACCTCCAAATGTTGGTACCCCGGTGAGGTTTCCCACTAAGTACTAAGCCAAGACAGAGCCCATATGTATTGTGGTTGCACGGGAACCTTCTGAATTCTGAAACATGGCAGACTTCTTTGATTCCTGGGCAGCCGTCCTCCACCAAAATCCCACTCGTTGACCCGACAACCATTTCCGCCCAGAAGGAAAACTTAGTTTTATTTTGAAGGGAGTTTTGAGAATAAAAGTTCGCTCAAGAGAGCTCTCGTACTTAGAAAATTCTTGAGTCTTTCGAACCCTCCCAACGGTACTTGATATATATAAGTATATAGCATAGCAAGCATAACTTAGAAAAACGGGATAACCTATTGGGATGGAAAAATCCTAAGCATAGAGCTACTCATGGCATACTACAAAACCGCACTTGCAAAATACTACTAAGAAAAATCTACCAAAATCCTACACATGCATACTACAGAATTTTTGAAGAGTAAAACATGCATAGTCAAAACTAGGGCATAAACATGAACAAGTGGTGTAACTTGCCTTGATCCGAGCAGCAATCTACACAACAGTACTCCTTAGCGCACTCCGAGCAATCTAACGAAACAAACATGGGTCCAATTACAAATTGCACAAAACAAGTCACGAAGTCAATTATGCATGCATGCAACATGGTAATATGCAAGGATGGATTTGATTTCGACCAAGGGTTTTAACCATGGGTGTTTTTGAGTTGGGGATGTCATTAGAATTAATTCCCCATAGATTTTAAGTATTTTGGGTTAAACCCTAAATAACCAAGCTCAAAACTAGATCTACAACTCCAATCTACCTCGAGACAGATCTGAACACCCTAAGCATGATATGACAATTTTCTACAGAAGGTCTTGTCGAAACAAAGCCAACGCAACAAGAATCAACTAAAACGGAGTTACGAATAATTTGCTAGAATTAAAATACTCTAATCTAAAATTTAAATCCTACTGCAAGATTGTTGTGGCAAAACAGTAATATTATTGTAGATCTGTGTTCTACTCGAAAATATGAATCCAATGGTATATTATACGCAATTTTAGGACTAATATTCAAATTTCTATGAATTTTACGAGATTGGAACTATTTCTGCCTATTATAAAAGAAAAACAAAAGGGCGACCAGTGAGGCGGCGACACGTGGCGGCTCAAGATTGGTCCGCCGGGCGCGTGTGACGCCGACGCGGTGGTGACGCGGCGTCGACGTGGCGGCTGCCACGCGGCGCGACGCGGTTGGCCGGGGCTGTTTGACCGATTGGATCCGTTGGATCCCGATCTGACGGTCGGAGAGGGGGGTGGCCGGCGGCTTACCGTGGCGGGCGGCGACTGGAGGCGGCGGACGGCGGCGGGGCTCCGGCGATGGTCGGCGGCGATGCTCCTCCGGCCCGGCGAAAAGACGACGGCGACCGGCTCCTCGTCGTGGTCGCGTTCCCGGGGGCGACGTCAGCCCTTCCTTCCCGAGGCGACGGCAGGAGGAGGTGGAGGCGGCGGGGCTCTGGCGAGAAATTGCGGCGGCGAGGTGCGGGCTGCGAAAAAAAACCTAGGGTTTTTGCGAGGCGTGCCGAGGGCTATATAAAGGCGGGTTACTTGGCACGGGGGTCGCCGAGTCCGTTCTGGATTCGCCGGCGGCGGTTGGCGCCGACGCGGAGTCGGCGGCGTGCTCGAGCCGGTCACGGAGGTGGCGACTGACGGGTGGGGCCGGGGTGTCAGCGGCTGTGGCGGCGGAGGCGGGCTGGCGGCTGGCGCGGCTGCTGGGCCGGCCTAGGCCGGCTAGGGCGTCGGCTGCGCTGCGCGCCGCTCGCTCGCTGGCGCGCGCGGTAGATAGGCCCCGGGCTGGCTCGGCCGGCCCGGTTAGGTTAGGTTTTTTTTATCCTTTTATTATTTTCTGTTTTGTTATTTGTTTGATAACTTTCGCAAACGGACTCCGAATTAGACGAAATTTGTCTCTAAAATTTTGTAAAAAGAAGGGGATTAGGATAGGATTATAAAATAACACTTTTGCAAAGGTTTTAGGAGGGTTGATTTTGTTTTAACCTTTTTGTCTTTGTATGACTATGGGGTTTTTTCGAAAAACCCTAACGCAGTTTTTTGATATGTGATGCCATGATGCAATGATATGATTCATGCTTCTAGTAACATCTGAATTTGTGAAATTCGGGATGTTACACATGCGACTCGTTGCCATCTTCAGTGACCGCGACTCGGGGGCTTCCTCGACATCGACGATGCTCTGTGTTCTTCAGCTCCCGCGACCCGCTACAGTCTTCGGCTGCGACGACACGCTGCGATTCTCGGCTCCGGCGACTCAGGGGCTCTTTCGGCTCCAGCGACCCGCTGTGGCCTTTGACTCCGGCAACTCGAGGACTTCTTCGATTCCGGTGACCAGGTGTGGTCCTCGACTCCAGCGACGGGGGGGGGGGGGGGGGGCTTCCTCAGCATTGGTGATCCAGCGACTCGCTATGGTCCTCGACTCCTCCGACCTACTGAGACTTCGACTGAATCACGCAACCTGCTGCCGTCTTTGACTCCATCGACAATCCGCTACGATCTTCGGTTCCAGCGACTCGGGGGCTCCCTCTGCTTCGGCAACCGCCACAGTCTTCAACTTCAACGACTGGTTGTGGTCTTCATATCGGGTGACTCGAGGACTTCCTCGACTCCCGCGACAGCGAGCCGCTACAATCTTCAAGTCCAGCACGCGACCTAATGCAGTCTTCGGCTGCGGTAACGCGCTGTGGTCTTCGACTTCGCTGACCTGATGTGTCTTCGACTCCTTCACGTGACCCGCTGCCGCGTCGACTACGTCCGTGATTGCATCTACTTCGTCCACAACGACTACCAATAAAGCTAAGTTACCCTCTATTAGAGATGCTTTCTTTCTTACTTTAATCGCACTCGAAACACTCGGGGGCTGCGCCCTCTTCGAGTAACCTAATGTGTCATCGATTCCACGCACTCGAGCACCTCATACGCGACAGCCCGAGTAGCTGATTCTGCCTGATCGTCGAATCCTTGAACTCCGAGCACCTCGGCAAGGTACTGAGACTAAGGGTAATCAGGCTAACGAAAAGGCCTAGCATGCAGTGCAAAGGTGTCGACTCGATTGGCACCAGAATTTTACTTTACAAACCAGCATGCAAATACTCTTTACAAGATACATATACTTCACAATTCTTAATGTTTTATGCAGCTTATAAGGATGTCGACTGCGTCGAGCTATTCTATCGGGTCCTCCAACAGGAGTCGACAAAACAACTGGCTATGGCATACACTTGATGGTTGCATCGCTTGATGCTACACACATGCGACGTTGGCCACGCACCCGGCAAAAGTGACTGCATCGACTCCATCTGCATCGTGGACTCACCCATGTTTTCTTCTCGCATGATTGGCGACTACATCTACAAAGATACAAGACTCGAGTCTCTGCCCGAGTCTACGAGTCCGCCAGACACTCGGGGGCTACTCCAAACTGGAGCACTGGTGGCGCATATACAAGATCCTCGAGTGACACCCTCTGAGTCCTCACTCGAATCCATGATTCGACTAAGGACTCGGGGGCTACTCCCATAGGGAGCGCTGGTCGTGCACCCTATGATTTTCTTTTCTTTTTGCAGGAACATGGACAATGAGAAGCAAACCCAAACCATCCGAAATATGATTCGATTATGGACATGGGTTACTCCCATAGGGAGCGCTGGAAAAATTCGACTGAAACAAGCAACCAAAAGACGACAGCAGTCACAAAAGTTATTTAGTTCGTGCCTGAGTCTTTGACTCAACCAGGCACTCGGGGGCTACTCCCATAGGGAGCGTTGGTCGTGCACCCTATGATTATTTTCCTTGTACATCGTGTTGTGTGTTGATAACATCGACACTCGAGTGCTATGGTGACTCCGCCTCATATTTTCCCTACAAAGAGATTACGTCTCCTGGGCCACTCGAATCATCTCCGCGATGACAAAAAAAATTCGGATGCCGCGCTTACAGCGTGAAGATAAGACCTGAATAAGGCCTAGCAACGCATCTGCTGCGCACTACCAGATATATATCCGTGCCTGCAGGTACGATGAATATGCCTTGACGGACGCATCAAGTGCTCACACTTGTACACTGGAATTCGACTCTTGTAAGACCTCCGCGGCATGAGTCGAATTACGCTAGCAATTTCCGGATTCGAGTCTGGGGACTCGAGTTTGAGTAGGTAGCGTTGTTTTTACCCTAAGAGCAATTAACTGGTCCCGATCCATCGAGCGCACCAGGCACGTTTATCATCATCCCTATGAACTACTATGAATTCGACTGACCCGATGAACTTCTGGGTGGGTGCTTCGCACTCGACACAATTGTTGACTCTGCCATCCTAATGCAAGATTCAAGCAACTAAAGTCTCCACCCGAATCTACGATTCGCATGGACACTCGGGGGCTACTGACATGGGTATGCCCAACAGGAACTCGACTATAGCCTACCTGGTGCGGCTCGATGGATGGCCCACTCGACGAATTTTCAAGGTCCATGACGCCTATGACGGTTCGAGTGGTATGAAGCTCATATAGACATGGACTCCCAATCACACAAGACAAGTCTCAATACTAGAGTTCTAATTCAACTTGTAACCAACTCGTATTGGTACCTGAGACCTAGCCTCCCCATATATAAAGGCTAGGAGGGTCCAACGAGGAGGACGCAACCTAAGACGCGCTACGCCACAATAGATCTAGACATCGCGACTCCCCCAATAGATAGATCTACGATCTCCCATATGCCAGATCCAATCTCCACGTACACCGCCATCGACGACATTGTAATCCTTCGGATCATCATCAATCAAGAGCAGACAAGCAGGAGTAGGGTCCTCTACGAGGCTTGAACCTGGGTAAACCTCGCGTCCCTATGTGCTTGTTTGCTAGCCGATCGAGACTTCCAGCGCTTCCCAATTCCTCGAACCTAAGTCCATAACAATGGGCATTGATGAGTTAAACCCTCGTCAATTGGCGCCGTCTGTGGGAATTGGGAGTGCTGATGTTGCGGCTTCTTCGGCCCCATCAACTGCGATCTACCACTCCGCAACAGCGGAGATTCGCCAGCTCTTCGGCGCCTTCGATTTCACCGTCCACACGCCGGCCACCCGCCCGGCCTTCGAGTCCGTAGGCGACGGAATCAGCCTGGCGATTGGGAGCTTCCGCTTCCAAGTTGGTCAGATGGGCACGCTTCGCATGCCTGATCAACCGACGGCACCGGCGATTGCCTCGGCATCATGGTTCCCTCCATCGATCGACACCCTCAGCGAGCTCAATGCTTCGGTGGTAGTCGGGAACACGATCAGCGACAGCAGTCGTGACTCCGATCTGAGCGATCTGGCCACAGAAGATGGAACCTACGGTTCTGAATCTGAAACTTGTGGAAGCAACAGCTTCCCCAATCACTTCATTTGCACCGTCATTAACGCAGGCGACACCTCCGCCAATCGCGGCAACGGCGGTAACACCGGCAATGGCACCGATCTACCCAACAGTGGCAATGGTGGCAACGACGGTAACGGTGCCAACGGGGGAGCAGTCGAACCTCCCAGCATAATCAATGAGCAAACCGGAGAACGCGTCGTAATCAGGCTCAACGAGCAAGAGTGGGAACGCTGCCGCGAAGCCCTACGGGGTGCACCTCTACCCTTTGGGTCCCCGCAAGAACTGCTGATGGGCTACCACTGGCTCCTAAAAGAAGAATTCACACGCCAAAAACAAGCAATCGCGCAACTTGAGGCGCGTAAAAAGGCAGCGGACGAGTCAAGCCTTCGTCGCGATGGGCTCTCCTCCTATGGAGGATCCTCCTCAAGAGGCCACGAGTACCTCGCTAAGAAAAGCCAGTCGCGGATGGCTCACCTCACCGAGCAAGAGCGCATAGAGGCCACGAAAGTCCTCGACTTCGGCTCTATGACAGTCGACATGAGAGGCAACGTGGTTCCCAGGACGCCGCAGGCCGCGGTGACAGCAGCCACCATGTACCTCCTCAATAACCAGCCGCCAGCTAGAGATCCCCGAACTGCCATGCACCGATCTATGATCGCGGGTTTGGGGCTAATCGAGGCCGCCCTTGACAAGGAGCCGGTACCAGACCCAAAAAAGGGCAAAGCCCTAGCAAAGCGCTACTCCTCGCCCTCATCCAGCGATGATAGCCACGACCAGTCTCGACGTTGTCGCTCACGGCGACACGATCGCGACTACGATGCGCGCAACGACCTCACGCAACGCAAGATCGACAAGTCAAGGGCACGACATGCTCGGTCGACTGACTCGGAAGAGGAAGATGGGGAGCTCTACGGCGCCAGATGCTTCAGCAGATCCATTAGGTAGAAGCGAATGCCTAAAGGGTTTAAACTCCCGTCGGAGAATCTGAAATTTGACGGTCTACAGGACCCTAAAATCTGGCTGGAGGATCACATCTCCTCCGTCAGGCTCCACGGAGGTAGTCGAAGTACTGCCATGCAATGCTTGCAGCTACAGCTGCAGGGCGCCGCCCGGGCATGGCTCAATAACCTCCCATGCGGATCCATTCACAGTTGGGATGAGCTGGTCTACAGCTTCGTGCGCAACTTCAAGGGCACGTACAAACGGCCCGCATCAATCGAAGAACTGAGATGCTGCCAGCAAAGATCTGGCGAATCGCTGCGCTCATACACC
Organism: Avena eriantha; assembly: GCA_910589775.1. Classification (NCBI taxonomy): domain Eukaryota; kingdom Viridiplantae; phylum Streptophyta; class Magnoliopsida; order Poales; family Poaceae; genus Avena; species Avena eriantha. Next base: position 230,433,904 of record OU342744.1, on the reverse strand, counting down.
TAAAGGTGGTCCATCATCAAGAACTCCGCGGAAAACATCTCGGAAGACCGCACGATTGATGCATTCAACGGTGGCGTCCGCCGCCTAGAGCTCAGGGAGGAGCTGGGCCGCTCAAAGCCCCAGACCATCGACCACCTGATGGAGATCGCGAATCGGTGGGCCGATGGAGAAGATTCGGTGAAGAATCACGCTCACTCCGACGAAGAGGCGGAACTCGAACGCAGACGAGACCGCTGGGGCAAGCGTCGCATGTGCATCTACGACGATCGTGACGACATCAACATGGTCGCAGTCGGCTATGCCGATAGACGCGACGACAACCGCAACAGGGGATACCGCAGCGGCGGATACCACGACTCCGGGAAAACCACGCAAGTGTGGCAACGCCGCGCTCGCGATGAGGCACCCGCGACCTCCATCGAGGACAAATTATCCGGGCCATGCACGGTACATTTCTACATCGACAAGCATGATGGCAAGAGAAAGTCCAGCCACCTCCTCAAGGACTGCCGCGAGTTCCTCAAACTACACGAGGGATTAGTTCGGATGAACCGCAATGCAGTCGAAAGATGCTACGGAGCCGCTCCAGGCGCCGTTGCACATGGCGCGCCACCAACACCACCTAGGCCACCCCCGAACGGAGCCGCACCGGACCAGCACAACGGGGGCGAACCGTACCCACGGGCCATGGGTACCATGATAATACAAAAGGGGCGCCCCTCCAACAGGGTGCAGAAGGCCATCACTCGCCAAGTCAACCTGGCCATACACTCGCCACCATCCACCACTGAGTACCTCAGTGGCAGTGAATCGTGCATCACCTTCGACAAACGTGACCACCCACCTCAGGTACCCCGCCAAGGTCATTGCCCTCTCGTACTCGAGGCGCAAATTGGAGGCTTCGACATGAGTCGCGTCTTCATGGATGGCGGAAGCGGCATCAACCTCATATTCGCGAGTACCTTGCGAGCAATGCGGATCCCTCTAACCTGCTTGGAGGCATCGGACACAACGTTCCACGACATCGTCCCAGGGAAAGGCGTATACCCCTGGGCAAAATCAACCTCGACGTCATCTTTGGCACGCCGAAGAACTTCCGGCGCGAGCGCATCGACTTCGAAATTGTCGACTGGCCCTCACAATACCATTGCATCCTCGGGCGCGTCGCGTTCGCTAGGTTCATGGCGGTGCCCCACTATGCCTACCTGCAGATGAAAATGCCAGGACCCAACAGCGTCATAACGATCAACGGAAATTTTGAGCGATCTGACGCTTGCGACAGGGAATTCAACAGAATCTCCCAGTCCTTCGGCATGCAGGAGGAACTCGCAAGACTGAAAGAGACGACAAACAACAGTCTGCCTCCCTTGAGTAGGCCAAGCTCACCTGATCTCTCCTTCGACTCATCCGTGCACACAAAGAAGGTACAGGTCCATCCATCGGATACCGCCAAGACGACCCTCATCGCCAACAACTTGAGTCCCGCATAGAAACTCGCGCTCGTCGAATTCCTCCGTGAGCACTGGGAAATTTTTGCCCGGTGTCCTACGGACATGCCAGGAGTTCCCAGGGAATTCGCCGAGCACGCACTCAATGTCAACCCCGACGCAAGGCCAGTCAAGCAAACAATCAGGCGACTGTCTGAGCCACAAGCGCAGGCAGTCGGAATGGAGATCAACAGACTCCTCGAGGCCAAGTTCATACGCGAGATCAAGGAAAGCACTTGGCTCGCCAATACGGTGCTGGTACCAAAAAAGGACACGGATATCCTACGGATATCCTACGGATGTGCGTGGACTTCACTTCTTTAAACAAGCACTGCCCAAAGGATCACTTCCCGCTGCCACGGATCGACCAGATCATTGACTCCACCGCGGGATGCGAGCGTCTCTGCTTCCTCGACGCCTACTCAGGATATAATCAAATTCGAATGAAGGAGGAAGATCAAGAGAAAACAGCGTTTACAACGCCCTTTGGCGTGTTCTGCTACAACACAATGCCCTTCGGGCTAAAAAACGCGGGAGCCACCTACCAACGGTGCATGCAGGCTTGCCTCAAGGAGCAACTGGGTCGCAACATCCAAGTCTATGTCGATGACATAGTAATCAAGACCAAGGAGGAAGCCTCTCTAATCGACGATTTGCACGAAACCTTCGCCAACCTCGATCGCTACCGGATTAAGCTAAATCCGGACAAATGCGCCTTCGGCGTACCATCTAGGCAGCTACTCGGGTATCTCATCTCCGCAAGAGGGATCGAGGCAAACCCGAAAAAGATAAAAGCCATACTGCCCATGGAGAAGCCAAAGAACATAAGAGGCGTTCAGCAACTAGCCGGACGAATCACGGCACTCAGTCGGTTCATCAGTCGGATGGGTGAAAAGGCGCTGCCCTTCTACCAGCTCCTCCGCAAAGCTGAAAAATTCGAGTGGACCAATAAAGCACAGGAGGCATTCGAAGATCTCAAGCGCCTGCTATCCACTTCACCAGTGCTGGTGACTCCACGGGAAAGAGAACCACTATTGCTGTACATCTCCGCCACCAACCAGGTGGTTAGCATAGTGCTCGTCGTCGAGCGGGCCGAGGAAAACAAGGTCCATGGCCTACAATGCCCGGTATACTACCTCAGCGAGGTCCTCACACCAACAAAATAGCGGTACCCGCACTACTAGAAGCTGGCGTACATCATCTTCATGACCGCTCGGCGACTGCGCCACTACTTCCAAGAACACCCAATCGTGGTAGTCAGCGACGCCCCGTTGGGACATATCCTCAATAACCCCGATGCCACGGGGCGAGTCGCGCTTTGGAGAATAGAACTGTCTCCACGAGACATCACATATGAAAAGTGCGACGCAATCAAGTCGCAAGTTCTCCCTGACTTCCTTGTGCACTGGATGGAAAACCAACTCCCAGATAAGCCAGATATGTCCTACCTCTAGACAATGCACTTCGATGGGTCCAAGCGAAAAGACGGAACATGCGCATGTGTCATACTAACATCACCTCAAGGGGACAAGCTGAAATATATACTGTGAATGCAGTTCACAGCCTCAAACAACGAGGCTGAATACGAGGCCCTGTTACACGGGATGAGGATGGCAAAAGTTTGCGGCGCCAAGAGGCTCATCATATATGGCGACTCCAAGCTGGTCGTCAACCAAACAATGCACGAGTGCGACGCACTAAACGACAACATGATCGCATACCGCGACCTCTACGATACACTCGAGGGAGACTTCGATGGTTGCGAGTTGCGACACGTAGGTCGCGAAAGCAACGAGGAGGCGGACACACTCGCCAACATAGGCTCTACCTGCGCCCCCATACCACCTGGGGTATTTCTCGAGCGCATCTGTGAACGCTCCATCAAGCCAAAGGCACAGAGAAGAAAACAAGCGCAGCAACGGACTCGGGGGCCATGCCAACCAATGAGCCCATGGCACTCGATGACTTGGAGCTGGACACCGGACTCGAAGGACCAATGAGCGTCATGTTGATTGAGCAATCATGGACGCAGCCGTACATCACGTACCTCCTCAGCAAGAGGCTACCGAACGATCCGACAGATGCACGACACATCGCGCGGCGCTCCAAGGCATTCGCCGTCATCAACGGCGAACTGTACAAACGCAGCATCACAGGAGTGCTACAGCAATGCGTCTCCATGGCCGATGGAAGAGCAGTTCTCCTCGACATCCATGAAGAGCATACAAGCAGGAGTAGGGACCTCTACGATTTTCTCTTTTCTTATTGCAGGAACATGGGCAATCACAATCAATTGACAAGGGTTTAACTCATCAATGACCATTGTTATGGACTTAGGTTCGAGGAATTGGGAAGCGCTGGAAGTCTCGATCGGCTAGCAAACAAGCACACAGGGACGCGAGGTTTACCTAGGTTCAGGCCTCGTAGAGGACCCTACTCCTGCTTGTCTGCTCTTGATTGATGATGATCCGAAGGATTACAATGTCACCGATGGCGGTGTATGCACAGATTGGATCTGGCTTATGGGAGATCGTAGATCTATCTATTGGGGGAGTCGCGATGTCTAGATCTATTGTGGCGTAGCGCGTCTTAGGTTGTGTCCTCCTTGTTGGACCCTCCTAGCTATAGTCGAGTGCCTATTGGGCATACCCATGTCAGTAGCCCCCGAGTGTCCATGCGAATCATAGACTCGAGTGGAGACTTTAGTTGCTTGAATCTTGCATTAGGATGTCAGAGTCGACAATTGTGTCGAGTGCGAAGCACCCACCCAGAAGTTCATCGGGTCAGTCGAATTCATAGTAGTTCATAGGGATGCTGGTAAACGTGCCTGGTGCGCTCGATGGATCGGGACCAGTTAATTGCTCTTAGGGCAAAAACAACGCTACCTACTCAAACTCGAGTCCCTAGACTCGAATCCGAAAATTGCTGGCGTAATTCGACTCATGCCGCGGAGGTCTTATAGGAGTCGAATTCCGGTGTACAAGAGTGAGCACTTGACGCGTCCGTCAAGTCATATTCATCGTACCTACAGGCACGGATATATATCTGGTAGTGCGCAGCAGATGCGTTGCTAGGCCTTATTCAGGTCTTATCTTCACGCTGTAAGCGCGGCATCTGAATTTTTTTGTCATCGCGGAGATGATTCGGGTGGCCTAGGAGACGTAATCTCTTTGCAGGGAAAATATGAGGCGGAGTTGCCATAGCACTCGAGTGTGGATGTTATCAACACACAACACGATGTACAAGGAAAATAATCATAGGATGCGCGACCAGCGCTTCCTATGGGAGTAGCCCCCGAGTGCCTGGTTGAGTCGAAGACTCAGGCAGGGACTAAATAACTTTTGCGACTGTTGTCGTCTTTTGGTTGCTTGTTTCAGTCGAATTTTTCCAGCGCGCCCTATGGGAGTAACCCATGTCCATAATCGAATCGTATTTCGAATGGTTTGGGTTTGCTTCTGATTGTCCATGTTCCTGCAAAAAGAAAAGAAAATCTTAGGGTGCGCGGCCAGCGCTCCCTATGGGAGTAGCCCCCGAGTCCTTAGTCGAATCGTGGATTCGAGTGAGGATTCAGAGCGTGTCACTCGAGGATCTTGTATATGCGCCACCAGTGCTCCAGTTTGGAGTAGCCCCCGAGTGTCTGGCGGAGTCGTAGACTCGGGCAGAGACTCGAGTCTTGTATCTTTGTAGATGTAGTCGCCAATCATGCGAGAAGAAAACATGGGTGAGTCCACGATGCAGATGGAGTCGATGCAGTCACTTTTGTCGGGTGCGTGGCCAACGTCGCATGTGTGTAGCATCAAGCGATGCAACCATCAAGTGTATGTCATAGCCAGTTGTTTTGTCGACTCCTGTTGGAGGACCCGATAGAATAGCTCGACGCAGTCGACATCCTTATAAGCTGCATAAAACATTAAGAATTGTGAAGTATATGTATCTTGTAAAGAGTATTTGCATGCCGATTTGTAAAGTAAAATTCTGGTGCCAATCGAGTCGACACCTTTGCACTGCATGCTAGGCCTTTTCGTTAGCCTGATTACCCTTAGTCTCAGTACCTTGCCGAGGTGCTCGGAGTTCAAGGATTCGACGATCAGGCAGAATCAGCTACTCGGGCTGTCGCGTATGAGGTGCTCGAGTGCATGGAATTGATGACACATTAGGTTACTCGAAGAGGGCGCAACCCCCGAGTGTTTCGAGTGCGATTAAAGTAAGAAAGAAAGCATCTCTAATAGAGGGTAACTTAGCTTTATTGGTAGTCGTTGTGGACGAAGTCGATGCAATCACGGACGTAGTCGATGCGGCAGCGGGTCACGTGAAGGAGTCGAAGACACATCAGGTCGGCGAAGTCGAAGATCACAGCGTGTTATCGCAGCCGAAGACTGCATCAGGTCGCGTGCTGGAGTCAAAGATTGTAGCGGCTCGCTGTCGCGGGAGTCGAGGAAGTCCTCGAGTCACCCGATATGAAGACCACAGCCAGTCGTTGAAGTTGAAGACTGCGGTGGTTGCCGAAGCAGAGGGAGCCCCCGAGTTGCTGGAACCAAAGATCGTAGCGGATTGTCGATGGAGTCGAAGACGGCAGCAGGTTGCGTGATGGAGTCGAAGACTCCGTAGGTCGGCGGAGTCGAGGACCATAGCAAGTCGCTGGATCACCAATGCTGAGGGAGCCCCCCGAGTCGCTGGAGTCGAGGACCACACCTGGTCACTAGAGTCGAAGAAGTCCTCGAGTTTCCGGAGTCGAAGGCCACAGCGGGCCGCTGGAGCCGAAAGAGCCCCTGAGTCGCTGGAGCCGAGAATTGCAGCGTGTCATTGCAGCCGAAGACTGTAGCGGGTCGCCAGATCTGAAGAACGCAGAGCATCGTCGATGTCGAGGAAGCCCCCGAGTCGCGGTCGCTGAAGATGGCAACGAGTCGCATGGCGGAGTCGAAGACCGTGGTGGGTCGTATGGTGGAGTCGAAGGAGCCCCCGAGTGTAGAGTTGATGGAGTTGACCTAATGGTGGGGTCGAAGCGGCAGCGGGTTGCCGGATTTTTGTTTGGAGGGAGTCGATGTGGCGGTGGGTAGCGTGGTGGACGAGTAGTCGCAAGGTGGAGAAGGAGTCTACACGTCACGCGCATTATCGCGGTCGAGTACGGGAGTCGAGCCACTGTTAGAGTTGCGTAGCGGAGGGAGTCGAACCACGACCGGAGTCGCGTGAAGGAGCCGGCGAACATGGCGGTAGCCAGAGTACTTGATGGCGACGTCTGCTCGATCCATGGACTTCTCATTGCATCGTGATTTTATGTGTGCATGTGTTGCATCGCTCCATGCCTCTTTGATTTTTCTATCCAAAACAACAATCTTTCCTTGGTACGACTTGGGCCAGCTAGAGGTCTCGCCCCTTTAATTTTCTTTGATGATCTAATCAGTACGTGTTCACACGAATTCAATTAGATCTTGCATGTAGTACTACTTCATCACGTGGAGGACACAACGCTGCACTTCACGCGAGTTTAGACTGGATTTTCCTGATCGCTCTTGTTTTGGCAACGCCTCACGAGTGCTTCCGTCGACGATCTAGAATTATTTTGAACGCTAATTGCATAGCTTGGACAGCTCCAGAGCGCACCGTCCAACACGTAGACGCGGAACTAGGAATCGCCACAGATATGTTCCTTGATAGCCGATGAATTGTAGATCGTAGATGATGGGGCCGTCGAGATCGCAACATCAGTGCTCCCAGATTCCCACAGATCGCAACATCAACCCTCATCACTCGTACATGGCGAGCTTGTAGGTGTCGATGGAGAGGTAGAAGAAGTCAAACATGCCATCTTGCATAGTCATCTGCTCGAAGTCCTCTATAAGACCCTGGCAGGAGAGGAACTGACGGTCTACCCACTTGGTGGGCAAAACCTTGCGATTGCTCACCCTCTCGTAGTCTCGGCTCATGGCATCCCTCAAGCTGTCCACCTCCGAGCGTCTCTTCTTCGAACCCGGTGGCTTGGCGAAGCCCAAAGGTCCCGCCGCACCTAAGCCCTTGCCCGAGCGGAACATCCTTCTAATGTTATTCATCGTGCTATGAAATTTTCGAAGAAAACTATTGGCATCAAGTTTCTATCATATAAACAAACGATTTCAGGTAGAAGTTACAAATCCTAACGTGAGGAATCAATAATAATCTCAAAATATGATGAACTCGTCTAAAGAGCCAATGTGATGAATTCAACCCTAGATTTTAGAAAATAGAGTATGGATCGGACGAGAAACTTACCGATGTGAAGATTCCCTAACTCAAAAACACGAAATCAATGAAGAATCAAAGGTTTTAGAAGGCTAGGGTTTGAGGTGGAGAGAGAAAGAATAAGGAAGAAAGAGGAGGAAGAAGAAGGAGGCTGGCTCAGCCAGCCACCGTCGTCCTTTACCTAGCGACGCAGGACGGGCGGTACGAGCGCAACCCGCCCGTACTGGTGGTCATCACTATTGGATCAATATTAGGGTTCAAGTTGAAACCTGGTCGACCTGGTACGGGCACGCGGTATGGGCGTACCCCGCACGTACCAGTGGTCGTTATATATTCGAAACCCGTGGTCTATTTCGTCGATGTTTGGTACGGCGTGCGGTACGGGCGTATCCCGGCCATACCGATGGTCATCATTGGAACTGTTCCTGACGTAGGTTTTGTCAAGACATGGTATGGGCATGTGGTACGGGCGTACCGTGGCCGTACCGATGCTTGTTATCTGTGCTGAACTCTTTTTCTTTTCTTCATTTTTCCCTTCCTTCTCAACTTCATTAAGGTAAATTCTCTGGACGAGGTAAAAAATCAAAACAAATTTATTAAACAAATAATAAAGTAGTAAATCCAAAAATAAAAATAAAATAAAAACTTAAACTAAATTTATCAAGAATGGGTTAACTCCCGTTAAGTGCTTAATTCTAGAGGTTTGACTAACCAAACTTCATATCATCGTTATTCATCTCAAGTGGCACCTTTTTCTTTAGTTTTTGCTGCCTGATCACGCTTAGGCGGTGGAATGTATTTTCCATTGTGCTCTTGTTTCTTAGGAAAGTATCGAACAATCTCATCATCATATATATTGAAGACAATTTTATCGCTAGAACAATCTACATTTGCTCCAGTTGTACTAAGAAAAGGTCTTCCTAGGATGATAGATAGTTTGTCATCTTTAGAAACATCAAGAATAATAAAATCAGTGGGTATAACATATTGACTATTCTAAGTAAAACATCTTCGATCATTCCAATAGGTTGTTTAGTTGTCTTATCCGTCATTTGCAGTATTATTGAAGTAGGAGAACACTCTCTAAGATTCAATTTCTTAAATAAGGAATAAGGCATTTTGATTTACAGTTGTTACCACTGTTGATAGTTGCTGCTCTGGTGCAGTGGTCCTTTGAGGTCTTAGCACAATGATTTTATGTCTGCCTATTACAACGACCTCTGTTACTACCAGCTTTGTCCGACTCTATGATGAAGGAGCGATGACGGCGCTTTGTTGGCTCGCACTAGTGTTGTGTCAGCGCTGGGTGATCTAAGGATCTATTTATAATTCTTTTTGTCACTTTGTAGTGTTGTGATAATTATTAATAAATGGATGAAATTTTCGAAAAAAGAAACACGATTTGCTTATTATAAAATAAAATTCACGATTGTTCTACGGAGTACTCAGTTCAGTGTGCGAAAAAGGAGCGAAGAACGAGGAGAGAAGACTATCTTGACTCTGTGTGGTCTTTCTGGGTTTCTCTGTTCCTGCTCGACAGACCCAGAACGGGTCAGCCCACCGCTTCCCCGCTCCCGACTCCAGCGCGGCGAAAATATCTCTCCTCGCCGGCGCCGGAGAAGAGAAGTACAGGGCAGGCCTGCTTCGGCAGAAGACGCGCCACCTCGACGGCGAAGGTACTATTCTCTCCGCTTCTCTCTACTGGGCCGGCGCCGGCTGGGCAGGAGATACGCGCACTTTGATATCTGCCGTTACGCGAACCCTAACGTAGCTTGCTTAGGTTGTTCTGATTCGGTCATCCTTTTCCAGGACAAGATTCTTCGATTTTGATCCATCCATTTACTCGCGAATTCGACTAAATTATTCTAGGACCTTGATTTCCCAGAAATTGGGTGTTTCAACTGACTCTCACGTGCCTGTTTAAGTCCGCTACTAGTTATTAATTGTCATGCAGATCAGATAGCCTCGTGCTGTGCCTGTTTAAGTCCGTTATTAATTGGTTATTAATTGTCATGCAGCTCAGACAGCCTCGTGCTTCTGGTAGAGATCTGGTACTATTGCGAAGACTGAAGGTCTACTGAAGAATTAGGTTTGAGCAACCTGATCACAGAGAATGTCTGAGTTCCTGGAACTCGAGACCCAGGATGGGGTAAGGATGACCTGGAATGTGATACCGGGCACGAAGCAGGATGCTGCTAATTGTGTTGTCCCGGTTTCTGCCATATATACTCCTCTCAAGCCGAACTCTGATATTCCTGTTCTTCCTTATGCTCCTCTCCGCTGCCGCATTTGCCGTTCCATCCTCAACCCCTTCTCAATGGTCGACTTCAATTCTAAATTGTGGCTCTGCCCATTCTGCTTTCACCGCAACCACTTCCCCCAGCAATACTCGACTGTTTCGCCAACCAACCTACCTGCAGAACTGTTTTCTAAATTTTCCACCGTTGAGTACATGGCCACTGCCGAAACAGGGCCTGTATCGCCACCAGTCTTCCTCTTTGTTGTTGATACTTGCATGATTGAGGAGGAAGTTGGCTTTCTGAAGTTGGCTCTAGCGCAAGCTGTTGAGCTCTTGCCGGACCAATCCCTTGTCGGGTTTATAACTTTTGGGACATATGTGCAGGTTATATTCGCCTTCCTCTCATAACTGTTTCACTGCTTAATCTGCTGGTAAAAAAATGATATGAATACATGTTGATTCCATGTAGGTGCATGAATTGGGTTTTGGCTTGTTGCCTAAGTCATATGTGTTCAGGGGGACAAAGGAGGTTACAAAGGATCAAATTCTTGAGCAAATGGGTTTCTTTGCAGGGAAAACAAAACCCACTACAGGTGTGATTGCTGGCGCAAGGGATGGCCTTTCAGCAGAGAGTATTGCTAGGTTCCTGTTGCCTGCTTCTGAGTGCGAGTTTATGGTGAATTCAGTTAAGAACTCTTCCTAATTACATAAGAAAACGTGATAAGTTTATCCCGGAACCCTGAAAAAGATTTGGCCTCTAATGCACTATTTACTATTTTACTATTTATCTATTGCAAAATACTCCCTCTGTTTCAAAATATAAGATGTTTTAGCTTTTTTTGAAAGACATGTATCTAGGCGCCTTTTAATGTGTAGGTTCACTCATTTTGCTTCAAACCTACACACTAAAAGGCGTCTAGATACATGCATTTTAGAAAAGGGCTAAAACATCTTATATTTTGGAATGGAGAGAGTATTATTTTTGGGTGAAAATTCAGTTGCAAATTATTGATGCTTGTTTTCTGTGTCTGCAGGTTATAGAAGAACTGCAAAAGGACCCGTGGCCTGTTTCTGCTGATCAGCGAGCATCAAGATGTACTGGAGCTGCATTAAGTGTTGCAGCCAGTCTCTTGGGGGTTTGTGTGCCTGGATCAGGTGCTAGAATTATGGCATTTATAGGTGGTCCATCTACAGAGGGACCTGGTTGTGTAAGTAATTTCTGCAATGAATATCACATCTTAATTTTCACTTTGTTGATGTTGTGCATGTACAACCCTCCATGTTCTGGTCATGCACCCAGAGTGATAATCTCGTGCCTTGCTATTAGTTGTGAGTTGGTCCCAACTGGCTAGCCTAGTTGTGTTGAGTAACAAGTTTGATGTAGACCTTAGACGACCCCATACTGATTTATTAGCTGATTTGACCATTTTAGTTAAAACAAAGATGAAGTGTTTGGTTAGGCTTATTTCAGGCTTTTGACTTTTGGCTTACAAGCCACAAAAGCACCTAAATAGCTGCTTTTGGCCTTGGCTTTGGCTTCTGGCTTCTGGCTTTTAACTGGATATAATCCAAACACCAAAGCCCAACCTCCAAAAGCCTAATCAGGTGCTTTTGTGGCTTATAATTAGGTGCTTCTGGCTTTTAATTAGGTGCTTTTGTGGCTTATAAGCCAAACTCCAAAAGCCAGAAATAAGCCCAACCAAACAGCCTGATACGGGCATACCCAGGTATTACATATTTAGAGTGCATGTGATGGAAGTTTGTGGGTTTGTTCACTTGCTCTGCGCTTTGCTGTTCCAGAGATAGTTCTGTATGTATTCTATGTAGTGAAGCTGACCCAACTTCTGTACTTCCCAAGTCTGGAAATAAGTGACTCGGAATTTGTGAATTTGTCTAAATTCACATGTATCTAGACACGTTTTAGTGAGTACTTAATTAGCCCATAACTCGTTTAAAACTATGGCCCCTTCTCTGATACAGTAAGTTACAGGGTATAACATTATGCACATTTTTCACGATAATACTCCAGTTTGGAGATTGATTTTCTGTTGAGAAATTTGGGGTTTTCCTTAGGAAATACCATGATACAGAACTTGGGTTTTCCTTAGGAAATAGATGATACACTAACGTATTCTGATGGTAATTTTTGCATAATGTCAGATAATATCTAAGCCCTTATCAGAGCCAATTCGTTCACACAAGGACCTTCATAAAGGGTCTGCTCCACTTTATAACAAAGCTGTTAAGTTCTACGAGGAGATTGCAAATCAGCTTGTGCATCAAGGGCATGTGCTTGATCTATTTGCATGTGCACTTGACCAGGTTTGTCCCCTGCCCCTTGTTTTATAGATTATTCATATCACGTTCTCTTGGTCAAGGATCTGGCATTAGTTTGTTTAATGAGACTGCTGTTTATTTTCTTAGTTCTGGTCACTGTCAATGTAGTAGACTCGAACCTAGCTTTGCTGTGTATCGTGCATAGACTGCTACTCCCTCCGTTCCATAATATAAGATGTTCTAGCTTTTGTGAAACGGATGTATCTAGACATCTTTTAGTGTGTAGATTCGGAGTGAACCTACACACTAAAAGATGTCTAGATACATTCGCTTCAAAAAAGCTAAAACATCTTATATTTTGAAACGGAGGGAGTACCTCATAAGCATGTTTGTCTCGTTATAATGTGAAAAATATTAGTGAAGCATGTATTGTCTTGAAACTATCTGTGTAAGCATTTTATTGTCTTGAAAGTCCCATGATAGTGTATCATACTATTATATCATACCCTTATTTGTTGTCTTGGAAACTGTAAGATACTGTTATTTCAGAATTCAGGGTGGATGTACATAAATATCATAATGTAAACTTCTCTTGACCTGATTAGTAGAGGAACTTTAGCAGATTTTACCAGCTAAGGGAGTACATAGAGGAATGATGACCCATTCCAAGTATAACTGACAATTCACTGATAATGTACAAACCATCTTCTTTTGGCAACTACCTGAAGTTCGAATGCAATAGGATTTGTCAAAAATAAAAGCATAAGGCCAAATGTCAGGAAAAACTATTGTTAGTTGGCACATCACATCACACTGTTTTGACTTATGCGTTATCTTCCGATGTCTATGCACAGTCGCCTTGATATGGTTAATAATGTATTCTAATTCCTCAGGTTGGTGTTGCTGAGATGAAGGTTGCAGTGGAGAGAACTGGGGGAATAGTTGTGCTTGCAGAAAGTTTTGGCCATTCTGTTTTTAAAGATTCACTTAGACGCATTTTTCAGTCAAGCGATAATGACCTTGGCTTATCGTTCAAGTAAAGATACTTTTCTGCCTGTTTGGTTTAGCTGTATGTAGCATGTTTATGTTTGGTTTGTCTGCAAATATATATAGGGATTTGCTTTGAGCTCTGTTTTACTGCAACCTCAGAAGTGAGATATTGTTACTTTCTGCTTTTAGCTTATTTTCAAAGGCATCTAGGACCACCATAGAGAAAGTGCAGATAAGTTTAGTGCTTCCCGGTATGATTACGTTTCTCGAGGCAAAGGGGCTTGTGTGATACAGATACTTGTAACCATCCACATAGGTTCCTCAGAGGTGGGTGGTTCTAAGGGTGTAAAATACATTCATGTCATCCAATAACTTGCTGGCGTACAGCCTTGTTATTGAGTTCTCTGATTCTGTATTTAAATTATTTTTGCAGTGGTATATTTGAGGTCAACTGCTCCAAGGATGTCAAAATTCAAGGCATCATTGGACCTTGTACTTCCCTGGAGAAGGTACAGTATATGCTTAGTTACATGTTCATGTTTTAGAATGATGGTTGTGTTCTATACTTAAAGAGTCTTTTGGCATGTTGCTGCTTCTGCAGAAAAGCCCGCTATCCTCAGATACAGTGGTGGGTCAGGGGAACACTAGCGCTTGGAAGATGTGTGGTCTAGATAGGAAAACATCACTATGTTTAGTATTTGATATTGTCAGAAAAGATGCCCCAGAAACACTTGATCAATCAAAAAACGAGTTCTACTTCCAGTTCTTAACCTAGTATGGAATCTGCTTTCCCCCTCCCATCTCTTTGTTAAACAACTGATACTGTTGGAGAAGTATATATGTCTGACTTGGAGGCGCCACATACAGTTATCAGCATCATGATGGCCAGATGAGATTGCGATCTACTACACTTTTGAGAAGATGGGTTGCTGGTTTTGGCAGCGTGCAGGTAAGTTTACTTCGTTCACCTTGATGAGTGTTCTTTCCTTTCAAACGTTTTCTCCTTTCATTTGTACGCATTATTAGAATTTGTTTAGCCGAACAATTGTACTAAACCCATTTCATTGTGTTACCCAGTGTTTTAGTGTTTCCTCAATCTTACTAGAAAAAAACAATGTAACATTTTTGCTTATTGGATTATTACATGTGCTGTAGGAGCTAATAACTGGCTTCGATCAAGAGGCAGCAGCAGCAGTCATGGCACGTTTGGTCTCATTTAAGATGGAAGCTGAGGTACTTTCTGATAGCCTGTTACTCTTCTTAAATTGTTTTAACACTTAATGTGGCCATGACAGACCATCTGTTTATGTTTTGGAGATCAGTTATAGTATTATAACAAACTTGGAAGCATGAAATTCAGCCTTGTATATCTTCTGTTTGTGCGATACTAGCTAAATACCTATGCGTTGCTACGGAGTAACAAAAAATGGCATGTGAACATTAGTTATCTATTTTATGAAGTAGATCCATGTAAACATATGATTAGTTTTCACCACAAAGCGTGTGTGCTTTTTTTGCTCACTCCTTTTTGGCCGCACCCTTTCTCGCTACCCCCATCCTGCAAAATTACTCAACGCGCCGACCCACCCTCGTTAGCAAATACAAAGCCTGGTGATGCTTGACAAATGGAAACAATCATATGATCTTCCATGTAACATCGATGTGCTTTGTGCTTAAATTATGTATTCTCTTGCATATATCCTCATGCACATTAATAAGATAGTATCTTCCGGTCCTTTCTTGGATCAAGCATTTTATATTGCATACAAGGACAAACTATATTTCACACTCGCAGAAAACACCTCCAGTTCCTAGACTTGGTAAAGAAAGAGTATCACTTCCACAACATCATGCAACAGGGGTGACTAATCACTACCTACAAAATTATGAGACATCATTATCAAGCTTCTTGAATGCTTTCTCTATAGCCATCTGAGAAGAAATATCACATCTATAAATTAGAGATAATTAATACTCTACGTGCATCCCGTTTCATCGTATTTTCTCCCAATTCTAATCTCTCTGTCATGCAAAATTAGGCGATTGCTATGGTTGGTCTTGACAAATCCGTACGTGTTCTTGTGTTAGATACACGTTAACATATCTATGAGGCTAGACTTGTGTATACAGGTACGCGGTCGACTGATGGATATTTTCTTCCTTGTAGCTGCTCGTTGCAATTGTTTTTTCTTTTCTCTTGATTGGACGTATCGATGATTTTTTCCGTGCGGGAGAGCTGGGCCGCAGCACCGGACTGAGTTGGGCTCTTGTCCGCTCATGACCTACCTCTGTTTTAGCAAATGAATTAGGAAACGTTTTCTCAGCGATCGATTGAATTAGGAAACGTTTTTAGCGACCGATCGAGTTTTTTTAGCGAGTCGATTGAGTTAACGACGGATGAAACGTATGTACGCTTGTACCAGTCCTATTTCAATTTAATAGTGAAGATATATACAGCAGCCTTCCTTTCCTGCTGAGGTTTCACGGCATAATTTACAGTACTCTGCAGAATTATTTGTTAAGTCCAATTTCATTATTTCATCCCAAATCATTTTCTGCACATTCATAGGACGCCTTACATTTTTCCTTGTTGAATTGGTTGAAGCATTTAAAGCACTAGTAATCTTGCACGCGCAATGCACGTCTTTGCTAATGTAAATAAAATAGAAACACTTTGTAAGCTCATCAGTAGCAGATCAAGAAACCAACAATACATTTGTCAGCCCTTACATGGCAGACCAACAAGTTGTCCTCAAATGACAAACCAACAAGTCACCATAAGCTAATATGGATTAGATTTTGAACATCATTGGGAGCTTCGTTTTTAGCCTACTGCATGGTGTATGTAAGTTTCTGTAGTCTTTAGGGGAAAAAATCTGGGATGGGCCAGTCCCATGGACCTCCACACCCTCTTATATATATATAGCTGAACTTAGGTACATCTTAACTAGTACACTATAGAATACTCTAGAATTAGGTAGGACACTAACTTAGACTACAACATACTGGAATGTTCCAGGCACTCCTAGGACAACACTAATATACTAACACTCCCTGGAATATTCTAGGCTCTCCTAGGACAGTCTCCAACACTCCCCCTCAAGATGGGTGATAGATATCTATCATTCCCATCTTGTTACAAGCTGAACTACACTCTTTATTTCCTAATCCTTTAGTTAAACAGTCTGCAACTTGCTCGCTAGAGGTTACATGATTTATCTTAATTATACCGTCATCCAATTTCTCCTTTATGAAGAAGCGATCAATCTCCACATGCTTGGTTCTATCATGTTGAACGGGGTTGTTTGCGATGTTGATCGCCGACTTGTTGTCACACCACAAATTTAAAGGGCCTTTCCTCAATACTTTCAGTTCTGAAAGAAGATTCCTCACCCATAACATCTCACTCAAACCTTGCGACATAGCTTTATATTCAGCTTCAGCTGTTGACTTTGAAACCACCTGCTGCTTCTTACTTCGCCATGACACCAAATTGCCCCCCACAAACACACAATAACCAGAAGTTGATCTCCTATCATCCAAGCAACTTGCCCAGTCAGCATCACAATACCCATCCACATTTAGATGACCATTCCTTTTGAACCATAGTCCCTTTCCTGGACTACCCTTCAAGTACCGGAGGATTTGATTGACCGCATCCAAGTGTCCGCTCCTAGGATCATGCATGTATCTACTCACTACACTCACTGCATATGAAATATCAGGTCTTGTGTGACATAGATAGATGAGTCTTCCAACAAGCTTCTGGTACTTCTCCTTATCCACTGGATCACCAGATTCGGCACATAATTTGTGGTTTTGGTCGATAGGTGTTGATGCAACCCGACACCCAAGCATGCCCGTGTCACTAAGCAAGTCCAAAACATACTTCCGCTGGGAGAGCACAATCCCTTCGGGAGATCTAGCAATTTCTATGCCAAGAAAGTACTTGAGTTGACCAAGATCCTTTACCTCAAATTCCTTGCGTAGGTTGTCTTTCAGCCGTGATATCTCCATCGCATCATCTCCCGTGATTATGATATCATCAACATATACAACAAGGATTGTAATCTGGCTATTTGAGTGCCGATAGAACATCGTATGATCCCCATTACACTGCTTATATCCCATACCACATATCACTCGTCTAAATCTATCAAACCATGCCCGTGGAGATTGCTTGAGGCCGTATAGAGATTTTCTCAACCTGCATACCTTTCCTGATGTTCTAGGAGTGGAGAAACCAGGTGGGATCTCCATGTATACCTCCTCCTGTAAATCTCCATGCAAGAATGCATTCTTGACATCCAACTGATGCAAAGGCCACCCAAAGTTAGTTGCACAAGAGATTAGGATCCTCACTGTGTTCATCTTTGCCACCGGCGCAAATGTCTCATCATAGTCAATCCCATATGTTTGACTATATCCTCTGGCAACTAGTCTTGCCTTGTACCTTTCAATTTTCCCTTCTGGATTTTGTTTCACAGTGTAAATCCATTTACACCCAACAGCTCTCTTTCCTACTGGAAGATGTACAAGTTCCCAAGTTTTATTCTTTTCGAGAGCATTTAACTCCTCTATCATGGCCTCGCGCCACTTCGGGTCTTGCTTTGCTACTTTCCAGTCTCTTGGGATCACCACGGGTTGCAATGATGCAATGAAGGCCAAGTAGTTTGTTGATAGAGATGTATATGATACATAATTAGCTATGTCATGCTCATCTTGGTACCAATTTGGAGGTTTTCTAGCTCCAACTCGGATTCCTTTTCTTAAGGCAATGGGCAAGTCCATTGAATCTCTCGTATTAGATGGACCTGCGCCCTCAGTCAATTCAACAATTTCAACACTTGTTGGAGCATGTTGCTCCCCCGGCACCTGTGTGTCACCTGCTGTAGGAGCTACGTCCTCAGTCGATTCAACAATTCCACCACTTGTTGGAGCATGTTGCTCCCCCGCACCTGTGTGTCACTTGCTGTAGGAGCTTGTTGCTGCTGCTCATGTTGTGGTTTTCTCCGTGTATACACTTTTAAGTTTTCTTCCTCATTTGGCTTTCTCCATCTATCTTCACTTGCAGGAGATGGAATTGAACCAACAACAACTCTCGATTGTTCATCTTCCTTTGTCCTCAACAGTTCAGTCTCCCCCTCTCGACTAGCATCAATTGTGCTAGGAGAGTCAAAGTCAAACAACGAGCTGAGGTCCGTCTTCTCTCCGTAGAACGGCTCAGACTCTCTAAATGTCATATCCATGCTAACAAATGTTCTCCGCTCACTAGGGCTCCAACACTTGTAACCCTTTTGTCCAGATGGGTATCCAATGAAGATGCACTTCAGAGCACGTGGGTCCAATTTTCCTACCGAAGGTCTATGGTCTCTGACAAAGCATGTACACCCAAACACCTTTGGTGGAACAATGAACTCATTTTTACTGAAGATCATTTCGTATGGGGTCTTCATCCCAAGAATTCTTGATGGCATTCGGTTGATGAGATAAGTAGCAGTCATAACTGCTTCACTCCATAAGAATTTTGGCACATTCATAGTAAACATAAGCGATCGAGCTACCTCTAGTAGATGTCGATTCTTCCTCTCAGCTACTCCATTCTGTGGAGAAGTATCAGGGCATGAAGTTTGATGAAGTATTCCTTTTTCTGAAAGAAAGTTGCCAAATTCATGGTTCATATACTCTGTCCCATTATCAGTCCTGATAATTTGAATACCAATGTTGAAACGATTTTGGATATATGCATAGAAGTCCCTAAAACATCTAAGCACCTCACTTTTTTGTTTCATGAGATATATCCAAGTCATCCGCGAGTAAAAGTCAATGAAGGTGACAAAGTACTTCATTCCACTAATAGAGACCATAGGAGAAGTCCAGACATCAGAGTGAATCAACGCGAAAGGCGATGTGCTTCGGAGTCCACGACTCACATATGATGTCCTTGTGTGTTTTCCATATTCACAAGCATCACACACAAGTTTTTCTTTATCCACCTTCTTCATTTCCTCGGGAAATATCTTACTCATAGTATCAAAGGACATATGGCCCATTCGACAATGTAAGAGTATCACCTTTGCTTCATCGTCACCAGCAACAATTGTCAAAGCGGTGCATAATGCATCATCTATTTCATGTCTATCCAAGTACCATAGTCCCTTATGCCTGATGCCAACCCCAAGTCTCCTTCCAGTTGTCCTCTCCTCAATTATACACTTGTATAGGTCAACAATAATTCGACAATCAATGTCGTCAACCAAGGCACTCATAGACACCAAACTCACTGAAAATGATGGAGCATACAAGACCGAAGACAATGTAATTGACGGAGTGCATTTCGAGTGCATTTCACCGTGCCGACTCCTTTGACGGGCTGATAAGTTCCATCAGCTGTTTGGATGGTCTCTTTATGCATGGGTGGATTTGGCGCATCATATGCGAACTCACTCCTCCTTCCCGTGACATGTGCAGATGCTCCCGAATCTAGTATCCAATTTGAACAAGTTCCGTTTAATGTAGGAGCTTGATTTGACATACCTTCTTCCGCTTGTGCGAGATTTACACAATTTCGTAGGGCTGTTGTTTTTTCACCTTGTTTTGGAACTTCCGCAATCTTCTTCGACTCTTTCAATTCTTCTATCTCCTTCATCAATTGAGTCATTTTTTGAAGTAGCTTCTCAATTCTTTGATTTTCCGCCATTGATCAGTGTTGTTGAGACTGAATCCACAACGCTGTTCAGCTGTTCTACAAGTCCAGCCTGCACACACTCTTCTCCGTAGCTATAGCACAACCCAAACCGCTCCTCCGCTGCAGTACATCCCACTCCTAGCTGCACTGTCTGACCACTTCTCCTGGCTGCACTACACACACACCGCTGTCCGCCACCACAGAAACCTCAAAGTGGAGCAGCACAACGTCCGGTCCCTGTTGCTTTTGCTAAGAGACACGAGCTCACGAAGCTCTCTCTTCTGTCCTCTCCTAGCACACACCGCAAACAACAATCACCTCTGCTTTGAGCAGCTGCAACTCTCTTGCTTCTCCTTCTTCCCTACGAGTCAACCTGGCCAACACTTTTCCACTTGAGCTAGCTACACCTGTCTGCACTCACACCTGAACGCCTGGAGCTCCTCCACAAGCCGCTGTTTCACCACCGGCCACCACCAGGACCAAGCGCCCCCTTCCTCAGCTTATGCCATAGCAGAGCAGCCCTGCTTCATCACCATTGCCACTTCTCAGGAGAACCTGGCTCTGATACCATGTAGTCTTTAGGGGAAAAAATCTGGGATGGGCCAGTCCCATGGACCTCCACACCCTCTTATATATATATAGCTGAACTTAGGTACATCTTAACTAGTACACTATAGAATACTCTAGAATTAGGTAGGACACTAACTTAGACTACAACATACTGGAATGTTCTAGGCACTCCTAGGACAGCACTAATATACTAACACTCCCTGGAATATTCTAGGCTCTCCTAGGACAGTCTCCAACAGTTTCAGACCCATAAATAAAGGAATACCATTATTGCATTTGCACATAATCCAGAGGACACTCATGCTAAAAAATGATGTGAGCGAACGTGTACCACTACCATACCTTATGCAGGATCTAGAAGATTTCAATATAGTGGTAGTTTTGTTTGACGTATTGTATTACCGGACAATTGCAGACATACGATAACTCAAGAGATAACAACTGGCCAACTTGTAGAAGAATAGGAACACATGAAGTAGACGACGACATATATTTCACCTTAATTTCATCATATTCTAAGTTCTGACAGCAGCTAAGAAAAATGCCAATTGGACCGTCCTACGCCAGTGGTCGAGCTGCCGGCCTGCTAAGATACTGAGATTCACAAACTTCATTAAGAGTCCCCCAAAAGCGATCAAAGAAAGAAAATGAGTAATATTCCCGACATAAGGCCTAGGTTGCAACTTATATTTTTCTTCGAACTGAATTATCCGTACTTCTCATTTGCACAAGATAATCAAAATGTTGTGTAGTAGGCTGTCCTCTCTGATTGAACACAAGATATGTTTGATCTCCCCCTTCCTGTCCAAGCCTACTATTAATGATCCAGTGAGCCCGTGGAAGTTCTAAGAACAGTAAACTGACTGGGGTGGTTGATCAAAGGTCTTATATATGTAATGGTGATCAGACTGATTCTGATTCTTCGAAGAGACTCCTGTCTTCGAATGATCACACCTAACAGCTGAATTTTTCATACATGCACAATGTTGAAACTTCAGGTTTGGTTGCCCAAATAGCTACCAGAAAAGGCTCCAGGATCATTGAAGAGAGCAAGTGGTATAACCGTGTAGTTAAGATTTAAGAACCTCTGTTGCACTCTGTAGCTATTAAAAAACTCACGTGAAAAGGCAGGTATACCATAGTTTGAATGATCGTTGGATCACTGCACAACAACAATTTTGATGCTACTGTTGTCTTCGGTGGCTGGTTCAGTAGCGCATGGAGGACGACGGCCACCGCACGGCGTGCGGACTACAGCGACAAGAAGTCGGCATGATGGGACTGCTCCTGCTGGGCTGGATCGAGGAGGACGGCGTGAAGGCGATGACAGAAAATCAGCGTGACCGGCGGCGGTCCTCCATGGCTGTGGTGAGGCGACGACAGAGGATGTGGTCGGGTGAGGATGGCAGGCGGCGTGACGGCGGGGAGAGGGCGACTGGCGAGGAAGTACCGGTCTGCGGGAAGGAGTGCAGGACCATGTCGATCGCAATATGGATTAGATTTGTTAGTGAGAACATCTTGCAGTCGAAGCAGCACAAGATCAAACGTCCAACATCGCTTGTTCTGCCACAGTACAGTAGACATTGTAAGGTGCCCAAACCTGGAACTGATTGAGAGAAAACAAATCTAGAAAAGTTATAGAAACCTGAGAGGGGTCAGTTCATCTTCGTTGATCTGTCTCCACAAGACAGTTCGTGTCGATTGAAGGAACATCAGGACGGAGGTCCAGAGAACACCATAGACGCGAGGAGTGCAGCATGGAGTAGATCAGATCTGACTCTCTTTGACTCCTCGTGTGGGGATGCGTCCACGGTGGCGGCTCTAGCTCCGGGAGATGCCTCATGGCGATGCGTCCTTGTGTGGCCAGATGTGGAGCGAGGTCACGGTGGCGCTTGTGCATGCAATGATGGGGACGATGTGGTGGTGTGCCTAGTGACCGCGGCCAAGGGGGTAGGTGCGCGCGATCGAAGAGGCGACATGGTTGAGCCCAGGTGGGGACGGTTACTTAGTTACCCTAATTTAAGCGAATCAGCGACAATTGTGGGATTGATGTTGTTGTAAGGCGCTCAACGCGTTTGGTGCTCAACATCTGAGCGATTTAAGCCGTCAGATCAACATGGATTAACGGCTGAGATGGTTTGGATCTGCCTGTCTGGCTCTTTTTATATTGGTATATATGAACTGAAAAAAGGTGAAACCTTTTCCTGCCCGATCTTGCAATGTTCCCAATGTGCAGTACTGAACTCTGTCCATGTCTGGCACCCCATTTTCTACTTTTTAGAAATAATTTGGATCACTGCTTCTCGATAGCAGATGTACAAGACTTTGGCATGCATCAATGATCTCAAGGTTAACTTTTGGAACTCCGAGCATTTCTTTACATTCGGGTAACTGCCATGCGGAGTACTGTCATGGGATATGATTTGAAGATGATTAGGGCATTGAATGCCCCCCTTGAGTCTTGAACTGAAGACTTCGCTGGAAGTTACAGTTTAAAGTAGTTAGTTTCCTTGTTGGTTGGGTTTATTCTCTTGGAGATGTATTCAATATATTAGGTATAAATTTCTTAGAGATTGAGTTCGGTTTTGATGGGATTGAGTTTGGATGTGTATGGGATCATTAGAGGTAAGAATTTGCGACTTACTCCCTCCGTTCTGATTTAATCTACATCCTAGAAAAAATCAGACAAATTAGTATTGCATTTATTAGTACTAGTTAAATATGTGAACAACCAATCCAAACTGCATGAAAATGATGACATCCAATAGAGAGAGCAAAACCACTTCGTTTTATGTGTTCTTGTTGACTAAAAGCTAGAATGTAGAGTATTTCAGAACAAATTTTGTGGCTAGAATGTAGAGTATTTCCGAACGGAGGGAGTAGAGGGTAAGTCGAGTCAGGCCTATAAACAATATGTGCTTGAACTTGTGGGATTAAGAATATGCAATTAAGTCTCTCCCATTGAAGTCCATCGTCCCACTCTACAGTTTATCTCCCCTTTACAATGCCTAATCCCTTTCAAGCCAATTTTTTCTTGCCATCTTTTGCATGGTAGTTTCCTTGACGCGTGTACCTATATTCGTAACACCACAGCATGCCCCGGTTAGTTTAATAATATAATACTCCCTATATCTATTTACATGGCGCATATGTATTCTGATGGTTTTTGACCATCAGTTTGACCCAAAATGTGGGTTATGTGCTATAAACATTATACTGATGGATTCGTATTTGAATAAAGTTTCTAATGGTATAATTTGTAAAACATAATTCTCATAAATAATTGGTGAGATCAATGGTCAAAGTAAGATCACACAAAACAATGACGTCATGTACATGTGCCGCCCTGAAATAAGTGACTTGCATTTTTCTAGATTCGTATGTAAACATGTCTAGATACACTAAAACATGTCTAGATACATACGAATCTAAACAAATCGAAGTCACTTATTTCAGGACGGAGGAAGTATTTAGTTTGCATATTATTCGAGTAAATTTAGCAAAACTCCAGGTCTAATCACAAAACTAGAGATTTAAGGACCATTTTACAGAACCACATATTTAGGGACAATTTGTATCACAAAACTACAGGTTTTGGAATGTTTCCACATCATATTCACAGAATCGTGGACCAGTTGCATACTGAAACTCGTTGTTTTGTATTGGTAGTCAAGCGATTTGACACGGTGTGTGGAGTCCATAGTTTTGTAATTTTGATCTGTGGGAGCTTGTGGTCAGACCGGGTGGGGATATGGACTGCAGCTTTAGCTTCATGATATGAATGATCCTTAACCCTGTAGTTCTGTGAAATTGATCAGTCAATTTGTAGTTTTGTGCTAGTTTGTGATGGATAAGTCTCTGTCCTATGGTCTTTGTGGGACAGCACACATGGTCCTTGTGTCAAGGACTAGCAGTTAGAGATAGAGCATCAAGGACTGGTTGTTAGATAGAGCATCCTTGACTGCTGCCTTTAGACTAGCATCTTAGACTAGCATCTAGCATATTCTTGGCTGGTTAGCAGCCTATAAGTATGTATCCCCAACCCCTCAGGTTGGTATGGCATTTGTGTGAGTTTGTGTGAGAAATAGAAACCAGAAAATTGCCCCAACTCCTTGTGTCATCCTCTCCCTCGATGAGAGTTAGAATTCAGCGACTAACAAGTGGTATCAGAGCCAAGTTAGTTTGTAGCCTGAGCATCTCCTGCTCATCTCCTTCCCCGGCAGTAGCAGCAGCTCCGGCTGCCTCTGCTCACTCCTCTCTCTCTGTGCAGACGAGCAGCAGCTCGTCGGTTGCAGCCCCCTCTCAACCCAGCAGCTCCCCAGCGGCGAGCCATGTCCGCAAGCCACTCTCAGCACTCGGTAACCTCGAGCACGCGGCGTCGGCAGGAGGCCGAGCTCGCCGCGGCAGAGGAGCGCGAGCGAGTGGCGGCAGCAACCGCCGCGGCGGCAGCAAGGGCGTCGAGGCTGGCAGCAGCAGAGCTGGCAGCAGCCAGAGCGGAAGTGGAAGCAGCAGCAGCGGAGGATGCAGCACGTGAGGCAGCGGCGGAGGTCCAGGCTCTGCGCGGCAGCATCAGCGGCTCCGTTTCAGGCGACGGCAGCGTCGACGGAAACCACGACGCAGCCGGCGAGCGGACAGCGCGGTGGGCCGCCGAGCATGCCCAAGCGCACAGCGGTGGCGCTCCCAGAGGAGGCACGCACCGCGGTGGCGCTCCCGGAGGAGGCGCGTGCGGCGACGGCGGCCGAAACGACCAAGACTGCGGCCTCCATGAGGTCCGGACTGTGGTCAGGGACGTTGGTCCCGGTGTTGGGTGGCCTACCCTCACCAAAACCAACTACGTCGAGTGGGCCGCGGTCATGAAGGTCCGGCTCCAAGTGCGGCACATGTGGGAGGCAGTTCAGGATGCCAACGTCGATCACCATGAAGATCGACGGGCGCTGGACGCCCTCCTCGCTGCAGTCCCGCCCGAGATGCAGTTCTCGCTTTCCAACAAGCGGACTGCCAAGGAGGCTTGGGACGCCATCGCTGCGGCACGCATAGGCAGCGACCGCGACCGCAAGTCCACACTGCAAGTACTTCGCAAGGAGTGGGAGAACCTGGCCTTCAAGCCAGGTGAGGACGTTGATGACTTTGCTCTCCGTCTCAACACTCTGTTGCAGAAGATGGTGCAGTTCGGCGAGGACACCTACAACGAGGAGAAAGCTGTCGAGAAGCTTTTTCGCTGCGTTCCCGAGAAGTACAGGCAGATGGCTCGCTCGATCGAGTCTCTGCTGGACCTCTCCACAATGTCGATCGAGGAGGCGATAGGTCGCCTCAAGGTCGTCGACTCTGACGAGCCACAGCCTCAGTCAGGGTCCATCACCACTGGCGGGAAGCTACTTCTCACTCGGGAGCAGTGGGATGCCTGCCAAGGTGATAGGAAGAAGGGGGAGCCTTCTTCCACGACAGGCGGCCGCAAGCGCGGCAAGCCTCGCAAGGCGCGCAAAGACGCCCAGGGCGGCGCCGCCGGCAAGCAGAAGCCGGCACGAGACGACAGCTGCCGCAACTGCGGCCAGCTTGGCCATTGGGCCAAGGACTGTCGACAGCCACGACGCGGCCAGGCCAACTTCGCACGGGCGGAGGAGGAGCCGGCTCTGTTCATGGCACATGCAAGCATCGAGCTAACTCCAGCGGCACCAGCCGCGGCGGCTCTCCTCCACCTTGACGAGCCAAAGGCACACGCCCTCCTCGGCGATGGCTCCGGCGGCGACAGGACTGACGGGTGGTGCCTAGACACTGGCGCTACCCATCACATGACTGGTCGACGGGAGTTCTTCGCCGAGCTCGACCCCAGCGTGCGAGGCTCCGTCAAGTTTGGGGATGCCTCCGCCGTGGAGATTAAGGGCGTCGGCTCCATCATCTTCACCGCCAAGACTGGAGAGCACCGGCTGCTCACCAGTGTCTACTACATTCCCGCGTTGAGGAACTCCATCATCAGCTTGGGACAGCTGGATGAGAACGGCTCGAGCGTGCTGATCAAGCATGGGATCCTACGCATCTGGGATCGCCATGGTCGCCTTCTTGCCAAGGTAACTAGAGGTGCGAATCGACTCTACGTCCTCAACGTGCAGGTGGCACAACCCCTCTGTCTCGCCGCCCGTCGGGACGACGAGGCGTGGCAGTGGCACGAGCGCTTCGGGCACCTTCACTTCGAGGCTCTGAAGCGGCTCAGTACCATGGAGATGGTGCGAGGCCTACCGTGCCTTGACCATGTGGAGCAGTTCTGCGACGTCTGTGTGATGACGAAGCATAGGCGGACCCCTTTTCCCCAGAGGGCGAGCTTCCGAGCCAAGGAGAGGCTCGAGCTCGTGCACGGGGACTTGTGTGGCCCGGTGACACCGGCCACACCGGGAGGACGACGCTACTTCTTGCTGCTCGTCGACGACCTCTCCCGCTACATGTGGGTGATGGTCCTCGGCAGCAAGGGAGAGGCTGCGGACGCCATCAGGCGCGTGCAGGCTGTTGCAGAGGCGGAGTGCGGTCGCAAGCTGCGCGTGCTGCGCACCGACAACGGCGGCGAATTCACAGCGGCTGAATTCGCGTCGTACTGCGCTGATGAGGGCATTCAGTGTCACCACTCCGCACCGTACAGTCCACAGCAGAACGGCGTCGTCGAGCGGCGCAACCAGATGGTTGTGGGGATGGCCCGGTCCCTCCTCAAGCAGAGAGGGATGCCGGCTGTCTTCTGGGGAGAGGCAGTGGTGACGGCCGTCTACATCCTCAACCGCTCGCCCACCAAGGCGCTCGACGGCAGGACGCCGTACGAGGCTTGGCATGGGCGCAAGCCGGCGGTCTCCCACTTGCGGGTCTTCGGCTGCCTCGCGTTCGCCAAGGAGCTTGGCCACATCGGCAAGCTCGACGACAGGAGCATTTCGGGAGTGTTCATCGGCTACGCGGAGGGCTCGAAGGCCTACCGCATCCTCGACCCGAAGACACAGCGTGTGCGCACGGCGCGAGACATTGTGTTCAACGAAGGGCGAGGATGGGCATGGGACAAGGTGGTGGATGACGACTCGACTCCGACGTATGACGACTTCATTGTCGAGCACGTCCACTTCGAGGGAGCTGGGGGAGTAGGTAGCTCTTCTTCGCCCAGCATGCCTACCTCAGCCCCCGAGTCTTCATCGACCCCGGCAGCACCACGCTCTCCGACCACGACTTCAGCTGCGACGAGTCCTTCGTCGACTCCAGCACAGCCGGCGACGCCTCGTGCTCCAGCACCGACAGCCACCCCTCCGGGGACGTCTACTCCACCACCAGCTCACGCCGAGCACAGCCCGGTAGAGTTCGCTTCCCCGCTCCCTCACGACGAGGAGCGCATCGACGCGTACTACGACGGCGAGCCGCTGCGGTACCGCACGATGGAGAACCTTCTCGGCGACCAGCCGGTGCCGGGACTGGTGCCACACGACCTGGAGGCGCAGTTGCACCTTGCGTGTGATGAAGGCGAGCCTCGGTCTTTTGCAGAGGCCGAGAGAGACGCGGCATGGCGCGCCGCGATGCAGCTGGAGATGGATGCGGTTGAGCAGAACCGCACCTGGGAGCTTGCTGACCTCCCTCATGGTCACCGCGCGATCACCCTTAAGTGGGTGTTCAAGCTGAAGAGGGATGAAGCTGGCGCCATCGTCAAGCACAAGGCTCGTTTGGTGGCACGAGGTTTCGTGCAGCAGGAGGGGGTCGACTTCGACGACGCCTTCGCTCCCGTGGCACGGATGGAGTCCGTGCGACTCCTCCTTGCGCTGGCTGCCCAGGAGGGCTGGCGTGTCCATCACATGGATGTCAAGTCGGCGTTCCTTAACGGTGACTTGAAGGAGGAGGTCTACGTGCACCAGCCGCCGGGATTTGCGATCCCCGGCAAGGAGGGCAAGGTGCTCCGCCTGCGCAAGGCTCTTTACGGCTTACGGCAGGCACCGAGGGCGTGGAATGCCAAGTTGGATTCCACGCTAAAGGGGATGGGCTTCGAGCAAAGCCCGCACGAGGCAGCCGTCTACCGGCGGGGCAATGGAGGAAATGCCCTGCTAGTGGGCGTCTACGTCGATGACTTGGTGATCACCGGCACCAAAGATGCGGAGGTGGTGGCGTTCAAGGAAGAGATGAAGGCCACCTTCCAGATGAGTGACTTGGGTCCCCTCTCCTTCTACCTGGGAATCGAGGTGCACCAGGACGACTCCGGGATCACGCTTCGACAGACCGCCTACGCCAAGCGCATCGTTGAGCTAGCTGGGCTCACCGACTGCAACCCAGCCCTCACTCCGATGGAGGAGAGGCTGAAGCTCAGCCGCGACAGCACGACGGAGGAGGTGGACGCTACGCAGTACCGGCGTCTTGTGGGGAGCCTTCGCTACCTCGCCCACACACGGCCGGACTTGGCATTCTCCGTCGGCTACGTTAGTCGGTTCATGCAGCGACCGACGACGGAGCACCAGCAGGCCGTGAAGAGGATCGTCCGCTACATTGCGGGGACTCTCGACCACGGTCTCTACTACCCTAGGTGCCCTGGGGCGGCACACTTCGTCGGGTACAGCGACAGCGACCACGCCGGCGACATCGACACCAGCAAGAGCACAAGCGGGATCCTCTTCTTCCTCGGCAAGTGCCTTGTGAGCTGGCAGTCAGTCAAGCAGCAGGTGGTGGCCATGTCTAGCTGCGAGGCCGAGTACATAGCGGCCTCCACCGCTTCCACTCAGGCGCTCTGGCTCGCTCGACTGCTTGGTGATCTCCTCGGTCGAGACACTAGAGCGGTGGAGCTCAGGGTGGACAGCAAGTCCGCTCTGGCCCTGGCGAGGAACCCCGTGTTCCACGAGCGGAGCAAACACATCCGGGTGAGGTACCACTTCATCCGAAGCTGTTTGGATGACGGGAGCATCACGGTGAGCTACATCAACACCAAGGATTAGCTTGCAGATCTGCTCACCAAGCCTCTTGGGCGGATCGCGTTCGTCGGACTCTGCTCCAGGATTGGGATGGTCCAGCCTTCCCACAAGACGACGCACAAGACTTAGGGGGAGAATGATGGATAAGTCTCTGTCCTATGGTCTTTGTGGGACAGCACACATGGTCCTTGTGTCAAGGACTAGCAGTTAGAGATAGAGCATCAAGGACTGGTTGTTAGATAGAGCATCCTTGACTGCTGCCTTTAGACTAGCATCTTAGACTAGCATCTAGCATATTCTTGGCTGGTTAGCAGCCTATAAGTATGTATCCCCAACCCCTCAGGTTGGTATGGCATTTGTGTGAGTTTGTGTGAGAAATAGAAACCAGAAAATTGCCCCAACTCCTTGTGTCATCCTCTCCCTCGATGAGAGTTAGAATTCAGCGACTAACAGTTTGTACAGTTACTCTGTAGTTTTATGAAATATTTCTTTTTCCTATTTGTTGGGTTGGAGGAAATTCTTTAGTCTGAGAAAGAGCACAATCCTAGAAATTATCTCATTAATTGAGTACGTGAAGAAAATTGAAATTACCGCATTAGTAGGAGGATCAAAAGGTTCCCTACATTAGATTAGATGACAGACTAGATCGGTACATCCCAATTATAATGGTTGTGACTTCTCCTTTGAACCACCTTTTCTATAAGCACTGTTCAAGAAATCGGCCGATATGCCGATGTATCGCTTATCGTTGGGTGAACGGTAAGCCGATTAATCAATTTATAGGCCGATACACCCAAAAATCGCTATTTTGAGGCTGGCTCATAAGTTAACGATAAACGATATCCTCAACATTGTCTATAAGAGAAGACAGTCTGAAAAGAATATGCCATGCATGTTTCTCAATGAGGGCATGTACAATGCAAGGTGCTTATGGAGGTGGTTAGAAAAATAAACCAGTTTTTGATTGGGCACTGGTGCCTATTTCTACTAGGCACATGCCTAACTAGACCTCTCCTATAGAAATAAGCATTGGTGCTTATGAAAAACTTGATTTATGTAAGCACTTTGCTAAGCACCTTCCACTGTACATGTCCTAAGCATGCCATATATGCACCTATGTTAGAAATGAAAACATTAAAAGGAAACTTCTTATAAATTGCACAGGAAACAAACTGTGACCATAAAGGAAACAGGTTGCTGCTCAAAGACTCCTTGATTAGTTTCGTAAATGATTAATGGCCACAATTATTGATGCTGCTTGCATGTTGTGACATGAGTTGCATCTTCGACCATTCCTACATGTAAAGCTTGTTATATTCCTCTTTTCATAGCATGTTGTTGGTGTGATTTCAGGTTGATTTTGACCCCGTAAGATGGCTGGACCGAGCATTGATTAGTGTATGTTCGAAATTTGGAGACTATCAGAAGGAAACACCTTCCTCTTTCAGTTTATCCCCGCGCATATCGATTTTTCCGCAGTTTATATTTAATTTGAGACGTTCTCAGTTTGTTCAGGTAAAGCATTTTCCCCTAATTTAGCAAGCCATATGCCGATCAACAGATCAAGCGGAAATTATATTTCTCCTTGCTCCTAATTAAGTACTAAATGCAGGTTTTCAATAATAGTCCAGATGAAACTGCTTATTTCAGGATGATGTTAAACAGAGAGAATGTAGCGAATACAGTTGTGATGATCCAGCCTTCACTTATATCTTACTCATTTCAGTCAGATCCAGAGCCTGTTCTATTAGATGTAACTGCAATTGCTGCTGACAGGATCCTTTTGTTGGATTCTTATTTTACGGTTGTCATATTTCATGGGATAACGATCGCACAGTGGCGAAAGGCTGGTTACCAAGACCAAGAAGGGCATGAGGTAATATTTTGTTGGCCAGAAAACCATGGCAACGCTAAAATTATTCAGCTCCATGTTTGCCTTGTTTATGGGGAAATTATCTGGGTTTGATTTAAATTTAGCGGCTTGCCAAAAATAACTCAATAGAAAATATCAATGCTCTATATTTTGCTTTTGATGGTCAGGATGCATATGACTGTTAAGGACAATCTAAGAAAAATTATGCAAATTGCATCATATATAGTACTCCCTCTGTTCCATAATTCTTGTCGTGGTTTTAGTTCAATTTTGAACTAAAATCGAACAGGAGTATATGCAACAGTCAACTCCAAACGCTGATCTTTTACAATGTTCAGGTGTTTGCCCAGTTGTTGCAAGCCCCCCAGGTGGATGCTGGTGCAGTAATCAAGGAGCGATTTCCTGTGCCTCGTTTGGTTGTGTGCGATCAATATGGTTCTCAGGTTAATTTTTTCTACTTAATCTGTCGGTACACTCTGCAACAAACCTCTTAGGCCATTGTCCAGTGCATGAGCGTTGTATAGACGCTTAGAGGGAAAAAACCGATCTACTATAAAAAAGGCCCCACTAAAGATCTTGTACTTCCAGTGCAACAAGACGCTTAGATAACTTTCTACAGGCAGGGCTCACTACATCTTCCTCCACTTCTAGCGGTGATGCCAACCCTGAAGCTGGAAACAAATCCGACACTGCCAAAACGGCTGATAATTTTAGTCCCTCCCGCCTTAGGAGTATAAATTGGTGCCTGTGCACTGGGAGTCTGGAGTGCAATTCGTGAACCTGCAGTGACAGTTGCAACTGCAGCAGATTGCGATCCGATATAAGTCTAGTATGTACTCACAGTTTTAGCATTCTGAACTGGATGGGCAAAATTTTGGCTGAGAATTGCAATCAAGTCACCGGTGATCAGTTAGTGTTTTCAAAGTATACTCATGACGTTTCAAATAAAAAAGTATACTCATTGCTAGAATAAGAAACGATCAGCAGTTCATATTATTTAATATACTTTTACTTTATTTATGGAATTGCAGGCTCGATTCTTACTGGCAAAGCTTAATCCATCTGTGACGTACAACTCTGACAATCCTCCGCCTGCTGGGGGGGATGTCATATTCACAGATGATGCGAGTTTCCAGGTCTTCATGGATCATCTCCAGCGGTTGGCAGTTCAGTAGAACTTGGAGGTGCAGGTGCAGCAATTTTGCGCCAATGGTCTCTTCTGGTGTACAGCAAAAAACATTTTTGTGTGTATTAACTCCTATACATGTTGCCACATTCTTTATACTGACATACCGTTGTTAGCTCTAGATACCTTGGATAGTAAGGTTTACATTGTTTGCCATACTCCTATCATCAGCCTGCTCGTCTCAGCGCAGACAGTATCTGGTGCACCCTGGATGCTGCATGTGAAGAGATTTGTCTTGGGTCTGGATGGGCAGTTTATTTGGTTGCCTGTATTTTCGTTTCCCGATCACTGGAGCACTTTTGTCCACTTTATTTGGTTACCTTGCTTTTAGTTTTCTAAGAAAAAAAAGTTATGCTGTTTGGTTGCGGTACACGCAAGAATAATTTCTCAATCATACATTCGTAACCTAAGAATAATTTCTCAATCATACATTAGTAACCTAATAATAACTACGCGGAGAAGCCACGGGTCTCCCGGCGGAGCGGCTCCCGTCCGTCCTCGCCGACGTCTCCACGCTCGTCGAGCGCCACCGTGCCGCGGGAGCGCGACCTCCCACGACGCCACGCTCTGCCTCTCTCGCTGGGACAAGTCCTCCCACCCCGTCGGCGAGCACGCCTACGTCGACGTCCTCCTCCCTGCTGGCTCCGAGCGCGGTGAACGTGTGATCGTGGACGTCGACTTCCGCTCCCAATTCGAGGTCGCCTGGCCCACCAAGGCCTACCGCGCCGTGCTGCAGAGGCTTCCGTCGGTCTTCGTCGGCAGGGAGGACCGCCTGAGCCTCCTCGTCACCACGGCCGCAGACTCTGCACGTGCCAGCCTAAAGAAGCGCCGCCTCCACCTCCCGCCGTGGCACAGAGCGGGATCAGACAGTTCACCGTGCCGCTGCGCAAGCCCGCATTGGTCGTGCCTCGTCTCGACGCTTAGCTACCCACTCTTGATCCACACGAGACGGCGCCGGCGATGGCGTGCAGCGACGACGAATTCATGCCGCAGAGCTTCGGCTGCTTTGGGCAGTCGCTGTCGAGGGTGTCGTCTAGCCGGCGGCTAGAGTACAGAACGCTGAGCTGCGAGCAGGATGCGCACGAGCGTGTCGTTGAACTGCTCGAGGACGAGCTTACAGACCGACAGCGGCGCATGGCGCTCGAGCTCGTTGGCCCCGTACTTGTGCAGGCGGGACGCGACCTCCTCGGAGCTGAGCCCGCGGTCGGCCGAGAAGCCGAGCTCCGTCAGGCACTCGGTCGGGGTGCTCGCCCAGACCGGGAATGCCGGCACGTCGGGGTCAATCGTTCCATCAATGCAACCATCGCATCTGCTACTCCATGTCCTGCTTCCATACTCAATCGTGAGTGCATCGCTAGATCAAACTGAATCGCGAGTGAATAAATTGCTAGATCAAAATAACGAGATCAATCGGCTTGCTAGATCAATCAGGAGAAATCAGCGGAAGGAATAAATCACGGCCAAATCAAATTGGATTGACAAATACTGAAATTGGGATGTAAATCAATCGGCTTGCTTCCGTGCTTGCCGCCGCCGAGCCTGCTTCCCGCCGGCGAGTGCCTCCGAGCCTGCTCCTGCAGAAGCTCTGTCCTCGTTCGGTGATGGGGAATTAGGGAGGCGGCGAAGGGGATTAGACGAGTCCAGAGATGACCACTTGCACGCGTGGAGCCATGACTCGGTACCCACGCGGAAGCAGCGTTCTGTCTTTTGCACACGCCCAGCCTTCGTGGAGACGGCCGATTTCGACTTTTCCAGCGAAGCAACGTTTGACCTGCTTTAAAGTTCGTGCGATAAAAAATAATACGACCCAATACTTTAAACGTCCTTATTATTTTCTGCCCCACGCGAGAAACGTAAAAACACGGACAAGCAAACATGCCCTTAGTGCCCCCAATCAGTCAATCAACACAACCAGAAAGGCATAGTAGCTTCGAATTAATAACGCGAGAAAGAAAAGGCAGAAAGCAACAACAATTCGGAACAAAATGATTTGACAAAAAAACCATAGTCCACCATCTCACATTCCAACCTGGCTTCGCTTGATGAACGAGACGACGGCGTCCACCTCCTTCTCTGCCTTGACGCCCCAGCCGGATTTCTCGAGGAAGTACACGTGCCTCTCGCCGGCGGTCTCGTACAGCAGCGCCTCCTCGCCTCCCCACGCGCTTCCCCTCAGCGTCTCCACGTACCTCCGGCCTCTGTCCCGCATCGTGTCGAGCTCCCCCACGGTGACCAGAGCTCGCCGGCAGCCGAGCGTCGCCCACTCCTCCGCCGGCATCGCCAGCGGGTTGATGAACGGGTGGTCGGTCCCGTACTTCCCCGCGCACATGAAGCCCCACGATCTCTCCACCCTCTGCGAGAAGGACCTGGGGTCCGTGCCTTCCGACGGCAGGGGATCCTTGCCGCGGAAGTACGGGTGCAGGAGCACCATCCCTTCGATCCGCGAGCCGTTGGGCAGCCCGTTATCGCCGCCGGCCTTCATCGCCACGTTGTGCGCGATGTTGGCGCCGGCGCTGTCGCCCGCCACGAAGAGGCGCGCGGCGTCGCCGTGCTCGGCCAGCCACGGCTCCTCCTGCCCAGCGGACGCGCAGTTCGCCAGGGTCCACCGGAGCGCGGCCCACGCGTCGTCGTAGGCGGCGGGGAGCGGGTGCTCTGGCGCGAGGCGGTAGTCAACGGACACGGCGACGACGCCGGCCGCGGCCACGAGCGCGTTGAGGAAGCGATAGTGCACGGCGGAGAAGGCCGAGTGGACGGCGAAGGCGCCGCCGTGGAAGTAGACGAGGACGGGGAGCTTCTTGGAACTCGGGACGCCCTGGGGCAGGTAGAGCCGCGCGGCGAGGCCGGCGTCGGCGTCGATCACGACGTCCTTGCAGGTGACGCCGGTGGCGGTGTCCACGCCGGCGTTGACTCTCGACAAGCCCATGAGACGGTGCACGCGCCCGCTCTTGTAGCGGATGAGGAACGGCGAGAAGTCGAAATCGACCTCGGTGTCTGGATCCATGGCCAGAATCGCGTTCTGAGTTTCCAACAAGGGGATGCGATTGCAGTTTTGAGTTTCCAACAAGGGGATCCATGGCCAGATAGCACGCCTAGACCCCCGGGACACCTGCAGTAAAAGCAGTGATCCAGTGGGCATCAGGGCACTTTCGTGAATCGAATTAATTATTTCATCCACTTTGGAATCGACATGGAAAAAGAGACACCACATGGTCACGGTGACAGATCTGAAAATAGCGTCAACCAGTTCACGGAGTACCAATTTGTTGTTCGAAGGAGTCCCAACTAATTTCATGAGCTAACCTTGTGACCGCTCTGGTGTCGAGTGTCGTCCATGGTGGCAGTCATTTGTGCGGATTACAGTTACTAACTCTGTCCATATCAACTTTGTATAGATGTGAATATATCTAGTCTAAATTTTTAACTACTCTCTCTGTCTCGAAATAACTGACGCGGGTGTAGTATTAGCTAGTTTTTGCAAAAAAGTGCTCAGAAATTATAATTTTCTTGAGCTTTGCCTTCAATTCAAAATTCGATCTTCAAAACAGCTCGTCGTTTCCAGCCAGCTTCGTCTCCTACCTTCGTCCATGATCCCGCGCGCAAAGCCATCTCCGATCGCACGATCCCTGCGCTAGGCGGATCAATCGATCGCACACCCATGTGCTGCAACCATCTCCGCGCTGCGCGGATCAATCCATCACACGCGAGTGCTGCAGCCATCTCCGTGCTGGGCAGATCGATCGCACACGCGTGCGCTGAAGCCATCTCCGCGCCGGGCTTTCGCGTGCGTTCTGGCCGCGGCCGTTCTCGTCCTCGCACTCGTCTGCCTCTTCTACAGCGCCACGTTCGGGCCCACCTCTGCGCGTCGGGTTAGTGAGGAGTGCGCTCAGCCGGCGCCCTCTCCACGCCGGCTGGTGAGGTGCGCGCTCTGCCCGCGCCCTCTGCGCGTCGGGTTAGTGAGGAGTGCGCTCTGCCGACGTCCTCTCCACGCCGGCTGGTGAGGTGCGCGCTCTGTCGGTGCCCTCTGCGTGTAGGGCTGGTGACGTGTGCGCCCTGTCGGCGCCCTCTGCGCGTCGGGATGGTGACGTGCGCGCTCTACTTGCGCCGCTGGTGTTCTAGTCCTCCGACAACGCCCTCGAGACCACTGGCCTCTGCAGCTCCCATCAACAATGCACATGGCCGGCTCCCATCATCATCACAGCACCGGCTTCCATCAGCAGTAAACCTCTCCGGCTTCCATCAGCAGTAAACCTCGCCGGCATGGTACTCTGGGTTCTGAAGCTGAACAAGAAGGTACTCCTGAGGAAGAAGACAAAAAGATCATCATACGCAAAGTGATAAAAATGTGGGTATAGTTATGGAACTACTTGATCATAATTACGGAACAAAAAGGAGTATCTTATATAGGAGAGGAAAGGAGAGGAGTATCTTGTTTAG
This sequence comes from Avena eriantha, assembly GCA_910589775.1. Lineage (NCBI taxonomy): Eukaryota > Viridiplantae > Streptophyta > Magnoliopsida > Poales > Poaceae > Avena > Avena eriantha. Next base: position 230,397,035 of record OU342744.1, on the reverse strand, counting down.
GAACATTGTTTATAAAGTGTTCCATTACATTAAGTTTACCAAGCAAACACAAAAGGGAAAACAACTCTTTAGTCCATATGTCTGGTGGTAATGGAATTCTCTGCAACTGTGAAAGATATTTTCTAGATAAAATCTCTGAGTAACCAATGCTCAATAACCATGGAAATCTCATAATCAGATGCTGAATAAACCATGGTCTAGGAAAATGGTACTGTTTTGGATCATCAAGCTAACAATTTGCCAAACTGAATAATTAGCACAACTACAAGTCGAAGAGAAGCTAAGTATTGATATAACTATATGACCGCTTCTCAGGTTACATATTTCCAAGCAATGTTGGAGTCAATCAACTGAGAGCACATCCAAGAACTACTAGCGTGAAGCCTACGAGTTTAGAAGTGGAGATTTGACAAATAAAGACAATATGTATCATACGAGCTAACATAGTTCTTTTATGTACTCTTTCTCGAGCTGTAACACCAATTCCTTAACAACCAAGTGCAGATTATTTTGAACAATAACATAAACGAATGGCTAATATAAATGGAAACACAATATTAATGTTTAGAATTTGGACAATAAGATTAAGCTTAAAGATTTAGGAAGACCAAAATTGGTGCTCCTAACTATAGAAGGGTCAATTTACAATTCTAGCAGGAAAACTTTGGCTAGATAGCATGAAGTTAGCACACTCAAGATCATTCAGTGAACAAAACACGTCACTGCTTGAATATCAGAGACACACTACATACAAAAATCTAATTACACAAAACATGTCACTGCTCCAATAGTAGTGTACAACACAGACCCTTGGCTATTTGGTTGGGTTAAATGCAGAGTTTAACTCTAATTACTGAGGAAGCAAGCGATGACTTACCCGGGCACGCATCGTGACCGTACGTCTGCGTCCACATCCGTGACCAATAGCCGACCTTTTAAAACGCAAGTCAAAGATTAGTAGGACCATTTTTCTGAGTTCTCAGGTTCATACTAGAACAACAAGAGCTTGCATGAGGCCAGCCTCTTCTGGAATTTACCCAGACAGTCTATTTCCTTAAAGTGACCTACGGAACATAAATGAAAACATTAAGCATGAGTCTGAACGTGAATAGAACAGTGTACTACAAGCACAAATAAGATAAAGTGTAAATTATTTGAGTGAAAGCCTACAGTGTAAACCAAAATTTAAAAACATCAAGCTAACAATGTTGGTGGGCACTCTATGACAGCAAATTCCATCGAACACTCTTTGTTGTGTTGTAGATCCCGGAGAATCAGAAAATAAACTGTTTATGCCTAAAGAACTCTGTACTTCTGAATCAAAGCCCTAAATTCAGTTTGCTGAACTTTCATCAATTCCCTATATCAATCCAAACAGTCCGTACTTGAAAGAATGGAGCATGCAGGCAGAGAACAACGGGGAGAAGAACCCAAGTACCTGAGGGTGTATTTGTAGGGGGGAGATGGTGCCCTGGCGGCCTAACAGGTGACCGTCCTCTCGGAGGCATCGACGCGGCCCAACACAGAATCGTAGAAGGTGGGAGGTAAGCAAGGCGCGGGAGACCGGCGGTGGTGACGAGCTCTAGATCCTGAGGACGCTGACGTCATTGAGGGCCCTAGGGCAACCATGGATGGCAAAGATTGAAGCTTGCCGATGAACTAGGATGCCTACGCCGCCATGGATGTCCCAGAGCCCCAGCTTCATAGCCCGAGGACACTGATGCCTCCATGGATCCCAAAAATTGAACCTTGCCGAAGCCTAGGCTAGGGTTTGTGGTGGGGGCTGTGAATCGACGGTTGCACGCCGTGGAATCGATGTAGGGGAGGGAGGGGGTGCTGGCACAGGGCAGGGACTGGCCGGATTTGGCCGGGAGCTGCCGTCGGCGGAGGCGATGGGGGCGACGGGAATCGCGGGGGAGCGGAGGCGATGGGGATGATAGAGTGCGGGACTGCGGGTTGTGTCGGGAAAACATGAGGAGTTTTTTTGCAAAATTGTCGGCGCGTCAGTTATTTTGAGATGGAGGGAGTATACACATATGAATTTAGATAAAATTGATAACAATAATATAGGTCGGAGGGAGTACAATAACGTGTTGTTAGTTGAGTCAACGCAAAGGTGGCAGGAAAGTCACAAGAATGCGACATCCACAAACCACATTCCTCGGCGGGGGGGCACTTCGATCAAGTGCAGCAACATCGGATAAAGCCGCATGAAAAGGCCTCGGCTGTCAAAAAAAAAACCTTTTTTTTTCCCAGTTTCACATGTGCAAGATGTATAAGGTTTCGCTAGGACCATTTTTAAGCTGCAGTAACACTATTTTGTTTTGTGAAAAGCGGCACTAACACTATATATTTGGTTCGTACATGACTTGTTCTAGGTGGTCCATTGATCTATTTATAATTTTTATTACTTTTAAGTTTTTTTACTGCTATTGATAATTATTAATAGATCGGTGGTATTTCGTAAAAAAAAACTTGGTATCGCTAAATGTTTTATTTTTTTCTAATTTCCCCCAATGTCCTAGGAATTAATTGCGTTCAACCGGGCTGTAGTGAGCCATATACACACACACTGTATATAGACACGTTCTATGCATCCGTAAACTTTTTGTTGAAAAAATTGTTAATTAGTAAGATACAGAAAAAGACAATTTTGTAGAAAGACAAAGACAAATAATAATTAAATTTTGGATCACTTCACTTATTTATTTTCTATAGAAACAACTTAAATGATATATACCAATTAAATTTTTTTACCGCCATGTCTACAATACAACAAGCCTATATGTTTCCAACAGATGTTTCATACTAAAGTTTATTTATTTATCTTTTAAACTAGGGCTCCATGTAACTCGGGCTCTCTTTCTTCTTCTACGGAGAACACGATACATATGCTAATCAAAATAGCAACACATTCTCATACACCATGGGGGGCAAATTTAGATAAAATGGACATTTAGAACAAGGCATTGTCACCATTGGGGACCAAATTTCGAAGAATGAACTATACAATTCTTGAAACCTGTTACAGCTATTAAGTCGCTAAAAAAAGCTGCTAGCTTTTTAAATAAAACTACCATGTGTTTAGGGGCCTCTTGTAACATCGCGGACTCTCCGTGTCCGGGTTGTCACTCCTGACAGCTTACTAGGATCTCTAGACTGGTCCCGCAGATCAATAGTATTTTTTCTGCGACTTTTATCCTCACTCATGCGCATCCCGGACCCACTCCCCGGTCAGTCACTCATCCTCAAATTGCTCTAATTCCAGCACGCATAACCTTAGAATTATTTTAGATGAGCTTTTAAGAAAGAAGTTGCAACTTATTGATATGGATATCTAACGTGGGGTTAACACGTCAATGTCCATAGTTTATGGACTTGAGTTTTGAGCAAGAGGGGAGCGCTGGAGACCTCGTTCGGCTACCAGGCAAGCAACACGGGGACATGGTGTTCACCCAGGTTCAGGTCCCCGAAGGGAAAACCTACTCCTGCTTGCATGTTCTTATGGTGCGCAGATGTAATCTGGCGGGTGTATGTATTAGGGTTTGTAGTCAGTCCTCCTTGTGGTTCCCTTCAAGCCTTTATATGAGGAGGCCGGGTCTCGGGATACCGCTGAGTCGATTACATATTAGGGTGTCTTTTAACTTTCTATCTAAAGCTTGCCATATTCCCCAAGGAGTCGTGTCATTCATGGACTTGGGGCCACCCGAATCATCATGGGCTTCATCATCGCTAGTGGCTCGCCATGTGGCCTCCTGCTGGGCCGAACCGGGTAGGCCCATCTTAGGCACCCGCAGGGCATACCTATGTTAGTATTCCCCGAGTGTCCATTCAAATTATAGATTCGAGTGGAGACTTTGAAGTCTTCGATTGCCAGAAGCGGGTGCTCATCATCCGAAAGATTTATCGGGCAAAAAACATTCGAGTCATAGCGATGGTTGATCTATGTGACTGGCTCATCCGACTGATCGGGACCAGTTGCTTGCTCTAGGGCAAAGACAGTGCCATCTATTCGAACTCGAGTCCCCAGACTCGAATTCGGAAATTGCTGGCGTAATTGGACTCATGCCGCGGAGGCCTTACTGAGTTGAATTCCAGTGATAACGGTTATGTACCCAGCGCGTCCGTCGGATTTTCATCACACCTATTGGTATTGTATTTATCTAGTAGAGCACAGCGGATGCAATTGCCAGGCTAGCAGATGATATCTGTAGGTCTTATCTTTACATCGTAGATGTAGCATCCGAATATTTTGCCACAGCGGAGGTGATTCAGGTGGTCGAGGAGACGTTATCTCTAAGCTCGATTTTTATAATTGGGAGGAGTCGCCGAGAGCTTCGATTGAATATGCGCAAAACATGTGTTGTGGACTGAGTCGACATAGAGGTTCATAGGGTGCACGGCCAGCGCTCCCAATGGGAGTAGCCCCCGAGTACTTGTTTGAGTCGCAGACTCGGACAGGGACTTGTAGCCATCGAGATTTGTGAATGCCATCAATGACCAAGACCAGGACTCCCAATGGGAGTAGCCCTCGAGTCCGTAGTTGAATCGTTGATTTGAAGGAGTTGAAGTGTACCATCTCTAGGCTTGTAATTGTGGAGCTGTATACTGGGCCCAGAAGTATGTCGGGTGCGCGACCAGCGCTCCTGTTAGGAGTAGCCCCCAAGTGTTTCATCGAGTCGTAGACTTGAATAAAAACTGAGATATTGAATCAGTAGAAAAAATAGTCGTTGGTAGCTCTATCCCCTTCCTGAGAGTGTGAACAATGATGACGTCATTGATGACGAGCAATGAGCTCAACCGTCAATGCTAGCAGTGTGATGGGACCGGACACTGTGGGCCCAAAAAGCTAACCAGGATTTTACCAGTCATTGCATAAATTAGGGTATTTAACCATGTCTCTTTAACTTCCGTGCCTAGTGGGGATCGTGCGATGATTTTTGCCGCCACGCGTTTACGCTAATGCCCGCCACAAGTCAGAAGGTGGGATTTAACCGTTGGAAGTTCACCTCCTCCCTTTTAAGTAACAGGTTGCGGCAGTAAAAAATTCCCATCTTCATCTTTGTCTTCCTTACTCCCTTGCCTCTACTCCTCTGCACACCGCGCCATTGTTTTGAGGCTAGTTCTTATGATGGATGTACTTCGACTATTTCTAGGTTTGTTCTTGCGGTCCTGGCAGAGGAGGTGTACCGCGAAGATGGGGAAGGGCAATAAAACCACTGGTGCTGGATCTAGCACTGCCGCCCCCAAGAAGAAGGCTGTAGGGATCCACGTCACCAATGGCGCGTGGCGGCACTCCTCGGTAAGGGCCTACGACCTGCGGCCACTCTGCCAAGCTAACCTAATTTCTACAAACAAGGCCGATTGCAAGATTCTAGGTGCCGAGGTAATCCCCATTCCTCCTGCCGGATTTCGGGTGATGTTCATTGCCTTCCTCCTTTGAGGCCTTTCTCTTCCCCTCCATGATTTCGTTTGTGGTTTCCTTTTTCTATACGGGATTCAACTTCACCATTTATCTCCCAATTCCATTCTGCACATTTCCTGCTTCATCACCCTCTTTGAGTGTTGGCTCAGAATTGGGCCACACTTTGGGCTCTTTAAGAAGATATATGGATTAAAGAGGCAGTCGGGTTCTGGATCTGTAGTGTATGATGTTGGTGGGTGCGGCATATATGTTCGCTCGGGTCTGCAGTACTTCAGCTTCAAGTTTGTAGACTCTGCACAAGGATGGAGGGATAAGTGGTTCTACATCCGTGATCACAAGCTGGTAGACCAGAAATATGGCCTTGCCCCCTTCGACTCAAGTGCTGAGACGAAGAGGAAACGATCCTAGAAGAATGATGTTCTGTCAAGTGAGACTGAAGAAGTCGAGGATTTGTTTCAGGGAGTGCTGGATCTGCAGCTTGTCTGCGGCAAAGAGGTCACCGGTGTTGATATCATCCGAACCTTCCTACGACGTTGAGTGCAGCCTCTGCATGTCAAAGGATATCCAATGTTCCTTTGGGTCGACACTTCTGATCCGACACGTACATCTTCAAAAGATATGTCCTCCATGGAGATTGGGAAGAAAATTAGGTCTTTGACCAAACTGACCATTGAGGAGCCTCTCCCCGCTGATACGGCAATTGTGTCGTTCAGCGCCACCAATCCCATGCTAGAGGTAATGTCCTTGCTTATATTTCCTTTATCTTGTGATTATTTGGTGTAGACCTGATGGCACTATTGCCAGGCTTGGAAAGTTAAAGGCATGATGCCTCCCTTGCCTGAGAAGTAGGACACTCCGGAGGGTGTAGAGTCGGATGAGTTAGATTCTATTGTTCCTGCTAAGCAATCGCAGGGAGTACCTAAGTCCAGCGAGGATGGAACTCGCAAGAGAGGCCAGAGTGAATATTCGGATGCATCGACTCCAGAGACGCCGAAGGATATTGCCCCTGATGTGGGTACTACCAGGCCAATTCTGGTGGTACCACTCTGGATTGCACCACCTGCGCCTCTAGCCAAGAAGCAGAAGAAAGAGGTGTTCGACCTTGATAGCTTCAACATGTGAGTGTTTTGACTTCTACTATGTCCATTTTAAGTATGTTTGTTGGGTCTTAAAAGATCATTTTATTGCCTAAATTATTAGGGGGTCCTCCCTGGAAGAATCCGCCAAGGGCGACGTGGAGGAGGGATTCGTGGACTCTAGAGCTACGAGTGTAGGGAGGTTCCTCCTTCTCCGAAGAATGTGGCCACTGACGATGTCAACTGCTCAAGCTCCTCCAATCTAGGTGGGCACAGGATCGTCATCGCTCAAAGTGTAGAGCAGGATCTTCCAGAGTCTTCGGGTGGACATGTAAATTTTTCTTTATTGGTTTTCTCTTGGAAGACCTTGCGCCTTTGAGCTCACTCGAGTACTTGCGCAGCCGTTCATGTGGAACATGGTGAAGATGGGCCAGCAGTATACATGCTGCTAGAATCTGAATTCAGGCAGCTCCAAGGCGAGTTTTTCCCATTTGGATATTAGTGATTGTTATGGCCGCCATTTGATGGACAATATTGTGTTGTGTGTCAGAGGATAACAACCAGGTTCTACATCACCTAGAGGCTCTCAAAAAGAATCTCAGCAACACATAGGTGAAGGAGAAAATCATGGAGGAAGCCATTGATGGCCTGAGGCTGGAGTCCAAGCAGCTCGAAAAGAGCTATGCGGCAGCTGTAGTGGAGTGAGAGAAAGAACTGGCCAACCAGCTCATGATTGTCACCCAAGCATTGTTTGGTTAGTGTCCTTTGCTTATGATGGCTCAATGCACGGTGCCCAGAAAAATGCTTGATGGCGGTGTTGATGTAGAGCTCGTTGGGAACCCCAAGAGGAAGGTATGATGAGCACAGCAGCAAGTTTCCCTCAGTTAAGAAACCAAGGTTTAATCGAACCAGTAGGAGCAAGGAAACACCCCAAAGGTGTTACTAGCTGAGCTTTGGCAGGGCGCACTACCGGTGCTAGTAGCAACGTGGAGACCTGCACAACACAACCACAGAACTTTGTCCCCAACTTGCGATGAGGTTGTCAATCTCACCGTGTTTTGCGGAAAATAAAGGATTAAACGTATCGAATGGAAAGAAGTAAAAGTTTGCATAAAGTAAAAACAAAGAAGTAAAAGATTGTAGATTGTATGTAAAAGACATGGACCGGGATCCATAGTTCACTAGAGGTGGCTCTCCTTAAGATAGATAACATGTTGGGTGAACAAATTACAGCGGGGCAATTGACAAACATCGAGAAAGCAATACATGCATGTACTAATCATCTTGACTCCTTTGAGACTTGATTGGGCATTACAACATTATACATAAACCGCCATCCAACTGCATCTATGACTAATAATCCACCTTCAGGTTATCATCCGAACCCCCTCCAGTATTAAGTTGCAAGCAATAGATTATTGCTTTACGAACTGCGTGTAAAGTAAACAATACGATTGTTCTATGAACAAAGGATTGTTGTTTTCTCCCTAGTAGCAACAACACATCTAGTACCTTAGAGATTTCTGTCACTTCCCCAGATTACCAGAGGCATGAACCCACTATCGAGCATAAATAGTAACTCTTGGAGTTGCTAGCATCTACTTGGCCAAGATAGCTACTAACAATGGAAAGCGTGCAAGATCACAAATAACAAAGACATGATAGAATCAATAATTAATTTGAAATAGCATCTCAATATCCGTCGGATCCCCGCAAACACAACATGCAGAATTACAAATAGATGATATTGATCATGAACGGAGCTCACAAGATCTAAACATGAAAGCACAAAGGAGGAGAACCAGCCATCTAGCTACTACATGGATCCGTAGTCCAAGGATGAACTACTCACGCATCACACCGGAGGCTTGCATGGTGATGAAGAAGGCCTCCAGGGTGAATTCCCCTCTCCGGCAGGGTGCCGGGAAGAGCTTCAGATCCCTCCCGATCTAGGGATGGAGATGACGGCGGCTACAGACTCTTTCGTGGATTTTTGATCGGGTACTTAGGGTTTTCATCCCGAGGGCATCTTATAGGCAGAAGGGGAGGCCGAGGGAGTGCTAGGGGCCACCACACCACCCCCTAGCGCAGGCCCAGCCTGGCCGCGCGGCCAGGTGGTGTGGCCGGCCTCTGGCCCTTCTCCGTCTTGTATTCTGGCACTTGATGACTTCAAGAAAAATAGGCACTTTGGCTTTTGTCCCGTCCAATTTCGAGAATATTCATTTTCTGACTTTCCTGGAACCAAAAACAGCAGAAAACAGGCAGCAAGCACTGTGGCTCTTGTTAATAGGTTAGTCCAAGAAATCATATGAAAAGTACTCCAAAGTGTGGACAAAACACAAGAAAGTGGATAAAACTAAGCATGGAACATCAAAAATTATAGATACATTTGCAATGTATCAACATCCCCAAGCTTAACTCCTGCTCATCCTCGAGTAGGTAAGTGATAAAAAGAAAGAATAATTTTTGAGGTGACATGCACCATCAAAGACTTGATCAAAGTATTTGCAAAACATTCAAAGCTGGGATCATAGTACTTTAATCATAACATGAAAGACAAAGTTGTAGCAATAAGCAAAGAAACTATGATGCAACATGAAAAGGCACAAACAAAATATTCATGAATAACAATGCTTTGCAAGACGTTTGTTTGTTTGACATAAAGAAAACATAGCATAATAGTATTCAGCTTGTCCCTCAATAGAGTAGCAAATATAAATGCATAGGACACCTTCAAAGTTCATAAGAGTGACTAGATACAATAGTTTAAAACAAGCAATATCAAGTTATGCATCAATCAACTAGTCTTGGGACAATGCACATAGAACTAAGAATGGCCACTATGCTCTCAAAGTAGGTGCATAAAGATAGAAGGTGGAGACTCAATGTAATGGTGGAAGAAAGGCCTTTGTAAAAGGAAGTAGGGATTCAAGTCTCATAAAGAGCTTCCAAAAATTATGGTACTTATAGCTTTCAGCTCTCATTGCCCCTATCATAAGCATCTTTAAGGTGATTAAGTTAAAGTGACACAACTAAGAGGATATGCTTGACAAGTTATAAACCGAAATCTCATGCCCCTTACTTACGAAGACCGATCCTCATGCTACTCAACTTCAGTCACGAGTAAGCTCTTGTCATTGTAAGTACATGTGTATCATTAAGAATCGCCAACGGGGTACCCCTTGCACATGATACAGGAGCTTTCCCATAATCAAAATGACAAGGCAAGGAGACAATGAGCATCTCAACGATCTTTTTATTTGCTATTTGCATAGGTTTTTATTGAGGATGCTTCATAGAGTGCTCATTATGGTGATGCTGCAAGTTTCCACCATGATTAGGCATGGCTTAGGCTAGCAGCCCAGGCGTTTTTCTAACACACATACAAACTCCATGATCTTACAAGTTCCACTTTTATTCACACCACCGGGATCCGTAAGCAAAAGAACATGATATCAACGGGGTACAAAGTACAAGTGCAATGTTGAAAGCGTTCCCCATGAAACATGGTTCTGCTAATTTCAACTTATAAAGCGCAAGCATATACGCAACAAAGAAGGACCCAATGGTTCAAGTTTATTAGATGCAAAAAGTAAAGTGTGCCATCAAGTTCGTGAGAGCTTTAATCACTAGTTTTCTCATAACAAGTTTAATTTGGAAGGTAAACAAAAGCATGAATATACTTGGAATAGCATAAGCTAGTAGGCAGGTATGGTGGACTCTTTGCAATAACTTGGTTTAGGGAGTTTGATGCATGAGTGGAACTCTTACTTGGTGGTGGAGGCTAGCAAAAGACTGGGAGCGACAAACTAAGAGAGCAATAATGGCCATAATCATGCAGAGCGACAAAACATCATTGATCAAAGCATAAAGTGATACTACAAGTTGAAAAATAAAGGATCATAAAGGCTATGGTGACTTGAGATAGTCATAACATGGTGTGAGCATGTGCCAAGTCAACCCAAATAAAGCATCAAAGGAGAATACCACTATACTATGCTTTAATATGCTAATACAACGCATGATTCATCCAAGGCACATTAAGCAATCTCAATTGTTTATAACAAGTCATGCTACAAAAAAGGATACTAAGCAAAAGGCTAAAACAATATCAAGCATGGCATGACAAAGCATGGGCCACAGTCAAAAACGAGCTCTTTTTACCACATAAGTATGAACTTTCCTACTCTTTTCCAAACCAAACCAAACTATTTGCAAACCAATGTATGAAAGAGGGGGTCCAACCAATTTATTCAGAAAACTAAGCAAACCAAAGCAAACTAAAAACCAAAATGAAAACAAAAAAGAAGACGCTCCAAGAAAAACAAAACTGTGCATGAAACAATAAAAATAAAGCGTTTGGAAGAAACCTTGGATTTTATTGATGAAGAAGGGGATGCCTTGGGCATCCCCAAGCTTTGACACTTGTACTTCTTGGATATTTCTTGGGGTGACACGCGTTGCATCCCCAAGCTTGAGCTTTAGTCCATCCTTCATCTCAGTACTCATTCCTTCCATACACCTGAAAATTTTCCTTCATACAAAACTTCACACAATCTTTATTAGCAACATTAGTGCACTCAAGATAAATAAGTCTTAAGGTTCAGTTATAACACCAAATAAACTTCCATTAGAACACTAGCTACTGTAGCACTTCCCTCAAAAAGCTCAATTCCCCAAAAGAACTCAAGAAGGAACCAACAAGAAGCAAATGTAGAAAATGGCAGAAATCTGTCAGAACAGACCAGCAGGTAAAGACGAATTTTTTAGAAGACCTTCTATTGCTCAAATCAAAAAGTGTTGAACTAACGAAAGTTAGATAATAACCTGGGTCAGAAGCACAAAAATGCACGCCTCAAAAAGATGTTCATAGAATTTACACGAATTTGTACGGTGAAGCACAGAAATCTGTTTCGGGACAACAACTTTCCCAATCATCACTTCTCTCTCATTAGAGGTTACTCTTGGCACAAAAAGCAAATAAAAAGGATAAGGAGCGGTTATTACAGAGGTAATAACTTCCAAGACTCATCTAAAACTTTTGGGTTATCTCCCAATAAGTACTTTTGTTTAACGCCTTTAAGTTAGGCATAAGAAGCAAGAAAAAGAATCAAGTGTTCTCAAATGAAGAAGCATTAAGACCAAATTTCTTGCCCTTACCTCTCTTACTTTTATTCTTAACCTTGGGGAAAATATGATTGTTTGGTGGAGAAGATAGGTGCATGGTCCCCTTTCCCACATCTATTATTGCTCCAAGGAGTTCTAATAGGGACCTTCCAAGTGTAATTTGTCCTTTTCCTGCACATTCAATAACAAGATAATCAATAGAAATCGTTTTCCCAAGGATCTTTGTAAACACCCCTTCAGCTATTCCAAGAGGTAATATGGTAGTATTATTAGCAAGAGATATTTCTTTTTCTCCTTCAGTGAGCCCCCAAGTATTCAGAGATTTATAAATATCTTTGGGCATGAGGCAAAATTCAGACATGACATCACAGCGAGCTTGAAAAGTTTCAGTGTTCATCTCAATCTTTACTGTAGGGAACCACTTTGATGGTTCAGAGTTTATTGGAACATAATTTTGATGCTCTCTAAGCATATTATAGCAATTTTCTAAGCTAGTAGTGCTAGTCTCTAGAGTGTTCAACCTAGCAAATATTTTTGCGAAAGAAATATCAGTTTGGCTAGGCATGTTGTAAGTGAGGATCAATTTCTTTATAGCATTAGTAGCATCATCCTCATTACATTGGAGGAAATATCCCCCACAACAACATCTAGAGCATATCTATAGCAAAGAGCAATCCCAAGGTAAAAACTGCTAAGGAACAAGCGTTGAGTCATTTTAGGCTCAGTTTTTTCATGTAGATCAGAGATTCTAGACCAAGCTTCCTTAAAACTTTCCTCAATTCCTTGTTTAAAAGTGAAAATCATTTCCTCGGGTGACATAGTGATTGGAGCAAGGCTAGACATAGTGGCAACTTAAGAAAGGAACTATTTTTTTGTGTTTTTCAAATAAGAAAGCAAACTAGGAAAACTATTTTTTTGCATTTTTGAATAAAGAAAACAAGCAAACAAAGCAAAAAGAAACAAAGCAAAACAAAAATAACAAAGTAAAGAGATTGGTTATGAGGGACTCCCCTTGTGAAGATGTCCTTGACTCCCCGGCAACGGCGCTAGAAAAATGCTTGATAGCTTAATGCACGGCGCCCAGAAAAATGCTTGATGGCGGTGTGGATGTAGTGCTCGTTGGGAACCCCAAGAGGAAGGTATGATGAGCATAGCAGCAAGTTTCCCTCAGTTAAGAAACCAAGGTTTAATCGAACCAGTAGGAGCAAGGAAACACCCCAAAGGTGTTACTAGCTGAGCTTTGGCAGGGCACACTACTGGTGCTAGTAGCAACGTGGAGACCTGCACAACACAACCACAGAACTTTGTCCCCAACTTGCGATGAGGTTGTCAATCTCACCGTGTTTTGCGGAAAACAAAGGATTAAACGTATCGAATGGAAAGAAGTAAAAGTTTGCAGAAAGTAAAAACAAAGTAGTAAAAGATTGTAGATTGTATGTAAAAGACATGGACCGGGATCCATAGTTCACTAGATGTGGCTCTCCTTAAGATAGATAACATGTTGGGTGAACAAATTATACCGGGGTAATTGACAAACATCGAGAAAGCAATACATGCATGTACTAATCATCTTGACTCCTTTGAGACTTGATTGGGCAGTACAACATTATACATAAACCGCCATCCAACTGCATCTATGACTAATAATCCACCTTCAGGTTATCATCCGAACCCCCTCCAGTATTAAGTTGCAAGCAATAGATTATTGCTTTACGAACTGCGTGTAAAGTAAACAATACGATTGTTCTATGAACAAAGGATTGTTGTTTTCTCCCTAGTAGCAACAACACATCTAGTACCTTAGAGATTTCTGTCACTTCCCCAGATTACCAGAGGCATGAACCCACTATCGAGCATAAATAGTAACTCTTGGAGTTGCTAGCATCTACTTGGCCAAGATAGCTACTAACAATGGAAAGCGTGCAAGATCACAAATAACAAAGACATGATAGAATCAATAATTAATCTAAAATAGCATCTCAATATCCGTCGGATCCCCACAAACACAACATGCAGAATTACAAATAGATGATATTGATCATGAACGGAGCTCACAAGATCTAAACATGAAAGCACAAAGGAGGAGAACCAGCCATCTAGCTACTACATGGATCCGTAGTCCAAGGATGAACTACTCACGCATCACACCGGAGGCTTGCATGGTGATGAAGAAGGCCTCCAGGGTGAATTCCCCTCTCCAGCAGGGTGCCGGGAAGAGCTTCAGATCCCTCCCGATCTAGGGATGGAGATGACAGCGGCTACAAACTCTTTCGTGGATTTTTGATCGGGTACTTAGGGTTTTCGTCCCGAGGGCATCTTATAGGCGGAAGGGGAGGCCGAGGGAGTGCTAGGGGCCACCACACCACCCCCTGGCGCGGGCCCATCCTGGCCGCGTGGCCAGACGGCCTCTGGCCCTTCTCCGTCTCGTATTCTGGCACTTGATGACTTCCGGAAAAATAGGCACTTTGGCTTTTGTCCCGTCCAATTCCGAGAATATTCATTTTCTGACTTGCCTGGAACCAAAAACAGTAGAAAACGGGTAGCAAGCACTGTGGCTCTTGTTAATAGGTTAGTCCAAGAAATCATATGAAAAGTAATCCAAAGTGTGGACAAAACACAAGAAAGTGTATAAAACTAAGCATGGAACATCAAAAATTATAGATACGTTTGCAATGTATCAGCTTGCTACTCACATTTTCCTCGCCCTTGTTGTCTTTCCTTAAGCCACTTCTCCTTCTATTTTGTAGGTGCGGCTGGTGTCGGCTTCGACCGTCATGCGCTTGAGCGTGAGGACTCGCTGGCTGGCACCATGTGCGCAATCGATGTTTGGCCGCTTATACCAAAGAATCCCTCATAAGGTCCAAGGCCATGCTTGGCCGCTTCTACCGGGAGATGTTCCCGAAGTCTCTTCCCTCGAGGATGTTGGCATCCTGGCGGATGCCTTCACGGATGGCGCCCCCAAAGAATACAAGCACATGCAGAAGGCCGCGGGTGTTTCCCTGGGACTTGCTACGATGCAAGTGTATGGATCCAACTTGGACGTTGGCAAGGTCACCTCCACAATGTCGGTGACAGCGGACAGTTGAACTGCCTGACTTGCTTGCCAAGTACACCAAGGAGTAGAAGCGGTTAGCCGCGACAAACGCCACCACTGCAGAAACTTCCACGGGTGCCGTGAAGCCTTCGGTACTGACGCTTAGTTAGCTCAGTGCCGCTTGCAGTTGCCGCTCTTTTATAATCATGACATTTGGATGTAGTTGTAGTTCTTGTAGTTGGTAGGTAGTGACTACCAATGACTCTGCTACTTTTGGATGGATGTGTATGAATGTCTTCAGTTGATATATTTATCCATGCCTGTTTACTCAATCGATCTGATTGTCGACTGGTCTGATAGGCTCTTATTCTTTGACTGTTTGTATGTATAGGGCACTACCAGTGATGCGTCAGGTGCTGCCTCATCCGCTGCTCCTTCGGTTCTCCCACGGTCTTCGAGATCAGATGAGCTGTCCCAGCTAACCCTTCTACGAGATCGAGTGAAGCAGCTGGAGAGGACACTCGCGATCATCAAAGGTAGAAATGACGTGTGGAAATTGAAGGCAGAGAAGGCGTTTGAGGGGGAAAAGTATCTTCTGGGTGAGGTGGCTCAGATCAGCGAGCAGCTCCGATGTGAGTGTCTCTTGTCGATTTTGCTCCTTGGAAATTTTGGTTGTTGTCGACTGGATGTATCTGACTTGGTTGTGTAGTTGCTAATCTCATTATGCAGGAAGAGACAGAGCGCGTTAGCATCCGGCTGAACTTCCTAACTTAGGTGGAGCTTGAGGCTGGGGGGGTTCTTCTGGACCGACTGGAGTCAGGCGACTGTGCTAGCAATGTTGCAAGATCGTGTTGACTAGGTGATGCATTACTTGAAGAAAGCAAAATCCTCCTGCAGGTCCATTTTTGGCATGATGTTCTCGCTGGACGAAGATCCCTCTTACCTGCTGGCGTTGCTACGGAAGTTCCAAGATGTGGGTGTTGTACACGAGTGCATGCGCCAACAACTTATTGCGGGTGCCAAGGTTGTGCTTGCCTTTGTTCATATGTAGCATCCAGATGTGGACATACAGGCCATCTAAAAGAGCATGTCATGATCCCTAGAGTTTTGTGTGTGAGATAACAATACCAAGGATACTTTAATTGTGTGCTAAGTGTTACAAATTCTTCTTCCAAAAAGGAACTCCTAGTCAAATGTAGCAAAACAAAGAATCTGAGGGCGGATTATCCGTCCTGGCTAGGGCCGGATTATCCTTCCCATAGCTAAATCAACTAAGGACTAGAGGCGCATCACTCGGAGAGGGGGTGGAGAATTCCCTAGATTTTCCAACCAGGCCCAGAGTTTTTGTCCTGGCCGGATAATCCGCCCCTCCTGGTGGGCCGGATTATCCACCCCTAGGAGTTTCATAAAGGCCGTGAGGCACACCGCTCAGTAAGGGGGGCAAAGTTTTAACCCGGATTATTACCATCGGGCTGGACTTCTGCCCCTAAGTAGGGACGGATAATCTACCCCCAATTGATTCCAATGACAACATTTCAAAAGGGGGGTATAAATACCCCTCCCATCTTCAACCAGGGGTTGTTGGATCTGATGAAATTACTCTGCACTGCTAAAACTCAAATTCCACAAGATCTTCACTTCCAACCATTTGAAGGCGTTGATCTTTGGAGGATCTAAGGAGGAGGCCTTGATCTTCATCATCACCAAGAGATCTTTACTTTTCCCTCATTCATTTGAGGGCCCCTTTGATCTAGTGTTTCTTTTGAATTACTAGATCTCCGTTTGTGTGTTTTGATCACTTGTTTTATTGTGGTAGTTTGTTGTCATCACAGGAGCGTCCAATTAAGTTGTGGATATGTGCCTCGATCCAGTTGTAAAGGCACCGGTTCCCGCCTCGAAGGGTATCGTATAGTGGAAAGGTGGATCAGGCCAGTTGTGGTGAGATCCATCGGAGAACAGAGTGAGGCCTATTGTGGCGTGGTGGTCTTAGTACCGCCTACCCCTCCAACGCAGATGTACTTCCCTTAACAAGGAAGTAACTGCGGTAAACCAAATCATGTGTCTCCATGTGCTCCACTCTCGATTACCTCGTTTCTCTCACCCCCTTTACCGTTTAGTAGCTGATGAGTGCATATTTGCATCATGTTTTACACTATTATTTTGCATTGTAGATGTAGGATCTTGGTATTTTACGGTGCTCGCGCACACATTTTATGTCTGTTTTCACCAGGATCAGGACAAATGATGGATCCAATGGACACAATTCTTGGAGCAGTTGTATTGAGGAGAAAAGGAGTCAAAAACAACGTAAATCGCTTAATTGGGAAATATTAATAATACCAGAAGAAAACCCGAAGCGAACAAAGGAGACAGACGGTTCAATGACCAACTATACAACTGGAATAAATTTTCCGGCCGTATAGTTCTGATCGTATAGTTGGTGCCACCACCGCCTCCTTAAATAGTTTCACCCAGTGCAACTAGATCGGAGAGACGACATATGAACACCCAGAAATCGCCGAAACCTCACCTGCGGAAGGCATCTAGAGGGGGAACTCATCCATCGGGGATCCTTCTTCGCCCTGCGCAGATCCAGGAGGCTAAGGCATCCATCTTCATCATCTACCGTTGCATCACCACAATCTCCATCCATCCCATCTACATCTTGTCTAGATCTTGTTGTAATTTCCGTACTCGTTGTGGATTTATACAAGTACTATTCATCTATGATAGATTCTATTGTTATTGCCATGATGTTGATTGCCTCCATGTCTAAGTAGATCATTAGTTCTTGGGGAGATGGAGAAACCCTAGTATGAGATTGAAATAAGATAAAGTTTATTATGATATTCATCGTTGTGACCATGTGTTAGATTGTCTTCATCTTGATGTTGAGAGAAGTCGACCTCTCAATATTTGCCTCTCATGGGGACTTGATGGAGGGAACTACTTGTTGGTAGACGGAGGTGTGTTAGCACTTACAGTGACTATAAAGTTGTTGGCACTCCTTACATATCAACTTGGGAAACCAAGGAAACTCACAGAACACTATCCATGCCATGGGATACATCCTACAGGATTACGTACCTTAATAATACAGTAATTTGATTGATGTCGATTGCTGACTGTTGTGGTCATGAGGATGATGTGAGCAACGGTTGCTACCTATTTGTCCAAATACGGAGTTCCTCCCACACATACATAGTTGAGAATGTTCATGATAATAATCTTTATCTTAGCTACTTATAATGCTAGTGGTGTATCCACTACTCCCTAAGAACGCTTTTCCCTATTGCAGTTCCAATCTCTCTTACACACGCGATACTTACTTTCTGTGTTCAGTTGTTTTACTTTATTTATTGTTGCTCTTATACCAAAAACCCCCAGACAACTTTCTACATAATACTCGCATTTTATCTTGTCACTTAGAACTTTATTTAGCATTTCTATTGTAATATTTATTTCAAGAGTTATTAGACTTCAGACTCCTGCTCCTTGTGGGATCGATATCTTTATTTTGAAACTAGCTACAAATGATCTGTGCACTTGCAGTCATGAAGATATTTTCTGGCGCCGTTGCCAGGGAGCTAAGCACCATAGGTCTTTTAGTTTTTGCTTATTTATTTTTGTCTTGCTAAGTCTTGTTTTGAGTTACAGGTTTCCACCAACATGATGGAGTTTGAGCATATGACTAGTGCTAACCCACTCAACCACTTTGGGAAGCCCTATGATATTTATAAAAGAGATAACTCCAATGAGAAGAGGGGTTTGAAATAAATCCTCTCCTACTCGGTATTCTACACAATAAGCAATTTACTAGAGATGAAGAAGATCCTAATACATATGAGCATATTGCATGTTTCAAAGATATATGTGGCACTTTTCAATTGACGGGATATACTGCTGATGAGGTAAGGGTTAAACTTTTTAGTTAGACTTTGACTAGTTCAACTCTCTCATGGTATAGCTCTCTACCCCCCAAAGCCACTACTACTTGGGATAATCTAGCCTATGAATTTCTAGCAAAATATTATCCATTATCAAAGTCTTTTGGAATCAGGCGTATTATAATGACTTGGAGGAACCATTCTAATGAAGGACTAGTAAGAGCTTATATCAGATTTAAAGATTTACTACGTCTATGTCCTCATCATGATTTGCCTGAATGGTATTTATTGCATATCTTTTATGGTAGATGAATTGAACCTAATAAATTAAACTAGACTCTTTCGTGGAAGAAGCCTTTATGAATCTTCCTATAACTAAAGCTTGGACTTTCCTTAATTGAATCTACGATCATAGAGTTTCATGGAATTTTGGTCTAGCAGGTGAAGGAGGCGTAGAAATATAACATGATTGTATTCATGACTATAATAAAAAGGGCCATGTTAAAGAACTATCTAAAGAACTTTATTTGGATTCAGATCTTATGTTGCAAGTTGTTAAAGCTTTTATAGAACATATCAAAGCTCTGAAAGAGGGTGTGGTCAAATATGATCCACCATCCAAACTTGAGAGGAAAAGAGAAGTTAAAGCAACACTGGCCTCCCTAGAACCGATACATGAGATGTCTTTGCCTAACACTGCACAAAAGCATATTCTTGAATATGAACAGGTCAAAGTAGTATATGAGAAGAAGGAAGAAGAAAGTTTACCAAAAGTCGTGGAACGTCTGGAAGAAACCAAAGATGAAGAGGTAACCAAGGAAGCAATTATGGCTATGTACGCACATTGTAACATAGTTGAACTGGATGAAGATACTTCCATATTGGTTGAAGGTAAAACAAAGGTAAAAGATGTGGGTAAGATGATTCTTCCTTGCATATTTAAAGAAACCTCACATTATGGTTTATGCGACCTTGGCACCGAAGTTAATGTTATATCCTATGATTTCTACTTAGAAATAAAATAAGAAATAGAACCGACTACAATTGAAAATACTGATATGACAATTATGTTAGCCAATTAAAATCTTAGAGTTCCAATGGGAGTAGATGAAGATGCAACTGTCACAATTGGCAACAAAAAAATTCGTATCGATTTTGTAGTTGTTGATATGCCAGCTGACACTCTTTGCCCAATTATATTTGGAAGAATTTTTTGAGTGATATAGATGCCTATGTTGATTTCAAAAAGGAGATTGTGTCTCTTAAGCTTGGGGGAGCGGAAAAAGAATTCCACTTTTCCAAATTTAAAGACAGGCCTCCACAAATACAAGAAGAAGAGGAAGAGAAAACTATTGAGGAAATGGTGGCTCTTTTCTTTAGTAATCAAGAAGAAGAAATAAATGAAGACTCAAATTATGAAGAAATAGTAATCCAGGACAAGTCCCTAGAAGAACTAGAAGATGAATTTGATTCACTTCCCATTATGGAACCTCCAACTGATGAGGCTTTTGAAGAGCCAGGAAAGAGAGGGGACGAGGAATTACCACCCCCAAAGTTGAAGACTCTACCAGATAATCTTAAATACAGTTTTTTAGATGATACAAATAAATTTCCTGTTATTATTAGTGCTAAACTTTTAGGAAAAGAAGAAGAAGAACTCATGAAAATACTTAAGGAGCATAGCAAGGCCTTTGGGTACTCAATGGATGATTTGAAGGGCATTAGTCCCATGATAACCATCCATCAAATATTCATGGAAGAACGTGCTAAACCAGTTGCGGAATTTAATAGAAGATTGAAGCCTGAAATGAAGGAAGTGGTAAGAAAAGAAATTGTACGCCTATTGGACACAGGTATAATCTATCCTGTTAAATAAAGTGAATGGGTAAGTCCTGCTCATTGTGTCCCTAAGAAGGGAGGTTTTACTATTGTTCCTAATGAAAACAATGAATTGATACCTACTAGACCTATTGTTGGGCATAGAATGTGCATAGACTTCAGGAAATTAAATAAAGAAACTAGGAAAGATCACTATCCTTTACCATTCATAGATCAAACTTTAGAAAGGTTAGCAAACCACACTCATTTTTGCTACCTAGACGGATAGCTGTTCATCCGGATGATCAACTTAAAACAACTTTCATTAGTCCCTATGGTTTACATGCTTACCGACGTATGCCTTTTGGTTTATGTAATGCTCCCGCTACTTTTCAAAGATGCATGACTGCTATTTTTGTGGATTTTATAGAACTGATAATGGAAGTATTTATGGATGACTTTTCTGTCTATGGAACTTCGTTTACTAGTTGCTTGGATAATCTCAAAAGAGTTTTGCAGCGTTGCGAAGAAACCAATCTTGTTCTAAACTAGGAGAAGTGTCATTTTATGGTCAAATAAGGTATAGTCCTTGGACACAAGGTATCAGGTAAGGGAATTGAAGTCGATAGAGCTAAGGTTGAGGCCATAGAGAGAATGCCACAACCTAGGGATATTAAAGGTATACGAAGTTTCCTTGGTCATGTGGGTTTTTATAGAAGGTTTATTAGAAATTTCTTAGAATATCTAAACCTTTGACTAACCTCCTGCAAAAGGGAGTAAGATTTAACTTTGATGATAAATGTCTTGAAGCTTTTGATAAACTCAAGAATTCTTTATCCCATGCTCCAATCATTAAACCACCTATCTGAGATACGACCTTTGACTTAATATGTGAAGCTAGTGATGATGTTGTAGGAGTAACTCGGGGATAGCACATTGGTCGTAGATTTAATAGTATACATCATGCTAGTAGAACTCTTAATGGTGCTAAAGAATTACCCTAAGGAAGAAAGGGAACTATTTGCTATATTTTTCTCTTGTGATAAATTTCATTCTTATATAGTTGATGCAAAGGTAAGAGTTCATACGGATCGTGATGGTTTAAAAGAACTCCTTGAGAGGAAAGACCATAAGCCAAGACTGATCCATTGGATTCCTTCACTTCAAGAATTTGAGTTGCAGATTATGTAGAGGCAAGAAATAAAGATGTTGGATGCAGTGTCCATGTTTGCCCAACAAGACACCAATCTTGTTGAGAGGAACTTTAGTCCCGATGATTTAGGTTTATGAGAATTATTCAACAAACTAAGGTAAATTCCTCCAAAAGAGAAGAAGTCTTTGTTGTTGTTGGAGCTTTTCATCCTCGAATAAGTAAACAATAAGTTTGAGGTAAGTGTTCCTACTCCAAACAAGTGATTTGTTTTGACAGATTTTACTTCTGAATTTTTTTCTTTGAATTCCTCGTGTTTTTCTGAACGTTCTGAGGGTTTTTACCAACTGTACGGGCGCAACTATACAACCGGAGAAAAATCTCCCGCCGTATAGTTGGCCTATAAACTCTCTGTATAATCTTCGTGAAATTGTTTTCGAAGTCTGGACCTATACGGGCACAACTATACGACCGGAGCTAAAACTCCCGATGTATAGTTGGTCATTGAACTCTGAGACACTTTTGATTTTTGATGTCTGTATCTATATGGTCGCAACTATATGATCGGAGCCAAAATTTTGGCCGTATAGTTGGTGTTAAACTCTCAGACACTTTTGATTTTTTGATGTCTGTATCTATACGGTCGCAACTATACGACCGAAGTAAAAACTCTGGCCGTATAGTTGGTCATTAAACTCTTAGACACTCTTGATTTTTGAATGTCTGTATCTATACGCTCGCAACTATATGTCTGGAGCTGAAACTCCGGCTGTATAGTTGGTCGTTAAACTACCAGACACTTTTTGTTTGCCTTTTCGTTTTTATTCATCTAAAAAAATGTTATTGTCAGTTCTGAGTCGTGACTTAATCGACCTGGACTCGAGATATTTGGAAATATCTACCTGGAACCAACTATACGGCCAGAGTTATGCGGGCCATGCCCGTATAGTTGGTCGTTACGTGGAAGGACTCTTCAAAATCCCTGTTTTCTTTCCCTATTTTGTTAAGATACTTTTCTTGGGCGACAATTTGGTGTTTCTCGCGAGTTTTACCGACCTCTGACCCCCTTATATACTGCCATTGTCTCTCTCTAATCATAATCTCCAGAAACCAATCCACCTCTTATTCACATGTGAGGACATGCAACCAAAGGACAGAAGCCAAGAAGAAAGGCCCCTATGGAGATCGGGAGCAATAGCGAGCAAGGCAATGAGATCAAGACCATCCCTATGGAGTCCCTCGATGCCGACAGTGCGTGCTGGAAGAGGGTTTTGAAGGCCCTCGAACTAAAGATTGAGGAGATGGACAGGGAGACGCCAGGGACACCCAAACATCTTCGGTTTCTACGACTTTATCTTGAGAACCTTGATGAAGATATCAAGCAGACAACTAAAGCAGGTTTTTCCACGAGTCTTAAGGCGCTACAAACACTTCCGGATAACAATGAGTTCATTAAAGAACAAGTGAAAGTGCTGGAGAGGAACAATCTTTTCTACAAGCTGTGTGTTAAAGAATTAGAAGTTGTCAATCAATCCCTCTGTCTCAGGATGGCCCGTGAAGAGAAGATACCACGTTCCATGGCGCCACAGTGATCTACAACAATCATGGTATCAAATAATCGCAAGGGATTATTTGATCTCGCCTGGCTTGATTCCAAGCTTGGGGAGATCTTTAAGACCTTGTAATCTATCTTATAAGTTTTACATTACTATTTTAGTTTTGCATTAGTTCAAACTAGAAATAAATTTTGCATCATAAGAATTCCCTTCAGGAATAGTCGATCGCTTTAATGAAATTCTGAGTTATATATGGAGCAATATTGAGTTTGTGCTTGTCTTATTGGATATATGAATGGCTTGAATATAATTTTACTTGCACTTGATGATAGCAATAGGAGTCTTCCACACCATTGGTATTAATGGAACACATAAAGATAATTTGGTCAATATGTTGTAAGTCTATGGCTTGATTTACAAAAAAAAACTATCTATGTAGTTAAGTTGAAAAAGAAACCTTGAACACAGGAAAATTAAAGTGCTATCAAAATACAGTGAGAACAAGTCAAGGTAGAATCTTCAAGTCATAATAATGCTTCATATACAATTGGAGTTTGATAATTGAGATTGTTAAACTTTGAATTCCTACATGAAGTGGAATGTATGGCTAGCTCCTTTGCACAACACTTAAACAAAAGTGTGAGCATATACACAAAAGAAAAGAAAAGAAAGAAGAAAAAGAGCGAGTGTGCAAAGATCAAATAGGCATATACCACTATATTGTAGTATTACAAAGAAACACTTTTGAGATTTTGAATCCCAAGTGAATACGTTGATCCTAAAACACTTGGGACTACCTCGCTAACTCATTCGGTTGAACCGGATACTTTTACATTATGTTGAGATTCATCTTTTATGAACTGTTGATCACTAAGGTGTGGAAGCCTGCTGATACTATTCATATGGTTCGAGTAAGGTACTATTCATGAACTCATTCATATATGTAACATCCCAATTTCAGCAACCCTGATTAACTGCCCAGAATGCAAAAATCAGGGGGAACAAAAAAAAATTCTTGTTAAGTGTGCAGTGTTTGCCTATTGATTGTCTGTGCTTATGCTTATGATTGTATAGCTTATGATATACTCCTTACCTTAACACCAGTTGACAAAAGCTACTTCCCAAAAATTGCCTTGGCTTAATTTCCATATTCTCAAATGTTCTGGCATTTCAAAACCTGAGCCAAGAAGCTTTTGAAAACCAACTATTTTAGTAGCTTTTATTGATCAAACTATGGAGAGCTATAGAATACTATCTCCTTATGTTTTCAAGACAGAACCTTTAAATACTCTTACCTCTAGGTTTTTCCAAAACCTTTTCTTTAAGCTGTGGAATTCCACTCTATGTAGAGATACCAAGGACTCTCACCTTATTCAAACCCAACACTTAAAAATACCCATACTCACCTTAAGCTAGGCTTGATGGTAACCCTAACAGTAGGTTAGATCTGTTTGTAAGATGAGTTGCCTTGATCTGCTGCCTGATGAGTTGCCTTGATCTGCTGTCTGATGAATTGCCTTGATCTGCTGTTTGACTTGATTGCTTAGGAAGTAGTATGAGCCACTCTAGGAGATCATCACTAGGATCAAGATGTTTCCAAATAACCACACCCTAAGCAAGAATACAAATCTGGATCTGATCTCTAGCTACCAGGGATCATCTAAAACCCTTAACTAGACCCCTTCTGAAGTGATCCCTTCCAGAAGCTTCCAAGTCAATGAAGACCAGTATCAAGCAAGGATCCTTCCTACTCAATCTACACTTCAACATCATCCACTAGATGATGCTTTGTTACCTTGCAACCCATCAAAATCATCACCACCCACATTCTAGTCAAAAACCCTAAGTCTGCCAAAATTGGCTAAGTCGGGAAAACTATTTCCAACATCACCTTTTTGAATGCCTACCTTTCTCAACCCTTGTGCATTTTTGAAAATGTATCTGAACCATCTTGTTAACCATCCTAAGGACTACCAAGTCCCACTATTTACCTTGGTTAGATCATCCTCCAACCCACTTGTTCTTGATGGTTTTGCAGGCAAGAAATTAACTATTCCTGCAAATCTAGTCAACATGCCTACTTTGATAGAAGCTCACACCATCATCCAACCTTCTATGGACCAACTCTTTGCATGTTTGTGTTCTAATAATATAGGTATATCAATATCTACTTCACTTTATCCAAGGGGATCTTTGTGCTTCTTAAACCCACAAGGTTTTGAAGGCTAGTTGATAATCTTCTTTGGCAGGCTTATTTTATTCAAAGTTTGAAATCAATTCTTGGGGAACTCAAACAAGATCAATCTCAAACCTCTATACCATGTTGATGTAAATCACTTATTCTATCAATCCCTCTACCCATTCCCCAAGGGGATATCTGAACTCCAAGATACAACCATGCTTTGATGGTATGAAATTAACATCACCCTAGATCCTTAATCTAGGGTATTTCACCAAAATCAATTTGGATTCTCCAATCCTAAGGATTGAAAATTCTTGCTACACCTTGTCTACATCATATACCTTGATCACCAAAATTTATCAAATATTATCCATAATTATTATGGCTCCAAATCTAATTAATCTCTTTATTAGACAAGACCTCCAAATATTCTTCCATAAAGGAAAGTTTGGTTTTTGCCAAAACACTTCCCTAACTTTTGGCTCAATTGAGATCCATATATCACACTCCATCTTCCCACTTCAAAAATAAATATTTTTGAAGGGTTTTACTGTTTCTTTTTGCCCATTTTCTAAAATGGCTGAAATGGAATAATAAATGTTTTAAATACCTTTAAACCCCAATAAATCTTGGGAAAATTCCCCTAAGTGTGTATTCACATTTGAGACCCTCTCAAACAAAAACCACACTTTTCCAATTCAAAAATACCAAATGAGATTCTAGAAACCATCTCTACACTTTTTGAATAAATGATCTAAAGTGGACAAAAATTCATCCAATAAATCTCAAATAATTCCTGGATATCTACCATGACCTCATCTATCTACCAGTACCATCTTCCCACCTTGTCCTATGCAAAATTTTGAAATTCCTTCACAATCACCTACTTACTCAATTTAGCAAATCTAGCCAGTATTGAGTTAAATCAAGACCAAACCACCACCAATCTTGCAAAGCAATGCCCCACAACACCCAACCCTCCTCCGGCCGACCATCACTGTAGCTAAGCTACTGTAGCACCACCTTCCCCTTGTCTTTTGTCCTTGGAAGGAGAGATATGGAATCACCCAAATCTTGGATATCTTGTGCAACAGTAAACACCACCCCTTCCTCCACCCAGTGCTCGAATCAGAGGCCCCAACACCCCTCACTCCACATACCTTATTGCCCAACCACTGGCCAGCCCCTCCCTCCCATGTCCAAAATGGGCATTTCACATCCCCATCCCCCTCCTCGAGATAAATAGGCCACAGGCCAGTACCGCCCCCTCCCGAACTCTCATTTGCCCCTACCACTCCCACTCACCTCCCTAGAGCTCCTCTCCCTCACCCCTGCTCTGTGCTGCCCAAGAGAAGGAGCCTCGGCCATTTTCGAGATCTAGCTAGCATCTCCTCTCCCGAGCTTCCCCCTCTCTGCATGTAAGATTGCTGAGACCCCCCTGGCCGTGCTGCTTCTAACCCTCATTGTTTCCTCGCTCAGGACGGTCCCTGGAAGCCCCGCCGGCGAGCTCCCGAATGCCCTCCCCGGCCGTCATCGCGCGAGCATCCTCCCGACGCCGAACCACCCCGTGTCGCCCCTCTCTAGAACCGTCTCGGTGCGCCGCCCCCGCCAGCACCCCTCTCGGCGCCTCCCCGCCGCTCTGGTAAGCTCCCCGCGCTGCCTTGACCCCAGCTAGGGTTGGCTCGCCGCCGGCGCCGCCTGGGGTAGACGACAGCACAAAGCCGTCGATCCCGCCTTAAACAGATGGCCCAGGGCGCCCCATACCCCTTCGGCACCGGCTCTGCTGATAGCCGGGCCCCACGCCGTAGTTCGAACGCAAGCGCGCGCGCTCCCCCGATGCCGCCTGTTGGGCCAGCCCAGCGACGGTGGCCTGGTTCCCTCAGATCCGGCCCGCAGGGCATATTTCTCCTTTTTCTTTTATTAAGCTCCTTCTAGATCTGCTTCTGGCCAGTTAGTTTAATTGCTAAATAAAATGGAAATCACTCCATTCTGGACATATACAAATTTAGACATGTTCTCACATGTTTTCTCAAACATGCAGGACCAAAAGTTTGGCCAAATAACCTCTGTATATTTTCTGTAGAATTATCTCCTAGATAGTACCTTTTTCAATCAATAAATCTTCAAAGGAGTTCCACACCACCAAATAGAGTAAATACAAATGCAAATGTTTGGTATCTAAAATACCTGTTAGCTAGAATTGGTCCCATGCCAAGTGGAGCTCTGGTCCACCTTTAGCAAAAATAACAAAATCCATCCATATCTACCTTTAGAAAAATCCCTAGGCCATACCATGATATATTTTACCCTAATTCCAACTCTTGCTGATGAGTTATGCAAATATCTACTAAAACCTATGCGACAACAATTTTTGGAGCCTCTGTTGATTTATGGTGATTTAAACATCTCTGTCTAGGATTGTTTCAGTAGAAAAATTACTACAGGAGTTCTGCAACTCCAAAAAGGTTGATTCCAATTTCTACAGAAAGGTATTCTAAATACCTACCATGTCTCCTTGGAACCAAATCAAAATCTTCTGTAGAAAAAATCCCGTGAAAAAGACAAAACAGCTACAGAACTGCCTTTGGGAATTTCCTGGGGGCATTCTGTTAATTATCTTGACATGATTCCAGATCTCAGTGAAAAATTACATCAAGAACTATCTAACCATCCAAGGAAATAATTTTTGGAGCTCCAGAACTTTTCCGGTGAATTATTTCCTAAAACTAGAGTCTTATTCACTATAAAAATCACTATAAATCTTTGGTAAGTGATAAAATAGTGAAACCACTTTTATTGGTTTAATTTTATCAATACCTATCTGTTGGTATCATGTTTTAACAATGATACCTTATAGAATAAGTCTTTGGTCCAAAACCCTCTCATCCCTA
Source organism: Avena eriantha (assembly GCA_910589775.1). Lineage (NCBI taxonomy): Eukaryota > Viridiplantae > Streptophyta > Magnoliopsida > Poales > Poaceae > Avena > Avena eriantha. The sequence goes on along the minus strand of OU342744.1, from coordinate 230,368,889 downwards.
GTTCTAGACTATGGAACCCATATGGTTTCCATCAAATGTTCCAAGACATGCTCCCAATCCTTCTAATCCATTTTATCAACACCACTACTGATTTCTAATCTTGTATTGACATTTCCTTGCTGTATGGTTTTGATGCTTGAATGCCTTGTCTGATTGTGAACTTGTTTGTTTGCATGTATACTCGATGACGACGATAGTTGCGCTTGTATTGACGCTGTGAACAAAAGATCTTATTATTATTGGTATTATTGGGGTATTATAAGAAGAAGTCCAGGGACATATTGCCATATTGCTGATCATCAGGCAAGCCACCTTCTTGCTCATAAGCATTGTCCTACTGTTTTACTTATGCATGTTTTATCTACTGTTTATTAAAACTGCATTGTTTTGCTATATGTTGATGTATATATATATGGTAGTGGTTTGGCTCCTCTGAACTATTACACTTTTGTACTATTAAGTACAACCCCCTTTGTGACACCTACTTGTCCCTAGTAGAATAGATGGTGCATATCCACCATACCCCTTTGGAGACCCTGTTTTAGCCGAAGCAAAAACTAGAGGATGGGAAAACCCCGGAAAAAGGCTTTACCAAATGTTTTATGATAAAACCTTGGTGAGGTGGGACCTCCCAAGAGATGTTGAGAAATAAAAAGGTTTTGTTTTACAAAGTGCTGAAGGAAAGGTGGAGGAAAAAGGTTTACGAAAACGCACCCGGTTCTTTGCAGTTTAGCTATAACAACTTAACCCGTGCAACCACATTACTCTAGAATGGGACAGGGCTGGATTTGATGGTTGTCTAGTATGGTATAAGCTGCCTCAGAACTACTACAGGGGACAAAACTCCCTGGAGGGTGGGCCTTCTCTAGACAAATGGTCCATGTGAGACATCGACCGGGAGAAGGAACGAAGGGTCTACAAACCTCCACGCGTTACTATGATCCCCTCATTGAAAGCGCGCACGTGGGACGTGCAATATGCGCTCCGGTTGGTCCTCGGTACCCGACATCCCGGTTTTGAGGGGAATAACACTCATAGGGTAGGCACTTATACTAGAGTGGGCATTCGGAGAGTCTTGATCGGTTACTCGACTCACGATCGGTGAAGATCAGGGTAGTGTACCCGGATGGTGTGGGTAAAGTGTACAACCTCTGCAGAGTGTAAATCTATTCGAATAGCCATGTCCACGGTTAAGGATGGGTTGGACAAACTTCTGTAGAGCTAGGATGTTTTGACCATGGGATGGTTGAAAAGGAGGAAGGTTTTGACCATGGGATGGTCGGACGGGAAAGAAAGAAGTTTGGTCGTGGGACGACCGGAAGAAAGGAACAAATGGGTGACCCAGTCCTAAGGTTTTCTAAAACTTTTCAAAATGGTTTCCAAAATGGTTTACACAAGTTTTCAACAAAGATATGTAGATGCTATATCTACAAGAGAAACTATTTCAGAAAAGAACCTCTCTTGGAGCCCTCCTACTACCACAACCATATTGCATATCCTCTTGTTATTATTATTCTCTTAAGGTGGTTTGCGAGTACATCCAACGTACTCACTGGCATTGTCCCTGGCTATTAACTTGGTCAGATATCAAGACGAAGGCGGTGTTGACGACTATGCGAGCTAGGACATTTCCCCAAGTCAGTTGCATGTAGGTTAAGGCATGGCTCGGTCTCTACGCTAATGAAGTTCCGCTGATGTTGATCGATGTAGCCATAATGGCAAATGAGGTATGACATGTATTCGTTATGTTTTGGATGTTTACTTTGATACTTGTCGGTTATGTGCCACGACTAACTGATCATGGGATCATGGTTGTATGCATAACAGGGATTCTCGGAGGATTAATCCGGGGGCCCCACAATATATATCGTATATGATAAACACATGCTGCAACTGCCTCATTTATTTAATCGACTCAACTTCATGAATATGAGGATCACATCCATTAAGCTAAACTTGCTCAAGACGAGCAAGAGTCTAAGCTTGGGGAAGTTGATGAGTGCATATTTGCATCATGCTTTGCACTATTATTTTGCATTGTATATGTAGGCTCTTGGTATTTTACGGCGCTCGTGTGCACATTTTATGTCTATTTTCACCAGGATCAGGACATATGATGGATCCAATGGACAAAATTCTTGGCGCAGTTGTACTGAGGAGAAAAGGAGTCAAAAATGTAAATCGCTTAATTGGGAAATATTAACAATACCAGAAGAAAACCCGAAGTGAACAAAGGAGACAAACGGTTCAACGACCAACTATACGACCGGAATAAATTTTTCGGCCATATAGTTCCAGTCGTATAGTTGGCGCCGCCACCGCCTCCTCAAATAGTTTCACCCCGTGCAACTGGATCAGAGAGACGACATACAGAACACCCAGAAATCACTGAAACCTCACCTCTGGAAGGCATTTGGAGGGGGAACTCATCCCCCAGGTATCCATCTTCGCCCTGCGCAGATCCGGGAGGCTAAGTCATCGATCTTCATCTTCCACCGCTACATCACCACCATCTCCATCCATCCCATCTACATCTTGTCTAGATCTTGTTGTAATTTCTGTACTCGTTGTGGATTTATACAAGTACTATTCATCTATGATAGATTCCATTATTATTGCCATGATGTTGATTGCCTCCATGTCTGAGGAGATCATTAGTTCTTTGGGAGATGGAGAAACCCTAGTATGAGATTGAAATAAGATAAAGTTTATTATGATATTCATCGCTATGACCATGTGTTAGATTGTATTCATCTTGATGTTGAGAGAAGTCAACCTCTCAATATTTGCCTCTCATGGGGACTTGATGGAGGGAACTACTTGTTGGTAGACGGAGGTGTGTTAGCACTTACAGTGACTATAAAGCTGTTGGCACTCCTTACATATCAACTTGGGAAACCGAGGAAACACACAGAACACTATCCATACCATGGGATACGTCCTACGGGATTACGTCCCTTAATAGCACAGTAATTCGATTGATGTCGATTGCTGACTGCTGTGGTTATGAGGATGATGTGAACATCGGTTGCTGCCTATTTGTCCAAATATGGAGTTCCTCCCACACATACATAGTTGAGAATGTTCATGATAATAATATTTATCTTAGCTCCTTATAATGCTAGTGGTGTATCCACTACTCCCTAAGAACACTTTTTCCCTAATGCAGTTCCAATCTCTCTTACACACGCGATACTTACTTTCTGTGTTCAGTTGTTTTACTTTATTTATTCTTGCTCTTATACCAAAACCCCCAAAACACCTTTCTACATAATACTCGCATTTTATCTTGTCACTTAGAACTTTATTTAGCATTTCTATTGTAATATTTATTTCAAGACTTATTAGACTTCAGACTCTTGCTCCCTGTGGGATCGATATCTTTATTTCAAAACTAGCTACAAACGATCTGTGCACTTGCAGTCATCAGTAGCTAGGTTGACATATAGGTAATTTCACCATAGTTTCATATCTAGAGAATTTACCTTTGTGTCAAGCCTGAATTTGAAAAAGTATTAAAATTTGTAGTAGCACCTATTCCCCGCCTCTAGGTTCCCAGCCGATCCATTTTAATTGGTATCATAGCCTTGGCTCTTTATTTGGGCTTTACCGCCTAAGAGAGTACGAGTACTTGTGGATATGGTAGTGAGGATGTGGAGAAGGTCACCATGGATGATCTCAAGAGTTTGGAAACGAACTTGATTAAAACCATGGAGACCCAATTACAAGAAATGCGTGACATGATGACTCTTCTCTTGCCACTTACAACCACACCTCCCTCTCCCACTAAGGTCACAACTCTTTGAAAGGACAAATCTAAGGCTAACACCAATGAAAAGAAGTTGGAGGATGAAGATAAAAATAAGATCTCCTCTTCCAAAAAGGGAAGTGGTAAGGAGGATTATAGTGAGGCCTCTCACTTATACTCACCAAATCCACCAATACCTCACCCTCATATAAACAATAGTGGTGATCCACTGAAGATAAGTTCATCTTCTTTTAATCAATGGCAATATTTGATGAAATCTCATGTGTGTAGTTCATCCATTGAGTTGTGGAAGATTATCAAGGTTGGTTTCCATGTTGCGGATCCAACCAATATGACTCAAAAGAGAAGTTGTTGACGAACAACTCAATGCCACTGCCTTACACATGATACAACTTGGTGTGGGTCCCAAGGATATTCTACATATTTAACATCTTAGCACCTCCAAGGAAGCTTGTGATTCCCTCACCGAGTTGTTCATCAGAAATGAGAGCATGAGAAGAAACATGTATGATGCTCTAAGTAATCAAGCGGAAGTCTTCTACATGATGGATGGTGAGGATCATGAAGATATGTATAGAAGACTCAAGTCCATTTCCACCACATTTAGAAAACATGGTGCCACACATATTGATGATGCTTGGACAAAGAGGAAATATGTAAGTATTCTTATGCCATTTGAACCCATGGATTTGCAGAGCTTACAAGGAAGACACGACTACCACCTCATGACTTCCAATGAAGTTATGCAAGAGATAGATTCTTTCCAAGTTGTGGCCAAGAACGCTGAAGATGCTCATGCGCGAGCCATTGGTATGAAAAAGGGTGTTAATCTTGCCTTGAAGGACAATGTGGTTGAGCAAGAAGAAGATGAAAGGAACATCGACATAATTTATATGAGTTGTCCTGAGGAAGTGAAACGTGCACATGGTGAGTACATGTCGTTCTATGCGAGGAATTTTTGGAAAGACCCTGCCAAGGAAAAATATGAGCTTGGACGTAAAAATGGGTCAAGTGAAAGGAAGAAAAATGGTACAAAACTAAGGTCTTGTTACAATTGTGGATCCCAGTTTCACTTTGTTGCGGAGTGCCCCTATCAAAATAGAAGACCATGAGGGTAGACTGGTTCTCAAGGATAAGTCAAAAGCTCCACGCAATAAACCATTCAACAAGAAAAATGTTCCTTATAAGAAGAAACCAAATATATTGTTGGTGGCCCAAGAGGAGTACTCATCCACAAGTGAAGATGAAGAAGATGATGAAAGCCCAAGAGAAGTGGCAGCCGTAGTCACCACTTCCACACCAACTGCTTCGCTCTTCGACTTTCCAAATGAGAACATCTACAACAAGAACATCAATTGCCTTATGGCAAGGGCTTTTGAGGTATCACCATCTACCACTTCCTTCCCTAATACTACTATGAATGATGATATGGATGATCCTACTAGTATTAAGGTTAATGAAGAATTTATTGCTTTGGATCATTATATAACTAACTTGCAAGGTGACCACAAGAAGCATTTTGAGGATCTCGTGGGCCAACTCGTCCATTAGGAGGAACTCCTTGAAGAAAAGGGAAGAATTGAAATAGAGGATGCAATGGAGATATCATCTTTTAAAAATGATCTAGAGGAATAAGAAGAGATTCATACCTCTCTTGAGGTAAAGCTTGAGTCCATCGAGTAGTCACATGATGAGATTGTGGCTAAATTAATAAAGGAACGTGATCATGTTATTTCTAAAGCAAGAAAGCTTAAAAAGGAAATGGTTGAATTTGGGGCTCATCATGCTAGACTAACTGAGAAGCTAGAGAAACTTGACATTGCCCACAAGGCTTTGAAGAGCGAACACTTTATTCTCAACGAGTCTCATGATCAGCTCCAAACTTTACTAGCTAAATATGATGTCCATAGCACCTCTACTTCTTTGTGTGATCATGCAGATATTATTGAGAAAAATGCTAGGTTGAAAGATGAGCTTTCCAAGTCATCTCTTCCCAAAGGTAAGGAAGCTCTTGATGATATTTTGAGTAAGCAAAGATCAAACCATGGGAAAGAAGGACTTGGCTATGTCCCCAAGACAACAAAGAATAAGAACAATAAGAGGGACAAACATGCTCAAGCAAACACAAGCACCATAGAAAATGACATCATGAAGGACAAAACTGATTATGATGGTTTTGCAAGACCTACTAATCCTCATTATGTGTTGTTTCATGATTATTATGTTGATATTTATTCTAGATATATTGGTCCTTATGATGGTTATATTTCTTAGTCTATTGTTCCCAAGACCCTTTTTACTAACAAAAGAGGACCCATTAAAAAATGGGTACCTAAAACCAAGAATTAATTTCTTGTAGGGCCATGCTTCTGATGGATCAATGGGTGCTTGACAGTGGATGCACAAGTCATATGACCAGAAGCAAAGAGATCATCATGGAGATGAGACCCAATCACGATCAAATAACCGTCTCCTATGGTGAAATAAGTCAAGATCAGAGGTATTGGGTCTTGGCAAGGTTGTGGTCGCCCACAATATTTCTCTCATTGATGTCATGCTTTTTGAGACTCTTGGTTATAATTTACTCTCAGTTCGTTCCCTTGGTAATATGGGCTTTGCTATTTTCATTGATGATGATATTATGGTACTCTTGTGGAGCAAGTCTCTAAAGGTCGCTTTTGTTGGGTACATCGAAAATGACTTGTATGTGGTGGACATTTTGGGGAAAACCACTGCAGGTCTGATGTGCTTATTCGGAAAGGCCGATGCAGGCTGGTTATGGCATTTCCATCTAGCCCATGTCAACATGAGAACTTTGCAAAGTCTCCACAAGGGTGTCCACATTCTTGGACTAAAATAAAATGTCTCATTTGCCAAAGATCGTGTTTGCAAGGAAAAATGCATGATTATCCCCATCGAAGAAAGACAAGTATCTCTTCTAAGAGGATCCTAGAGCTCCTTCATGTGGTTCTCTTTGGTACTCCATCTCATGCAAGTCTCGATGGGAAGAAGTATTGTTTGGTAATTGTTGATGACTACTCAAGTTACACATGGGTTTATTTTTTCAAATTGAAGAGTGAGACTCAACAAACAGTTATCGATTTCACCAATGAAGTTCAACGTCAACATAATGTTCCCATATTGGCAATAAAAAGTGACAACGGCTTCGAGTTCAAGAACTACACTTTGAATGAATTTTTAAGTGAAGAGGGGATAAGACATCAATATTCCTCTACGTACACCCCACAACAAAATGGTGTAGCTGAGAGTAAGAATCGAACCTTAATGGATATGGCAAGATGTATGTTGGATGAATTTAAGTCTCCATTCAATTTTTGGGCTGAAGATATATCCACTGCTTGTCACTCATCCAACCGACTCTACCTCCGCAAGGTCTTGGACAATACCAATATCTTATACTTCCGGGTGTTTGGTTGTAAGTGTTTCTTTCTCATTAAAGGAGTTCGTTTGTCTAAATTTGAGTCTAAGACTTTAGAAGGTATTTTTGTTGGTTATGGTGCCAAATCCCACACTTATAGAGTCTACAACAAGACCTCCTAGAATTTTTGTAGAATCTTGTAGTGTGGTGTCGAGGAAAATGATGGATCCCATGTGGGGCAAGTTGATGTTTGTGATACAGATGTTGAAATACCCCCAAGATGCCATAAGAAGAATGGGTTTGGGATTTTTCCACCCTGTTGAGGAACCCCTTGTGGCGGATCGGGATGGACAGTGCTCTATTCAAGTAGAGCCATCATCTACACAAGATCAACAAACTCCATTTACTGAGGCAAATAATGCACCTACCAAAAAAGTTACTGAAGATCATCCATCCACTGATCTTGCTGGAAGTCCCAAGCCGGATTATCCAGCCCTCACGGCCAGATTATCCGGCCCTACATTTCCCTCAGGAACTAGCTAGGTTCTTGGTAGTTTTTTCAAAAAGTTTGGTCAAACTTTCCGTAGCTTGACTTTTCAAAAAAAATATAGGCCTTATGCCTTGGGACGAAGGGAGTATAGGGGAAAGGGAGGTACTCCCTCCCTCAAAGTCCCGGGGTGGGACTAATCAAGGGAGGAGGTAGGGAGGCATGCCGGCCAGCCCCCACATGGGCCCCACATGGGGATCAACCCATATGTGGTCGACAACCCCTCCTAGGCCCCTCCTAGGGAGGCAGCCCCTCTTGGGCCCTTCTCCCTCCGGGAATTGGCCCATTAGGTGGGCTGCCCCTTTAAATCATAGTTAAATAAATAAATAAATATAAATACATGTATAATACAATAATTAACATATATTTACATATTATTTAATCCCGTTGCACCAGAACTCTTTCTGGACAACTCCGAACATCCGTAGGACTTTCCCGAAACCCTTCTAGTTTTCCCTTCTCTCTTCTTCGGTGATTCCTATGATGCCAAAATGATCACCGAGAATTTTAAAACCCTTAAGTGTGTTACCCTACAGTTCGGAAACACTCTAGACATGGTTGAGACCTCTCTCGAACCAGTGATCATCAACAGGACCTAGATTCCCATAATGACCGCCGTGCATTCCACTCTAAACCTGTCGTTGAATCGTGAAACATAGTGTCCAATTACCTTGTTACATTGATACTTTACTTGTCCGAGATCCGATTAATGACATCGCCATGCCATGTTCAATCTCGTTACCGACAAGTATAACTTTACTTGTTCTGAGCTATGCCATCCCCGTGACCTAGTCACGCGCTACAACTTTATGGATGTCATGTCTCCGAGTGGTCCCAAAGTATATTTCCGTCACGCGGATGGACAAATCCTGCTCTTGACACATAATGCATCTACATGCCCCTCCGAATACCTGAACACACCTTTATGATCACCGTGTCACCGTGTGATGTTTTATGCTATCTAAGTACTCTTGGGTGATAGTGCTTGATATGGTCTCATGGTCCAAGGAATTGGTTACTATGTTTCCAGTCATTGTAATGGTGAACTTTGTGACTTGATTATGTTACAATTCCTATGTTTGATATGTCCATCACTTTCATTAAGTCAATGAAATGACCCCATTGTCAATTGACATAAATATCCATGATCAGGAAACCTCGATCATCGATTGACCAATGAACAAGTGACTAGAGGATCACTAGGGACTTTGGTGGTTTACATATCACACGTGTATTGACGTTCCTATCAATACAGTTATAGCATGATATAAAACCTATTATGAACTTTAATGAAATATTATAATAATCTATATTATTATTTGTCTGTAAGTCATATTTCGAACAGTCTCCCACTTGCACTAGAGTACAAGTAAACTAGTTGCATTTGAACGAAGCATTACACCATAACTTTTGGTGTTATGATCATGCTTTCTCATGGAGGAAGTTTTGTCTATGGACTGTACCATACAGATCCTTATGTCTTTGTGAATTGTTAATGTCAGCTAATTTGACAATTTTCTTTTATCATCACATGATAACCTTGCGGTATAAATATTTATGCTTTGGCTTTAGACTATTGTTTTTGTTCCTTCTACCATGACATCCGATTGGTCTATCAAAAGATGATGTTTTCATTGTCATGAGAATTAGGAACACACTATGTGGGAAGATGGACTTCCCCAGCCATAACATTACATATTTTACCTTTGAAGTATCCATATACTTCTTTGTGAATGTAAATCTAATCGATAGTGCACTAAATGCCACTTTGATGTCTAACCACGATTCTCTTATTCTAAGGCACTGAATGTTTTGAGAACTCCAATCATCTAGGTTTGGTGGAACCTCCTAGCGTAACTCTTTTACAATCAAGTTCACTATCCTTTACAGATCAGATGTATACCTTCAGTTCTCTCTAGACACTAAAGACTATACTTAACTCTTTGTTCAATGATTCACTCAGAGATCACTTCGGAACATGTTCTTCAGATTTAAGAACTTGGATCATATTATGTCGAGTATACAACATGGTTTTACAAGATGGAACCTATGACTGAGGCATAGTAGATGTTACACATATTTTCCTTCTTTTAACCATCATCATACCAAGACAATCTCAATGCTTCTCCTAGTTAGACAAGTGAGAACTTCCTTCTTAACTTGTTCTATTCTAAACTTCTTCAGAATCATATCTAGGAAAACATTTCGAATTAATTCTATTAAACATATTAATCTATCTCGATATATTTCAATGTTCAATATTCACTCAACTTCATCTACTTAATATTCTCTAATATCTACTAATACCAACAATACCATTCACCATATGTCAACAATATATATGAATGCTTCGTTAAGCTCCAACTCAAATATGGTAGTTACATATAAGAGTATGGAAATCTCGTAGCTCCCACTCAGTTTATTGTAAATGCATGTCTTCTCAATATTCTGGGCACAATCCCAAAATTCTTTGATCATTCATCAAATTGAGAATTCCAGCTATGAGATTCCATTTGTCCGACTTAAGCATTGCTACACATTATAGTCAACCATTGAATTTGTTCAGGACATTTCTTGACAAAAATCAAGATTTATGTCTTAGTTTAAGTTCCATTTCTTTCTTGTGACTCATATTGAGAGACTATGAACTTGGGTATGGAGGTAAGAACACTTTCATCCTTGCCCCATGATCATTTACTCTAGTAGTCCCTTTGGGAAGATCAAGTAACATCTTTACCTTGATAAGATCAAGTAACATTTTACTTATCATCTTAAATGTAACTTAATGTGTAGGATTTCATGACTCTAAGTCATTTCTTGTATTTTGGGTTTTCCATCACTTCTTTGTAGTTCGTAGGTATGCCATTGTTCCATTAATATGACAAGTAAATCATGCATTCAATTCTGCAATGAGGCAGAACTTATTCATGAATCCTACTTTCTTTTAGTGAAAGCTCCCACTAAAACTTTTGATCATTATCATTAGTTTCTCCTCTATGTGTAGAGTTTTGTTCTGGAATCAATTCCATTGCGCTACTCTAACATTTGGAGGCAAGGTTTTCAACCTTGTTTGAAATTTCACCTTTATTCATCAACTCTTTTATTGAGAAACTCTTCTCGATAGATTACCACCTTGAGCAATACTAATTTTGCCCTTTGTTTCCGTTGTGGAATGCGTATTCTTAGTTTCCAAGGAATACACTACAAAGTTCTATTCATTCTAATTCTGAATTATCACATAACTCTAGAATTTCTAGAAACCGCATTGTGCCATACACTTATGGTGTCGTTTCCACGAATCCTTGATGATTCTTTATACAATAAGTGTTTTCTATTCTAGTTTATCTTCTCTAAATATGCTAATCCTAGGACAATAAGAGATTACTTTAGACCATATAATATCTAATATAGTATGATTACAATTCTTTATACATGTCAACATATTGATGTATTCTTGACATTGTAATTTGTGAAACACTTTTCACATGTCTTGTATGCTTGAATCACAACTTCAATACTTGTCCTTTTCATCAAATCATAAAGACTCGTATTATTGTTAATTCAATATTCTTCTTCATTCTAAAATTCTTTGTTCATAACAAATAGTTTCAGACTTGTGTCTCATTCAGCGAATACATTCATTTGCTTAGATTCACAATGAAGTTTCACGAAATAATGATATCCACAATTCGTTGAACTGTACAACATATTATCATGTATGCTATCTAATTATTTAACACACACTTCGTTTTACTAGAATGTGGAGTTTTAGTCATTTTGCCTAACAGGGGCATGGTTTGTATGTGTTAAAAGATCAAGTATCTTTATGACCTTGGTTTCATCAATATGAATATTTTCATATGTACCATTATGACCAAACACAATAGTGTCATTCAAAATGATGTCATTATTAAGTTTTGAATATCCTTTGGCATTTTCATAATTTATCAACATTTCAATTTCTATCATCAAGATCAAAATATGAATAGCCTATTTATAATCAAAACCACGAACATAAAATATATTACTCATAGGAATAAAACAACTGATTTGTCTCAAATTCATATGAATAAATGCTTTACAAATGCAAGACACACACTAATCTAGTTCACTCTCATCGATTACAAATTTATTCAAAACTTCCAATCCAAATGATAACTTCCAAAGGAGAGTGTCGTTGGCACCTTGCTTGCCATCAACACGTGTTGCCGTGCCCACTCCTTCAATCACTTCTCAAGCAGCGGGTCTTGTTTTCACAAAACAGTACAAGTATCAAATCTTCGTAAACTGCTATAAGTGTTTGAAATTAAACATTTATAACTTTGTATATAAATATATACCTTTCCCATTGATGACAGCTCATGGAGAAGGCACTACATTCTGGGTCCTCATATGAGCCATGAACTCAAGGAAGGTAAACTCTTTCCCTTCCACGAGGTAGTTCAAGACAACATATTTGTAGATGTGGGGTAGCGAGCGCAATACCACATCACAAATTTTTCAGTCACCCAGTAGTCCATGATGTCCACAAGGAGCTCATGAAGTCTTTCCATGATATCCAAGTGGTCTTCTAGGCTGGTGTTTTCCCTCATCTTGCTTGAGAGGAAATCATCCATGTATTCAAACTCCATGATTATGACTTGAGATTGGAAAGAGTATCTTAAGTTTGTCAGCCAAACTGAAGGCCTCAATCTCATGAAAACGTGCTCTTAGAGCAGGCTCCATGACATGAACCATAGTGTATTTGAATGTCATGAAGGCATCACATAGGGCACGGTAATCATGATCATCGGGCAGTCCGGTGAAGCCCACGGGAAAATCTCCTTGCGGTTCTCGCAACACAGATAACAGATCATGGAAGATGAGGAGGTTCCTTAGGCGTTGTTACCAGTATATGAAGTTGGACCCATCTACTTTGAGTTTCTCACTCTCTATGAATCCCTCAAAACTAAATAGAGACTTGGGTTTTGACATGATCTACAAAAGTATTTGCAAAGACATTTAGACTAAGTTCATAATAAGAGTTCAAATTATAATCACATTATATTAGATGATCTCCCACTAAAACAAACATCCATAAAGAAGTTTTAGTGATTACATGATCCCAATTCACTATGTCACCCCCGATCATAATGGCCGGCAACATAGCTACAAAGGTAGACATTCTCTAATGTCAATCACATCAATCATGTGACTCATGCTCAATCTTTCGACCATCCATGTTTCGTGGCCATGTCTACACATGCTAGGCTCGCCAACTCCACCTTAGTGTATTCGCTGTGCAACATGGCTTACACCCACCGTATGCGAACGTAGATATGTCTGACACCCGATCGTCACGACCTGCCTCATAACGGGGAACTTTCTTAGTGGTACACACTAAGGGAAAACACTTTCATTGGTATTTTGTTTAGGTATCATCTTATTAGGCTACCGTCGAGTATCTAATACTAGCACACAACAAGATGCACAAACAATAAACATTGAATGTAAGTGTGATGCGATATGGTCTTCCCGATATGATCTCCATCCTGCGTCTTCGGATCCTGGAACTAGGGTTCTGGTGCCGTAGGCACCAGGGCACCGGAGCCTCCAGCATGGTAGTCCATCATCACCATGACCGTTACTACTACTTAGAAACACGAAGTAAACTACTTTACCTTGACTACTACCATATCACATCACAACGCCCCTGCAAAACAAAATTAGATGCCTCTACTTTATCTTTGCATGTTTTACGTGGCTGCTAGGGCTTTTGCACAAGAACCGATTCTTACCTACGAACTTCCACCACAACGCTGATCAAGTAGTTGTCTATACTACACCCCTTTCGGGGCCCTGCATTGCAAATGGCATACCAACTAATGCGAGAGAGACAGACACACCCCAAAGCCACTTTATACGGTACAAGCCATATGTCAAGCATGGACCAGTCTTGTGAATGAATGTGTAAAGTAGGTTGGGGGCTGCTTCATCAAGCATTACCGCGGTATGCACAAGTACACATGAGAGGGTAATAACTATAAGATCAATGCCCACACGCTACAACTCGTGTGTTCTACCTGTACTAGCAATACTACACATAGATCTAGCTCTGATACCACTCTAGAGGTTTAGCGCCTAAAAACAATAATTTTTCCAACGCAAACAACCCTAATGCATGGATCTATATATTAGTAATGCAGTAACAGGAGGTGCTTTTCGCAAACTTACCCTTGAAGACCGAAAAGCATTATCAACATTCGAGAGAACATGGTTGATGTAGTCGTACAGACGCCGACCTTAAGGTCATAGATGGCTCCACCAGCTCCAGCTCCAATGACTCCGATTGCTCGAACGACTTGAGCACCACTAGTGTAGTGCCTCCTGGGGATTCACACACATACGGTGTTTGACAACGAATCCTGATACTTGATCTAGCAGAGGTTGTGGAAGTAGATCTCCTAGCTCCAGAATCCCCGCAGCACGAGGGTGCTCCGTGGTGAAGAACACTCTCGTTTGCATAGCCCTTACAGCAGGGCCACGCTTACAAAAGAGATATAGAGAGGAGGGGATATTCTAGCAAAAGATAATATCTTATTGGTGTGTCTAAATCCCTCCATATGTCCTCCTTTATATAGGGGAAATGGAGGTCTTCCCTCCCTCAAAGTCCCGGAGTGGGACTAATCAAGGGAGGAGATGGGGAGGCGTTCCGACCAGCCCCCACATGGGCTCCACGTGGGGAGCAGCCCCTATGTGGCCGGTGGCCCCTCCTAGGGCGGCGACCCCCTCTTGGGCCCTTATTTCCTCCGGGAATTGGCCCATTAGGTGGGCTGCCCCATTAAATCATACTTAAATTATTAAATAAATATAAATACATGTATAATTCAATAATTAACATATATTTACATATTATTTAATCCCCGTTGCACCAGAACTCCATCTGGACAACTCCGGACATCTGCCGGACTTTTGCGAAACCCTTCCGGTTTCCCCTTATCTCTTCTTTGATGATTCCTATGATGCCAAAACAATCTCCAAGCATTTTCAAACCCTTAAGTGTGTTACCCTACGGTTCGAGAACACTCCAGACATGGTTGACACCTCTCTCGAACCAATGATCATCAGCGGGATCTGGACGCCCATGATGGCCCATGTGCATTCCATGAGAATCTTCGTTGTTGAATCGTGAAAGATAGTATCCAATTCCCTTGTTACTTCAATACTTTACTTGTCCAAGATCCGATCAACGACATCTCCATGCCGTGTTCAATCTCGTTACCGACAAGTATAACTTTACACATTCCGAGCTATGCCATCCCCGTGACCTAGTCACACACTGCAGCTTTATGGATGTCATATCACCGAGTGGGCCTAGAGTATCTTTCCATCACGCGGATGGACAAATCCCGCTCTTGACACATAATGCCTCTACATGCCACTCGGAATACCTGAACACACCTTTATTATCACTATCATCGTGTGACGTTTGATGCTATCTAGGTATTCTCGGGTGATAGTGCTTGACATGGTCTCATGGTCTATGGATTTGGTTACTGCATTTCTAGTCACTGTAACAGTGAACTTTGTGACTTGATCGTGTTACAATTCCTGTGTTGGGTATGTCCATCACTTTCATTAACTCAATGAAATGACCCCATTGCCAATTGACATAAATGTCCATGATCGGGAAACCTCGATCATCGATTGACCATTGAACCAGTGACTAGAGGATCACTAGGGACTTTGGTGGTTTACATATCACACGTGTATTGATGTTCCTATCAATACAGTTATAGCATGATATAAACCTATTATGAACTTTAATGAAATATGTCAATAATCTATATTATTATTTGTCTCTAGGGCATTCCAATAGTTTTTTAGGGCTCTATTGCAAATCCTAGTATTGTCATCTAATACCAAAAAGGGGGAGATTGAAAGAGCATTTCATGACCCCTAGAGTCTTGTGTGTTAGATAACAATACCAAGAATACTTTAATTGTGTGCTAAGTGTTGGAGATTCTTCTTCCAAAAAGGAAATCCTAGTCAAATGTAGCAAAATAAAGAATCTGAGGGCGGATTATTTGTCCCTGGATAGGGTCGGATTATCTGCCCCTAGCTAAATCGACTAAGGACTAGAGGTGCGTCACTCAGAGAGGGGGTGGAGAATCCCCCGGATTTTCTTGCCAGGCCTAGAGTTTTTGTCCTGGCTAGATAATCCACCCCTCCTGGTGGGCAGGATTATCCACCCCACAGGAATTTCACAAAGGTCGTGAGGCACGAGCTCAGTAAGGGGGCAGAGTTTTGTCCCGGATTATTGCCACCGGGCTAGACTTTTGCCCCCGGATGGATTATCCGCCCCTCACTAGGGATAGATAATCCACCCCCAGTTGATTCCAACGGAAGAATTTCGGTGGGGGGGTACAAATACCCCTCCACATCTTCAACCTGGGGTTGCAAGATGACGAAATTACTCTACATTGCTGAAACTCAAAGTCCAGAAGATCTTGACTTCCAACCATCTGAAGGCCTTGATATTTGGATGATCGAAGGAGGAGGCCTTGATCTTCATCATCACCAAGCGATCTTCACTTCCTCTCATTCATTTGAGGGCCCCTTTGATCTAGTGTTTCTCTTGAATTACTAGATATCCGTTCATTTTTTTGATCACTTGTTTTATTGTGCCAGCTTGTTTTCATCACGGGAGCCTCCAATTAAGTTGTGGATGCATGCCCCGATCTAGTTGTAAAGGCACCAGTTCCTACCTCAAAGGGTACCGTATAGTGGAAAGGTGGATCAGGCCCATTGTGGCAATATCCATGTAAGAAAAGGGTGAGGCCTATTGTGGCATGGTGGTCTTAGTATCGCCCACCCCTCCAACACCAACGTACTTCCGTTTACAAGGAAGGAACATCGATAAACCAAATCCTGTGTCTCCGCATGCTCCACTTCTGGTTACCTCGTTCCTCTCACCGTCTTTACCGTTTAGTAGCTAGGTTGACATCAATTCCACCGTAGTTGCATATCTAGAGAATTTACGTTTGTGTCAAGTCTGAATTTGAAAAGGTATTAAAATTTGGAGTAGCACCTATTCCCCCTCTCTAGGTGCCCATATGATCTATTTCACCATCACCGAAGGACCACCGATGCCTCCAGATGGCATAACATGGAATATCCAGCCGCATTACTGGGCGGTTACCCGGCCTGCGGAGGATATCATTCAGTTGTTCGACGAGCGCACAAACATCATGCTCCAACAATAGTAGTAGTATTTTAGCTTGCGTATGACATGTGGATAATGTAAAATTTGTGTAATTCGAGAGGGATTTTGTGGCTCGTGTAATGTTGTTGTACGTTTGTATGTATTGATGGGAGTGCATTGTTGCCATGCCTTTTCGTTAGCCTGACACTAAAAAATATCAATACCTTGCCATCATGCCAGTTGATTTGCAATTGGTTTGGAGTTTTCAAGGATTCGATTGCGGGTTGGGTCGGCTACTCGGGCCAAGGCAGTAGATGGTTTGTTCGACGGAGTCATCGAGGAGGCGCAGCCCCCGAGTGCATTGTGTATGGAAATAATAAGGGAAAATGAACTCATAGTTGAGGAACTTAGCTTTATTTATTGAAGGGTAGCAGGTACATGTTTCGGCAAAGTAGCCTGGCTGAATAGCCTTGTTGTAATGTAAAAACGTCTAGGGGTAGAAATGTTGCAACTGCGTGAAGTTCCAAGGGTTGGAGTATTCGAATCTAGTTTCTACGTCCTTGAGGCAATAGGCACCACCTGGAATCACCTCGGTGATGATGTAAGGTCCCTCGCAAGGGGACTCGAGTTTCAAGTGACCTTTATGCTTGAGTCGCAGGATGAGGTCACCTTCGATGAAGGATCTTGGGCACAACCTTCAGCTGTGGTAGTTGCGCAGGCTCTACTAGTACACCGTCAATCGTGCATCAACAATGTCACGTTCCTCATCCAGTGATACCTTCGATCCGGATTACGGATGTAGTATAGCTCTTTTTCCCTAGTATACCTAGGTTATCGAATCCTCGGGAAGCAGAAAGCATAGTGAAGTTACCTTAATAGACCTTCGGGAGTTTTAGAATTCTTTTTGTGTTTTACGTTGTCTTTTGTTGTTCTCGATGATGGAGAGAGAGGGCCTAGGGCTTTCGGTTTCACCTGTAGCTATGCAAAACATCTGATGGGAATAAAAGATAATAATAAAGTATGCATGTAATTATTAGAGCAAGATAATTATATGTGGGCAGTGCATCCATCATTGCTATTCCCTCCGCAACGGCTTATAGAAATAACCTACTAGTCTCATCAATAGAAGAAAGAGAACTAATGATATGCATAGTGATGTCACCATTAATCCCAAGTAAACCCCTCACATACAGCCGTACTACCCCTCCTGTCACTAGGGTTCCCAACCTGCAGATTAGTCATTACTCATACTCCCTATACCTGGCTCAATTCTCGGGGTCTTGGGTACCTGACAAGTCCTTGGATTGAGTAAAGAGAGGATACAATAATCATCATGTCATACAAACTAATACATGATCCCATCTATGATAAATAACATGCACAAAATCTTCATGGCTAGGCCGAAGCCCTTAACCCAAAGAGAATTACTCACACATAGAGATGAAATCAACAATCATAAACATTGCAATGGAAACCATGAGATTGATAGCAAATAGTCTTACAATGTAGCCAATCGAAGATGAAATCTACCATTACAAGTGGTGGAATATGGCTATGGTGGTGGAGAAGGGTTTGGAGATTAGATCTAAGTCTATTCCTCTGGCGGTTCTTCGGTGTTGTGGATGTAGGTTTCTTGGATTCTGCGGTAGCTCTCCGAGGCTCTGTTTCTCGTTTCCTGAAGCCTCTTTATATAGGGGTCCATTCATGAAAGTTGTTCGGTTTGACCTAATGGTGTCGATGGCAACTATACGGACGGAACTATACGGCCGAAATTTTATTCCCGCCATATAGTTGGTCGTTAAAGCTTTTGTCTCCACTTCATGACCCTTGGTTTCTTTGGGTTGTTGGAAATCTCGTATCTTTGACTTTAATGTTGTGATTCCCATCATCAAACGTCATTATCTGCGCAGGGAAAAATAGAAAGAAAGGATTGCATACCCCTTTGATCATTAGGAATTAGTGGCAAGGTTTAGAGAGATATGTCATCAAAATATGAATAATATCCAGTTTAAATGTGGATGTAGATGGCTATATTTCACAACCATCAACCTCCCCAAGCTTAAACTTGATCATCCTCGAGAAAGAAAACCAAAATAAAAAAGGAACTCAACATTTAAACTGAAATAACGAGATGATGATCTTACTCATGATTGGTAGCCTCATGTTTCCTCCACTTTATTAATCTAAAAAACTTCAGCTTAGATAGAGTAATGGCAAGCATATCATACGGGTTTTATGCATCCTTATACGTAGCAAAATTATTGTTAACATGGATGACTCAAATGAGTAAACCTTATTCCATGTCATGTAATCAACTCATAGGCTTGCCTTTGAATCAATAAAGTATAATTATGTAAAACTGAGAGTGTGAGAGTTTTTCATGAAAAACATATACACTAGAGTATCTCAATTCTCCCACATCAATAAATCAAGACTTTTCAAGCACTACTTTTATGTTCATTGTCCTTCAAGAATTTCAGTTCTTAAATAACTGAGAGCATGCCAAAGATTTTAATTAGTTTATTAGGCTATGATGGACACTCGTGGCATCATCAAGGTTTTTGTTCCTTTTGCACAATAATTACTTAGAACAGCTATAGGAGTGATTCCATCTTGAACACAGCTACCTGGGAATGCCAAGAATCTTACCCATTATAGCATTGCTGCTACATATGTTTAATCAATTCATAGCCGAAATCTAGGAGTTTCCTCCATGAAGATCGTTCGTAGGCTAGCGGAGTTGCAGGCATCCCATGAAGTTTGACACGCATAAAGATATATCATTCTTATGATTCACAAGTCAAACTTTTGCATGCTAACAAAAATCGCCAAACATTAATTCAATTGAACAAATCCTTTTAAAGAGAGCTATCAAGTCAATCATTATTTTCTGTGGTGTTGAGTGTCTCTAGAAATAAGCCTTCAAGACTAAACACTACAACACCCAAGCCTTCAATTATGAGACTTTTTATTATTACAATTGTTTAGAATTTTTTTAGGCAAGACTTGGTTAACTACAAGAGCTGGAACAAAACGTACCCAACTAAATACCCATGCAAACAAAATTTTACTACAATATAAAGACTCACTCCACCAATATAATATCTTAACATTTACTACTAACTAGCATGGGTTTCTCAAACTTCAAAAGTGGGGAGTCTTAAGGCATACCTCTCATGATTGGTTTCACTTCTCTCTTCCCTTTTGATTTGCTTCTTGGAAACTGGAAGTCGATCACTCTCCTGCAAATATGTTAAAGCCACAAGGAGAATAGAAAGGAAGGAAGAGGGAAAATAAAGATAAATGGAAAAATGTTTTTGTTGTTTTTAAGAGAGGGAATTTAAAGAATAGAAAATTGGCAGCAAAGCTCGGTTAGAAAGTCTCGAAAACAAATAGAAATAACTAAAGATAAAGTGTTGGGGAAACCAACACGAGTTCTTATAAACTCGAATTAAAACATAACCTCGAAATAGATAAAAACAAATGAACGCCAAATAAAAATAATGAGGAAACTTCCCCAAGCTTAGGATTTTGCAAGCCCTTCAAATCATTGTGGTGGTGGGAAAAAGATGTAACTCCAGTTCGCAAATTGGTTGATAAATTATTAGTTGTTTCTTGGAGGTTCAAGGAGAGTTTATGCATCCTCTCCACAGTTCCTCCAAGTTCTTGGAAGTCTTGGTATGTAGCGAACGGGTTGGTGGCTGCTCCTCTTAAGGAACTTCTTGCTCCTCTTATTGGTCCTCATCCTCATCCGAAATCTCCTCCTCGGTTTGGTGCTTCTCAACATGCAAGTCATATATCAAATGTCCTTCCTTGATAGATAAAATACAATTAGGCAAAGGAGCGGGGTAGAGACACCCGGCTCTAGCAATATGCAAGTAATAAACACCACCTCTCCTAGTGAGCATTCCACAAGATTTTAATGTAGATAAACCAACACGTCGCTTACCTAACACTGGTTCCAACTCACCTAGGTCAATGCCTAGGGCAATGGCAAGCACGGTGATGATGCGTCCATCTGTAATTGGTCCTTGTCTTTGGGAGGTTTGGTACTCTAGGTAGCGCACAAGAATTGCGACCAAGTTGAGTGATAAGTCGATGTTGTTGAAAGCAGCTTTTGCAAGGACTAAGATGTCCTCCTCATTGAGTCTCGTGAACTCATTTCATGCCTGCAAAGTGTTAGCAATAACATAGAACAAATAGCGAATTGCAGGATGTTGAATATTCTCCCCCTTGCTTAATCTTGATGTGAAACTCATTCCATTATAATATAGTTCCGGGGAAGGGTCTAAGTCAGTAAAGGATGCACGTAAGTCATTAGCATTATTATTTGGAAAATTAAAACATGCACACCATTCATCTAGTGAAAAAGCATAATTCTTGTTCATAAGTCTAAAAGAAATCATGTCCTCTCCATGCCATGCTTTAACGGTGCTTTGCAAAGAACTTAGAAATTCAAGTGTTAACCAACGATAAATACAAAGTTTTGGAGGCCAATCCTATTACAAAGTAAATTGAAGTCATTAGAAATACTGAGTTGATTCAATATAATGGGGCAAGCCCACTTGGTTGTCTTCACTTCTCGTTTCTTGATCTTGTTGAAGCGATCACGTTGAAGCTCATCCCTGAACCGTATCCCCATGGGTTCTTAAGCGGCAGCCCGAGAAGCACTAGTGGTGGCAAGAGCACGAGTTTGGCTCCTTGTGTTCATCATCTAAAATAATAAGGAAAAACAAAAAACAAAACTTTTTGATCCAACAATAATAAGCATAACATATTCCTCATCTTAGCACACTAAAGAGTCCCCTCAAAATAATAATCTAGGCAAGAGAATCATAGCAATTAGTTCATAGTAGGTCTCATCCTAGATTGATAATAATAACAGATCGGGAATGAATTTGCAAAAAGTAATTGGAGGATTAGAGGAGAAACATACCGTAGATCACTTGTGTGCGAGGAAATCGAACGAAATTAAGTAGAGATGAAGATCTCTTGAGGTTTTGAGAGAGTTTGGAGGTAGAAGAGAGAAAAAGTATTGAAGTTTTGGTGTTGGGGGTACCTTCCCGTGGCTATTTTGTGGTCGGACGTATCTATACGGCCGCACTATACGTCTAGAACAATTTGTTCCGACCGTATAGTTGGTCCGATGTCAAAATTTAGGGTTTTCACCTGGCGGCGCAACTATATAGGCAAAACTATACGGCCAGAATTTTTCATCCCTGCCGTATAGTTGGTTGTCAAACCTTCTGTACCTGGAAAAGAAATTTTACAAAGGCATCGATATCTATACGGCCGGAACTATACGACCGGAATTTTTATTCCTGTTGTATAGTTGGTTGTTAAACCTTCAGTACCTAGAAAGAAATTTTACAAAGGCATCGATATCTATACGGCCGGAGCTATATGGCTGGAATTTTTATTCCCATCGTATAGTTGGTCGTTAAACCTTAAGTACCTAAGAAATAAAATTTGTTGATGGCAAAGATTTCTATACGGCTAAACTATACGGCCGAAATTTTTATTCCCACTGTATAGTTGGTCACCTTCTGTAGTCATCAAAAAAATTCGGTTTCTTCGAGAATTCTTTCTTATTTGAAACTTAGACAAACACCTTGTTTTTAACAGAAAAATGACAGTAAAAATTGTCGACCAACATCAGCATGTATAAAGCAGGATTTTTAGTACTACCGAACTTCTTCTCCTCAACTGGAGCTTTCTAGCACTCTTTATTAAACATAAAACTTAAACTAAAACTTAAAAAACTTTACTCAAACCTTTATTTCACATGGGTTGCCTCCCATGAAGATCTCTTTTATGGTCAATAGCTTGACCTCAATGTTGCTCACTTAGGCCAGATGAGTGGAACACCCACTCCAAAATAGTTAGCCTTCAAAGTGATGGCCTCCTTTTCATCATGCATGGCTTTCTTCTTCCTGGGAAAGTGAATAACAAAAGGATCCCGTGAAGGCAATTGAAGCTTCACGTTCCCTTTATGTAGATTAATCAAAGCCTTAACAGTTCTTAAGAATGGACAGCCTAATATAATAGGAGCAGTAGCATCTTCAGGCATGTCAACAATACCAAAATCAATAAGAGCATGACAGCCTTTAATGTATACTAAAGTATTTTCTTTAATCCCTACAGCTTGTTTGTATGTAGAATCTGTTAGATGTAATTTTAACTCGATGATTTCTAAGGGGCCAAGATTTAACTTATTAAAAAGACTTTTTGGAATTGTTGAAATGCTTGCACCTAGATCACAAAGTGCACCTATCTCATTGGTCCCAATTTTAATCTTAATATTAGGCTCAAATATATCATCAAGCGTCACATGTAATTTTTCAGCAATTTTCTTATATTCTTCCAAGCTCATGTACCTTTATTGCTACCTGATTAACAAAGTGTTGATGCATAGCTTCCTCATTTCCTTCACTTACTGGAATCTTGATATTGATCCTTTTTACAAGATCTTCAACGGTGTAATTTGATAAAGGAGCATTACTATAATCAAGTTTTTCAGGCTCCTCCCTTTGGATTCTTATCATCTTGAGGTCTTCAACAGGATTGGGCTCAGCTTTACCTACAAATTTAGCTAGAATGAGAGTTTGACTCTCGGTTATCTTACCTAGATGTGCCTCAGCAATCCTCGTTCTTTCTTGGAGGGCATGTAAATCATTTCTCAAACTTACAGCTTGGTTAGATAATTTACCAAGCATAGCATAATGGTTCTTCGTTATTTTAACAAGGATATTTTTTTGCTCATTTTGTGAGTGTATAAAGGACTTAAGTGTTTCTTGGAGACTACCATTACTTGTTCCCATATTATTATTAGAGTTACCTGCAGGACTAGAATAATCTTTCTAAAAATTAGGATTACAATTCTTCTTCCAAGCATGGTTATAATCATTACGAGTTATGAAGTCTATTTCTTCAATATTTGATTATGGAATAGCTCGTACCATGTTTTCCTTACCTTTTACGGCTAATATGAGCTCATCCATCTTAGCATCGAGTTCTTCATTTTCTTGTGGTGAGACGCAGTTCACCTTCTTCATGTTTGATCTATCCACATGCCACTGGGCATGGTTGTCTTGCATATTGTCTAGCAGCTACTTTGCTTTGGTAATATGTTTGCCCACAAATGTTCCTCTAGCTGCACTATCAAGCATAGACTTAGACACAAGGTTAAGAGCATTATAAAATAAATGGAGAATTAACCAATCTTCCATCCCATGACTGGGACAGTTTCTCATGCATTCTTTCATCCTCTCCCATGCAAGCGCTAGTGGCTCACGCTCTTCCTATCTAAAACCAGTAATATTAGATCTTAGTTGCATAGTCTCTACAAGTGGGAAAAATTTAGTCATAAATAAAGAAGTACACTCCACCCATGACGCAATAGTATTTCTAGGAAAAGATAGCAACCATTCTTTTGCTCTTCCTCTAAGAGAGAAAGGAAATAAGCGCAATTTGACCGCATCGGGGTCAACATATTTTATGCGCATCATATCACATATTTCAGTGAAAGTGTTCAAGTGCATACCTGCGTCCTCAACAACAGAGCCTCCAAATTGATTCTGTTGAACCAAACATAAATAGTGGGGCTTAATTTCATAATCATTAGTAGTAATTGTTGGCTGAGTAATAGGAGTACGCAAATAATCTTTGTTGGGAGTTGCAACCTCCCCAAGCTTCTTTTCAGCCATATTTCCTATGTTTTTGGGTTTTCTTAAACAAAGACTTATGATAATAAAAACAAGAATTTAAAGACTAACTAATTTTTTGGGTTTTTCAAATAAAGACTGAAAGCAAACTAACAAAATTAAAAACAAGAATTAAACCTAGCAAGGTTCCTACTAACCTCACCAGGGTAGCTATTGCTTCCCCGGCAACGGCGCCAGAAAAAGGGTTGATACCTTCCATCCGGATTACGGATGTAGTATAGCTCCTTTTCCCTAGTAGACCTAGGTTATCGAATCCTCGGGAAGAAGAAAGTGTAGTGAAGTTACCTTAACGGACCTTCGGGAGTTCTAGAGTTCCTTTTGTGTTTTACCTGACCAAGAGTTTGATGTCTTTTGTTGTTGTCGATGATGGAGAGGGAGGGCCTAGGGCTTTCGGTTTCACCTATAGCTGTGCAAAACATCTGATGGGAATAAAAGATAATAATAAAGTATGCATGTAATTGTGAGAGCAAGATAATTATATGTGGGCAGTGCATCCATAATTGGTATTGCCTCCGCAACTTCTTATAGCAATAACTTACTAGTCTCATCCATAGAAGAAAGAGAACTAATGATATGCATAGTGATGTCACCGTTAATCCCAAGTAAATCCCTTAGATACAGCCGTACTACCCCTTCTATCACTAGGGTTCCCAACCTGCAGATTAGTCATTAATCATACTCCCTATACCTGGCTCAATTCTTGGGGTCTTGGGTACCTAACAAGTCCTTGGATTGAGGCAAGAGAGGATACAATAATCATCATGTCATACAAACTAATACATGATCCCATCTATGATAAATAACATGCACAAAATCTACATGGCTAAGCCGAAGCCCTTAGACCAAAGAGAATTACTCACACGTAGAGAGGAAATCAACAATCATAAACATTGTAATGGAAACCATGAGATTGATAGCAAATAGTCTTACAATGTCGCCAATCGAAGATGAGATCTACCATTACAAGTGGTGGAATATGGCTATGGTGGTGGAGAAGGTTTTGGAGATTAGATCTAAGTCTATTCCTCCGGCAGCTCTTCGGTGTTGTGGATGTAGGTTTCTGGGATTCTGTGGCAGCTCTCCGGGGCTCTATTCGTTGCCCGAAGCCTATTTATATAGGGGTCCCTTCACGAAAGTTGTTCTGTTTGACCTAGCGGTGTGGATGGCAACTATACGGCCAGAATTTTATTCCTGCCATATAGTTGATCGTTAAATCTTCTGTCTCCACTTCACGACCCTTGGATTCTTTGGGTTGTTGGAAATCTCGTATCTTTCACTTTAATGTTGTGATTCCCATCATCCAATGTCATTATCTGCGTAGGGAAAAATAGAAAGAAAGGACTGCATACCCCTTTGATCATTAGGCATTAGTGGCAGGGTTTAGAGAGATATTTCATAAAAATATGAATAATATATAGTTTAAATGTGGATGTAGATGGCTATATTTCACATCCATCATCCAGCATGTCAACATCGTCTTCGAGTGTTGCCATGGATTCGGTTTTGCTGTAAGTGACAACCCATGGGGCTTGTAGCGCACTTCGGCGGGTAATATCGCCTCAGCATCATGCACCATTAAGAAAGGTGTGTATCCAGTCATGTGTTTGGAGTTGTGCGCAGGCTCCATAACATCGAGGGGAGCTCCTCAGCCCATGCTCCGATGGCTCGCTCAAGAGGCCGGAGGAGTCGCTTCTGAAGGAAATATGCCCTAATAGGCAATAATAAAGTTGTTATTATGTATTCCTTGTATATAATAGATGTTTATTTTGCATGCTATAATTGAATTGATAGGAAACGTCAATACATGTGTCTTTAATAAACACATAAAAGGTTCCTAGTTATGCCTCTCTTATAGACTATCTTGTTGATTAACAAGATGATCAAAGTTTCCAGATCATGGACATTGGATGTTGTTAATAACGAGGTCACAACATTTGTGAAATGATGTGATGAACATTCATCCGAAGTATAGCATTAAGATCAGAGTCATTATGTTTATATTGCTATAACGTCATACGAAGTAATCTTTATCCTTAGACCATGAGATCATGTTAATTGCTGACATCAGAAGAGTAACTTGATAACATCAAACGTCACACCGTAAAAGGGTGACTATAAAGGTGGGTTCAGATACTCTGAAGATGTCATGTTGAGGCTCATGTATCAAGTGTGGAGTTTGTCAATCCTAATGACGGATAGATATACTCGGGGCCCTCTCGGTGATATCACATTAAGATAGCTTCCAAGCAAGTGATGTGATCACTAGAATGTTATATCACAGGAACGAGAAAAGAGTGCAAGTCAGTAACGAGATCAAACTAGGTATTTGGATACCGATGTTCGAATCTCGGACATGTAATATATCATGAGACAACATGATTAAATTACTAGCATTAAAGGTTCTCACGATCACAGAAGTCATCGTTGAATGTGCAGGAGTCAATATGGATCTCCAGGTCCCGCTTCTGATTATTGATTTGAGAGGAGTCTCAATCATGTCTGCATTATTCGTGAACCATAGGGTGACACACTTAAGGGTTGACAAACACCATTTTGGAGCACATTTGTTTCAGACGAAAGAATTGCAAAGCGCTGGAATTATTTCGATGGAGACCGGAATTGTTTCGGGTGAAATTGCAGAAACTGGTCCTGCATGTGATATTGAAATGTTACAAGGGGTTTTATGTGAATGTTTCTTAATTAAATTAATTAACAAAATTCTGAATAAAATAAATAAAAGAGTTTTAGTAAATGAGAGTTGCATTAAATTTGGTGGAAATTTAATGCATGTGAGTGGAACTTTGGGTGGAGGCTAAAGTGATGTGAGTAGAGCTTCCACCACATGAATGAGGAAGAGGTGGGGGCACCCCCAATGGGCCTCGGCCATGGGAGGGGAGGAGCCCCCCTCTCCTATAAAAGGCCCCCCTCTCCTCCCTCACAAAGCACACCTCCTCATGAAGGATCTCTCTCCCCCTCTAGATATATTCCCCCATGGTCTCGGATTAGCGAGATACATGTTCCCAGTGGCATTGCGTCTAGAAGGAGTTGTTGCTTCCGCTGATTCGCTGGAGCGAGGAGGTGGAGGTTGTTCGGTGGCCTGAACATGTGTGCGAGGACGGATGCGTTGCTGATTTGCGGCGCTAGGACTTCCACACGATCTTGAGATCGGCAAGCGTACGACTACATCATCCACGAGTTCCAAATCATTAACAAAACTCTGTTGTCTTTAGGGGTAAGTTCTCTATGGATGTATATCCACCTGTTGCTTGTATCTAGTAGATAGATCTTGGCATATAGTTCTCATCGTAGGAATTTTTTTGTTTTCTATGTTGTGAACCCAACAGCTTCTTGATGCCATTGCAGATGAGGCCGTTGGCCTTTTCAACTTGACCGTTGGTCTGGGGTGTCCCATGGAGGTGTAGTTGATGTTGATTCCCATCTTCTCGCAGAAGTCCCAGAACTCCTTCAAGGTGAAGTTTGTCTCATTGTCGATGGTGATGTTGTGTGGCACCCCAAACCTATAGACAATGGACTCAAAGAACTTGACAGCAGTGGTGCCAATTTGGTTGGTGACAGGTGTGGCCTAGATCCACTTGGTTAACTTGTCGACAACAACAAGGAAGAAGACGTATCCTCCAGTAGAAGACTTCTGCAGCTTGCCGACCATGTCAAGTACCCACTTCGCGAAAGTCAAGGCCAATGGTATGTGTTGTAGCTCGGAGCCTGGTGAGTTTGGCTTATTCGCGAACCTTTGGCAGGCGTTGCACTTGGTGACGATGTCCTTGGCATCGTGCATTGCAGTTGGCTAGTAGAAACCAGCTCGTAGGGCCTTGGCAACGAGTGCACGACTACCGGCGTGATGCCCGCAGGTGCCTTCGTGGATGTCAAGGAGGATGCTTCTACCGTCACCATTGGAGAACTCCGGTTATGTTGCGCTTGTAAATCTTGCCGTTGATGATGGTGAAGGCCTTTGAGCGGCGGGCGATGTGTCATGCATTAGTCGGGTCGTCCAACAGCTTCTGGCTAAGGAAATATGTGATGTACGATTGAGTCTAGGAGGGCTCTATGAGCATGACCTCCATGGGTCCTTAGGGTGGAATATCTGGCTCTACTCTAGTTGGTGCTTCTGTCTTGTCGGGTGGCGTATCTCCCGAGTGCGTCGCAGGTTCCGGTGTCCTAGTGGATTGCTTAACCTTGATGGAGCGCTCACATATTTGTTCCAAGAATACTCTGGGTGGTACTAGGTGTAAGTGGACCAATGTTGGCCAATTTGTCGGTCTCTTCAGTACTTTCGAGGCCAATGTGCTGGAGCTCGCAGCCGTCAAAGTCTCCTCCTAGTGAGCTGTAGAGGTTGCGGTAAGTGATCATGTTGTCGCTGATGGTGTCACACTTGTTCATTGTTTGTTGTACGACGAGGTAGGAGTCACCAGATATTGTCAGGCGAGTGGCGCCATAGGCCTTTGCCATCTGCATCCCATGGATGAGGGCCTATACTCTGCTTCATTGTTTGATGCCCGAAACTTCATCCGTAGTACATACCACACCTTGTCACCTTAAGGGGACGTCAAGATGACACCAGCACCTGCCCCTACTTGGTGCTTAGATCCATCGAAGTGCATTGTGTAAACACTCGACATGTCTAGGGTGTCCGATATATGGAGCTCCATCCAATGGACAAGTAAATCAAGGAGCACCTGTGACTTTATTGCTATGTGACACTCGTAGCTGATGTCTCGTGGGGACATCCCGATGCCCCAGGGAGCAACTCACCCCATTGCTTCGTGGTTGTTGAGGACGTGAGACAGCGGAGCATCGTTGACCACCACTATTGGGTGCTCCATGAAGTAGTGGCACAGTCAACATTCTGTCATGAACACACCGTACGCCAGCTTCTGATAGTGCGGGTACCGCTGCTTGGTGGGCGTGAGCACCTTTCTAAGGTAATACATAGGCCACTGTATCTTGTGTATCTTTCCTTCATCATCCCTTTCAACGACCGGCGTGGTGCTGACCACTTGGTGTATGGCAGATATGTATAGCAACACGGGTTCCTTCTCCTGGGGAGTGACCAGGACTGACAAGGTTGGTAGCAGGCGCTTGAGGTCATCGAAGGCTTCTTGAGCTTCGTCGGTCCACTCAAACTTGTCTGTCTTGTGGAGGAGTTGGTAGAAAGGGAGGGCTTTTTTGCCCATCTGACTTATGGACCTGCTGAGGGCCACAAATTGCCCATCCAACTGTTGGATGCCTTTGATATTATTTGGCTTCTCCATGGCTAGTATAGCCTTGATTTTCTTTGGGTTCACCGCGATTACCCTTGCAGAGATGAGGTACCTGAGTAGTTGCCTAGATCGGACTCCAAAGGCGCACTTTTTCGGGTTCAACTTGATTCTATAGCGGTCGAGGTTGTCAAAGGTATCATGGAGATCATCGATGAGTGTTGTGCCCTCTTTTTTCTTGACAACTATGTCGTCGATGTAGACTTAGACGTTGCGGTCTATTTGGTTCTTTAGGCAGGCCTACATGCACCTTTGATAGGTGGCCCCTGCATTCTTTAGCCTGAAGGGCATTGTGCTGTAGAAGTAGACGCCAAATGGTATGATGAATGATGTATTTTCCTGGTCCTACACCTTCATCCGGATCTGATTATAGCTTGAGTAGGTGTCGAGGAAGGAGAGGCGTTTGCACCCCGCGGTGGAGTCGATTATTTGATCGATCCGCGACAATGGGAATTGGTCCTTCAGGCAGTGCTTATTGAGGGATGTGAAGTCCACGCACATTCGTAGTAATATCCATGTCCTTCTTTGGTACCAACACGGGGTCTGCTATGCATGTGCTTTCCTTGATCTCGTGGATGAAATCAGCATCGAGGAGTCTATTGACTTCCATGCTTACAACTTTGGCCTTTTCTTCTGACAGCTGACGTAGCGACTGCTTGATTGGTCGTGCATCAAGAAACACATTGAGTGCATGCTCGATGAATTCCCTAGGAACTCCTGGCATGTCTACAGGACACCAGGCGAAGATTTCCCAGCGCTCACAGAGGAATTCAATGAGCACGAGTTCCTATGTGGGACTCGGGTTGTTGGTGATGAGGGCCGTTTTGGTGGGGTCCATCGGGTGGACCTGGACCTCCTTGGTGTTGATTGTGGAGTCGAAGGACTGATCAGGTGTGTTCTGCCTTCTCAAAGGAGGAAGACTGTTGTCCATCGACTCCCTAAGCCTAGCCAACTCTTATTGCATGCCAAAATACTTGAAAATTTTGTTGAAGTCCCAGTCGCAGTTATTGGCTCTGGTAAAGTTTCCTTGGGTGGTGACGATGTTGTTTGGTTCTGGCATTTTTGTCATGAGGTATGTGTAGTGCGGTACTCCCAGGAATCTTGCGAATGCCATGCGGCCAAGTATGATGTGGTATTGGGATGGCCAGTCGATGACCTTGAACTCGAGGCACTCGCATTTGAAGTTATTGGGCATGCCAAAGATAACGTCAAGGTGGATTTTGCCTAGAGGGTAAATTCCCTTGGCTGGTACAATCCCGTGGAAGGTGGTTCAGACAGCTCTAAGCTGGAGAGCAGGGTTTGCATGGCACGCAAGGTGCTGGTGAATATGAGGTTGATGTCGCTTCCTCCATCCATGAAGGCTCTGCTCATGTCGTACCCGCTGATCTGGGCCTTGAGCATCCGGGGCCTAGGCACGGGACTTGATGCGGGTGGTCAGATCTATCAAATGTGATGTAGGATTTTGATATACTGAGGTTCTCAGGGATGGCAGGTGGTGACGATACCACCATGTGGACCTATGGAATGATCGTCTTCTAGGTCCTATTGGAGGGGCACTCTTTCTGGATCATCATGGTCCCACGTGGTGGGGATATGGCTCGCCACCATTGTTGTGCGGCACCGGGGCTACTGGTGGTGCGTGAAGGAGACATGCCATAGAGGCAAATAATAAATAGGCTTTTATTGTCATATCTCAATTAGTTCATAATAGTTTCATATTGTGCTATAATTGTATTAATACGAAACGTTAATACATGTGTGGTATGTAAACAAACCAAGTCTCTACTTGTAACATCCCAAATTTTGTAGATTCAGATGTTACTAGTCAGCATGCATCATATCACTGCATCATAGCACCGCATATCGAAAAATTTGCATTTCTCAAACCCCATAGTCACTTATGGACAAAAGGGGGGTAAAACCTTTTTAACCACCAAAACCTTTGCAAAAGTGTTATTTTATAATCCTATCCTAACCCTCTTCTTTTTACAAAATTTTAGAAACAAGTTTCGTCTAATTCGGAGTCCGTTTGCAAAAGTTATCGAATAAATAGCAATTCAGAAATTATTAAAGGAATAAAAAAAACTAAACTAACCTGGCCGGCGAGCCAGCCCGGGGCTATCTGCCGCCCGCCCGGCCGGGTGGCAACGCGCAGCCGCTAGCGGCCCAGCCCGCCAGCCGTCCGCGCCCGCCAGCCCGCCGGCCGCCCGCGCGCGCCCGCAGCCGCTGACAGGCGGGGCCCGCCTGTCAGCCGCCTCCTCGCCGAATCCGGCTCGGCCCCGTCCACCGCCGCTGCCAGCGCGCAACCACCGCCGCCGATTCCGGCGTGGACTCCGCGACGTCCGCGCCGAGTCTCCGCCTATAAAAGCCGGGCACACCTCCCCAGTCAACCCTAGCCCTTTCTTCCGCCGCCACCGCCGCTGAGCCGGCACCGATTGCTCGCCGGAGCACCGCCGCCTCCGCCGCCTCCGGCCGCCGTCCGCCGCCGCCTCGGAGAAGGGGGACCGCCGCCACCCCCGGGAACGGGACCGCGAGGAGGAGCCGCACGCCGTCCGCCTCTCCGTCTCACCGGAGGAGCTCCGCCGCTGTCGCCGGTCATCGCCGCCGTCCGTCTCTGCCGTCCGCCGCCACCAGCAGCCGCCGCCACCGGTAAGCGCCGCCCCCCCCCCCCTCGCCGACCGTTGGATCTAGATCCAACGGCCCAGATCCACCGACGCCGCCGGCCAACCGCGTCGCGCCGCGTGGCAGCGCCACGTCGACGCCGGGTCGCCCCCGCGTCGCGTCACGCGCGCCCCTCTGGCCCACTCACGTGGCGCCACGTGTCGCCGTGTCGCTGGTCCTTTTTTTTTAAATAGGCAGAAATACCTGAAATCTTGTAAAATTCATAGTAATTAGAATAATAGTCCAAAAATTGCGTATAATATACCGTTGGATTGAATTATCGAGTAGAACACAGATCTACAATAATATTACTGTTTTGCCACAGCAATCTTGCAGTAGAATTAAAAGTTTAGATTGGAGTATTTTAATTCTAGAAAATTATCCGTAGCTCCGTTTTAGTTGATTTTTGTTGCGTTGGCTTGGTTTTGACAATACCTTCTGTAGAAAATTGTCATATCTTGCTTAGGGTGTTTAGATCTGTTTCGAGATAGATTAGAGCTGTAGATCTAGTTTCAAGCCTGATTAATTAGGGTTTAACCCAAAATACTTAAAATCTGTGGGAGATCATTTCTAATGACATCCCCAACTCAACAAAACCCCTGGTTAAAACCCTTGGTCGAAATCAAATCCACTCTTGCATATTACTATGTTGCATGCATGCATAATTGACTTCGTGGTTTGATTTGTGCAAAACCTGATTGAATCCATGTTTGTTTCGTTAGATTGCTCGGAGTGCGCTGAGGAGTTTTGTTGTGTAGATTGCTGCTCGGATCAAGGCAAGTTACACCACTTGTTCATATTAATGTCCCAGTTTTTGACTATGCATGTTTTACTCTTCAAATTCTGTAGTATGCATGTGTAGGATTTTGGTAGATTTTCTTAGTATTATTTTTCAAGTGCGGTTTTGTAGTATGCCATGAGTAGCTTTATACTTAGGAATTTTCCATCCTATTAAGTTCCCCTGTTTTTGCTAAGTATTGCTTGCTATGCTATATATACACTAAGTACCGTTGGGGGGTTCGAAAGACTCAAAATTTTCTAAGTGTGATGGCTCTCTCGAGCGAAGTTTTTTTCTCCAAAACCCCTTCAAAATAAAACTAAGTTTTCTTCTGGGCGGAAAGGTTGTCGGGACAACGAGTGAGATTTTGGTGGAGGATGGCCGCCCAGGAATCAAAGAAGTCTGCCGCGTTTCAGAATTCAGAAGCTTCCCGTGCAACCACAATACATATGGGCTCTGTCTTGGCTTAGTACTTAGTGGGAAACCTCACCGGGGTACCAACATTTGGAGGTTCTTGGCACGGTTGGATCCAGCTGGTAGAGGGGCTACTAAGGGAAGGCTTCGCCATGGTCTTGTCTGTAAAAGGACTTAACCGTGGATTGTGGGGAAAGTGCACAACCTCTCGAGAGTATTGCAATCTGATCGATCAGCCGAGTTCACGGAAAATAACATCTTGAGCATCTGAAGGAATGGAACCTCTGAAAGATCTTCCTCTCTCTCTTTTCCAAACTTAACGTTTTATAAACCCCAGGGCGTGAGTAATATCGCCATTGGGTGGGATTTTGGGAACTTGGTGCGTAATATCCAAGTGCTAGGTTGATTGGGCACTTGGTGAGTAATATCCACGTGTTCCATTCAACCCTATACTATTTATCAAAGTTTACAAAGTAGGGAAAACTTTCCTCTCTTTTCTTATTGCACTGATAAAAATTGGCTTTACGCAAATGAACCCCGGAGCCTACTCTTAGCCTTGCATGTAGAGTTAGTCTTGTTTCCTTCCTTGGTGTAATTTGCCAATACATTCAAAGTATTGACCCAACTTTTTGGCTGCACGTCTTATGTGCAGAATCCGAAGATTGAAAGGTGCGTAGGGATCGCGGGTCTTCACGCAGCTAGCCTGAGGCGTTGATGGACTCAAGTTTTATTTAGTTTCCGCTGTTTTATTTGAGCTAGCTATAAGCTATGCAAGTTGTAATAATTATACTCTGGATTATTCGTGTAATAATGACTTGTGTTTTACATGATATTTCATCGACTGTGAGTGCTAGCTATTGATCCAGGGACTAGCATGTTAATCACAGGGACTTAGGATCTTTAACGATCCGAGGTCGCAACACTACTTACCTCTAGTGAACTAGTTCATTGGCATGAGGATGATCTAGGATTTCGAGATCATGGGAATTTATGCCAATTGACAATGAGGTCACATCATTAGTTGAATGATGTGATAGACAAAAAACCCAACCAGTTGTATCTTAATGAGATCTAGTTACAAAGTTCACCATTAATGATAAAACTAAGGAAACCTCGTAACCTGTCCTTAGACTATGAGATAATGCAAATCACCATTCTGGAGGGAGCTTAGATGGTTATCAAGTATCATTCTGTGACTAGATGATCAAAAAGGTGCCACTCAGGTTTACCAAAGGGGCATGTAGAGGAGTACATATCAAGACCAGGATTCGCCCATCCATGTAACAGACAGATACATTAGTGGCCATCTCGGTGGCGTTGCATTAATGAAGCTTGCAAGTGTGTGACTGGGTCACGGAATGCAATGACACGGAAACGAGAAAACAAGTTCACCGATAATGAGATCGAACGAAGGTATGGAGATATCGTTGATCAAATCTCGGGTGAACTAGGTATCTAGTGGCAAAGGGAATGGGAAACGGCTATTTACGGTTCAAACGACATTATTGTCGTGGAATAAATAGGGGTCATTATGGGCATCCTAGTCCCTCTATTGATCATTGACGGAGATCATGTCTGTACCATTCCCGAGCCATGGGGAAATACACTTAAGGGTATGATGAGCTAGATATCCTCTGTAAGTTGGAATCACCATATGAAAGAGAAAATAAAACCGGAAAAGTTCCGTGAGAGAACCGGAATCATTCCGGGAAAGATCCGAAGTCGTTCGGAGGAAATCGAAAGGGAACCGAAAGGTGTTTCAGGTCAAATCGGATTTTTTCATATGTTAAAATATAATATTAAAATCTAATTTGAAGGGGTATTCCACTAATGGGCCAAACTTCCTAGGGAAAAAGGGCCCATGAGGGAAAACAGAAGGAGGGAAGGGCCAAGGGCCAAAGGGCCAAGGTCTAGGTGCCTCAAGGGGGCCACCCGGCCAGCCTAGGGTTGTGAGCGGGGTGGGGCCCACCTCTGGCCGGCCGGCCCATGGTGCCCTAAGGGCCCATGCGCCTCCCCTCTCTCTCCCTTATTTAGTCCCACATGGGAAACCCAAAGGGGAGGGCACACCCCCTCCCCTATATAAAGGGGTGCCCATGGGTGCGAATAGACACACCAATATTTGGAGAAGCCCTTTGGTTGACTTTCTCCTTCCCTCTCTCTCGTCTCCATGCGTTGGTACGGTCCCAAGTAAGGACAGTCTGAGCAGAGACACCGTACCTGCATCACGCCATTGCGCTATAGGGATTCCAAGCCGGAGATCTACTTCCGCTTTCCCGGCAGGGATCAAGGAGTTAGAGTTCGTCGTCATACACCGTATGTGTACGAAACAACGAGGGATCTCACTTGAGGCACCTTGGATATCATTAGCCGAGCTGCTAAACGATGAAGAAGGAGCAAGGGGTGACATTCGAGGAGCTTCACGACCTTGAGGTCAGCTATGGGTTCGACTACTTTAACCACGTTCCCCTCGGATCGTTAACCGTGTACGGTCTACAAGGGTATGTATTCTATATGCTCCGGCCGTTACCGCATTACTACATAGATCGATCTTGGTGTTATTAGGCGGTTCCAATGTAGGAAATTTTTTCTTTTCTGTTGCGGAACCCTTCAGTGGTATCAGAGCCAATCTATGTGTAGGAGTGATGTATGGCCAGTAAGCACAACTTTTGTGCGGCCATTGATCCCTTAGTTGTTACCCTATAACATGTACTTGTTTATATCGCGGCATTGTTTGATGAAGCGGCCCGGACCGACCTTACACATATTCGTACGCGAGACTGGTTCCACGCTCGACATATGACTTGTTCCGTATAAGTGGCTGATGTCTACGCACTTCTATTCTTGTAGACAGTTGTTGGGCCTCCAAGTGTAGAGGTTTGTAGAACAACAAGTTTTCCCTTAAGTGGATCACCCAAGGTTTATCGAACTTAGGGAGAAAGTGGTAAAAGGTATCCCCTCTCAAGCAACCCTGCAATCAAGATACAAGAAGTCTCTTGTGTCCCCAACACACCCAATACACTTGTCAGGTGTATAGGTGCACTAGTTCGGCGAAGAGATAGTGAAATACAAGTGGTATAGATAATTATAAGTGGTAACAGTGATATAAAATAGCTTGATGGCGTGGAAAAGACTAAAGTAAAACTGAAGTAAAGATAGAAGCAAGAAAACATGTAATAGATCTAATAGCAAACGGTGTTTCTGTGCTTAGAAACAAGGCCTAGGGATCATACTTTCGCTAGTGAACACTCTCATATAAATATATTCTCTTTATGATACTACTCTTTGGTTGGACACTACAATCCATGGTAGGGCTATAACAGCACACCTGAAAGTAAGCCTTTCCCATCTAGAAAACCCCACACTGTCACCTTGAGCACTAGATGGTTCCAACAAACACCACAATTTCATAAAGACATCTAACTCCAAATATAACTCATAACAAGTATTTGTAATCTCTAGCCTAAGTGCCACCATGGTGTGCACGCTGTCACTTTCACACACATGGGGAGAGCAGAGATCTATTAAAGCACTTGAGTAGCAAGGTAGATCTATAGATTACAAGCTCATGATCACAATATGATCATGCATAGAGAGAGAGATGAACACATAGCTACCGGTAGAACCCTTAGACTCGAGAGAGATCTACTCCCTCATCATCATGGGAATCAGCAACGGTGATGGAGATGGTGGTGGAGATCGATGGAGATGGCTCCGGGAGCACTTCCCCGTCCCGGAAGGGTGCCGGAATAGAGACTTTCTGTCCCCCGAATCTCCCCTTCGGTGGTGGCGGCGCCGTGGAACTTTTCGTGGCTGGAGGCTTGATTATTTAGGGTTTATGCATCGGGAGGCTTCTTATAGGCGAAGAGCCAATGTCGGTGGGCGGCCAGGGGGGCCACACCACCTGGTGGCGCGGCCAGGGCTAGCCCGCGCCACCACATGGTGTGGCCACCCTGTGGCCCCTCTCCATCTCGTCTTCTGGTTCCATGAGTCTTCCGGTAAAATATGGACTTTGGCTTTTGTCTGGTGTAATTCCGAGAATATTCATTTTTTGACTTTCCTAGAACCAAAAACAGCAGAAAACAGGCAACTGGCACTGTGGCTCTTGTTAATAGGATAGTCCAAGAAATCATATGAAAAGTACTCCAAAGTGTGGATAAAACATAAGAAAGTATATAAAACCAAGCATGGAACATCAAAAATTATGTATACATTTGCAATGTATCAACATCCCCAAGGTTAACTCCTTCTCGTCCTTGAGTAGGTAAGTGATAAAAAGAAAGAATAATTTTTGACGTGACATGCACCATCATAAACTTGATCAAAGTATTTGTAAAACATTAATAGCTGGGATCATAGTACTTCAATCATAACATGAAAGACAAAGTTCTAAGAATAAGGCAAAGCAACTATGTTGCAAGATGAAAAGACACAAACAAAAGATTCATGAATAATAATGCTTTGCAAGACATTTGTTTGTTTCACATAAAGAAAACATAGCATAATTGTAGCACCCCGGTAAAACCACTACTATAAAATCGCGTGTTATTTTATTTTGTGCATCATCATGACTACATGCTCATGTCATCATGCCACATTGCATTTGAGCATCGTCATATCATCATGCATAAGTCTGCCTAAAACAATTTTCCCAAAAGCCTATCTTGGTTTTCTAAATGTTCTCGTCTTTATTTCAAATCGAAACTCGGTCACTTCCACATCTTTTATTTGTCTAAAACTATTTACCAAAAGAATATTTAAAACAAAATAAATAAACAAAAACATATTTTATAAAATCTCAGGGACGCAGTCCAGCCGATCAGGCTAGAGATCTAACCGGGCTAGACTACCTGCTACCCAGGCCGTCTAAAACCTGACCTAGCTAAACCCTAGTTTGTCCTAACCCTAGACCCACCACACGGCGCACACACCCGGATCCACCACACTGACCTGACCTACACGCACGCTACAGTGCGCAGAGCGCAACACACCCCGCGGTGCACCGCAAGGAGGTCCAGTGACGTAGCACACTCACACGCACGCTACCACCCCGATCCCGTCAGCCGGCCCACCTCCTGGTCCCACATGCACCCCACCACGATCGATCTCGTCCCCACCTATTCTCATCCCTCGCTCCATCTCGTGAGCCCGAGCCACATTCCCTCGGTCGCCGATGCCGCCGCAGGTGCCCTTCGGCCGCATGTGCCCTTCCTCGTGTGGGTCGCCTCTCCCTCGATGCCTCCGGCCGCCGCCAGGGCGACCCACCTCGCGATCCCCGCTGCTAGACATCGTCTAACCTCCGCCCAGCGAGCGCCGCCGCGTGCGCCCCACCGCAACCCTCGCTCGTCAGGACCCAGCTCGCCTGGCGCCTCTCCGCCTCTTCCCTATCATCAAGGATGCTGCGCCTCGCCGCTGCCCTGTGTCTCACCGCCCCGCATCAGCGCCTCCTCGCTCCGCGCTTGCTGGCACCATGCGCTTCGCCCCGCCACGCCGTCCTCTGCGTCGCCTGCCTCGTCGGAGCCCGGCCCGGCATGCGCGCAAGCCTTCAAGCCTGACCCCGACCGAGCTAGTGACGCCCGAGCCACCTGCCTCGACCACCGTTTGCCGTGAGCACTGCTCCTCAAGTCCCTGGCCGACGCGCCCCACGCCAGGAACTCCTTCGTCCTACCTCGTCGCCTCGGTCAACCGCTTCGCCGCAGAAGGCCCGACCTCACTCCTTCTATCGCCCATGATTCGCAGGGGCCAACGCCTTTTCCCACCTCGTCTGTTATGCCGTGTAACAGTCGCCGTCGCCTACCCGAGCATGTCTCGCAAGGTGTTTGGGGAAATGTCTGTTTGGGACCTATCCCTGTAATGTGGTGCTAGCCTGATCGAGTTCGCCTCCGATTGAGACCGTATGATGCTAAAAACCGTGCCATCTAAAGATCTCTGGTGTCGCGTGAGACACCAAGTCCAGCGTCTAGAGCCGGCATGAAGAACTACTCTGAGAGTCGCCCACACCGAACGCCATGAGATGCTACATGTATAAGATGGCTGAGACCTCCTTCACGTACGCCAAGTCCTCCGGCCTCGGACCCGAAGATGCCGAGACCTGAGTGCGCCTACACGGATCCGGTGACGTCGGAAGCCCAAGATCTACCAGACAGAACCGAAGACCCCGATCCCGGAGAACAAAGAACGATCCCGCCAAGACTGAACCCCATCGACCCTCGGTGAACCCAAGATCGCCGATACCCTAATGTGATTCCCTTTCCGAGACCCCTATTTTTATAATGACATATATCTCGTTTCATATTAAATCGTCATGCTCGCATACATGTTTATTTGTTTGGGGGCACTTTCTTGATTCACC
Source organism: Avena eriantha (assembly GCA_910589775.1). Classification (NCBI taxonomy): domain Eukaryota; kingdom Viridiplantae; phylum Streptophyta; class Magnoliopsida; order Poales; family Poaceae; genus Avena; species Avena eriantha. The sequence goes on along the minus strand of OU342744.1, from coordinate 230,328,808 downwards.
TCATAATTAAATATGGAGACCATATGCGGGCTTTTCTAGTCTTATATTGACTCCATTTAAATTTGTCTAGCAAACCGATCCCATGTTTTGCCTTGTTAAGACAACATATAAATTGCGGGGTATCTAAACAACTTGAACCTTCTAATTAATTGTCGGGACCCCGGTTCCGCTTAATATTGCCTAATTGCATCACATCTCCGACTATGTTTCCAGGCAGCAATCTCCCCCTTTCTACCTATTTTGCTTTTATAGTCTTTACTTCCTCCTGTTGCTCTATTGTTATCCGTGTTACGATGCTTTAGTTTCCGTGCACCATTTATATTCCTTGCAGCCTCTATATTGCCTTGGACACATCCTATTGCATGTTGATTGATAGACAGTAGGCCTTCCGAGTAGTAGTTGCTTGCTCAGGTGCTGCTTTGCATCGTTGTCGTTCCACCGTTGATAAAAGGTTGGCACATGCTTAATGATGGAGATGCTTAATGGTGGAGAGGGTCATGGCTTTAATTATAACTTGTCAATTAAAATGTTGGGAATAGATATAACTAATGCAGAGGCATCAGTGGGCAATAGATGTTATTTGGTTTTTCCACGCTCACTTGTGTCCCGTAGGACCTCGAGTACTTGATACCTGTTCCTTGACTATCGCACTATCCGCATGTGGGACCATGAATCCCCTTAGCCAGAGCTTGATTCATTTCTTATTTCTTGGGGCCACAAAGTAGTTTGGGGCTTTATTACTATCCTGTACTTATGCCACGCTTTACTGCGTTATTTACGATTGTGCGTGGAGCACCTGTACTGTTTTGGAACATGGAATGTTTTCGCGGTATCGACAAGCCTAGTCACACTTTCGGGTTCCCAGTCATTTACAGCCATTGACACAAACCCTGGGTCCGTATCGGAGCCGGCCAATGTAAGATCTCACCATAATAAGGTAAGATCCATGTGATTGCAGTGCTAGTCCCTGGATCGAAATGCTAGCACCCACTGTTTAAGATGAAGTACACAGAAACAAAGGTCATTATTACATCGCATATCTAGGAATATAATGGTTCTTACAACTCACTTAGTCCAAGGCTAAGACACAAGTTCACATTACATAGCATAATAATAATAGAGTCCTTAGTCTTCATGTGCCACATGCAAGCATGTCGAGTGTAGACCCGCAACCCTACTCATCATCAGAGTATCCTGCAACATAATAAGTTACAGCCACAAGGGTCAATACATTTGCAATTGTATTGGCAAGTGATACCATAGATACTTAGTATAATCCAACAACTACATGAATATATGGCTAAGTGGGGTTATGGCTGGTTTTGTTAAAAGCTAGTTTAACTTATAGTTTTTGAAGAGTAAGTTTTCTCATTCAACACTAAGGTACCAATGATAGACATCACTAAACCTCTACCCATGTTCACCCACAAGTTTTAACTTAGAGAAATTTGGATGAGGAGATTATTGAACTACTTCACTGTCTTGAGGCTCAGGAATTGTCCATAACCGGGGACACGGCTAAATACTTAGTTTTACCCTCTCGAGAGGTGGTGCACTTTCCCCACAAGACTCGACATGCATCGAGACAAGACCTTTCAGAAGCAATCCCTCAGACCACCACGGACGGGTTCCATCCTATCACATCTACCACCTTCTGTCCGTCTGGCTGAGTTCTTGCAACTTAGTTGGTCAAGGCAGAGCCCATATGCCATGTGGCTGCACTGGAAGCTTCATGACAAGAATGTCTCCAATCTCTTTGTTCCTGGGTGGCCATCCACAAGTGTGATACACCAGCTGACCAAAGACATGGCCCCTGAGTAACCACTCAACATAATCCAAGCAAGTCCCATTCCACCCAGGTGTTTCATTATTAATAGTTGTTTTCTTAGTCAAACAAAATAATATCTTTCCATACTATCTTATGTGTATATTCCACCAGGACATGAGATGAAATATCACTTGCCTTGGTAGCTAGGGGAATAGGTATAATCCTCACAACAACAAACTTCACAATCCACACAATCTACACAAGATCAATACAACAAAAATAATTCAATCAATAAAACATTACAAAAAATATGAATGCATGCAAAATGCAATGATATGATCACAACTCTATAATTTACAGATTCTACAGTACATAGGGTAAAATACCTCATCTAAATGCATAAGAAATACCCCAAAACAATTTATAGAACAATTTTTATGAGCAAAATACTCCTAAAAAGGTTCTGCCTATAATTCCAATTTTTCAGAGGCAAAAGTGTGAAACAAGGCCTCCATAATAAAGGTCTTATTTTTCTGAATCCATAGACACCAAATTTGCATTTTTCTGAATTGTGGAACAAAAGTTATGGATTTTCTAAGTTTAATACAAAATCTGTCTAAATTTTATTTAAACAGATAATCCTGGGCGACGTGGCGCAATCTAATTGGCCCGTACCGGTTCGTCCATGATCTAATCCTAGCCGCAGACACAAGATCTAACGGTCCCTAGCGACCTTGCCGGAGATGGGCGACGCTGACCGGCTGCGCGCGGCGGCGAAGCGTCGGCCGATGAGGTTCCGGCGATTCTACGAGGGCTGGGAGACCATGGACACGTACCGGAGGTCGAGGAGGTCGTTGCGGTCTCGACGGAGGTTACTGCAGTGCGGGGGGTGCTCTGGCTTGGCTTGGATCCCTCGCCGGAGTTGCGCAGGCGGCGGAGTTCGCGGCTCGGTGTCGGAGACGGCGACCTGGGGCTCGGACCAACCAGCAAAGGGGTCAGCGAGATGCGCAAGAATCTGCACGACCTAGCAAAGACCAAAAGGGGGCGGCGGAAACACTACCTTCACCAGAAAAGACGATTGACGGCGGCGGCAGAGGGGTTCGCCGGAGTTGGACCGTGTCGTCGACCTGGTGCAAAAGAAAGCACGCGACCGGGGTTAAAACACGCGCTAGGTCACGGGAAGTAATACTGAGCAGAGAGGAGGGCACGGCGTGGCCTGGGCTCACCGGAATTCTCGCTGGAGTTGCTTCGGACGGCGGCGATTTGAGGTGGCAATTGTGGAGCCTGGGGGCTCTCTAGGGGCTATGTCTGGGGGAATCAGTCGGGGAGAAGGAGAGGGTTAAGAAGGGGCCAAAGCGGTGGCGATTTACTCACAGAAACGCCCGTAATCAAACGGACATGGAAACGGCAGAGGAGGTGGAGGGGGCGCCGGCCGTTCGTGTGGGAGACGATGAGGTGGCGTTGACGTGGCACGGGGCCTAGTGGTAAGTGAGTGGGGGTTAGCTGAGGGAGGGGTGCGAAAAGGCAGAGAAGGGAGAGGGAGTCCGGGTGGGCTGCTGGGCCAGATTGGGCCAAAGGCCAAAAGCTGGTGCTGCTATTTAAAATCTTTTCCCTCCTTTTCTTTTTCTTTTTGAATTCTTTTCTAGGTTTTGTTTGAATTTAGCAAAAGTGCTCCAAAAAGTCTCAAAATTTCACCAAATTTTTGGTGGATAAAAACTAATGCAATGTAGTACATGCCATGATGATATAAATGCAATGATGATGATTTTCAGATGAAAAATTTGGGATGTTACAGCCAACTTCGTTGCGGGTAGCTTAGTGGGGTGGCCCCCTGAAATATTTTATGAATCCTGTGATTGCTTTGTCCTGAACGCCTCGTTGGGTTTTTATTTGGTTTTTCCGAGGTTGATCATGCGTGTGTTGCTATTTGTGCACCCATGCAGGGTAAATCTTTCTGAAAGCCGTGTCCGTGGTTATGCACGACTTGGAGCACAATATCTCGATCATAGACAAGCATAACTAAAGTAGTGCTATAAATTTGACTTAATATGTGACTAGTAATCAGCTTCACTACAATGGAATGGATAATAAAAGTGCCAACAACTGGTGGAACTGGTGTGTATCGTATCATGTTATACCTGCCTAGTAAGTATCGCAACTCCAATGGAATGAAATAAAAGTGCCAACAACTGCTGGGTTTGGGATGTCACATGCTAAATATATCTGACTAGTAAGTACTGCAACTACAACTGAATGGTTAACTAAAACTGCCCACTACTTATGCTATCAGGATGACTTATGATATCTGTATGTGACTAGTAAGTGCTGCAACTATAATGGAATGAATAAAACTGCCAACTGTGTGAGTTCCTCGGTTTGACTTCCTCGTGTGGTATCGAGGGGGAAATACCAGGATGGGTATGATTGGTGTTAGTATCAGGTTGGTCCCAAATAGGTCTCTCTTATCCATCTCTAATAGCCGACAGTTGTGTCGAGTCTCTATAGGTTTCTTAGTGCATGCTTCGCTGCCGCTTCACTCCACCATACCTATGTAGGCGAGAGCCACCGAATTCTAGCCTCGGCGTGTACTGGCCTCAGTACTGATGCTCCTCTTTTTCCTTCGCCCTTTGTCGGCACCCCCTTTTGTTTTAGCAGGTTTGTGATCGACGTCGTCAGCAGGGTTACCTTCCAGCTTGGCCTGGGCAGGGTTGTGGACACCATTGGTTATTCTTCAGGGCTCTTAGCCCAATTTTCTTCTTATCCGTACTCGGATGTTGTATCGTTTTCAAGGTGAATTGGATCTTTGTACTGTATATCTGTATTCTTGACTCCTGGAGTCATTGTTGTATATATATGTTCTGTGGGTTCCATCATGGACTAATGTGTAATGGTATTACTTCGTTTTCCACCCGCACGCAAGTGCCTGGTGGGCGTCCTTGAATTGTTTCTATGCGGGTTTGGCGTTAATCACTAAAACTTACATAGGGCCGATCCGAGGGTGTTACAGAGTGGTATCAGAGCCCAGCAGTTACGCTACCCCACTGGTTCAGCCTGTAGGATAACCTAGCTAACAGACGTTGTAGAGTGTCAACACTATTTTTGCAAAATCGGTTGGATAGATCTGATTAGGTGTGCTTTTACTCCTTACCTCTATGCTATTCTCCTCTTACCTTCGCGTGTTTTGAATCTACTCTTATCTTTTCTTCAAGTCTAGGATTTCCCGTGGTTGGGTTTCTGTCGTACCTTCAGGATTTCGCTTCCTCCCTTTGATAACGGTGGAGCTACAGTCATCAATCTGCATCTCGTTTGTTGTACCTTTCATCTAATCTTTTTGGTCCTTGTACTCTTTATCTGTATCTGCACCTTGACGGATATCCGTATCGTTGAAAAACGTATGAGAAGGATGAGCATTGGTGAAGTTGGAGTATACCTTGAGCATGTGTTGTTCATGCCAATCGAACCATCGCGAAACCTAATCATTGTGTCTTTTCATACGATTTCCTTTGTATCTTCTGACGTTTTTCAACACAACGACGTCATCTATGAAGATCCTGTATCACTCCTTTGTTTCTAAACCTCGCTTGTCGAGATCTTCAGTCTGAACTCCGAGAATGGGTTGCACGATTTCTATTACATGTGTGGAGTAATAGTTTGGGTGCGTGATGGATTGGCCCCCATGCCGACTACTCAATCTATTCGCTCTTGTATATTGAAGTGGATTAGGTTGCACCTTTTCTCTCCTCATATCGAAATTAGAGGTGGCCTTATCTTTTGATACCCCTACCTCCATCATTTATTTATCCAGAGTGTTCCCTCGACGAACGTGAGCAACGACCCCTTGTTGGTGGTGTCACCGAATTCAATATGGAGCAGGATCATTGTTAGTGGTGTTGCGAGGATCTACACGAAGCAAGCATATTCAGGCCGTCGGTCTTCTTCCCCGTACCATGGGGTGGATCTCGAGGGCGAGATCCATTGTTAGTGGTGTCGAATTGTAGCACCTCGGTAAAACCACTACTAGAAAATCGCGTGTTATTTTTATTTTGTGCATCATCATGACTACATGATTATGTCATCATGCCACATTGCATTTGAGCATCGTCATATCATCATGCATAAGTCTGCCTAAAACAATTTTCCCAAAAGCCTATCTTGGTTTTCTAAATATTCTCGTCTTTATTTCAATCGAAACCCAGTCACTTCCGAATCTTTTATTTGTCTAAAACTATTTACCAAAAGAATACTTAAAATAAAATAAATAAACAAAAACATATTTTATAAAATCCCGGGAAGGCAGTCCAGCCGATCAGGCTAGAGATCTAACCGGGCTAGACTACCTGCTACCCGGGCCGTCTAAAACCTGACCTAGCTAAACCCTAGTCTGTCCTAACCCTAGACCCACCACACGGCGCACACACCCGGATCCACCACACTGACCCGACCTACACGCACGCTACAGTGCGCAGTGCGCAACACACCCCGTGGTGCACCGCAAGGAGGTCTAGTGACGTAGCACGCTCACACGCATGCTACCACCCCGATCCCGTCAGCCGGCCCACCTCCTGGTCCCACACGCACCCCCACCACGATCGATCTCGTCCCCACCTATTATCATCCCTCGCTCCATCTCATGAGCCCGAGCCGCATTCCCCCGCTCGCCGCCACCGCCGCAGGTGCCCTTCGACCGCACGCGCCCTTCCTCTTGTGCGACGCCTCTCCCTCGATGCCTCCGGCCGCCGCCAGGGCGACCCACCTCGTGATCCCCGTCGCCAGACATCACCTAACCTCCGCCCAGCGAGCACCGCCGCGTGCGCCCCACCGCCGTCCCTCGCTCGTCAGGACCCAGCTCGCCTGGCGCCTCTCTGCCTCTTCCCTGTCGTCAAGGACGCGGCGCCTCGCCGCTGCCCTGCATCTCCCTGCCCCGCATCGGCGCCTCCTCACTCCGCGCTTGCCGGCCCCGTACGCTTCGCCCCGCCGCGCCGTCCTCTGCGTCGCCCACCTCGTCGGAGCCCGGCCCGGCCCGCGCGCAAGCCTTCAAGCCCGACCCCGACCGAGCTAGCGACGCCTGAGCCGCCTGCCTCGACCACCGTCTGCCGTGAGCACTACTCCTCAAGTCCCTGGCCGGCGCGCCCCACGCCAGGAACTCCTTCGTCCTACCTCGTCGCCTCGGTCAACCGCTTCGCCGCGGAAGGCCCGGCCTTGCGCCTTCTATCGCCCTTGATTCGCAGAGGCCAACGCATTTTCCCACCTCGTCTATTGTGCCATGTAACAGTCGCCGCCGCCTACCCAAGCATGTCTCGCAAGGTGTTTGGGGAAATGTCTGTTTGGGACCTATCCCTGTAATGTGGTGCTAGCCTGATCGAGTTCGCCTCCGATTGAGACCGTATGATGCTAAAAACCGTGCCATCTAAAGATCTCTGGTGTCGCGTGAGACACCAAGTCCAGCGTCTAGAGCCGGCATGAAGAACTACTCTGAGAGTCGCCCACACCGAACGCCATGAGATGCTACACGTATAAGATGGCTGAGACCTCCTTTACGTACGCCAAGTCCTCCGGCCTCGGACCCGAAGATGCCGAGACCTGAGTGCGCCTACACGGATCCGGTGACGTCGGAAGCACAAGATCTACCAGACAGAACCGAAGACCCCGATCCCGGAGAACAAAGAACGATCCCACCAAGACTGAACCCCATCGACCCTCGGTGAACCCAAGGTCGTCGATACCCTAATGTGATTCCCTTTCCCAGACCCCTATTTTTATAATGACATATATCTCATTTCATATTAAATCGTCAGGCTCGCATACATGTTTATTTGTTTGGGGGCACTTTCTCGATTCACCTCATAATTAAATATAGAGACCATATGCGGGCTTTTCTAGTCTTATATTGACTCCATTTAAATTTGTGTAGCAAACTGATCCCATGTTTTGCCTTGTCAAGACAACCTATAAATTGTGGGGTATCTAAACAACTTGAACCTTCTAATTAATTGTCGGGACCCCGGTTCCGCTTAATATTGCCTAATTGCATCGCATCTTTGTCATGTCATGCATCATACATGCATCATGCCCGATCTTCTGCCGTAGTATTAAATAGTGTATCCGATGTTTCTTATAGTGCTTTGCTTCTTCATGGATTAGGCCGTTGAGTTGATGCGAGTATCGGCAAGTTCTTTGGATAATGTATCTCCGGCTATGTTTCCAAGCGAGCAATCTCCCCCTTTCTACCTATTTTGCGTTTATAGTCTTTACTTCCTCCTGTTGCTCTATTGTTATCCGTGTTACGATGCTTTAGTTTCCGTGCACTATTTATATTCCTTGCAGCCTCTATATTGCCTTGGACACATCCTATTGCATGTTGATTGATAGATAGTTGGCCTTGCGAGTCGTAGTTGCTTGCTCAGGTGCTGCTTTGCGTCGTTGTTGTTCCACCGTTGATAAAAGGTTGGCACATGCTTAATGATGGAGATGCTTAATGGTGGAGAGGGTCATGGCTTTAATTATAACTTGTCAATTAAAATGCTGGGAATAGATATAACTAATACAGAGGCATCGGTGGGCAATAGATGTTATTTGGTTTTTCCACGCTCACTTGTGTCCCGTAGGACCCCGAGTACTTGATACTTGTTCCTTGACTATCGCACTATCCGCGTGTGGGACCATGAATCCCCTTAGCCAGAGTGTGATTCATTTCTTATTTCTTAGGGCCACAAAGTAGTTTGGGGCTTTATTACTATCATGTACTTCTGCCATGCTTTACTGCTTTATTTACGATTGTGCATGGAGCACCTGTACTGTTTTGGAATATGGAATGTTTTCGCGGTATCGACAAGCCCAGTCACACTTTCAGGTTCCCAGTCGTTTACAGCGATTGACACAAACCATGGGTCCGTCTCAGAGCCGGCCAACTTCGTTGCGGGTAGCTTAGTGGGGTGGCCCCTTGAAATATTTTATGAATCCTGTGATTTCTTTGTCGTGAAAGTCTCGTTGGGTTTTTATTTGGTTTTTCCGAGGTTGATCGTGCGTGTGTTGCTATTTGTGCACCCCTGCAGGGTAAATCTTTCTGAAAGCCGTGTCCGCGGTTATGGACGACTTGGAGCACAGTATCTCGATCATAGACAAGCATAACTAAAGTTGTGCTATAAATTTGACTTAATATGTGACTAGTAATCAGCTTCACTACAATGGAATGGATAATAAAAGTGCCAACTACTGGTGGAACTGGTGTGTATCGTGTCATGTTATACCTGCCTAGTAAGTATCGCAACTCCAATGGAATGAAATAAAAGTGCCAACAACTGCTGGGTTTGGGATGTCACATGCTAAATGTACCTGACTAGTAAGTACTGCAACTACAACTGAATGATTAACTAAAACTGCCCACTACTTATGCTATCAGGATGACTTATGATATCTATATGTGACTAGTAAGTGCTGCAACTATAATGGAATGAATAAAACAGCCAACTATGTGAGTTCCTTGGTTTGACTTCCTCGTGTGGTCTCGAGGGGGAAATACCAGGATGGGTATGACTGTTGTTAGTATCAGGTTGGTCCCGAATAGGTCTCTCTTATCCCTCTCTAATAGCCGACAATTGTGTCGAGTCTCTATAGGTTGCTTAGTGCATGCTTCGCTGCCGCTTCAGTCCAGCATACCTATGTAGGCGAGAGCCGCCGAATTCTAGCCTCACCGTGTACTGGCCTCAGTACTGACGCTCCTCTTTTTTCTTCGCCCTTTGTCGGCACCCCCTTTTGTTTTAGCAGGTTTGCGATCGACGTCGTTAGCAGGGTAAACAAAAACAAGTTTAATTTGGAAGGTAAACAAAAACATGTATATACTTGGAATAGCATATGATAATAGGTAGGTATGCTGGACTCTTTGGAATAACTTGGTTTAGGGAGTTGTATGCATGAGTGGAACTCATACTTGGTTGTGGAGGCTAGCAAAAGACTGGGAGCGACAAACTAAGAGAGCGATAATGGCCATAATCATGCAGAGCAACAAAACATCATTGATCAAAGCATAAAGTGATACTACAAGTTGAAAACTAATGGATCATAAAGGCTTATGGTGACTTTGGATAGTCATAACATGATGTGAGCATGTGCCAAGTCAACCCAAATAAAGCATCAAAGGAGAATACCACTATACTATGCTTTAATATGCTAAAACAACGCATGATTCATCCAAGGCACATTAAGAAATATCAGTTGTTTATAACAAGTCATGCTACATCAAATAATACTAAGCATAAAGCCAAAACAATATCGAGCATGGCATGACAAAGCATACGCCACAGTCAAAAACAAGCTCTCTTTACCACTTAAGCATGAACTTTCCTACTCTTCTCCAATCCAAACCAAAGTATTTGAAAACTAATGCATGAAAGAGGGGGTCCAACCAATTTATTCAAAAAACTAAGCAAACCAAGCAAACGAAAAACCAAAACAAAAATGAAAAAGAAGACGCTCCAAGAACAACACAACTATGCATGAAACAATAAAAATGAAGCGTTTGGAAGAAACCTGGGATTTTTATTGATGAAGAGGGGATGCCTTGGGCATCCCCAAGCTTTGACGCTTGTAATTCTTGGATATTTCTTGGGGTGACACGCGTGGCATCCCCAAGCTTGAGCTTTAGTCCATCCTTCATCTCATTACTCATTCCTTCCATACACCTGAAATTTTCCTTGATACAAAACTTCACACAATCTTTATTAGCAACATTAGTGCACTCAAGATAATAAGTCTTTATGTTCAGTTCTAACACCAATAAAACTTCCATTAAAACACAAGCTACTGTAGCACTTCCCTCAAAAATCTCAATTCCCCAAAAGAACTCAAAAAGGAACAAACAAAAGGCAAAAGCAAATAATGGCAGAAATCTGTCAAAACAGACCAGCAGGTAAAGACGAATTTTTTCGAAGATCTTCTGTTCCTCAAATCGAAAAGTGTTGAACTAACGAAAGTTAGATAACAACCTGGGGCAGAAGCACAAAAATGCACGTTTCAAAAGGACGTACAGAGATTTTACACAAATTTTTACGGTGAAGCACAGAAATCTGTTTCGGTACAGCAACTTTCTCAATCATTACTTCTCTCTCATTAGAGGTTACTCTTGGCACAAAAAGCAAATAAAAAGGATAAGGATCAGTTATTACAGAAATAATAACTTCCAAGACTCATCTAAAACTTTTGGGTTATCTCCCAATAAGTACTTTTCTTTAACGCCTTTAAGTTAGACATGATAGTTTGAGAAGATGCTCACATAAGAAATATGAATTGAAGTAAAAGAGAGCATCAAAAGCAAATTCAAAACACATTTAAGTCTAATCCACTTCCTATGCATAGGAATATTTTAAAGAAACAAGTCATGAAAGCACAAAGCAACAAGCATAGGAAAACAAAACAAGTGCAACTTCAAAAAATTTAACATAAAAAGGGGAAACTAAATATTGTTGAGATGCATAAAACCATGTTTTTCTCTCTCATAATAAATTTCAGTAGCATCATGAATAAAATTAACAATATAACTATCACATAAAACATTCTTATCATGAGTCACATGCATAAAAGAATTAATACTCCCCACATAAACATAGTCATTCTTATTAATTGTAGTGGGAGCAAATTCAACAAAATAGCTATCATTATTATTCTCATCACCTAATCATAAAATATAGGAGGCATATTGTAATCATAATTACTTTCCTCCTCAATAGTAGGTGGACTGAAAATATCATATTCATCATTGCAATCATCATATCTTGGAGGTGTAGTATTATCATAAGCAATAGAATAGCTATCTTCCAAAGCTGGGGAACTAAAAAGATCATTTTCGTAAAAACTAGCTTCCCCAAGCTTAGACTTTTCCATAGAATTAGCAATAATCGTGTCCAAAGAATTCATACTAACAACATTGCTATTACCATGCAAATAAAGTTCCATAGGTTTTTAAATTTTCTCTTCAAACACTTCATGTCCTAACTCAAGATAGATACTATAAAGCTCTCTAATTTTGTTGTTGTTTTCCATTAAGCCTAACTAGTAAAAACAAGAAAAAAAAGACAAAATTGCAGAATCTAAAGGAAATAACTTCAATCACTCACAACGGAGGATGTGAGTACCTTTTACCTTAACTCCCCGGCAATAGAGCCAGAAAATAGGCGTTTGCCGTGGGAGGTTCTTCTTCTTTAATCCTCCAGTGTGAATACCTTTTACCTTACCTCCCCGGCAACGGCGCCAAAAAATAGCTTGATGTCTCTGCACTTCTATTCTTGTAGACAGTTATTGGGCCTCCAAGTGTAGAGGTTTGTAGAACAGCAGCAAGTTTTCCCTTAAGTGGATCACCCAAGGTTTATCGAACTCAGGGAGGAAGTGGTCAATGGTATACCCTCTCAACCAACCCTGCAATCAAGATACAAGAAGTCTCTTGTGTCCCCAACACACCCAATACACTTGTCAGGTGTATAGGTGCACTAGTTCGGCGACGAGATAGTGAAATACAAGTGGTATAGATAATTATAAGTGGTAACGGTGATAGAAAATAGCTTGATGGCGTGGAAAAGACTAAAGTAAAACTGAAGTAAAGATCGAAGCAAGCAAACATGTAAGAGATCTAATAGCAAACTGTGTTTCAGTGCTTAGAAACAAGGCCTAGGGATCATACTTTCGCTAGTGAACACTCTCATATAAATATATTCTCTTTATGATACTACTCTTAACTACTCTCCGGTTGGACACTCTAATCCATGGTAGGGCTATAACAGCACACCTCAAAGTAAGCCTTTCCCATCTAGAAAACCCCACACTATCACCTTGAGCACTAGATGGTTCCAACAAACACCACAATTTCATAAAGACATCTAACTCCAAATATAACTCATAACAAGTATTTGTAATCTCTAGCCTAAGTGCCACCATGGTGTGCACGCTGTCACTTTCACACACATGGGGAGAGTAGAGGTCTATTAAAGCACTTGAGTAGCAAGGTAGATCTATAGATTACAAGCTCATGATCACAATATGATCATGCATAGAGAGAGAGATGAACACATAGCTACCGGTAGAACCCTTAGCCTCTAGAGAGATCTACTCCCTCATCATCATGGGAATCAACAACGGTTATGGAGATGGTGGTGGAGATCGATGGAGATGGCTCCGGGGGCACTTCCCCGTCCCGGCAGGGTGCCGAAATAGAGACTTTCTGTCCCCCGAATCTCCCCTTTGGTGGTGGCGGCATTGTGGAACTTTTCGTGGCTGGAGGCTTGATTATTTAGGGTTTATGCATCGGGAGGCTTCTTATAGGCGAAGAGCCAAGGTCGGTGGGTGGCCAGGGGCCCACACCACCTGGTGGCGCGGCCAGGGCTAGCCCGCGCCACCACATGGTGTGGTCGCCCTGTGGCCCCTCTCCGTCTCGTCGTCTAGCTCCGTGAGTCTTCCGGTAAAATATCGACTTTGGCTTTTGTCCGGTTCAATTCCGAGAATATTCATTTTCTGACTTTCCTAGAACCAAAAACAGCAGAAAACAGGCAACTGGCACTGTGGCTCTTGTTAATAGGTTAGTCCAAGAAATCATATGAAAAGTACTCTGAAGTGTGGACAAAACATAAGAAAGTAGATAAAACCAAGCATGGAACATCAAAAATTATGGATACATTTGCAATGTATCAGTGACTAGCGGGTCTTTTTCTCTCATTCAATAGTTGATATAGCATTTACAACGGAGGTCCCCGAAAGGGGTGTAGTAGAGACAGCTATTGGATCCATGTTGTGGTTGGAAAGTTTGTAGATTAGAAACGGTTCTATTGCGAAAGCCTTAACAACCACGCAAAACTTGCAAAAGATAAAGTAGAGGCGTCTAACTTTATTTTGCAGGAGGGCTTGTGTTATGATATGGTATTGGTCGTTACGAAGGTAAAAGTGCTTTACTTTTATGTTACTAATTTAAGTAGTAATGGCCATCATTCCTATGGACGACCGTGTGGTGGCGTCGTGGACTTAGCGTCAAACCAAGGGCAAGATAGAGATCATGCTGAAGTGCTCGATGGAGATCAAGGCGCAAGAAGGACCATATCATATCACAATACACATGTGATGTTGATACCTGCTTTATGTCTTATTATATGCTAGTATTAGATACTCAACGGTAGCAAATAAGATAATCCCTAAATAATTCCAATGATAGTGTTCCCCTTGTGTGTGCACTACCAAGAAAGTTTGCCGTTATGAAGCCTACCGTGACGATCGGGGGCTAGACATATCTACATTCGCATATAGTGGGTGTAAGCCATGTTGCACAGCAAATACACACAAGTTAGATTTGGCGAGCCTAGCATGTGTAGACATGGCCTCGAAACACAAGAGACCGAAAGGTCGAGCATGAGTCACATGGTTGATGTGATTGACATTAGGGAATGTCTACCTTTGATGCTGCACTGATGGCCGTGACGACCAGGGGAGGTGCAGAGGATTGGGATCATGTGATCACTAAAATCGTCTAGGGGATGACAATTTTAGTGGAGATCAATTTTAGTTGAACTCATATTATGAACTTAGCCTAGGTGTCTATTTGCAAATATCTTAATAGATCATGGCCTATCCCATTGAGGTCCTTTGCGACCATGGGAAATATATTGCTTGATATGGAACTTAGCAAAAGGGTCCAACTTCATAGATTAATACCCACACCTAAGGGATATCCTCGTAAAAGGGGATATTCTCTTCTTGATACAATGACCATTAGGAGATAATCCGATGATTCCGCAATGTTTGTGTGTTCTCCGTAATCATCCAATAAACCATTCTCCATTCGATGGAGAGTTGGATTACAATCTTGTATTCTGCAAGACCAGGCACATAAAGTATGAGCTGTTGGATGAGTCTTCTTCCATGATGGATGAAAAAGGAAATATTTGGAGAAACACTTAGCAATCTTGCATTAGAGTTATGAAATCTCAGAAGGGCTTGATTGCATAGAGGTCATGAATGAAAACGGGTATATGTTAGATATACAAAGTTATAAATGTAATTCTTGCAAAACTCGTTGCAGTTTATATAAGTATTGGATACTTGTCACGTTTTGTGAAAATAGGATAGTCGGCTTGAGAATTGCTGGAATTGAGGCAATGTGGCAAGATGACAGCAAGCAAAATAGTTTATGTCTGACATCACCCCTTTCCTCAAAGATTATCATTTGAATTAGTGGACTTGAATATAATTTTGTAATCCTTGTTTGTGTGTCTTGCTTTTAGCAAGACGATTATTCATATGAATAAGTTACAAGCCAGTTGTACTGTTCTTATGAATAATACCTTTATGGTCACATTACGATTATAAATGAGTTATTCTCATCACTATGTTAATGGTAATAGTTTAAGCATTTATAAAGATTAGAATCCTAAAAGATATCCAGAGTTTAATTATGATTTGGCACTATAGTTTAAGTCATTTTGGTTATTGCATGTTCTTCATTATAAATGAAGATCAGGGCCTTAGATGCTTAATCTAGAGACTTTGCAAAACCATGCCTCGTTGGGCAGAATGACTAAAACTTCGCATTCTGGTAAAACAGTGATATGCGAAGAAATGTTGAACTTTATACATAACGAGTATCATATTTTCAACAAGATAGTGGAAATCATTATTCATGCTTAATGTTGAATCTTATACATAGTGATGTATCGTATTTTCAATAGATAGTGGAAATCATTATTTCACACTTCATTGTGGATTTAAGTGAATATGAGCATGTGCTTAATGAAACATAAGCTTGAAACTATTTTGAATTGTTCAAAAGATTTCAAAGTAAAGGAGGATATTGAATTAACAAGAATACAAAAGTCTCTTCGATTTGATCGACATGACTAAAGTATTTAAGTTAATTTTGGCATAAGAGGACATGTGAAAGAGGTTTCACAAATTATGCTAATAGGGAAAATTCAAAGTGTATTGAAATGTCTAAATATCATAATCATTATGTATTAGATACATATGTTATAATATTATCTCTTATCGGGGTTACAATTATTGTTTAGAGTTAGAGATCGAAATGAGAAAACACTCCATTGAAATACAAAGGAACATATAAAAAGGGATTCATGGAAACAACACCATAAGAGTTATGGCATGTTCAAGTTTCTATAGGTTTTGACAATTCAAAATCGTGGCGAATAAACAAGTCTTTGTAACATATTCGTAGGCAACTATGAATACATCTTCCAAAAAGGGGCAAACCTGCTGTTGTCCAAAGTTGACATGTCTTGATGAAGATACAGGTGGAAGAAAGTAAAAGATCAAAACAAGGTATTTAACCTTGCCTCCAAATTGTTGAGTGGCACAACGGAATTTGTTTTGTGAAACCGAACTCTACAAATAGAGGAGAAACTAATGATAATAATCATAAAGTTTAAGTGAATACTTTTACTAAAGAAAGTAGGATTCAATAATATATACTCTATAAGTTCATGGAAATATATTATTGATTCACTTGTCATGTTTATGAACAAGACATACCTACGAATTACAAAGAAGCATGATGGACCTAAGTGCGAGAAATGACCAGGAGTCATAAAATCCTATATTAAGTTACATTTAAGATTGTGAAGTAATATGTTACTTGATCTTATTAAGTAAAGAAGTTTACTTGATATTTCTGAATGACTTCAAAGTCATAAGATGGCAATGAAACTTAATGGAGACGTAAAAACTCAATTTGTCACAAAGTATGGAAAAATTCAAGGAGTTGTCTACAAATGTAGCGATGCTTGAGTCTATTGGATTAACACTAGCAATATATGGATATTGAAGTCTCGTAACTCGGATTCTCGATTTGATGGTGATCAAAGAACTTTGGAATGTCCAAGATTCTCGAGAGGGCCTGCATTTGAGTAGGAGCTAATTAGCCTGGCCAAACCTTAATATGTAAGAGACATATTTTGAGTAGGAGCTAAGTGATGACCCACAAGTATAGGGGGTGTATCGCGGTATTTTCAAGGGAAGTGAAACCCAATTTATTGATTCGACACAAGGGGAGCCAAAGAATATTTATAAGCCTCAACAACTGAGTTATCAATTCAGCTGCCCCTAGAAAAAATCTTGCTCACAACAGTTTATCAATAGCAATAGTTTTGTAGTAGGAATAGTAAAGTAACAGCGGTAGTAAAGTAAAGACAGCAGTAACAATAGCAGTAAACAGTAGGATTCGAGTGTGGTAGGCATAGGGATGGATGGACGGGCGTTGCATGGACAAGACAATTCACATAGCAACCAGAACATAGGGCAATTGCGGATAAATAAGATAAAGCATCCAAGTACTAGATAATCCTAGGCATGTGTTCCATATATAGTCATACGTGCTCGCAATGAGAACTTGCACAACATCTTTTGTCCTGCCAGCCCGTTTGCAGCGGGGCCTCAAGGGAACTACTGGCAATTAAGGTGCTCATTTTAATAGAGCACCGGAGCAAAGCATTAACACTCCGTGAACACATGTGATCCTCACATCAAAGCCATTCTCTCCGGTTATCCCGATTTCTGTCACTTCGGGGCCATTGGTTCCGGACAACAACATGTGTAAACAACTTGCAGGTAAGACGATAAACAATACTATCATAATGAATCAATAACATGTTCAGATCTGAAATCATGGCACTCAGGCCCTAGTGACAAGCATTAAGCATAACAAGTCACAACAAAGTCATAAAGCACTAATAGAAGATACTAGGCACCATGCCCTAACAATCTGATGCCATTACATGAAAGATCTCATCCAATCCCTACCATCCCCATAGACTACAGCGGGGTATTACTCACTCATAGATGGGGGAAACATGGATGGTCGATGGAGAAGCGATGATGATGATGATGATGATCTCCTCCAATTCCCCGTCCTGGCAGGGTGCCAGAATGGAGTTTCTGGTGCTGTTTCGTGGAATCTGGTGCTGGCGGCGGAGCGGAACTCCTTCTGGAAAAACGTCGACCCCCTGAGTTTTTAGGTTAGAAGGCATCTTATAGGCGAAGAGGTAGACCGAGGGGGAGTCTGGGGCGGCCAGACCACCCCCTGGTGCGGCCTGGGCTAGCCCGCGCGACCAGGTGGTGTGGCCTGGGCCAGCCTTCCTCCGTTTCGTATTCTGGCTCCGGGAGTCTTCTGGTGAAATAGGATTTTTGGCATATTTTCCGGGATTTTTCCTAATAGTTGATTTTCTGCACAAAAACTAGACACCAAGGCAATTCTGCTGAAAACTGCGTCAGTCCGTGTTAGTTGCATCCAAATCACACAAGTTTACAGGAGAAACAATAGCAAAAGTGTTTGGGAAAGTAGATACGTTTTGGACGTATCAACTCCCCCCAAGCTTAGCTTATTGCTTGTCCTCAAGCAATTCAGTTGAAAACTGAGTGCGATAAAAGAAACTTTCATGAACACATTTGCTTCATATGATGTATATATTCTCAGCATGCGATCAACTACTTAGACAATTCATAATAAGGAGTATGCAACTAAGTTTACTTAATAGGCAATGCAAGCGATGAAAAGATTCCAACTCAAAAATAATAAGTAGCATGAAACATAACATAAGCAACATTACAATGCTCATAACGAGGTATGATAGAGTGGTATCTCGCTTGCCTTTAATTATGAATGCCAAGGCACCTCTGAAGTTTAGGTGAAGACTAAAAGTAAATATATCAAAGATACAATCATCAAATTCATAACACAAATAATCAAGTAATGAGACAAGCACAAACAATGACAACTATGCTCTCAAGAAAGTGCTCATAGAATAGGTGGAGACTCAACAAAGAAATGAAAAGATTTTGAATAGTTTGAAAGGCTTCCAAATGCTGAAAGTATGGTACTTGTTAGCTTTGAGCTCTCACTGCCCCTATCATAAGCATCTTTAAGTGGTTAAGGTTAAAGTGACACAACTAAGAGGATATGCTTGACAAGTTATAAATCGAAGTCTCATGCCCCTTACTTACAAAGACCGATCCCCATGCTACTCAACTTCAGTCACGAGTAAGCTCTTGTCATTGTAAGTATATACGTATCATAGTGAACCGCCAACGGGGTACCCCTTGCACATGATACATGAGCTATCCCATAATCAAAATGACAAGGCAAGCAGACAATGAGCATCTCAGCGATCTTTTTATTTACTATGTGCATAGATTTTTATTAAGGATGCTTGATAGAATGCTCATTATGGTTATGCTGCAAGTTTCCACCATGATTAGGCATGGCTTAGGCTAGCGGCCCAGGCGTTTCCCTAACACATATACAAACTCCATGATCTTACAAGTTCCACTTTTATTTCACGCCGCCGGGATCCATAGGCAAAAGAATCATGATATCAACGAGGTACTAAGTACCCGTGCAATGTTGAAAGCGTTCCCCATGATACATGGTTCTGCTAACTTCAACTTATAAAGCGCAAGCATGCATGCAACAAACATGGACGCAATGGTTCAGGTTTATTAAGTGCGGAAAATAAAGTGTGCCATCAAGTTCGTGAGAGCTTTACTAACTAACTTTCTCATAACAAGCAAACATTTTATTCGGAAGAAAACAAGGCATATTGAATATGCATGGAAATAGCAAATGATGCTAATAGGTAGGTATGGTGGACACTTTGGCAATATTTGGTTTTAGGGAGTTGGAAACATGAGTAAAACATACTCAGTGAAAGTGAAGGCTAGCAATAGTAAGGGAGCGACAAACGAGAGAGTAATAGTTGTCATAATCATGCTTGCAACAAAACAGGACTAATCATGGTATGAAAGTGATTCAAGACCCTCGAGGCAAAATAATTCATCGAGGCTTAACTGATTATTTCAGTCATATGCATGCATAAGCATGTGCCAAGCCAATTCAAATGAAACATTCAGAGGAGGAAACCACAATGTCATACCAGGTTATGAATAGAGTAATGCAAGAAAACATTCATATGATATGCCACAAACTATTAGCAAGCTGGAACTAATCATTTGAAAGCAAAAACTACTAAGCATCCATGAATAACATACACCCTACATGAACAGACTAAGAATGCCCACAATGATGAGTATATGTACAAAAATGAAAACAAATAGAGTTCGTTACCAGCCTCTTACCACACCTCAAGTTATCATTAATCCTCATTATTACCCTTCACTTGTGTGGAATGAACAATAATATGAAACCAAATCCCACTGAGGACTACTGAACCCTGCAACAAACTCACAAAACAAAAGAAGAACAACAAATATTTTTGGTGTTTTCGATTTTTAAAAGAAGAACCAAAAAGGAAGAATAAGCAAAGCAAAATCTTTTTGGGTTTTTCGAATAGTTCAAACAAAGCAAAAAGGGAAACAAACCAAGGCAAAAAGAAAAGGAAGCAAACCAAAGAGAAACAACAGAAATATTTTTGGTCTTTTTGTGTTTTAGAAACAAAAGCAAAGAAAGAACAAAAACTGAAAAGAGAACGAAACATGAATACACAAAGTACAGACGCAACATGATAAGAAGATGAGTGTGATGTCGGCGTACCTCCCCCCAAGCTTAGGCTCTTGGCCTAAGTGGGTGTCAATCCAGATACGGGTAAGGGTTCCAAGCAGGAGGATCATGATAAGAATGATCGTAGTTGGGCCCTTGGGAGGAAGAAGAAGCTCCCCAATCATAGATAGGCTACTGATATGAAGACTCTCCCTCATTCGAGGGCTGGACCGAATCATCTGTGACCTCCCTTCTAGTATCTTGCTCATGTTGGGAGAGCTCTCCCAAATACGTATCAAACTCCTCCTCCGTGAGAGACCATCCTACCCTGTTATCAAGGTTAAACAAAATAGGTGCAGGCAAAAGAACAACACGCTTGGACTTGCTCCTTCTCCAACTAGCTTTGAGAAAGGTTATTTCATAAGACAACTCACTCAGATTAGCCCAAGAAGAAACAAATTTATGCTGTATCATGGAATTAAGATCAAGCCTTTCTATGGGAAACTGTAGGTCTAGATGATGAGGCACTAAACCATGAAATGCTAGTAAATGAGAAGCAATGAGACCCCCACAAATTCCACCTTTCTCACGGTTAGTAGCAAGACAGAAAGCTATCAAAGCACCCAAGTTGTAAGACCTATCTCGTTTAAGAGCAGCAGAGATGAATGCTAGACCATATGAAGATAACTTATTGGCAGTTTTCCTAGCAAGAACACACTTGGCAATAAAGTAGGCAAAGTAGCGAATGGAGGGGAGATGAATGTTACGGATTTTTCCACTCTCCTTTGAGAAGCTGCTCCCTTGGCAAATTTCTGCGTATAAATACATGAGGGGTGCAGGTCGCTCTTTAATCCTTCCACATGATCCCCACTGAGGTACCTTAATAGCTGCACAAAAGTCATCGAGAGAAAGGTCGATAGCAATATTGTAAATTTTGTAGTGGACCATGGGGTTAGGCAAAGAATAACTAAACTGAAAGTCCTGCACCATAGAAATGGTTAGCTTCACAAATTGACAAGGTTCATCTTCCAAAAAGTGCTCCAACCCTGCATTAGAAACCAAAGTGTGGAAATCCTGGAGAATTCCTGCAGCTCTCATGAATTCAGAGCATGGATAAATGGAAGGAAAAAATTCCTCCTCCCGGTGAACCTGCATGACCTCAGGCACCCATAGTTCATGTTGGTTTAGTTGATGATCATTCATCTTCTATTCTGAAATTAAAACACATATTAAACAAGTGATTGCAAAGTGAATATAATGAAGGGCACTACTCATAGGGACTTGTAAGAGGCCTAAACATGCATCAAAAATATATCTCTAAGCATCAAACAAGCTTACAAGCTCTCATAACTTGTCACCTATAGCAGCAAAATACTCAAGATATAAACCACTAAACACAAATCTACTTGGACAAGCGGAGGAGTCACATACCGGAGAACAAATGCGCCAAATTTCAGCAGCAACGATGGCCTGAACAAGGAGATCGAAAAATCGAGGGCAAGCATAGCAAGAACGCGATTTTGAGCAATGAACTGGAGTTTGCTCGGGAGAGAGAAGAAAGTGGCAGGTGAGAGACTAAGTGGACGGCCAGGAGTGGCCCACACCATGCCATGGCGCCACCCAGGGCAAGCCGTGCCACCAGGTGGTGAGCCTGCCTGGTGCCCCCCCTGGGTCACTCCAGGTACTCCTCTGCCCCTTTTTTCACGTAAAAATTTAATATAAATTTTCTAGAATTTTTCGAGACACTTTATTTTTGGGCACTTTTCAGGTATAGATGAATGATTTTTCTGCAGAAAAATGATTTTGAAAAGAATCAATGCAAAACAAAGCAAAAGCTACAGAAGTTCTAAGACACTCTAAAATGCAAGCAACTAGCACAAGAAAGGTAAACTAAATGAAAGCAAAAACTAAAATCGATAGAATAAAAGTAAACGGAGATAATCACGGTGAAACCATTGTTTTGTTCAGTGAAATCCTTTTGTTAACAAGGTTGATCAGGTCTTGTTACCAAAACAATTCCATAAGAGACAAAACTTTGTATTCCACTAATGATTATGTTACCTTAACCTTGATAGCAATGGTCCCAATCATAATAGTTTCAATTTTTTCTCTTGGTATGGGACAATATATCTCTCCAACTTGAATGCCCTCAACATGTTCAATTGAATTCAAACCATAAGTCCTTTCAATCTTCTTGGGGAAATAGACAGTATGTTCCTTATCATTAACATTAAAGGCCACCTTTCCTTGATTACAATTAATAACAGCCCCTGCAGTACTAAGAAAAGGTCTCCCTTGAATAATAGACATATTATCATCTTCAGGCATTTCAAGCACAACAAAATCAGTTAATATCAAGCAAAAATGAGCCACTTGAACAGGTACATCTTCACATATACCAATAGGAATAGTAGTAGATTTATCAGCCATTTGCAAAGATATATCAGTTGGTATTAATTTTTCTAGTTGAAGCCTCTTATAGAGAGAGAAAGGCATAACACTAACTCCAGCTCCCAAATCACACAAAGCAGTTCTAACATAACTATTCTTAATAGAGCAAGGGATAGTTGGAATCCCTGGGTCTCCAAGTTTCTTTGGAACCTTACCATTAAAGGAATAATTAGCAAGCAAAGTAGAAATTTATTCATTAGGGATCTTCCTTTTATTCAAAACAATATCCTTCATATACTTTGAGTAAGGAGGCAATTTAATTGCATCAGTCAAAGGAATTTGCAAGAATAAAGGTTTCATCCACTCACAAAACTTACTATAGTGTTCATCTTCCTTTGACTTGTGTTTCTTATCCGGGAAAGGCATAGGTTTTTGAACCCAAGGCTCTCTTTCACTACCATGTTTATTAGCAATAAAATCTTCTTTAGTGTATTTAGTATTCTTAGTGTGTTTTTCAGGTTCTTTTTCAACTTTTTCTTCATTAGGAACATCATTTTCTTCATTACCACTTTCAGTTTCAGCATCAGAGACAGATATACTATTAGGATCTTTAGCAGGTTCAGAGGGTTCTACAATAGTTTTATGTTTCTTATTTCTTTTCTTAGGAGTAGAGCCACTATTTTCAGCTTGTTGAGAATCCTGCTCAATTCTTTTGGTATGCCCCTCGGGATATAGAGGATCCTAGGTAGCAGCACCACTTCTAGTTCTAATTTCATAAGCATGTTTTTCTTTAGCAGCGTTAACTAGCAAGTATTTTTGCACTTTAATGAGTTGATCTATTTGAGTTTGAACCATTTGAAAGTGTTTAACAATCATTTTAACATCATTAGAGGTTCTTTCCACAATATATTTTAACTCATCAATAGCTCTAGTGTTTTCCATTAGATGATTTTGCACCCTTTTATTAAAATTATCTTGCTTAACAATAAAAATATGAAATTCTTCTAAGCATTGATCAGGAGGTTTAGAGTAAGGGATATCACCTTCATCAAAGTGTTGGAGAGAGTGTACCTCAATAGTGTATGAGTAGGGAACAGGCTTACATAATTCTTCTATAGGAGGTAAATTCTTGACATCTGCAGCTTTAATTCCCTTCTCCTTAAGACATTTCTTAGCTTCCTTCATCACTTCATCATTCAATTCAATAACTCCCCTCTTCTTAGATGACAGTATAGGCACCGGTATAGCTGGTTCAGGTATAATTACTTTAGGTATAGCTGGTTCAGGAGGAGTCCAATCTTCATAGTTCTTGCTTGTTTTAGCCATTAATTCCTCAGCTTCCTTGGGAGTCCTATTCCTGAAAACACAATCAGCACAACTATCTAGATATGTCCTAGATTCTTTAGTTAGTCCATTATAAAATATATCAAGAAGCTCATTCTTAGGTAATGGACTTCTAGCCTGTGCATGAATCAAAGCACAAAACCTTGCCCATTATTTAGGCAATATCTCTTTTTCTCCATGTTTAAAATCAAAAAGTTCCAGCAAAATAGCATGTCTAGCACTAGGAGGAAAATATTTTTGCAGGAAAGTACTAATCAAGCAATCAGGGCTATCAATAAATCCAGGAGGTAAATTAGTAAACCAAGTTTTAGCTTCTCCTTTTAGTGAAAAAGGGAAAATCTTAGCAACAAAGTAAGTACGCATCTTAATATCATCAGAAAACAAGCCACTCATGGTAGAAAGTTCATTCATATGTGCTACCGCACTTTCATTCTTAGTCCCACAGTAAGGTTCTTTCTCAACAATAGCTATGTAAGATAGATCGAGAGAGAAATCATAATCTTTATCTTTAATGTTTATGGGAGAAGCAGCAACCTTAGAAATAGGAGACAATTTGGGTCTAATATTACGCCTCTCAAGGAGACTGTTAGCAGCGCTCCTATCATGGCTCTTTTTACATTCTTTAATAAATTCATCGGTCATCTCAACATAACCGTCTTCAATATCACAACTCTCACTAGACTCAGGTGAACTAACAGGTGTAGTAGTGTCTTCATTAGGAGTTTCAGTATTTCCAGCTATAGTTCTAACAATCGTAGCATCTAGGAAAGGACCTAATGAACCACTCTTATCAAGCACAGTAGAAGCAGCATCATAAGTATCAGAAGTTTCAGATTCAGCAGTAGTAGCAGTGCGTGTAACATGTGTATGTGGTGGTGTAACAAGCTTTCTCATAACAGATGGTGAATCAAGAGCAACAGAGGTGTTCAGAACGGTACCTCTTCTTGTAGTGGATGGTAAAATAGGAACATTGCCATCACGAGACTTACCCATGATGGATGGATGGAAGCGAACAATAGAGAATCCAAGTGAACTTGATAAATAAAGCTATGCTCCCCGGCAACGGCGCCAGAAAATAGTCTTGATGACCCACAAGTATAGGGGGTGTATCGCAGTATTTTCGAGGGAAGTGAAACCCAATTTATTGATTCGACACAAGGGGAGCCAAAGAATATTTATAAGCCTTAACAACTGAGTTGTTAATTCAGCTGCACCTGGAAACAATCTTGCTCAAATCAGTTTATCAGTAGCAACAGTTTTGTAGTAGGAATAGTAAAGTAACAGCGGTAGTAAAGTAAAGATAGCAGTAACAATAGCAGTAAACAGTAGAATTCGAGTGCGCTAGGCATAGGGATGGATGGACGGGCGTTGCATGGACAAAAAAACTCACATAGCAACCAGAACATAGTGCAATTGCAGATAAATAAGATAAACCATCCAAGTACTAGATAATCCTAGGCATGTGTTCCATATATAGTCATACGTGCTCGCAATGAGAACTTGCACAACATCTTTTGTCCTGTCAGCCCGTTTGCAGTGGGGCCTCAAGGGAACTACTGGCAATTAAGGTGCTCCTTTCAATAGAGCATCGGAGCAAATCATTAACACTCCGTGAACACATGTTCAAAGCCATTCCCTCCGGTTATCCCGATTTCTGTCACTTCGGGGCCATTGGTTCCGGACGACAACGTGTGTAAACTACTTGTAGGTAAGACCATAAACAATACTATCATAATGAATCAGTAACATGTTTAGATCTGAAACCATGGCACTCGGGCCCTAGTGACAAGCATTAAGCATAACAAGTCACAACAAAGTCATAAAGCACTAATAGAAGATACTAGGCACCATGCCCTAACAATCTGATGCCATTACATGAAAGATCTCATCCAATCCCAACCATCCCCATAGCCTATAGCGGGGGATTACTCACTCATAGATGGGGGAAACATGCATGGTCGATGGAGAAGCGATGATGATGATGATGGCGATGATCTCCTCCAATTCCCTGTCCCGGCAGGGTGCCAGAACGGAGTTTTTGGTGCTGTTTCATGGAATCTGGTGGTGGCGGCGAAGCGGAACTGCTTTTGGAAAAACGTCGACCCCCCTGAGTTTTTAGGTTAGAAGGCATCTTATAGGCAAAGAGGGAGACCAAGGGGGAGTCTGGGGCGGCCAGACCACCCCCTGGCGTGGCCTGGGCTAGCCCGCGTGGCTAGGTGGTGTGGCTTGGGCCCAACCCTCCCCCGTCTTGTATTCTGGCTCATGAGTCTTCTGGTGAAATAGGATTTTGGGCATATTTTTCGGGATTTTTCCTGATAGTTGATTTTCTGCACAAAAACTAGACACCAATGCAATTCTGCTGAAAACAGCGTCAGTCTGTGTTAGTTGCATCCAAATCACACAAGTTTAGAGGAGAAACAATAGCAAAAGTGTTCGGGAAAGTAGATACGTTTTGGACGTATCACTAAGTAGCTTGGTTGAATCATAATATGTATTAGACATATTTCTAAGTGGGAGCTAAGTGAAATCCCTGGATCTCAAATATGGATGCCATATTTGAGTGGGAGCGTGAAATCATTCTAGGATATGTGGACAACATATGTGAATGATGTGATTGGTGTTAATAACATTTAACTAGATAAATAAAGATGCAGTTGAAGTTATTAAACAGTGAGATCTATCGAGATAGATTAGTAAGTTTAATAAAAATCAAATGTCAAATGCTTCTTGGACTTGATTCTGAAGATGTTCAGAATGTCCTAAGTAAGATTCTGAAGAAGTTTAGAATGGAACAAGGTAAGAAATAAGTTCTTACTATATGAAGCATTGTCTTAGTATTACAACGATGGTTAAAAAAGGAAGAAAGAGATGTGTTGCATCCCCTATACCTCAGTCATAGGTTCTTCGATACAACCATATCGTATACTCGACGTAATGTGACCCGAAGTTCTGCTTGGAAGGAGAAGCTCTTAACTATAAGAACATATCTTAAAGTGATTCCTGAGCTAATCACTGAACCAGAAATAAGTTTGTGCTTAAATGGTAAGAAGCAAAGTAAGTGGCATAGTTGCATTTCATGCACTAGGATCTACATAGATATAGAAGTACAAAGGCTCCGTCTGATGTGATGTATATTGTTATGGCGGGGCTAGTTCGCTTTTAACGTAGAATGATGTGTCCCAGGGCACAGTGCCCATGAAAAAGCCCTCGAGGTTGATCTAAAGTCACTGTAGGCTCCTGGAAACCGGCCTCGTTTTGCTACCATAACTGCCGTATATACACAAAGGATTGCAAAGTGTGTTTTGAAGATTAGATGACAACAGGAAAACGACCGTCATTAAAAACATTAGAAACAAAGTCTCACTTTGTCGCCAAACGAATACTTCAACCCATTATGAGATAGTGGTATGAATGTCAAAATTAGGAAGACATTAACAATTTGCAAAGACATAATGATCTAGTAAAACAGAACATGGATAGGACGTTTTCCATAAGCATGCATGATCAATAAACGCATGTGATATGGTTTATGATGAGTAAAGTGCAAGCTAGATTATTTGTACTCTAGTGCAAGTGGGAGACTAAAGGAGATATGCCCTAGAGGCAAATAATAAATAGGTTTTTATTGTAATATCTCTATTAGTTTATAATAGTTTCATACTGTGCTATAACTGTATTAATACGAAATGTTAAACACGTGTGGTATGTAAACAAACCAAGTCTCTAGTTACCTCTAGCGAACTAGTTCATTGGTCATGAGGATGATCTAGGGTTCCGAGATCATGGGCATTTATGCCAATTGACAATGAGGACACATCATTAGTTGAATGATGTGATAGACAAACAACGCAACTAGTTGTATCTTAATGAGATCTAGTTACAAAGTTCACCATTAATGATAAAACTAAGGAAACCTCGCAACATGTCCTTAGACTATGAGTTAATGCAAATCATCATTCCGGAGGGAGCTTAGATGGTTATCAAGTATCATTCTATGATTGGATGATCGAAAAGGTGCCACTCAAGTTTACCAAAGGGGCGTGTAGAGGAGTACATATCAAGACCATGATTTTCCCATCCATGTAATGGATAGATACATTAGTGGCCATCTCGGTGACGTTGCATTAACGAAGCTTGCAAGCGTGTGACTGGGTCACGGAATGCAATGACACGAAAACGAGAAAACAAGTTCATCGGTAACGAGATCGAATGAAGGTTTGGAGATACCGTAGATCAAATCTCAGGTGAACTAGGTATCGAGTGGCAAAGGGAATGGGAAACGACTGTTTACGGTTCAAACGACATTATCATCGTGGAATGCACATGGGTCATTATGGGCATCTCGGTCCCGCTATTGATCATTGATGGAGATCATGTCTGTGCCATTCCCGAGCCGTGGGGAAATACACTTAAGGGTACGATGAGCTAGAGATCCTCTGTAAGATGGAATCACCATATGAAAGAGAAAAGGAAACCCGAAAAGTTTCGTGAGAGAACCGGAATCGTTCCGAGAAAGATCCAAAGTCGTTCGGAGGAAATCAAAAGGGAACCGAAAGGTGTTTCGAGTCAAATCAGATTTTGTAATATGTATTTACATATTAATTAATGTAATTAATATTAAATATAATATTAAAATATAATTTGAAGGGGTATTCCACTAATGGGCCAAACTTCCTAGGGAAAAAAGGCCCATGAGGGAAAACCGAAGGAGGGAAGGGCCAAGGGCCAAAGGGCCAAGGCCTAGGTGCCTCGAGGGGGGCCACCCGGCCATCCTAGGGCTGTGTGCAGGATGGGTTCCACCCCTGGCCGTCCGGCCCATGGTTCCCTATGGGCCCATGCGCCTCCCCTCTCTCTCCCTTGTTTAGTCCCACATGGGAAACCCAAAGGGGAGGGCACACCCCTCCCCCTATATAAAGGGGTGTCCATGGGTGGGAATAGACACACCAATATTTGGAGAAGTCCTTTGGTTGACTTTCTCCTTCCCTCTCTCTCTTGTCTCCATGCGTTGGTACGGTCCCAAGTAAGGACTGTTCGAGCAAGAGACACCGCACCTGCAGCACGCCGTTGCGTTACAGGGATTCCAAGCTAGAGATCTACTTCCGCACTCCCGACAGGGATCAAGGAGTTGGAGGTCATCGTCATACACTATATGTGTAAGAAACCACGAGGGGTATCACTTGAGGCACCTTGGATGTCGTGAGCTGGAGCTGCTGCACAATGAAGAAGGAGAAAGGGGTGACATGCGAGGAGCTTCGCAACCTTGAGGTCGGCTATGGGTTCGACTACTTCAACCACGTTCCCCTCGAAACGTTAACCACATACAGTCTACAAGGGTATGTATTCTATACGCTCTGGCCGTTACCGCATTACTACATAGATAGATCTTGGAGTTAATAGGCGGTTCCAATGTAGGAATTTTTTTGTTTTCTGCTGCGGAACCCTTCAGTGCATTGGCCCGAAGGGGCGGTGGTGGTGCTGCTCCATATGCTATGGGCCCTACGGCTGCCCCATACCCTTGGCTTGCTGCCTCGTGTTGTAGTTCCATGTAGGCATATTGGATCTTCTGGAACTCACGGTAATCCTTGAGGAGATGGCTTGACTTTCTTTTGTCGTCCTGCTTGTCGATGTAGTAGTGGATGTTGCAAGGGCCTGACGGTTGCGCCATTGCAGTTGAAGTGTCATCGTAGGTGCGGCAATTGCCACACTTGGGTTGTCTTATCATTGTCGTGGTAGTTGCCACTATGATATCTGCTATTCCGGTTGTCGTCATCGCATTTGTTGGTGTGGCCAGCTGCGACCATGTTGACTTCGCCATGGTCCTCATAACCGCGGATGCTACGCTTTCCTTGGCGGTCGCATCTGCGAACTAGGTCGTCCTCGTTATCTGATCCTGTTCAGTTGTTGTGGATGACATCATCACTGTCCGCCCATCAATTTGCTATGTCCATCAGGTGGTCGATGATCTCGGGCTTGGTGCACCCTAGCTCCTCCTTGAGCTCTCGACGACGTACGCTGGCTTTGAATGCATCAATTTCTCGTTCCTCGAAAATATCTTTCGCTGAGTTCTTGATGATGGACCACCGCTGGATGTATGAGTGGAGGGATTCTCTGGATCTCTAGTAGCAAGATCGGAGCTCTTTGATTGATGTCGGGCGCTTGTAGGTGCCTTTGAAGTTTCATACAAAACTGTACACTAGTTCCTCCTAGTTGCGGATCGAGCCAAAGAGGAGGTTGTTTAGCCAGGCCCGTGTAGTGCCTTGTAGCTGCAGCTGCGGGCATTGCATGGATGTGTCCTTGGATCCGCCGTGACACTTCAGGACTGCATGTGGTCATCCAGCCAGATTTTTCGCTCATGGTAACCATCGAACTTCGGGTTGTCCAAGGGCAGCTTGAAGCCTTTGGGCATCCAAGTTTGCCGTATGGCACGGCTGAAGCATCTGGCACCACAGAGTTTCGTTTCCAAATCTTCAGATCGAAGGAGTAGGTGCATTTGGCGCGCAGTTTGTCGACCTTGTGTTGCGTGATATCATCGTGGCCATCATAGTCACGGTCTCTCTGCCATAGGCTATGGCGCCGTCGTGGCGGGTAATCTTCATCGTATGATGATAGGCAGTTTCTTGCGTGCTTCGCGTGCGTCTTCTTTGTCTTCAGCTCCGGGGCTGGCTCTCTTGCGAGTGCAGCCTCTACCAGTCCAAGTCCGGCAAGAGCGGATCTATGGATGGTAGTGCGAGGATCCCCCACCTGCGGGGGAGTGGATAGCAAATAGGTGGTGGCTTCCATGACGGTGGCATGCGGGGTCTTGGCCGGGAGACTGCCTTGTGCATCCACATACATGAACGAGAAGTCCAATTTTCGACTAGCTTCGCGCCTGGCTTCCTCGTCCATATGGTACACCCGGGGGCATCTTTTGGACACCCCAGCATTGTGGTTCCCCTTTGGGAGGATCCACCGTTTGAGGTGAGTTTTGCCCGTCTGGCACTCGACTCATTGGCAAGTCATTGCCGTTCTTCGAGTTGGGACTGGAGCGCCCGCTGGCGGCAGAACTCCTTATTGATGTACCAATGGTATGCCATTAGTACTCCTTGTGATGAGTGGGGGGCAGGGGCATGCCCCCCGATAGGGCTTGCCGAACCCTTTCCAACTTTGCATCATTGAGGTGGATCTACGGCCTATCACTGTCATCGTTGTTGTCATGGGTGGCTTCGTTTCCAGCCTCAGGATTGGCGCCATTTCCGGCGATGCCACCAATATTGGTGTTGACGACAATGTAGTAGTAGTGGTTGGCATGATCGTTGCTTCCATATATCTCCAGATTAGATCCGATGTCGTGGTTGTTCCCAAGTGGGTTCCTCGGATCAGGGTCATAGTTGTTGCTGATGTCCGGGCTATAGGTTGAGGAGGTTGTGTTCATCTCGCTGAGGTTCCCGATCAGCGGTGGAGTCCACGAGGCTGGTGCAATCGATGATAGAGTTGACTGTTCCCGGACCAATCAGATCTAGTCAGAGATGCGCAGGGTGCAGGTCTTAGTGTCGAGGTTGTTGAAGGTCAGGCGCGTGACCGGCGAATGGATGGTAAAGTCGAAGGAGCCTAAGCTAAGGCGTACCTCCGATGCATATGAATAGAAGATGGCGGGTGATGGGGCCACCGAAGTTGTAACATCATCACGCCCAATTCCCACATACGGTGCCAATTGACATGGGGTTAACACGTCAATGCCCATAGTTTATGGAGTTGACTTTTGAGGAAGAGGGGAGTGTTGGAGACCTCGTTTGGCTAACAAGCAAGCAACACGAGGACACGGTGTTTACCCAGGTTCAAGCCCCTGGATGGAAAACCCTACTCCTGCTTGTCTATTCTTGATTGAAGATGAACCGAAGGTTACAAGGGTGCCTTGATGGCGATGGTGTGCATATGTAATCTAGCGGGTGTATGTTCTAGGGTTTGCCATCTGTAATCTAGCGGGTGGACACGGTCTCAAGATACCACTGAGTCGGTTACAAATTATGGTTTCTTTTAACTTTCTATCTAAATATTGCCATATTCCCCAAGGAGTCATGTACTTCATGGGCTTGGGGCCACCCGAATTATCATGGGCTTCATCACCTCTAGTGGCTCGCCATGTGGCCTCCTGATGAGTGCATATTTTCATAATGTTTTATATTATTATTTTGCACTGTAGTTGAAGGCTCTTGGTATTTTATGGCGTTCGCATGCATGTTTTATGTCTATTTTCACCAGGATCAGGACAGATGATGGATACAATGGACACAATTCTTGCAGCAGTTGTATTGGGGAGAAAAGGAGTCAAAACAACGTAAATCACTTATTTGGGAAATATCAATAACACGAGAAGAAAACCCAAAGCAATCAAGGCATCTAGAGGGTTTAACGACCAACTATATGACCATAATACTTTTTTCGGCTATATAGTTCTGGTCGTATAGTTGGCGCCACCACCGCCTCCTCAAATAGTTTCACCCCATGCAACTGGATCAAGGATATGACATACAGAACAACCACAAATCACCGAAACCTCACCTCCAGAAGGCATCTAGAGGGGGAACTCATCCACCGGGGATCCATCTTCGCCCTGCGCAGATCCGGGAGGCTAAAGCATCAATATTCATTATCAACCTCTGGATCACCACCATCTCCATCCATCCCATCTACATCTTTTCTAGATCTTATTGTAATTTCCATACTCGTTGTAGATTTATACAAGAACTATTCATCTACAGTTACTTCCATTACCATTGTCATGATGTTGATTGCCTCCATGTCTGAGTATATCATTTGTTCTTGGGGAGATGGAGAAACCCTAGCATATGATTGAGATGAGATAGAGATTATTATGTTATACATCATTATGTGTATGTGTTAATTGTGTTCATCTTGATGTTGCGAGTTGTGCACCTCCTTAATATTTGCCTCTTATGGGGACCCGACGAAGGGGACTACTTGTTGGTATACGGAGGGATGATAGCACTTACTATGACTATAAAAATGTTATCATTGTTTACGTACTAAGTTGGGGAAACAAGGAGAACTCATAAAGCCATGTCCATGCCACGGGAGAAATCCCTTAATAGCGGGATAATACGATTGATGTCGTTTATTTGTCAACTGTGGTTATGAAGGAAGATGCGAGCAGTGGTTGCTGCCTATTTATCCATATATGGAGCTCCTCCCACATACATACATAACATGAGAATATTTGTTATAATAATCTTGATTGCTTAGTCTAAATTGCTAGCGGTGTATCCACCACTCCCTGAGAATGCCTTTTTTCCCTATTGCAGATCCAAGTTCTTTTACGTACACGATTCTTACTTTCTGCACTAAGTTTTACGTTACTTTAATTCCTTCATTCAACCAAAAACTCAAAAACAATTCTACTTGTCTTGCATCTCAAAGTTATTCCTTAAGTACTTTGTTTAGTTTTAGTTAAAAGCATTTTAGTCTTTCGCCTACTGCTTCCCATGGGATCGATATCTTTATTTCAAAACTAGCTACAAATGATCTATGCACTTGCAGTCATCAAGCTATTTTCTAACATCGTTGCCGGGGAGCTTAGCACTATAAGTCACTTTAGTTTTAGTTATTTACTTTCATTGTAGTAATTTTTAATTTAAGTTGCAGGACCGCAATAATGGACAACACTCAACATTTAATCCAGCTTGAGGCAGTAAGGAAAATGGGTTCGCCCATGGACGCTTTATAACTGTCAATAAAATCATAAATTAGGATGGAATTGAGATCCACCCTTTATTATTTCAATTACTACACTCTAAGAAATTTGCAGGAACTAATGAAGAGAGTCCATATGGACACTTACAATTCTTTGAAGACATTCTCGGTTCCTTTATATTCGATGATTGTAACCTCGATATGGTTAAAACCCAGTTGTTTAGACAAACTCTCTCTAATAATGTTTGCAACTGGTATAGATCTTTTTGTGCAGAAGCACCAAAGACTTGGACAATTTCTTATCAAAATATTACTCATAAAGCAAAGCTCACAGGATGAGAGGTATTATAATCAGTCTCAAAAATAGTCCTAAAGAGGGTTTGTATGAAGGGTATCTAAGGTACAAGAGCTATCTAGATAATTGCCCCCATCATCGTTTGCCTGATTGGTTAATCACTCACACTTTTTATGGAGGGCTTAATAATGAAAATAGAATGAATCTAGACACCGCTTCTAATGGTATTTTTCTATCTTATACCTATGATGAAGCCTGGAAATTAATAATGAAAATGAGGGAGGCAATAGAAAATCTTAAAAATTAGTTTTTCTGAATATGCCTATGTTAAAGATGCAGATGAAAGGACTTTTGCAATGATTAAAACCCTTGGTATTGATTCTTACTCAGTAAAGAAAATTATTGAGAATTATGCAGGGAATTTACAGGTACCTACAGAATGGGAACCCCATAAACCCCTCAAAGAAAAGAAGCGTGCAAGAGAAAGTGCGCTAATGGAAGAGTTCTCCTTTGCACCTATTCAAGATAACATCAAGAAAAAGCAAAAAGATGAAGAACTAATAAAGAGAAGATTAAAGAAACTAGAAAAGAACTCCGAGGCTACCAATATAAATAATGTTATATTGAAGGATCTTATGGAAGCACGGACGATGGATAATGAAGTAGTTATGCTAGACTTTGAAACCTCGGAATTCATCGAAGGTAAGGTACTAGGTAATGAAACTTCTAAACCTATGACTCCTATATATTGTGGAGAAACTTTCTTATACGGAATCCATGAGCCGATTTCCACTATAAACATTATGCGTTCATCACTTTATGAGGAACTTCGCTACAATTTAAATAATCTAGATGTGGAACCGGTAGACACTACTATTAAATTGTCTAATATAACTAATATAAAACCGAAAGGAGTTATCAGAAATATCTATGTCTTTCTTGGATCACTCATGTACCCCCTTGATTTTCATATTGTTGACATGTCTCAAGATTCTTTTTGTTATATTCTTTTAGGCAGGTTTTTGTTTCCATAACCAAAGCTCGAGTTGATAATAAGAAGGAGACTATTTCACTGATGTTTGGAGAAGAGGAAATGACATTCCACTTTGCCAAACTAAAGAAAAGGCCATATGAAGTGGAAGATATCAAGGAAGAGAAAATGATTACCGAGCTGGCCGCAATTCATTTCAGTACTCCATAAGATGAATTAGAAAGGAGCCTAATTATTTGCGAGGAAGCACCAGATGATGAGGAGAGAGAAGACATGGATGATTACCTTGATTCAGTTCCAGAAGCACAAAATCCACATGACTATGAAGAACTGGTAAGAAAAGGAGACGAAGAACCTCCGCCAATTGAATTAAAACAACTTCCAGATGATATGAGGTATGAGTTTTTAGATAATGAAAATAAATGTCCTGTTATTATTAGTAAAAATCTATCAGAAAATGAAACAAATAAACTCATTTCGATCTTGGTTAAGCATCGTGAAGCCTTTGGATATACTCTAAGTGATATTAAAGGAATAGATCCATCTATTGTAACACATAAGATTACCATGCTTGATGATGTTGAACCTATAGTTGATACACAAAGAAGGCTTAATCCGAAAATGAAGGAAGTAGTAAGAAAAGAGGTTATACGCTTATTAGATGATGGCATAATATATCCTATTTCTGATAGCAAGTGGGTTAGCCCAACTCATTACATACCAAGACAAGGGGGTCGTGATGCTGCTATGAATGAGCATGGTGAGCTAGTTCCTATAAAACCTTGTTGGATATCGCATGTGCATTGATTTTAGGAAACTAAACCGTGAGACAGGGAATGATCATAAACCTATACCATTTATGGATAAATTTTTAGAAAGACTTAGTAATAATTCTTATTTCTGTTTTCTTGATAGTTATTCTGGATATTCTCAAATTTCTATACAACTGGAAGATCAAGAGAAAACAACTTTCACTTGCCCTTATGGCACCTATGCTTATAGATTAATTCCGTTTGGCTTATGTAATGCAGCTGTGACTTTT
Source organism: Avena eriantha (assembly GCA_910589775.1). NCBI lineage: Eukaryota > Viridiplantae > Streptophyta > Magnoliopsida > Poales > Poaceae > Avena > Avena eriantha. The sequence continues at coordinate 230,292,818 of OU342744.1, read as the reverse complement.
CAAGAATGTGTTTAAAAAATCTTTGATGATCTTGTTGAGAAGACTATGGAAGTTCTAACAAATGATTTATTTTTTGTGGAAGAACATTTGATAATTGCCCCTACAATTTAACCAAAGTTTTGCAGAGATGCAGGCAATTAGATTTGGTTTTGAATTGGGAACAATGTTGTTTCATGGAAAGAGAAGGTAACATTTTGGGGCATAAGGTTACGGAGAAGGGTATAGAAATAGATAAAACTAATATAAATGCTATAGAAAATTTTCTAATACCTTAGGACATAAAAAACTTAAACATGTTTCTAGGACATGCAGGTTTTTATAAGTGTTTTATAAAAGATTTTGCTAAAATAGCTATGCCTCACACCAACCTTCTTGAGAAAGAAGCTCCATTCTACTTAGACCATGACTGTATTGCAGCTTTTGAGAACCTTAAAAACAAATTAGTTTCAGCACTCATCATGCAATCTCCAAAATGGGATGAACCTTTCGAAATCATGTGTGATGCTAGTGACTATGCTTTAGGGGCTGTGTTAGGACAGCTAGACAGAAAGAATTTAAATGTTATTTATTATGCTAGTAGACCTTTTAATAAGATTCGGAAAAATTATGCTACTACAGAAAAAGAGTCCTAGCTATAATTTTTGCTTGTGACAAATTTAGATCTTACATCATTAATTCTAAGGTAATAGTTCATAGAGATCACCAAGCTTTGCACCACCTCCTTGTGAAAAAGGATGCAAAGCCCAGGTTGATTAGGTGGGTTTTATTACTGCAAGAATATGATTTTCAAATAGTAGATAGGAGGGGTAAAGATAATCCAGTAGCAGATCATCTCTCTAGGATGGAGGGAATAATTACTAACCCCGTACATATAAATGAGTCGTTTCTAGGAGAATATTTAGCAAACGTCAAAATCTCTGATCCTTGGTTTGCGGATTATGCTAACTATCTGATGGTAAAATTTGTACCTCCTGGTATGACAAGAAATCAAAGAATGAAATTCTTTAAGGACCATAAATATTATTTTTGGGATGATCTGTATTTATATCGTCATGGACCTGACGGAATGATTCGGAAGTGTGTTCCTAACCATGAAATGAATGAAATTTTGCAAGCTTGTCATGACAGCCCGTATGGAGGACATCATGCAGGCAAGCGAACTGCAGCAAAGGTACTTCAATCCGGATTCTATTGGCCCACGTTGCTCAAGGATGCACACAGGTATGTAGAACACTGTGATGCTTGCCAATGAAGGGGTAATATAGGTAGGAGACAAGATATGGCAATGAATTATAGTCTTATAATCGAACCCTTTGATGTATGGGGAATGGATTACATGGGACCTTTTATAGAATTAAATGGTTACACTCATATTCTTGTTGTTGTTGTCGATTATATTACTAAATGGGTTGAAGCTATTCCAACTAGCCATGCAGATGCAGGTGCCTTAGTGAAGATGATCAAGGATGTTATATTCCCTAGGTTTGGAGTTCCTAGATTTTTAATCACTGACCGTGGTTCTCATTTTATGAAAGGAACTTTCAGGAAAATCCTGAGCAAATATGGAGTAACTCACCGTGTTGCTTCACCATATCATCCTCAGACGAGTGGTCAAGTGGAACTCTCCAATAGAGAATTAAAACCATACTCGAGAAGACGATGGACAAATCAAGAAAAGATTGGTCATACAAGTTAAATGACACTCTATGGGCATACCGTGTTGCGTTTAAAAATCCAATGGGTATGACACCTTATAAGATGGTATACGGTAAGGCATGCCATTTACCTTCAGAATTGGAACACAAAGCTTTTTGGGCGATCAAGAACCTAAACTATGATCTTAAAGTAACAGGAGAAATTTTTTTATTAGATATTCATGCTTTAGATGAGTTTAGAAGTGAGGCCTATGAGAATGATGGATTGTTTAAAGAAAAAGTGAAAATATGGCATGATAGAAAAATAGAAAATAAGACCTTTAAAAGTGTAGACAAGGTGTTGATCTATAATTCTGGTCTTAAGTTGTTTCTAGGGAAGCTCAGATCGAAGTGGGAAGGCCCCTATATAGTTGAAGAATCTTATTCATCGGGAGCAGTGAAGCTCCAGGGGAAAACATCTCTCTTTCATGGGTGGTAAATGGACAACGGTTGAAGCATTATTGAGCAAAAAAAGATATAAGTGCACTCACCATACAAGTGATCACCCTACAAGAGGTGATTAAGCAAAGATATACAAGGAATGGAAACTACAAGAAGAATGGAATCGAGATGAAATGAGCAACACTATGGTTAAGCTATTGACCATAAAAGAGCGCTTCATGGGAGGAAAACCATGCGAAATAAAGGTTTGGATAAGTTTTTAATTTTTTAATTAAGTTTTAATTGAGCTTGTGTTAAATGAGGAACATTTAAAGCTCTGACGAAGAAAAAGGGAGATTGATAATGCTAATATTGGTCGAAAATTTATGCTGTCAAAACTTGATATTTCATTAAGTTTCAGATTAATAAAGATTTCTCGGAGAAGCAGGTAATTTTTGGTGGATCTAGAAGGTTTAACATCCAACTATACGGCAGGAATAAAAAATTCTGGCCGTATAGTTACGGTCAATAGTTGTTTCGACATCACCCCTTATGTTAATAAAAGGTACTGAAGGTTTAACGACCAACTATACGGTGTGAATAAAAATTCTGGCCGTATAGCTACCACCGTATAGATATCGATGCCTTTGTCAGAACTCTTTTCTGGGTACTATAGTTTAACGACCAACTATACGACGGGAATAAAAATTCCACCCATATAATTGCGGTCGTATAGATATCGACCCATCTTCAAAAACATATTCGGAGTACAGAAGGTTTAACGACCAAATATACGGCGGGAATAAAAATTCCCGCCCATATAGTTCCGGCCGTATAGTTGGTTCCAACGTAGAAGAAATTATATAGTCGGTTCATAACTATACGGCGGAACCTATATGGGCCATGCCCGTATAGTTGCTCGTTACAAACGACGGCTAGGGTTTTCGACCTCCCCTTTGAAATCTAATCGCATCTAACCTTTTTCATTAAGTTTTCGCAGAGCTACAGCCTCCAGCCTCGAAAAAGCCTCGCCATCTCTATACAAGCCCCTTCTAACAACATCCGTGCAGCGAAGCCATGCAGTCCTTCCATGTCAACAAGATTTGGAGGAAGAAAGAATAGAATCCCATGAAGAGGATCGAAGAAATAGAACCTAAAGGATCATCATCATCGTCTAGCCTGGAGATCAAGCCTCTCCCAAACTAGGAGGTCATGTTCCCGCAAAGGATGGATATGATGAGGCAAGCAGAGCAGAGAAAGAGTAAGGATGAGTATCTCCCTAATCCCTATTGTCACAACATAGGATCTTATTATAAACCTCCTCTCAGCCCGTCGCCTCTTCAGCATAAGAAGGTGCTGCAAGATGAGATTCATGATAAGATCTATGAGTAGGAAAAAGCTTCGAAAGCATGTGTTGAAACAATTGGAGAAGTGCTATCAAAATAGAGTGAGAACAAGTCGAGGTGGAATCTTTAAGTCATAAAGATGCTTCATATACAATTGGAATTTGGTAACTGAGGTCGTTAAACTTTGGATTCCTACATGAAGTGGAATGTATGGCTAGCTCCTTTGCACATCACTTAAACAAAAGTGTGAGCATATATATATATATATAAGAGCGAATGTGCAAAGAGCAAATAGGCATACACCACTATATTGTAGTATGACAAAGAAGCGTTTTGAGATTTTGAATCCCAAGTGAATCTGTTAATCCTAAATCACTTGGGACTACCTCGCTAACTCATTCGGTCGAACCGAATTTTACATCATATTGAGATTCATCTTTCGTGAACCATTGATCACTAAGGTGTGGAAGCCTTCTAATATTATTCGGATGGTTCAAGTAAGGTATTATTCATGAACTTATTTCTATGTATCATATATGATAAACACATGCTGCAACTGCCTCATTTATTTTATTGACTCAGCTTCATGAATATGAGGATCACATCCATTAAGCTAAACTTGCTCAGGATGAGCAAGAGTCTATGCTTGGGGAAATTGATGAGTGCATATTTGCATCATGTTTTCTATTATTATTTTGCACTTTAGTTGTAGGATCTTGGTATTTTACGGTGTTCACGCGCACGTTTTATGTCTAATTTCACCAGGATCAGGACAAATGATGGATACAATGGACACAATTTTTGGAGTAGCTGTATTGGGGAGAAAAGGAGTCAAAACAACATAAATTGCTTATTTGGGAATATCAATAACCCTAGAATAAAACCCGAAGCAATCGAGGCATATAGAGGGTTTAACGACCAACTATACGATCAGAATACTTTTTGCGGCCGTATAGTTCTGATGGTATAGTTGGTGCCGCCACGGCCTCCTTAAATAGTTTCACCCCGTGCAATTGGATCGGGAAGACGACATACATAATAACCAGAAATCGCCGAAACCTCACCTCCGGAAGGCATTTGGAGGGGGAACTCGCCCACCGGGGATCCATCTTCGCCCTGTGCAGATCTGGGAGGCTAAGGCATCGATCTTCATCGTCAACCTCTGCATCACCACCATCTCCATCCATCCCATCTACATCTTGTCTAGATCTCGTTGTGGATTTATACAAGAACTATTCATCTACAATTACTTCCATTATCATTGCAATGAGATTGATTGCCTCCATGTCTGAGTAGATCATTAGTTCTTGGGGAGATGGAGAAACCCTAGCATATGATTGAGATGAGATAGAGATTATTATCTTATACATCATTATGTGTATGTGTTAATTGTCTTCATCTTGATGTTGGAAATTATGCACCTCCTTAATATTTGCCTCTTATGGAGACCCAATGAAGGGGAGTACTTGTTGGTAGACGGAGGGATGATAACACTTACTGTGACTATAAAGCTATTGTCATTCTTTACATACTAACTTGGGGAAACAAGGAGAACTCATAAAGCCATGTCCATGCCACGGGAGAAATCCCTAAATAGCGGGATAATACGATTGATGTCGTTTATCTGTCAGCTATGGTTATGAAGGATGATGTGAGCAGTGGTTGCTGTCTATTTATCCATATATGGAGATCCTTTCACATACATACATATTATGAGAATATTTGTTATAATAATCTTGATTGCTTACCCTAAATTGCTAGCGGTGTATCCACCATTTCTGAGAACGCCTTTTTTCCTATTACAGTTCCAAGTTCTTTTACATACGCGATTCTTAATTTTTGCACTAAGTTTTAGTTACTTTAATTGCTTCATTCAACCAAAAACCCAAAAACAATTCTACTTGTCTTGTATCTCAAAGGTATTCCTTAAGTACTTCGTTTAGTTTTAGTTAAAAGAATTTTAGTCTTTCGCCTACTATTCCCTGTGGGATCGATATCTTTATTTCGAAACTAGCTACAAATGATATGTGTACTTGCAGTCATCACCTCCTGTTGTGCCGAACCGGGTAGGCCCACCTTACACACCCGCAGGGCATACGTATATCAGTATCCTATCAATCCTATTGAGCCATGCGCCAATATCTCACACCTCTATTGGTTTTTCTAATGCAACTGTAGTTTGTTGGAAAAAGCTTTGGGTTTCCCTAATACAATTCTTGGTTATATAGAATCACCTACGGTTTTATGAGATAACTACAATATTTTACAAATTAGATTTATTTATTTTATTTTTATGAAATGTGCTCTTTATTACTTAGAATGTTTAAGCATTATATCCGATCTCTGCATAACTAGGATGCACACAGCCGAACACAAGTTCAATCACAAAAGTTAAAAAAAAACGCGTGAAATACATGAAATAATCAAATATTGCATAAAGCCTAAAGAGAAGAAGGGAAAATCCTAAGACCATGTTGCCATTCATGTCGGAGAAAAACATCCCTCGCCGTATCCTCCAATCATATAATACCTCCGTAAATAGGCCGCGAACCTCCACAGGTTATAGAGGCGAGCATAAACAGAGCATAACAGTGCATCGGTAGATAACCTACAAAAGAAAAAACATTTTATCATTAAAAAACCTTGTCATTTCTACATAGCCATAGCGACCAAATAACAGCGAGCTCTCCCACCCTAAGAAGGACTTTGAACTTATAGTCAATCCCATGTAGCCAATTGGCAAATATATTGGCAATACTATGTCGAGGATACAACCCATAAGCTACTTGGATGACTGACAATATAAAACGAGAAAATTTGCAATGGAAAAATAAATACTTAATTGTCCTATTATGATGACAAAAAATACACCGCTTACTTTCATGACAATTCCTTTTAACAAGGTTGTCTTTTGTAAGAATCACTCCACCATGTAAGAAGCACTCTACCACCGGTGCAGGCCCTCCTGCTAGTGCTAGTGCTACAGCACAAGGCGCGGTGACTCTCGACCACGCGAGCATATATATATACGGGGTTTCTACGCCGACGCCGTGAGGTCATGCCGCAGGGCGTGGAGGAAATGAAGAGGAACACACTTCAAGATTCAGCCGGCAACGAGGGCACGTAGCCGACGGCTTGTTACACGCGCCAGTTCTATCTGGTACCGCTTCCTTACTGCCTTTATGAACTTCGAGCAGGTCGAAATCGATCGAACCATCCATGTACTTATCTGTTCCAAGTTCAAGGGGGTGGTGGCACGGGAATACAAGCAACTCTACCCGAACAAGAAAGAAACAGATGTAATAGTAGTAACACATCCTCCCTCTCACTATAATTACGCTAGATGTACGTAACCATCTCCCCACGTTATTACGACGCTGCCGATCAGGAGTAGTAATAGCTAGGCCTAGTTGCGGTTAACAAACGCGGCAAGCGTGGCCATATGCATGGCGGCCTTTGGCGACGCGAGGTTGTTGAGGAAGAAGCAGTGCCCTTCGCCGGGCGTCTCGTACAGCTGCGCCTGCCCGTCCCAGCCGCTGCCCCGGATCGCGTCCACGTACGCGCGCTGCCACGGGCCGAGCCGGTCCTGCTTGGACACCGTCATGAGCACGCGCGCGCTCCCGAGCCGCCGCCACGCGTCCGCCGGCAGCGCCATCGGGTTTACGTACGGGTGATCCATCCCGTACCGCCCCGCGCAGATGAACCCCCAGGCGCGCTCCGCCGAGGGGTCGACGTGCGTGCCGAGGAAGTAAGGGTCGAGCAGGGCCACGCCCTTGATCCGCGCGCTGCCGTCCAGGTCCCGGTCCAGGCCCTGCTTGCCCGCGCGCATCGCCAGGTTGTGCGCGATGTTGCCGCCGGCGCTGTCCCCGCCGACGAACAGGCGGGACATGTCCCCGTGCCTGGAGAGCCATGAGCGCGAGCCGTGGCGCGCGCTGGAGAGCACCCACTCGAGCGCCGTCCACGAGTCGTCGTAGGCGGCCGGGAGCGTGTGCTCCGGCGCGAGGCGGTAGTTCACCGACACCGCGATGACGCCAGCCTTTGCGGCGAGCACGTTGAGGTAGTTGTGGTACACGGGATCGAAGGCAGACTCGACGACGAAGGCGCCGCCGTGGAAGTAGAGGAGCACCGGGAGCTTGCCGGGGCGGCTTGGCCGGTAGAGCCTGACCGCGAGGCCCGTGGTCTGGTCGATCACGACGTCCCTGGAGGCGACGCCGGTGCGCGCGTCCAGCGACGGAGGCACCACCCTCGTGCCCATGAGCCGCTGCACGCGGCCGCTCTTGTACTGGATGAGGAACGGCGTGAAGTCGAACTTGACCTCGTCGACCGAAGCACGGCTGCGCAATGCCGAGCCTTCTTCCTCGGCGCTGCTGCTCCTCGCATCCCCTGTCCCGAGAGAAGAGCAGAGGAGCGCGACGAGAAGCAAGGCGAGTAATAAGGCTCGCGTGGCCATGACCGGAGAGAACGGAGGGGACGGTGCGGCTGCGAGTGACCTGCACTGTACTACTACCGTGGTATGTGTGCGTTCCGAGTGTAATTTGGCCGGGGCGCGCGCGCGCGCTTATATGCACTGATGCGGCCGACACGGTGGGCAGCGCGCACCATTTGGGCTCGGGACGGAGCGGAGCGGATGGGTGGTGGCCAAGGGAAGGGAAACGACCGGTCGATGACGGACGTGCGTGACGTGGCGTGTGTTGTGCCCGCACTCGCGCAAACGATTCCGGCCTCGGGTCAATGCGCAGTGCAAAGAAAGAGCCCGTTTCCGTAGTGGGGCGGCACACTCGCCATTAGTGACCCGTAACCATCCTGCGCCTGGTAGTGCTTAAGTGCGCGGACCTATCCTACCGTCACGGAGCCAAGCCATAACTGGCGGGTAGTTAATCAAGGTGCAGGCACAAACAAAACTTCATCATCATCATAAACAAAAAGCGTCACGGGGAGAAAAAAATAGTACACCGGGCAGTTCGTTCAAGCCAATGTTGGTATAGGAGAGTTTTGGAGTATATATCGCGTGGTTTGTGAGCGCTCGAGTTGGCATCTTCGAAGACCGTCCAACCCGTCGTAGATCCAGCATGTCATTTAAGGGTGTTTGGTACCTTATGAGTTGCAACTTTCCTTCTACCGATCAGCAGCAGTTTGTATCCTCTCGTCGTGCGAGCGTTTGTTGCTTTGCAGGAGATGCCGGCCCTTGTTTAGAGCCTAGCACCTTACTGCGCCATCAATGCCTGGGGCGCGTTTTACTGCTACTTGCACCACACCACCTGCAGAGTGTCTCCCCAGTCCGTCCCCTCCACACTGTCATTTACTACTAACCGAAAGCAATGCAAGCATCATGTCAATCAAAAAAAAAAAAAGCAATGCAAAGCATGGCGCGATGGTCCGTCCGTACGTCACCGGTTTGGCCAGTGCCGACGCCATGTGTGTACCGATGTACGTACACTCACTCTCCTTTTAGGTCCCCTGCTGCCATACTTCTGGCCGTTGGAAACTTGGAATGGTAAATGCGGAGCAGAGAAGAAAATTTGTGCGCAAGCGCGCGCGGACGGTACTACTGCCAGCTGGTATGCATGTGCAGTCTACAATAAGTTCTGTCGATCTCTGGCGGTTCCTTCTGCAACAGTATGGACTATGGAGACGAGCTTAACGGCCATCTGGCCCCTGATGGCACGTCCGTATGAGTCGGGTCGGGGTTGATGGAACCAACTTTCTCTTCTCGTGATCAAGGGATGGGAATGCATTTGATTGTGGATAACTGCAACGTACTTGCAATATGACTTCCACACTACCGTCATAACTAAACGTGAACCATCAAATCGTAGCTCAAAAGATTTTCAGTTTCTACAACATATAAACTGGATAGAGAGCAGCTTTTCCTTTTTGAGAAAGCACGCTGCTTTTCTTCGAGAGAGAGAGAGAAGGAGCAGATATTTTTTATACAGTATCAATTAAAAGAGCAAGAGCAGATTTGTTCTTTTCTTTTGAGAACTCAGAGAAAGAGCAGATGGACACTCATGGTTCGGTCTCAAGGCCCACTGTCTCTCTCTTTTTGCAAGTGTGATCGCTACCCAACTAGCGGAAAGCCCATATTTAATTTAAATTCCATCTTTCGAAGACGAACGATACAGACTAGTAACCAAGATTCCACGGAAAATCGGTGACGCCTGGGCGATTCCTACGTCGTTTCGACAAAGGGTGTTCAATGTGGGCTCGGCCCGTTAGCTGCCCCTTTCCTTTCTTTCGCTGGTTCTTCGTTTGGGATACGACTCAGCTTAAGGCCAGCTCCACGGAGGCCCGCAAATGGAAAGCGCGAGCTCGAATCCATCTGGCCGATCACAGACCATCACGCCATCTCAACCTCGTCGACCCACCACGACTCTACCAACAGAGACGCCCGGCTCAACCATCCATATATCAAATTTAGGCAACAGTTGTATTGGCTAGAACAGCGCATGGACCACGCGGGTGTCCGCCAGTTAGCTACTCGTGGCCTATATGTAAATGAAACATTAGTACTTCCTCCGATCCATATTATTGTTCTCAACTTTATCTACATTCAGATGTACCTACTTAATAATTTAGACTAGATGCATTTGTTCTAGACAAAGTTGAGAATATTAATATTGATCGGAGGGAGTATTTAAACTTGCTTTTCATTAGATTAGACCCTGCCAATTATAAAAAGGCGCATTTGAATAAAATAAAAAAGGACTACTACTGCTAGAGATGGTCGTGCCTACGGCTACTCGCCGCGGTTGCCACGGCCACCGTTGCCGTGGCCTTGCCACTGCCGCTGGCCTAGTCAATCGCTGCCCTAGCCACCAGATGGCCTGCTGCTAGAGATGATTGCGCGCTCGGCCACGAGCCTCCGTCTTGCCGGTCGCCTTCATGCGATCCACCGCTACCCTGTTGGCCAGGGCCTTCTCCATCTCGGTTGGTCCCTCGCCTCCTGGTCGGCCAGCTCCGTCGTCATCGTCGCCCTCGCTGCCAAGGGGGTCACTGATAGTTGTGAGATTCGACACATTTTTTATGGTTTTTATTGATGGTTTTCTTCCAGATTTGATCGTTTTCTGGCTTTACCTAATGCTAATACTTCGGTAGCGAAGAAAACTTCGATTTTAATGTGTGTTTTAGGTTCTGGACGTCAACAAAAGGATTTAACTAGAGAAATACAATATTCTGGAAAAAACAAGCAAGTCCCAATTTGGGAGCACGCGAGGAGAGCTCACAGACGGTTTAACGACCAACTATACGGCGGGAATGCCCGTATAGTTCCCGTTGTATAGCTGTTGCCACCTCTGTCTTGTCAAAAGGGACAACTTCCGTGAAGGGACGGGGGACGAAAACATAACGCAGCAGCCGCCACACCATCCAGAAGGGAGAAAGAAGGGATCCCGAGAAGAAGGAGAACGTTCTTCATCTCGCTCCATGATCTTCGATCTCCTAGCCAATACACCTCCATAGCCACTACTTGTACTTGAGAGAGAGAGGGATCTCCACCTTGCAAGACTAGGGTTTAAGATTGTTTCTTCCCATCTTAAATTGTGTTGGATATTTTTCTATTCTTATTGCGGATCTCCACGGTAATATCAAGAAGAATTTCCTTTATTTGATTATATTGATGATCCGTTCTTCTCTCATGTGTGAGTAATTCTCTTGGGCGTGGGAGTTGTAGGGGATTGGTGAGATGTGATATGCCTTCATATTTTTTCCATTAGTATTGTGATTGATTCCAATTAGTATGTTATGTGTGCTTGACTATTTGTGGGATGCTTAATGTTTATTGTCCAATTAAGAGCCCAGACAACATGATACCTTGTTCTATACAGATAAGATCTTGCTCGCTAGTGGACCGGCGACCCCTGGGTGACACAGGGATATCAATGGAAAGATAGTCGACTCGAGGATAACGAGTAACCATTGTGCCTATTGCATTAGTCCGATCCAAAGAGCTTAATCACTAAGCGACCCGAAGGGTCTTAATCGTCTATTGTCTCACCATGGCTTTGGTAGCAGGCTAGTAGAATTATTGAAGTTGGGATGAAATCTACCAAGAGGAGTTCCGACTAATTATGGGTTGCTCGCCTACACATATATCTATAAAATTATAATTGTTACATTCATACTCGTCCACATGGCACATTCACTATCACCATGAACTGAATTTCCATGTGCCTTCTTTCACCATCTGCAGAAACCAACAAACAAATGCATTCTTTACTTTTATGCATTTTATTTCTGAAGTTTACATTTTAGTTCTATTTAAATTTATCGCATTTAATCAAAACCCCATTCTTATTTCAACGCTTGCAGTCAATTCACTCGAAGACCTGTGACAACTTCGGGTGTGACAGAGACTTCACCAATAAACACTTACCTTTGGGCTTCCTGTGGGATCGATATCTAAAATTCAAAACTAGCTACAAATGATATGTGCACTTGCAGACATCAAGCTATTTTCTGGCACCGTTGTCGGCGAGCTAAGTGCTAAGTGTTTGTCTTTTGACATTTCAGGTGTTGCTACTACAAAATGTTCTCCTCAGGAGACAAAGGGTCTACACGTTCTAGTAGGACCTACCTGCCAGATTATATTGAGCGAGTGCCTGCTCAGAGGCGCGAAGAAATTATTGAAAAACTTTTAAGATCAAATAAAGTTGAAGTTAAAAACCTGAGTGATATTATGGAAATCATGTCTATTTATAGGACAACTCCTCCGAAACCTGAGGAAACTCTCAGGGAATACAGTGCTCTAAGTTCTGAATTTCTTAAACAACCAATAGAGTTCCCTAATCCTGGAGTTAGATAATATCAATTTGATGGTGTAATTATTAAAATTTTGCCGGAAAAAACTTTTAGTGGAAGGGAAGATAAAGATCCAGGAAGGCATATAAGAGAGTTTGACGATGTGATAATATCGCTTGGACCAAAAGGTTTGCCAAGAGACTTCTATCATCTTAAATTATTTCGATGGTCTCTTAAAGGTAAAGCTCTAGACTGGTTATATTCTCTCCCTCGCCATTACATTAAATTCATAAACAGGTTTCTTCCTTTTAAAAAGGTAACTGAACTAAGAAAGAGCATAGGCAACTTTAGTCAGAAAGTGGGAGAAAACTACCCACAAGCCTGGAAAAGATTATTTGGGATGATCAATAGTATTCCTAATCATGGCTATTCCGAACTAATAATTTGCCATTTATGTTACCATGGTCTCAATACTCAATGTAGAGAACTGCTTGACTTCTTAGCAGGAGGATCAGTAAATACCTTAACTATTAAAGGATGTTTAGAATTAATGTCTACTAGGGCTAAGAATGATTCTCTATATAATCCTGATTTTGGCATTAAGCCAGGAAAAGGGATGCTTCGAATAACTCCTGATCTTATGCCTGAGGTACGTAAAACTATGAAAGAAAAAGGTATACCTTCTGAACTTGCTAAAGAAAACAAAGAGGATTTGTTACAAGTCTTAACTGAAGAAGATGAAACTATAAAAGTTTTTCAAGAAATTAAAACATCGACAAGTAAAATCTCATAATAACTTGCATAAGCATTTCCAAAAACACAAAATGATTTTGGCAGAACTCACTGAAAATTATGATGAGATTGGCCAAGAAATAAAACTATTTCATAAGTATCTTAGTATGATTGAAACCTAGTGCAAACAAATAGCATATGGTTATAAATTTTTTCTTCGTGATGATAAAGATATTTCTGTTTCTACTAATGTTGTCACAAGAAGGGAGCAGTTGTTACAGGACCCTTAGGACCACCGGAATACGAAGCTGAAAAAGAGTACAACGAAAAAGCCTTGCTTGTAGCAAGTCAAGAAGATGATACGTTAGTGGATCCTCAAGATGAAACTGGACGCAAGAGAAAACCCAGGAGGATCACAATGATGCACAGGAAGATCATTATGACTCTGATGCAGAAATGGTTGTTCCAAGAGAATATAAATAAACAAGTAAGGAAGATGAAGTTGTTGTAGTAGAGAAGAAGAAAAGCAATAAGCAACAACAAAATAAAGCTACAAAAGAGCCTGAACCCCTGAAAAAGGTAAAAGACAAGAGTAAGTCAGGTGAGAAAAAGCTTCCTTACCCCGATCAAAAAAGAAAGCACTAGATGAGGTAATTTATAATTCTTTTACAAAGGCACTTGGTGACCTTTGTTTGGAAATTCTATTTGCGGATGCAATCAATGTCCCTACCTATGGTAAATTCCTTCGTGATATTCTTAGTAGAAAGAAAGAAATAACTGAAAATGTTGCTATGGTAACTAGCTACCCTACTAACGGGAAGCTATTATCTAAGTCTGGAGATCCCAGAATACCAACTATATCATGCTCGATAGGTAAAACAGATATTCATAATGCATTATGTGATCTAGGAGCAGGAGTTAGTGTAATGTCATACTCCCTTTATAAAAGATTGGGATTAGGGGAGTATTCTCCTACTACTATAACTCTACAGATGGCTGACAAGTCCATGAAACAACCTGTTGGTATGATTGAGTATGTCTTACTTAGGATAGACGAGCATGTAATTCCCACCGATTATATTAGTCTTGAAATGCCATAAGATGAAAGATTATCTATAATACTTGGAAAGACCCTTCCTTAGTTGCTCCATGAGCGTTAGTAGATTGTGCAGAAGGAAAGATAATCTTCAATGTTTATGATACTGAAATCATCCGGTATTTTCCAAAGAAGCTAGAAGCAGGGGAAAGATATGTTCCGCCAGCAAAACGAGTTCATGTGGTAAGTGCCATTGATAAGGGTAACCAAAGGTAAGAATTCGAGAAGAGAGAAAAGGTTGAGTTATTCAACCACTCTTAATAAATGCTTAATGGGAGTCAACCATTTTCGTCAATTTAGTAGATTAGAGAATAAAAAGTTCATCATATTCCCACCACTTTTTCATAGACATTCTTGCGGAAGCGCGCCCGTGAAGATGCAGCTGTCAAAAAGTAGTAGAAATATCGACTGAATGAGTAGATAATAATAATTAGAATAAAAGATTGAGTTTTCTATTTACAGAAGCTAAATTTTTTCTTTTAATATGATAATGTTGGTCGACAGTTTTTACTATCAATTTTCTGTTAAAAACTTGGTATTTTGCTAAGTTATGGAATAAGAAGGTATCCTCGAAGAAACATAATTTTTTTGATGATTACTGATGGTTCAACGACCAACTATACGGCAGGAATAAAAGTTCCGGCCGTATAGTTATCTTTGTCATCAACAAATTTTCTTCGAAGACACAGACAGTTTAACGACCAATTATACGGCGGGAATAAAAATTCCGCCGTATAGTTCCGGCCGTATAGATATCGATGCCTTCGTACAATTTTATTCCAAAGGTACTGGGAGTTTAACGACCAACTATACAGTGGGAATAAAAATTCTGGCCGTATAGTTCTGACCATATAGATATCGATGCAAGTTTTAGAAATTTATCTGGAGGGACAGACGGTTTAATGACCAACTATACGGCGGGATCAATTTGATTCGGCCGTATAGTTGCGCCCGTATAGATGTTTCCATGTATAAAGAAACCCTAGTTGGTGGCACCGCCGCAACTATATGGGCGGAGCACCATCACCCGCCTGTATAGCTCCGGTCGTATAGTCCTGTACGACCACAAAATCGCACCGGGCCGACTAGGTCTTCCTCCTCTTTTCATTATTTCTCTCATATTCTCTCTCCAAACCTCTCAAAATCCACCTAGAACTTTTGATTCTTCGTGGATTTCATTCGTTTGAGTGGGGGAATCAACATATCGGTATGTTTCTCTCCCTATCTATGCTTTATTTCATATTTCCATGGTTGAAACTCTCACATTGATCTAGTGGATGAACTCAAGCTTATTTACATTTCCCTATTAATTTCTCATGTTAGGATTGAATTTTTCCACGTAGAATCGCTCGTATATTATATATAAACTATATTCCTAAGGTTTTATGGTGAATTTTTTCAATGCATCACGATGAACAAAATCGGTAGCCTTTTCCGTTCGAGCAAGCGCCAACGGGGAGAGGACACAAGTTCGGGATCCCGAGCCCTGCGCAACTCCAAGATGGACATTGTTGCATCAAGGAGGTTGCTACCCACACGTTGGGCTGACCACAACTTTCTCACCACGACGGGGTTGAAGATGGACTTTGACCTCATGTGCAGCAGGTCAGGGTTGGCGGTGATCAGCTTCGCAAGCCATGACACCTACGCCGAGCTCACCTATGAGTTCCTTGCTTCTTTCTACGCCGACCACAAGGAGAAAGGCAACACGTGCACTATCAGCTTCAACATGAACCGGCAGCACTATGATATAAGCGTCGAACAATTTTGCGATGCCTTTAGTCTCCCTCGTACGAGGGAGCCCAATATTACTAACCTCTATAGCGTCACGAGTGGAGAGACTTGGGAGGTTGTTTCTATTAATGGTGGCAGTCACTTCTATCAGAAGAAGATGTCCACCATTCAGAACCCAACCATTCGCTACTTTTCTCTGTTCCTCACCAACACAATGTTGGGAAGGGGTGATATTGGTTCCATGGCCAATGTGGACATGGCAATGATCACCAAGACCCTCTTCCCCAATGCCACGCAGAGCCCCTGTCCTGCAGCTCTACTCATCCAGCACTTCCGCCACCAGAGCAACAAGACCAAAGGTGATATTCATATTGGTGGATTAGTAACCCACCTTGCATATGCATTGAACTTTGTACTACCTATTATGGAACCTATTGATGGCTACAAACTTATGGATGTCAAATATTTGACTGCTTGTGGCTTCCTTTGTGTTTATCATGCTAACCGGAGGTTCCGAGCATATCAATTTAGTTATCTTAATGATACACAGATTGAGCAGGTTCAGTTGCCATGCCCCGAGGCCTTCTCGATTGTGGAGAAGGACACTTGGATCCTCACTAAGGACCAAGTGACGGAGATCTTGGCCGCATACCAGACCGAGGAGGAGGAAGATGAAGGGCAGCAGGAGGAGCAGGAGCAGGAGCAGGAGGGAGAGAAGGGGCACAACCCTTCTTGGGAAGGACAACAGCAGCAGCCAGGAGGAGCCTAGGAACCGTGGCCTAACCAGCCACAGCAGGGGTACGGCTACGTCCCCTATCAGGAGTTCCAGCAGCTCAACCAGTGCGTTGAGGAGATCAACCACACTCTACAGGATGTGAATGAAGATGTGAACACTTTGACTCACAACTTCAATCACTTCATGACTCACTTCCCCGACTTCTACCAGCAGTACTCGCACCAGCCGCCAAATGATGGCAACAACTGAGCATGGCAACAGCCTAAGCTTCGGGGAGGTTTGAAAGCCTCCAAAACTTTGCATTCATGTTTTTATTTCTTATTTTGGTTTATTTTCTTCAAAAATTGCATGTTTATTTTCAGTTTTGCATCCCTAAACCAAAAATACAAAAAAAATAGTTATAATCTTATTTGCAAGTTTGTTTCTTTGTTTCTCTTGGAGATTGCTTGATTTCAGGTGATTTGGCAATATAGAGAGGTTCGACTCGAATAGAAGAACAAAGCAAGCAAGAAGAGGTATCATATTCCTTTCATCACACTTCTTGCAACCTTAAATTGTTCTTACAAATATTTACTTGCTTACACTGGAGTCACTCCCCCACTTAGCTTGCTATCCTACAAATTCTATCCCTTTGCTAGTGTCTCCTTTTTAGCTTTGAAACAATGAGCAATGAACTTGGTTAAAATACTTCCTACATTTTTACAACAAGAAAAAGCATCTGAAAGATGACTTGAGTCCATGTTTAGCTCAAAAGAATTTTATTTTAGAACTACCCCATCCCAATTGTGCTTAATATAAATAGACTCGATAGTACCCTTGATTGAAATTGTTTGATTAAATGGATGCTTCGAAGTAGTAGAAATTATGCCACTACTTTTTCTAATAATTATCGTAAGATATTGCTTTATGCGTGTCATTACAACTCTATCGTGCTCCATGGGGAACTATTAACTCCGCTAACCAACAAACGATCCAAATGTGGGAAACCACTTGATTTTGGCTATTGAGTTATGGAAACGTCTATAGCAGCAATGCTATGATGTGTAAAAATTTTAGTCTCCTCATGGTTTCACGTTCCAAGTGAAGTTGTAGTACTCCTCTGACTCATTATTGCTCAACATTATTTATTGGCATGGTCACGAGTGCACAACACAGCCCCAATTAACATGTTAAAAATAGTGCCATGATTTCTATATGAAAGAGCTAAAGTTTTTGAAAGACAAGTGAAAGATAACGGTGCTTTGGGAGTCTTGAAATTTTGACATGGGAGTAGATGAGTTGTTCTTAAATTAAATATTTCGATGCCAACTTGAGTACTCTTAATTGGTTAATTGAGCAAGAGCAAAAAAAAATCCATCTCTCAACAAAGAGAGGCACCAATAGAATTTGTCTCACCTTCCTAGCTAAAAGTTTCGACACTTGCTTTGTCATATAGTTTATTTGCTAGCAAGATATACGTGGTTAGGAAGTGGACTCAGTGCAATCTTGTGAATACTTGTATGATCATATTTAAGATTGCAGGAACTGTGAAGAAAAGAATTTGACACCAATTCAAACTTGTGAGTTCCTTTACTCTCAGTCCCAAATATCTGTTATTCTTCCTTATTTCCTTGTCACTCGAGGGAGAGAAACATCTAAGCTTGGGGAGTTGATAGCTGTAAGATTTGACACATTTTTTATGGGTTTTATTGATGGTTTTCTTCCGTATTTGATCATTTTCTGACTTTACCTAACGCTAATACTTCAGTAGCGAAGAAAACATGTATTTTAATGTGTGTTTCAGTTTCTGGACATCAACAGAAGGATTTAACTAGAGAAATACAATATTCTGGAGAAAACAGGCAAGTCCCAATTTGGGAGCACGTGAGGGGAGCTCACAGACGGTTGAACGACCAACTATACGGCAGGAATGCCCGTATAGTTCCTGCCATATAGCTATTGCCGCCTCTGTCTTGTCAAAAGGGACAACTTCCATGAAGGGACGGGGGACGAAAACATAACGCAGCAGCCGCCACACCATCTAGAAGGGAGAAAGAAGGGATCCAGAGAAGAAGGAGAATACGTTCTTCATCTCGCTCCACGATCTTCGACCTCCTAGCCAATACACCTCCATAGCCACTACTTGTACTTGAGAGAGAGAGGGATCTCCACCTTGCAAGAATAGGGTTTGAGATTGTTTCTTCCCATCTTGAATTGTGTTGGATATTTTTCTATTCTGATTGTGGATCTCCACGGTAATACCAAGACGAATTTCCTTTATTTGATTATATTGATGATCTGTTCTTCTCTCATGTGTGAGTAATTCCCTTGGGCGTGGGAGATGTAGGGGATTGGTGAGATGTGATGTGCCTTCATATATTTTCCATTAGTATTGTGATTGATTCTAATTACTATGTTATGTGTGCTTGACTATTTGTGGGATGCTTAATGCTTGTTGTCCAATTAAGGGCCCGCTGTGGTGACCCAGCATATCACTGCATGATGTAGTACACTATAGTCGTTGACATAACACCAATGAAACACCGTTCACTAGTATTAACCTCAGAGTGGTACAACAGAAACACAGCAGGTCCAAGACATGACTATAGATTACAACTCGACTCTTTACAAAAGATCAAGAGAACACTCTAGGTTTAAGAGAGATAAAGAACTTCTTGCAAAGAAGAACCAAAAATAATAACTCAGAACTATCTAGTAACTAAAACCAGTATCTAAACTATTTGGCTTGCCATTGCCGCTATTGCAATGCTCCACAGAAATAGGTTTTATGGCTAGAGAATCTACTCCTATCTAAACCGACACTTTATCTTCACTTCAGCTGATGTATATGTTGACTTTATTGAGGAACTTGACTTGTCGATGATGGTTTCTTGAGCAGAAATTGATGTTGACATCGTCTTCAATGGCTTAGAACCTAGCAAGGGTTAAGAAGGTACGGTTGAATACGAGCGTACTCATCAAGTTCACTAAAAAGAAGTGTATGATGCACTATCTCTACAACCACAGACCATAGGTCGTAGGCAATGCAGGCAAAAGAGCTATATGATTCCAAGAGGTCGAATGTGGAATTTCAAGTCGGGGAGGAGGTACTCTTAAGGGTGTCACCCACTAAAGGTGTTATAAGATTTAACATCAAAGGAAAGCTTAGTCCGCGATACATTGGACCTTTCTTGATATTGGCACGACTGGGAAAACTAGCCTATAGACCGGAGTTGCCTGAATCTATGAAAGGTGTGCATAATGTGTTCCATGTCTCTATGCTGCGGAAGCATTTTCGTGATCCAGAACGTCAGATTGCCATGGAACCTATTACGATTGAACAAGATCTAACCTTTGAGGTTCGCCCTGTAAGGATATTGGAAGAGTTAGAGAGGGTGATGAGGCATAAGACGCTAAAGTTTGTTAAGGTTCTTTGGTCACAACAAACCGAGTGTGAAGCAACTTGGGAGCTTGAGTCTCTCATGCGCGAGAAATATCCAGAGTTGTTCATAGCTGCTATGTTATTTATTTGTTTACTCGTATGCTTAGTGTTGCGAGTAGTAAAGCGAGTAAGAATTCGGGGTCGAATTCTGGTTAAGGGGGTAAGAATGTTACATCCCGTATTTGATGCTAACTATTTGTGGTTGTTCGTTTTATACAAAAAAATAAATAGGACCTTCAGAATAATCAAATCTGTTTTGAAAATAGCAAGCTAGAGAAAGGAAATAAAATGATAAGAATAAAAGGAAGGAAAATAGTGTGTGCTATTGTTTGAACTCGTGACCTCATGTTAGAAAACCTACAGTTGTATCCAATTAGTCTTTGTAGTGTTGTTGCTTCTAAGATTTTCGTGTTTCTTTTATCCTTGTAAGGTTAAGCACTAAACGGGCTGGGTGTAGCACCCCGATAAAACCACTACTAGAAAATTACTATGTATTGGGTTGTGCATCATCATGACCGCATGCTCATATCATCATATCACATTGCACTTGAGAATCGTCATGTCATCATGCATATCTTTTGCTAAAACTATTTTACTAAAAGCCCTATTTTGTTTTCTACATTAATCCCTCCCTTTTATTTTAAAGTACAAACCTCGATCTTTTTCGGATCTTTTATTTGTCTAAAAAATATTTACAAAATCCTTTAAAAAAATAAAAGAGATAAGTAAAAAATAATATTTTCTAGGGGAGGCCACAAGCCGCCAGGCCCAAAGCCCAGCAGTTAGCAGCCTACAACCCCGACCGAACCACCCCAAAACCCTAATCTCATTTAGTCCTAAACCTAACCCTAAGACCAACCACCACCCAACCTACCCAGTCCCTACCGCCAGCCCCACCCCGCGGCAGCAGCCCCGCGTGACCGACACGCCTCACATGCTCCCACCCCACCCCATCACCTAGACACACGCGCGACACGCTAGGACGCACTAGACGCGCCGCCTCTTCCTAACCGTTCCACCCGCGTGCAAGTCGGCCCCACCTCCTTGTCCTGTTCCCCACCTCGCCTCGGTTCCATTGCCACGCCACCTGCCGCGTTCCCCACCACGCGAACCCTCCTCTGTCCTATCCTCCCCCCGACGCTCCTCTCCCCGATCCTAGGCGCAGCCGCCGCCATCCTCTCTGCTGGTCCTCGGTCTGGCCCTCCTCTTCGGTGTCCTGCCCCACCTCGCCTCCTCGGGTCGCGGCGTGGCCGCCCTCTGCTCCCTCTCTTCAGGCCCTCGCTCTGTGGCAAGCTCGCCGTCACCCCGGACCCCGCCACCCTCCGCTCGTCTCTGCGGTCGCCGGTCCCGAGCTTCGTCGCCGTCCATGGATGTGTCTGCGACCCCGCCGTCCCCTGCATCTCGAGCCCTCACCCCACCTTCGTCGCCGCCTCCCAGCCAAGCTCCGCCCCTAGCGCCCTGCTCCTCCCCGCCAGTGATGTGGCCCTGGAGCCCTGGCCGACATCGATGGCGACCGCGGCCCTGTCTCCAGCACCGGCCTCCGCCCCGTGCGCCTCTCTGTGGAGCCCTGCCCCAGAGCCGCGAGATCTCGTCGCCGACACGACCCTCTGCCTCGACCTCTGCCACGTCGCTCCCCCTCTCTATTCTGCCATCGCTGCGCCATGGCGGCCTTGCTGCTGCGTGCCCCTCCTACTCCGGCTGCCGCCTCTGCTTCGACCCAGGCGCCACCATCGTCATGGCCTCTCCGACGACCCCTGCCGCTCCTCTGCTGCCAAGGTTGCCTCCGGTCTCAACCTTCATGCAGCACCCGCAGGCCGACCCCGTGTCCTTGCTGCCAGCACCTTCCCAGAATAGGCTCGCCTTCGTGAGCTCCCCGGCGCCCCATCGCTGTGGCCGCGACCGCCGCCGTGCTTCACCATGCCCCGGCAGAGCTGCCGACCCCGTCGCACGCGCCTCTGCCCACCTTATCTGGAGACCAAGGCCCTCTGCTCGTGTTCCTGGCATGTTCAGATGCTGTAAGCACCAAGTCTGAAGGGGTGCTACTGATGTTTCAGTATGGGCATAAAATGTCTTGTTGCTAAGAACCATGGACGCTGAAGACCTGAAGAACCCCGGACCCGAGAACGCCTTCATGGACCCAATGACCGATCCAGAGCGCCAAGGCCTTCGACATGGAACCGACAAGATCTCCTTCCTGGAATATCAAGATCTTCCGGCGCCGAGACCCAAGACCGACACCGTCACCCGAGGACTACGACAAGATCGTCCCAACCCACCAAGTTCGCCTACCTGGACACCTTGTGACAAGATCTACTTCACGGATCCGAAGACCCCCGGTACCCGATCCACTCAAGTTCGCCATCGACGACAAGATCGACCGCTTGGAACCCAAGTTCTCCATCTTGTATCCGAACCTCGCCATTCCCGTCGAACCCTGAGACCGAACCCCCGGAACCCAAGATCTTCCGAACCCAGATGTGTGACCCTAAGCCTCTATTTTTTATAATATGACATATACCTGTCGCATCATTAAATCATCATGCTTGCATACATGTCATCTGGTGGGTTGGGTTAAATAGTCGATTCACCTAAATTAAATATGGAGTCTATATGCGGGCTATTCTAGTCTTATATTGGCTCCATTTAAATTTGTGTAGAGAACCGATGCCATATTTTGCCTTGTTCGTACAACATTTAAATTGCGGGGTATCTAAACAACATAAACCATCTAATTAATTGTCGGGACCCCGGTTTCGCTTAATATTGCCTAATTGCATCGCATCTTTGCCATGTCATGCACCATACATGCATCATGCCCAATCTTCTGTCGTAGTATTAAATAGTGTATCCGGTGTTTCTTCTAGTGCTTTGCTTCTTCGCGGATTAGGCCGTTGATTTGATGTGAGTATCGACAAGTTCTTCGGATATGTATCTTCGGCAGTGTTTTCCAGGCGAGAAATCTCCCCCTTTCTACCTATTTTGCGTTTATAGTCTTTACTTCCTCCTGTTGCTCTATTGCTATCCGTGTTATGATGCTTTAGTTTCCGTGCACCATTTATATTCCTTGCAGCCTCTATATTGCCTTGGACACATCCTATTGCTTGTTGATTGATAGACAGTCGGCCTTGCGAGTCGTAGTTGCTTGCTCAGGTGCTGCTTTGCGTCTTTGTCGTTCCACCGTTGATAAAAGGTTGGCACATGCTTAATGGTGGAGATGCTTAATGGTGGAGATGATCATAACTTTAAATACAACTATTAAATTACTGGGATAACTAATGAAAGAGGCACCGATGGGTGATATATGCTATTTGGTTTTCATGTCCACTTGTGTCCCGTAGGCCCCGAGTACTTGATACCTGTTCCTTGACTATTCGCACTATCCACATCCGGGAGAGTATGAATCCCCCTTAGCCAGAGCTTGATTCATTTCTTATTTCTTGGGGCCACAAACTAGTTTGGGGCTTTATTACTATCTTGTACTTATGCCATGTTTTACTGGTTTATTTACGATTGTCCATGGAGCACCTGTACTGTTTAGGATTGCGGAGTGTTTTCGCGGTATCGATAAGCCCAGTCACACTTTCGGGTTCCCAGTTGTTTACAGCCATTGGTGCAAACCTTGGGTCCGTCTCGGAGCCGGCCAACTTTGTTGTGGGTAGCTTAATGGGGTGGCCCCCTGAAATATTTTATGAATCCTGTGATTGCTTTGTCGTGAAAGCCTCGTTGGGTTTTGAGTTGGTTTTTCTGAGGTTGATCGTGTGTGTTGCTATTTGTGCACCCCTGTAGGGTAAATCTTTCTGAAAGCCGTGTCCGCGGTTATGGACGACTTGGAGCACAGTATCTCGATCATAGACAAGCATAACTAAAGTATTGCTATAAATTTGACTTAATATGTGACTAGTAATCAGCTTCCACTACAATGCAATGGATAATAAAAGTGCCAACAACTGATGGAACTGGGGTGTATCGTGTCATGTTATACCTGCCTAGTAAGTATTGCAACTCCAATGGAATGAAATAAAAGTACCAACAACTGCTGGGTTTGGGATGTCACATGCTAATTGTATGTGACTAGTAAGTCTTGCAACTACAACTGAATGATTAACTAAAACTGCCCACTACTTATGTTATTAGGATGACTCGTGCTATCTATATCTGACTAGTAAGTGCTTCAACTATAATGGAATAAATAAAACTGCTAACCGTGTGAGTTCCTCGGTTTGACTTCCTTGTTTGGTCTCGAGGAGGAAATACCAGGATGGGTATGATTGGTGTTAGTATAAGGTTGGTTCCGGATAGGTCTTTCTTATCCCTCTCTAATAGCTGACAGTTGTATTGAGTCTCTATAGGTTGTTTAGTGCATGCTTCGCTGCCGCTTCAGTCCACCATACCTATGTAGGCGAGAGCCGCCGAATTCTAGCCTTGCCGTGTACTGGCCTCAGTACTGACGCTCCTCTTTTTCCTTTACCCTTTGTCGGCACCCCTTTTGTTTTAGCAGGTTTGAGATCGACGTCGTTAGCAGGGTTACCCTTCCGGCTTGGCCTAGGCAGGGTTATGGACGCCATTGGTTATTCTTCAGGGCTCTTAGCCCCATTTGCATCTTGTCCGTACTCGGACGTTGTAGCGATTTCAAGGTGATTTGGAGCTTTGTACTGTATATCGGTATTCTTGACTCATGGAGTCGTGTTGTATATATATATCTGTTCTGTGGGTCCCATCGAGGACTGTTGTGTAATGGTATTACTTCGTTTTACACCCGCACGAAAGTGCATGGTGGGCGTCCTTGAATCATTTCTATGTGGGTTTGGCGGAAAAGGGCTAAAACTTGCATAGGGCCGATTTGAGGGTGTTACACTGGGCTGGGCTTTTGATCTCGAGACAAACTCTTTATGGATTTTGCGCTGCTATGTATATTAGAGTCGAGTTGGACACCGCGACGACCTTTTGCCCTAAAATTTTTTCAAGCCATAGTTCCCTCAGGCCGCCGCCACTGCATCCTCTCAGTTCGTCGTTGTTCCTGCGAGGCAGTGACACCACTCTCGGCTGTCTCCGTCGAGCTGTTCCATCGTCATAGTCGCTAGCCAAACATCGGCTTCTCTTTTGGTTAGTCCCCTGATGGCTCGTGTATTAACAAGCTCGTTGGGGAACCCCAAGAGGAAGGTATGATGAGCACAGCAGCAATTTTCCCTCAGTTATGAAACCAAGGTTTAATCGAACCAGTAGGAGCAAGGAAACACCCCAAAGGTGTTGCTAGCTGAGCCTTGGCAGGGCGGACTACCGGTGCTAGTATCAACGTGGAGACCTGCACAACACAACCACAGAACTCTGTCCCCAACATGCGACGAGGTTGTCAATCTCACTGTGTTTTGCTGAAAACAAAGGATTAAACGTATCGAATGGAAGGAAGTAGTAGTTTGCAGAAAATAAACACAAAGCAGTAAACAGTTTATAGATTGTATGTAAAAGAAAAGGACCGGGATCCATAGTTCACTAGAGGTGGCTCTCCTTAGATAGATAACATGCTGGGTGAACAAATTACAACGAGGCAATTGACAAACATCAAGAGAGCAATACATGCATATACTAATCATCTTGACTCCTTTGAGACTTGATTGGGCATTACAACATTATACATAGACCGCCATCCAACTACATCTATGACTAATAATCCACCTTCAGGTTATCATCCGAACCCCCTCCAGTATTAAGTTGCAAGCAACAGATTATTGCTTTACGAATTGCGTGTAATGAAAACAATACGATTGTTCTATGAACAAAGGATTGTTGTTTTCTCCCTAGTATCAACAACACATCTAGTACCTTAGAGATTTCTGTCACTTCCCTAGATTACCAGAGGCATGAACCCACTATCAAGCATAAATACTAACTCTTGGAGTTACTAGCATCTACTTGGCTAAGATAGCTACTAACAACGAAAAGCATGCAAGATCACAAATAACAAAGACATGATAGAATTAATAATCAATCTGAAATAGCATCTCAATATCCATTGGATCCCCGCAAACACAACATGCAAAATTACAAATAGATGATCTTGATCATGAACGGAGCTCACAAGATCTACACATGAAAGCACAAAGGAGGAGAACCAGCCATCTAGCTACTACATGGATCCGTAGACCAAGGATGAACTACTCACACATCACACTGGAGGCTTGCATGGTGATGAAGAAGGCCTCCAGGGTGAATTCCCCTCTCTGGAAGGGTGCCGGGAAGAGCTTCAGATCCCTCCTGATCTAGGGATAGAGATGATGGCGGCTACAGACTCTTTCGTGGATATTTGATCGGGTACTTAGGGTTTTCGTCCCGAGGGCCATATATAGGCGGAAGGAGAGGCCGAGGGGGTGCTTGAGCTGGCCACACCACCCCCTGGCACGGGCCAAGCCTGGCCGTGTGGCCAGGTGGTGTGGCTGCCCTCTAGCCCTTATCCGTCTCGTATTCTGGCATCTGATGACTTCCGGAAAAATAGGCACTTTGGCTTTTGTCCCATCCAATTCCGAGAATATTCATTTTCCGACTTTCCTAGAACCAAAAACAGCAGAAAACAGGCAGCTAGCACTATGGCTCTTGTTAATAGGTTAGTCCAAGAAATCATATGAAAAGTACTCCAAAGTGTGGGCAAAACACAAGAAAGTGGATAAAACCAAGCATGGAACATCAAAAATTATAGATACATTTGCAATGTATCATCCCCTTCCGTATTGCAACGTCTACCTTCATAGCAATTTCCGACGGAGTATGTGTGTGTAGACTTGAAATCCTGTATCGATCTGCAGTTTCGGTTCTGAGATTTTGGCTGCACGTTGCTGTGTGAGAATTGAGGATTTGTTTGATCATCTAAATGGAGCTAAGGTGTTCTCCAAGATTGATCTTCAGTCTGGCTACAGTCAAATTCATGTGAGAGAACAAGATATTGGGAAGACTACGTTTGCCACCAAGTATGGCCATTATGAATATAAAGTTATGTCTTTTGGACTAACTAATGCCCCTGCTATATTTATGCAGACAATGAACAGTATGTTACATAGGTTCCTTGATAACTTTGTGGTAGTGTTCATTGATGATATCCTCGTATATTCCAAGACAGAAGAAGAGCACGAGCATCATTTGAGACTAGTGCTTGAGACTCTGAGGAAGAATAAATTATATGCGAAGATAAAGAAATGTGAGTTTTGGCTATCGGAAGTGGCTTTTCTAGGTATCTTATTAACCAACATGGCATATTGGTTGATCCTAGTAAGGTTTCCACGATCATGGATTGGCCGAGACCATCCAATGTCAAGGAGGTGAGGAGTTTCTTGGGCTTGGTGGGTTATTATAGGAAATTTGTGAAGGATTTTTCTATCATCGCCAAGCCGATGACCAAACTGACCCAAAAGGATGTGAAATTCCAGTGGACTAATGAATGTGAGAATAACTTCTCTACCCTCAAGAATAGTCTAGTGACTGCGCCAGTTCTCACTCTTCCTGAGCCAGGGAAGCGCTTCATTGTCTACTCTGATGCTTCTCTGGTTGGACTTAGGTGTGTACTCATGCAAGACTGCAAAGTTATTGCTTATGCTTCAAGGCAACTGAAAAAGCACGAGCAGAACTATCCTACCCATGATCTAGAGCTTGCAGCTGTGGTGTTTGTACTCAAGATTTGGCGACACTACCTCTATGGGGAATCTTGTGATGTTTTCAATGATCACAAAAGTCTCAAATACCTCTTCACACAGAAGGAGTTGAACTTGAGGCAAAGACGGTGGCTTGAATTGATAAAGGACTATGACCTTACTATCCAGTACAACCCGGGCAAGGCAAATGTGGTCGCAGATGCTCTTAGCCGCAAGTCTGTACCACCCACTTTGGATTCTCTTGTTGCTGATTTTCAATGGATGGGCGTGTCATATTGTTTTGCGGGTGTAGCGCAAGAGGAAACACAACTTATCCTTCAGTCAGGCATTCTAGATAGAGTGAGAGAGGCATAACAAAGTGATCATCTACTATAGCAAGTGCGAGAGTGCATTCTCCATGGCAGAACTGAAGAGTTTACTATAGATGGGACCGGGTCAATTTGGTTTCATGGTCGTCTATGTGTGCCACAAAAGTCTTAGGTGAAGGAGGACATTCTCCGGGAGGCACATCGTACCCCCTACACCGTTCATCCTGGGGAGACAAAGATGTATCATGACCTGAAACAAACTTATTGGTGGAAAAGAATGAAAGTTGATGTGGCCAAGTATGTGTCCTCTTGTGGGGTTTGCCAGCGAGTAAAGGCCGAGCGTAAGCGGCCAGTAGGACTGCTACAATCCTTAGAGGTTCCAGAATGGCCATGGGATGACATTGCCATGGATTTTGTGGTTGGTCTACCTCGTACGCGAAGGGGAAAAGATGCAGTTTGGGTGGTCGTGGATCGACTTAGCAAAGTTGCTCATTTTATTCCTATCCGCACCACTGACTCTGCGAGTGACTTGGCACCAATATATGTAAGGGAAATATTAAGGTTGCATGGGGCTCCTAAAACCATTACTTCTGATAGGGATGCAAATTTTGTATCCAAGTTCTGGGAGAGCTTACAGAGTGCCTTGGGGACGCAACTGAGACTTAGTACGGTGTTTCATCCCCATGGCCAGTCAGAGTGTATAATCCAGACACTAGAAGATATGTTGAGATGTTGTGTCCTGTCTTGGCAAGGGAGTTGGGAGGATCATTTTCCACTTGTCGAGTTTGCTTATAATAATAGTTATCAGGCTAGCATACGGAGGGCCCTTATGAGGCTCTGTATGGAAGAAGGTGCAGATCCCCACTATGTTGGGATGCCATGCGCGAAAAGGCAGTGCTTGGACCTGATTGGGTTCAACAAGCTACAGAGAGGGTAGCCTAGATTAGACAACATATGTTGGCAGCACAGAATAGGCAAAAGAGCTATGTGATGACCCACAAGTATAGGGGGTGTATCACAGTATTTTCGATAAGTAAGAGTGTCGAACCCAACGAGGAGCAGAAGGTGCTGGCTAGTGGTATGGATCAGGAATTCTCTTCAAATACTTAGCAAACAGATTTTTAGGGGTTTTCGATAAAGCAAGTAAACAAAGTACGAGTAAACAAAAGATAGTAGGAATAAATGCAGCAAGTGGCTCAATCCTTTATGCAGCAAAGGACAAGCCGGTTGTATTACTATAGATGACCAAACGTTCTCGAGGACACATGGGAAGACTGATCACCATCCGACTACTCTTATCATTCGCTTTTGTACATTGAATCGGTGGATCTGCAATTATTCCTTCCCCTGAAGATAGAGGTGGCTTAATTTGTTGATACCTCTACCTTCGCCCTTTGTTCCCGGAGTGTTCTCTCGACGATCACGGGCAACGACACCTTGTTGGTGGTGTCGCCGATTTCAAGATGGAGCAAGGACCCCTTGTAGTGGTGTCGCGGGGATCTACACGAAGCGCGAAGTTTCAGATCGTCGGTCTTCTTCCCGGTACCATGAGGCGGATCTCGAGGGCGAGATCCATTATTAGTGGTGTCGAATTGTGGCATCCCGCCAAAAATACTACTAGAAAATCGCGTTGTTTTTGTGCATTGCATCATCATGACTGCATGCTCATGTCATCATGCCACCTTGCATTTGAGCATCGTCATGTCATCTTGCATTTGTTTGCATAAAACTATTTTCAAAAAAGTCTGTTTTGTTTTCTAAACGCCCCATTAGTATTACAAATCAAAACCCGGGTCTCCGGATTATTTTATTTCGTCTACCAACGGTCTTCAAAAGTCCCGTTTTAAATAATAAAATATTTTATTTTATTTTTGGGGGCAGCCCGCCAGGCCCGAACCGGCCCAGCCGGCCACCCCCAAAAACACCCCATCAGTCAAACCCTAGTCCCCACCCCTACCCTAATCCACACAGCCGGCCGCCACCCTCCTTTCCACTGCGCACACACGCACTACATGCAGACCCACGCCACACGCACCCCACGCGCTAATCTCCTCCAGCCACCTCACCCCGGCCACCTCAATCCCGCGCCACCTCACCATCTCCCGCTCCACCGCACGCGCCCCCCACCAACCGCCGCCAGGCCCACCACTCTCCCCTCTGTCTTGGCGCGCCTCCCGCACAAACTCCCGCCTCGACACGGCCACGTCGCCCCACCCCGCCCGACAACCCCCCCGAGAACCCGATCCCCAGGCCCCGTGTCGCCTCCCTCGATTCCCTCTCCCCGCGGGCCCGCCCCTGGCCTCGCGTCCCCACGCGCCTGTCCCACCCCCTCTCTCTCTACCAAGCCACCGACGCGCCTCCTTCCCCACCTACCTCTCGTCCTCCCCGCCGACGACCGCGCTCCCTCTGCCTTCCTCCGCGCGAGCCCCGCGACGCCACCCACCGGAGCCACGCCGCGGCCTCCCGTCTTCCCCGTCCGCACTCCGCCTCCTCGCCCACCTCATCTCGCGGCCCCGCCCTCCCTCCATCTCCGCCACCGTCACCTGCTCGGCTCCGTCCGCCGCCACCATCCACACCGCCCTGGAGCCGGCCGTCTTCCTCGTCTCCACCACGCCTCCCCCGCTCGTCGGTGGCCCGCCTCCTCCTCAATGCCCTGCGCGGCGCGCCGCACCCGACCGTCACTCCGAGCCCGGCCCCGCCTCTGACCCCGTCGCAATCGCCCCCGAGCCCCTCTTTCGCGCCTCCCCGCGGCGAGGTCCGCCGCCGCCAGCCCTCTCTACCTCGCCCCGCCTCGGCCCTACCGCCGGCCGCGGCCTCCTCCACCTGCCCGGCTCGCCCCGTCGCCTCCGCTCGGTCCCCTCACCGCCGCCGGCGTCCCCTCTCCACCGCCGCCTCCTCCCTCCGGCCTACTCCCTTCGACGCCCGCGGTTGCCACCGCTGCTTCCTCCAAGTCGACGTGTGCTCGGCCTTCATCTCCTTCCTAGCGCGTCGACATCCACTGTCGGGTTGCTCTCTGCTGCCATGCGTGCTTGTCCAGGCCAACCTGTTCCTGCTTGGTTTCTCGGTGATATGGTTGTGGCTGATGGGCTCCTTGTTGGCTTTTGGAGGTGTTGATGTGATACAGACGTTGTAGTGGAGATGGTGGTACTGAGATTGTGCAGTTGAATCCGTGGGGTACTCTCGGGTGATGGTTGATGCGATATTGTAGTGGTGTGGCTGAGAGAAGACAACATGTGAGTAGACGGTGTGCAAGATCATTTCGCCGAAGGCCGTTGCCCCGAAGACCGATCCTGGCATCCGAAGACTGATCCCGTCGAACCCTTTGAGCCCAAGATCTCCGAACCATGATGTGTGACCCTTTTCCAAGACCCCTTATTTTATAATATATAATATCTATCTGCTGCACATAAATTGATCATACTTGCATACATCGGATCATGAGGTTTGGGGTATTTAGTCGAATCACCTAAATTAAATATGGAGTCTATATGCGGGCTATTCTAGTCTTATTCTGGACTCCATTTAAATTGGTGTAGCGAACCGATGCCATGTTTCGTCTTGTTCAGACAACATTTAAATTGCGGGGGTTCTAAATAACTTGAACCGTTTAATTAATTGTCGGGACCCCGGTTCCGCTTAATACTCCCTAATTGCACCGCATGTGCATCATATCATAATCATGGCGGATCTTCTGCCGTAGTATTAAATATTGCATCCGGTGTTTCTTTTAGTGCTTTGCATCTTCGCGGATTAGTCCGATGAGTGGATGCGAGTATCGACAAGTTCTCCGGATATGATCCTCCGGCAGTGTTTCCCAGGCGAGCATCTCTCCCCCTTCTACCTATTTTGCATTTATAGTCTTTATTTCCTCCTGTTGATCTATTGCTATCCGTGTCGCGATGCTTTAGTTTCCGTATCCCAGTTATACCCCGTGCAGCCTCTATAATTCCTTGGACACCTCCTATTACCTGTGTTTGGTAGATAGCTGGCCTTGCGAGTTGTAGTCGCTTGCTCAGGTGTGATCTCGTGTTGTCAAGTACCACAGTTGTTGGAATGCTGGCAGATGTTAATGGTGGAGATGCTTACCGGTGGAGATGATCATGACTTTAAATACAACTATTAAAATGCTAGATATAACTAATGTAGAGGCATCGATGGGAAATAGATGTTATTTGGTTCTTCCACACTCACTTGTGTCCCGTAGGACCCCGAGTACTTGATACCTGTTCCTTGATTTTTTGCACTATCCACATCCGGGAGGCCTTATGGACCCCCCTGAGCCAGAGCTTGATTCATTTCTATTTCTTGGGGCCACAAAGTAGTTTGGGGCTTTATTACTATCATGTACCTATGCCATGCATTACTGCTTTATTTACGATTGTGCGTGGAGCACCTATACTGTTTAGGATCGTGACACGTTTTCGCTGTATCGACAAGCCCAGTCACATTTTCAGGTTCCCAGTCGTTTACAGCCGTCCACACAAACCCTGGGTCCATTCCGGAGCCGGCCAACTTTGTTGCGGGTAGCTTAGTGGGGTCGCCCCCTGAAATATTTCTGAATCCTGTGATCGCTTTGTCGTGAATGCCTCGTTGGGTTTTGAGTTGGTTTTTCCAAGGTTGATCGAGTGTGTGTTGCTATTTGTGCACCCCTGCAGGGTAAAACTTTCTGAAAGCCGTGTCCGTGGTTATGGACGACTTGGAGCACAGTATCTCGATCATAGACAAGCATAACTAAAGTAGTGCTATAAATTTGACTTAATATGTGACTAGTAATAAGATTCAACTATAACGGAATGGATATTAAAAATGCCAACAACTGCTGGATCTGGGTTGTTTGTTATATCTGCCTAGTAAGTATTGCAACTCCAATGGAATGTGATAAAAGTGTCAACAACTGCCGGGTTTTGGGATTCCCCAGGACAATTATATTTGTCTAGTAAATGTTCCAACTACAACGGAATGGCGATTAAAACTGCCCACTACTTATGCTATCAGAATGACTCAAGCTACCTATACCTGACTAGTAAGTGCTTCAACTATAATCGAATGAATTAAACTGCCAACTGTGTGAGTTCCTCGATTTGACTTCCTCGTTTGGTCTCGAGGGGGAATACCAGGATGGGTTTGTTTGGTGTTAGCTTCAGGTTGGATCCGAATAGGTCTTTCTTATCCCTCTCTGATAACCGCCAGTTGTACCGAGTCTCTATAGGTTATTTAGTGCCGCTGCGCTGCTGCTTCAGCCCACCATACCTATGTAGGCGAGAGCCGCCGAATTCTAGCCTCGCCGTGGACTGGCCTCAGTACTGACGCTCCTCTTTATCCTTTGCCCTTTGTCGGCACCCCTTTTGTTTTAGCAGGTTTTGAGATCGACGTCGTTAGCAGGGTTACCCTTCCGGCTTGGCCTGGGCAGGGTTATGGACGCCAATGGTTATTCTTCAGGGCTCTTAGCCCCATTTGCATCTTGTCCGTACTCGGACGCTGTGTCGTTTTCAAGGTGATTTGAATCTTTGTATTGTATATCTGTATTCTTGACTCGCCGAGTCGCTGTTGTATAAATATCTGTTCTGTGGGTCCCATCGAGGACTGTTGTGTAATGGTATTACTTCGTTTTTCCACCCGCACGAAAGTGCCTGGTGGGCGTCCTTGAATCGTTTCTATGCGTGTTTGGCGGGAAGTGCTAAAACTTGCATAGGGCCGATTTGAGGGTGTTACATATGATTCCGATCTTTATGAATCTCACTAGGAGGATACAACTTTGAATAAAAGAGACGCACTATTTCCTCCCATTCCAGAGCTTGACCATTCTTCAGCAGCTTATACCATTCCTCAGCTCTTCCTTTTAGTGATAAAGAGAATAACTTCTTCTTAACTTGATCTGTAGTAATACATGCACACTTGAACAACCCGCATAATTCGTGTATAAAGAGTAAATGATCACCGGGCTGGACAGTTCCATCCCCAACATAGTAGTTATCTATAACACGATCAATAATTCTTGTAGGTATTTTGAAAGCATCTTTCTCAGCAGGTGGTGGCTTATCTACTACCTTAGCAGTGGTAGTAGCATTACCAAATAAGAAACTCAGCGAATTATCCATAACGAAAATAAAGCAACTAGCAGAAGTAAACAATACTCACAGTAGAAGTTTCCTTTACCAGTTCCACTCTCCAACAGCTTTTCACTCCCCGTCAACGGCGCCAGAAAATAGTCTTGATGACCCACAAGTATAGGGGGTGTATCGTAGTATTTTCGATAAGTAAGAGTGTCGAACCCAACAAGGAGTAGAAGGTGCTGGCTAGTGGTATGGATCAGGAATTCTCTGCAAATACTTAGCAAACGGATTTTTAGGGGTTTTCGATAAAGCAAGTAAACAAAGTACAAGTAAACAAAAGACAGTAGGAATAAATGCAGCAATTGGCCCAATCCTTTATGCAGCAAAGGACAAGCCGGTTGTATTAATATAGATGACCAAACGTTCTCGAGGACACATGGGAAGACTGTCAAGTGCTTTCGCTTCATATAGCTGATTAATCTTCTTTAGCTTGCTAAGTGTTGTGTGGGTGAACCTGTGCTAATGTACCGCCCCATCCAAGACTAATACATACTTGTGATTATACCCCTTGCAAACATTCGTAAGTACAAGAAAGTAATTAAGGTAGAAACCTAACCACAACTTTAAACTCTAAGACCCTTACGTCCGTTGTGCAATGGTTTCCTAACGGGGGTTCAGGTTTCTGTCACTCCGGCAACCCCTACAATTAGTATCCAAATACACAATGCATTCTCCTAGGCCCATATAGGTGAAGTGTCATGTAGTCGACGTTCACATGACACCACTAGAAAAAGTACACCACAACTTAAATAACAATCTATTTAATCTTTCTCAACGCAACTCCACTACTAACAACAATACTTCTCCCATGTCCTCAAGAACAAAATGAACTACTCACAAGACATCATATGGATCATGATCAGAGATGGAATAATGATGTATAACAATCTGAACATAAAAAATAATTCGATGGTTCCACTCAATAGCATCAACTACAATGAGTAATCAACACCGGAAAAGTTTCCCCTAATAACTATGCAAGATTCAACACAATTGTTACAGCAAATATGGAGATGGAGATGATGGTGCTGGTGGTGATGATGGTGGTGGTGATGATGATGATGATCCCGATGAATTCCAGCTTGATGGTTGTGTTGATGGCGACGATCTCCCCTCTCCGGGAAGGAATTCCCCCGGTAGAATTCTGTCTGCCGGAGAGATCTTTCTCTATCGGTGTTTTCCGCCCCGCAGAGGCGGCGGAATCTTTCTGTGGTCGCTCCCCGAGTCTTAGTGTTTCGTGGGGATGATATACGCTAGAGGAGAGAGGCTGGAGTGGGCCAGGGCGGCCACACCACTCCCAGGCACGGCCTAGGCCTGCCCGTGCCATGGGGTGGTGTGGGCCCCTGTGGCCCTCCTCCACTCCATCTTCTGGCATCCTGAGTCTTCTGGAAAAATAGAATTTTCCGTATATTTTCCTGGATTTTCTGATCTTCGCGAATTTTGCCTCCAAACAGCACCTTTTCCATCAAAATCCTGACTGCAACGGTCCATGCTCCAAAAGTTATCAACCATGCAAAAATGGATGAAATAACATAAGTATCACCTCTCAATACGAAATATATCAATGAATAATAGTGAATTAAGATATAGAATAATGATGCAAAATGGGCGTATCACTATGCTGATTCCAAGAGGTCAAATGTGGAATTTCAAGTTCGGGAGGAGGTACTCTTAAGGGTGTCACCCACTAAAGGTGTTATAAGATTTAACATCAAAGGAAAGCTTAGTCCGCGATACATTGGACCTTTCTTGATATTGGCACGAGTGGTAAAACTAGCCTATAGACTGGAGTTGCCTGAATCTATGAAAGGTGTGCATAATGTGTTCCATGTTTCTATGTTGTGGAAGCATTTTCGTGATTCAGAACGTCAGATTATCATGGAACCTATTACGATTGAACAAGATCTAACCTTTGAGGTTCGCCCTCTAAGGATATTGGAAGAGTCAGAGAGGGTGATGAGGCATAAGACGCTAAAGTTTGTTAAGGTTCTTTGGTCACAACAAACCGAGCGTGAAGCAACTTGGGAGCTTGAGTCTCTCATGCGCGAGAAATATCCAGAGTTGTTCATAGCTGGTATGTTATTTATTTTTTTACTCGAATGCTTAGTGTTGCGAGTAGTAAAGCGAGTTAGAATTCGAGGTCGAATTATGGTTAAGGGAGTAAGAATTTTACATCCCGTATCTGATGCTAACTATTTGTGGTTGTTTGTTTTATACAAAAAATAAATAGGACCTTCAGAATAATCAAATATGTTTTGAAAATAGCAAGCTAGAGAAAGGAAATAAAATGATAAGAATAAAAGGAAGGAAAATAGTGTGTGCTGTTGTTTGAACTCGTGGCCTCACGTTTTCACCTGTAGTTGTATCCAATTAGTCCTTATAGTGTTGTTTCTTCTAAGCTTTTCGTGTTTCTTTTATCCTTGTAAGGTTAAGCACTAAACGGGCTGGGCTGGGCTTTTGATCTTGGGACAGACTCTTTATGTATTTTGCGCTGCTATGTATATTAGGGTCAAGTTGGACGCCGCGATGACCTTTTGCCCTAAATTTTTTTCAAGCCATAGTTCCCTCAGGCCGCCGCCACTGCATCCTCTCGTGTCGTGCATCATCTCCACCGCCAGTTCGTCGTTGTTGCTGCGAGGCAGTGACATCACTCTCGGCTGTCTCTGTCGAGCTGTTCCGTCATCATCGTCGCTAGCCAAGCATCGTCTTCTCTTTTGGTTAGTCCCCTTCCATATTGCAATGTCCACCTTCATAGCAATTTCCGGCGGAGTATGTGTGTGTAGACTTGAAATCCTGTATCGATCTGCAGTTTCGGTTATGAGTTTTTGGCTGCACGTCGCTGTGTGAGAATTTAGGATCAGATGTGCGCACTTTGAGGAATTATCTGGGCAGCGAATCTATATTAGGAAACCTCCGTACCTGATCATACCAAATACTAGTGTACTAGTACGTGAAACAATTAGCCATATTTGTTTTTATCCTTGGACTAGTGGAGTTGATCGAATGGAAGTGGGGACGTTTGCTGTTGTATGTTCGGTAGCATCTCATGCATATAAACAGTGAGGTGAAACCTACAGGGGATATTATTTCTATTTAGTTTCTTTGGGCATTACGTGGGACATATTCAGGTCGGGTCATCTATTTTGTGCATTTGTGTAGTTCAAGTTGGATGCTAATCTGCCATGTAAGGTTTTGCACGGGGAAGTTTCTGCCATTAGTATAGATGTCAGCGTATCGCAAGATTATTTCTTCTTACGATAGTAGCAAGTAATATTATTTGGTTTTATAATATAAATATAAGAAAACAAAAGTGCCAGATATCTACTATTATCTTTTTGCCCAAATGTCATTTTAGTCTTTTAGGCCATTCCATGGATATGTTGTAATGGACATCGAGCATGTTTTTATGGGTCGACCGCGCATAGGGACGATTATATATTTTTGGCTGTATGCTCTTGAAGTGATGATGTGTATTAAGTGTGACAATTGTTTCAACAATAGGTATTGGTACTTCTAGTCCAGAGTCTTACAATTCACAGTTCGTGCATCGCGGTTGAGGCAAGTTCATGACGGATAGTCAATTTTGCATATCTTTCTTTATTCAATTTTTATTTAATGCTCATGATATGTCGATGATGATAATGATAAAGATGATGATGATGTCATTTGCATATCATGCATATTTTCACATCCATGATGATAATGATGATAATGTGACCTACTTCTGTGGGCACAATGCGACCTTCATTGCTGGGTTGCAACCCACTTTGGAGGCACCCTCCACGATATGGAGCGAGTGGATGCCGACGGGTGTCCACTCGAGCGATACCGGTATTCGCAATGAGATGAGCATATAGACATGTAGGACATCATATTAAGTTTTAACAGATGAATAATGTTTAATGATGCCTCAGTGTTTTGATTTATGTAAGGTTACTATTTGTTTATGAACTTGTTGACTCTTTGTACTCACCCTTGTTGCTTTCATGTTTTTAGGTAAACCTTGATGACGTCATGCATGGGGAGTTCTGAGAGTAGCACCTTCACCATTAGCACCTCACGTTTCACACAATCCTCACCATTATTTTGCAACTTTGTTATTGGTCGCTAGGAGTCATTCTTGTCATAAATTGTTTCGGAGTATGCGGAAGTTTATCACTTAGTCGTTATTGGTTTTGTCCGGCTAGACATTTTTACCTGTATTGTGTTCGGATGGTGGTTTTTATAGTTGTGGTACTGGAGACTTATATGGTAGATGAATGTGCGTCTATATTTTATTGAGTTTTATCCTTATACTCTTGTGCAAATATTATTGCCTGTCGTGGATGTCCCCAAAACAAAGGAGACTCTAGCGAATTTTTCCTAAAAAGTCTTAGTTTGTTTGTATGTCTAATGTATGTGGTAACATCTCAGGTGCTTGGTTGGCTTGGGGTGTTACACTATCTTTAAAATTAATGGTTATACTTAACAAGTAAATAATAGGTATTACTTCACTTACTTTGGAATTTGGTTTAAAGCTTTAAGTGGTTTTCTCAAACCGGTGAAGGAATTAGTAAATAAAAGTTTGGTTATGTTACAAGTGCATAGGATTCTTGTGATAAACAATATACTATTTTAGTTGATTTTATAATTGGTAAAAATCTTTTAGGAAAGCTAAAATACCTTTAGTTTGAGATTATAGTTTTAGTAGATACATTTTTAAAATGGTTTGACCTATTTTAACTTCACTTAAACATAAATTTATTTTCTATTACATTTTTGGACTTTAAACAAATAATACTAAAGAGAATAGTAAAGGTTTATATATTTTTAATGAATTAAAATAAAAGAAAAGGGTTTAAATAATATTTATTAGACCTTTACATTTTATTTTACTTGAAAAATATGATTTGATATTTTTAGTGTGTAGATTTAATTTTTGTGATCATTTTGGTATATTGTAAATATTTTTGTGATGTTTAAATAATAAGATATGATTTTTACAAGTTTTATCACTTTATAAATACCTAATAAATAATAAAAACACCTTTAAGTGATATAATAATAATTTAAACAAGTTGTAAGTGTAGCTTTTGTTTTTATAAGAATTTTGGTATATAATTTATATTTTTCTTATTTACTAATATTAAAATATGAATTTTAAAGTTTTATTACTTATAAAATCTTTATTGAATAATAATTATTTGAAGAATTAACACAATAATATTTGACAATAAGGTTAAATTATGGATTTTATTTTTCTAAGCATTTTGATATGTTATATGCATTTTTTCTGAATTATAAAACAAAAGATATAGAATTAACAAAATTTAATTATTTTATTCAATTTCTAGAAATTATATTTATATTTAACTTATTTGGTTTTATCTATTTACTAAACAGATAATACTTTTCATACTAACACTAACCCTACCCAGGGTCATAGACAAGTGGGCCATTGGCCACTTCGGCAACTCACACTGGCGCGGACCAATCAAAGATGACACCAGCTGACGACCGCTCGCCAGACTCTCGCCTGAGTAAGGCGGCGACACCAAAATACTGCACCAGGGACCTTTTGAAGTGGTGTGTTTGAACGAGGCTAGTGAGACGAGGATAACTACGCATGCACCGCTAGGTTTTGGTCACCGGAAGTGCTCCGGCGACGAACCTCTCTGGCGGCGCGGTCAGACTCACGTGGGCAGAGAAATTAAACCCGCAATCGATCGAGAGAAAAGGTGCTGGAGCACCAGGAACTCACCCTGGTTGTAGCGGCGATGTCGGTGAGGTCTGGCTCGGCCGAAGATGAGCGAATGGACAAGGATTCCGGCGAACCCTGGCAGAAGGGAACGGAGAAATCTCCACGATTCCAAGCTCCCCTTGCTTCACTACTACCACTCTAGCAACAAGGACGGCGAGGCGCTTCTCCTCGACCTCTCCACGGTCTCTGGGATGAACTCTAGGCCACAGAGTGTGGTGTGGTCCATCTTCAGGGTCATAGGCAATGCTGACGATGGAAGATAGTCCTAGTTATCA
Organism: Avena eriantha; assembly: GCA_910589775.1. Lineage (NCBI taxonomy): Eukaryota > Viridiplantae > Streptophyta > Magnoliopsida > Poales > Poaceae > Avena > Avena eriantha. The sequence continues at coordinate 230,252,869 of OU342744.1, read as the reverse complement.
TAGCTGTCCTGTTGTCCTTCATCTTGGTAGTCTCCATCATAGTCTGGCCACGGGAATAGCTAGGGACAAAAGCCAAGAGTACTCTTTAAGTACTCGCAAACTATCAGTAACAAGTAAGATAGTTCTAATAGGAATGCTAACTCTAAGTTCATTTGTAAAGTTAAGTTTGAAACCTAAGTTGAGTTCAGAAACAAAGAAAGATAAAATAAAGTTTGAAATCACCTAAGTGGGAACTTAATTGTCATAGTCACAACTTTGTTGTGGTCAAGTCATGTCATAATTCATTTCATAAGTTGTTTTGAAAACATCTGACAACGGAACAGTATGGCCACTCCAACTGTCCATAACCGCGGACGCGGCTATTCGAATAGTTTGACACTCTGCTGAGGTGGTACACTTTCACCACAAGATTCGATACATCTGTCAGGGATAACCCTAAACCATCATACTTAGTATGCAGATAATCAAACATAACCTTTCCTTTACACACCCTAGTATAAGCACCCCTCCTATGAGTATGGCCTCCCAACCATGACCATCTTTCATCTTGGGCACTGCATAGGTGGACAACATTGAGAGGTAGCCTCAGCTCAAACCTCTCCCGCGAGGGAACTAATACTAATGCATATGAACTTCCGACTAAGCCTTACCCAATTTAGGTATTGTGGTTGTACGGTAAAATTGGAATGGTATCGCATCCGAACCCAACCATCAGTTTTGTAAAAGAGCTAAGGCTCATGCCTCAACATTTTCATCATCATAAACCATTGGTGTTTCTCAACACATGTCAAAACATCTCAATAGAATGACTCATCATTCCAAGGTTTTCACAAGTCATTTTCACCAAGTATTCCCATCTAAGGTAAATCAAGTTTGGGTTTAGCTCTAAACTACTAGGTTAAGAGTGTTCACTAAGGTGGGATGCTAATCTCAATCTCATACCATAGAAAGACATCTAAGTCTAACTAGATAGGTCAAGTTTTATAATTTTTATGCTACTTTTAAACAAGTAAAGGACTTTGGTAAAGTAAAGAAGGTAAAGCTTGTAAATAAAAACTTGGAGTAGGTATAAGTCAAAAGGTATAACCAAAGAATGCCTAATGCATCTTGCTTAGGTTATCTAGCTTAATTCTAGCTTGCTAACAATAGCTTGCTCAGTTTACTTGAAGTGTTAGGCTTGCCTTGTGTAGTGTAGTGGTTGAAGTTTTCTTCCTCCTCCTCTTGGTAGAACTCCTCCTCCTCGAAAGCTTGGTCGGTATTATCATCTATAAATACATATGGGATAAAAAATCACCAAATAATACTTAACTAGTCTACTTAGCACACTCAGGCACACCTTTGATGATCTATTATCATCACAAGCATCACAAGGTTTAATTAACTAGCTTCATTCTTTTTATTTGAGAAAAGTAATTTCAACTCATTGAAAATAACTAAGATTTAATATTCTCCAATTAAAATATGGGATCATGTGGACACATGTCATCACCACATATTTTAACATATGGGAATGTGATTTAAAGGTTGGATCACATTTTAATAAGTCTAAGTTTAATAATTAGTGATTTAAAGTGACTAGAAATGCCTATATAGCATTATTTTGGTACTAGTCCAAAGTCACTGCATCCAAACCTTAATATTATTACATATTCAGATAGGTATGGTTAAATGTGATTTTTGAGAATTGGGATCAACTCAAAAGCTATTATGGTTGATTTTATAAAAATGTTTGAATGTGCAAAAGCTTTTGTCTTGTTATTTTTACTAGGAGATATGTCTAACTCTAAATGATTTAAATCCAACGGTCTTGGATAGATATTTAAATTATCTTTCCAACAAAATTGGAATTACTCAATTTGGATTTGTAAAACTCTCTGAATTGATTTTTAAACTAAGGGACACAATTGATTTGAAGTCTAAATAGAAAAATCCTAATTTGAATTAACTCGGTCAGCGCGGGAAACTAATTAGGCCGGCCCAGTGACGCTCAGCGGCGCAGAGGGCAACTAACAAGGGGGTACACCTGTCAGTGGCACTTAAAACCCGAAGCGGTACGGGACGATCAGGACCACACGATTAGAATAAGATCTACGGTCCACGGTCGTCATCGACAACGGACTCATCGCCGCCGAGACTGAACCCTGAGCGGTCGGTGGGGGTCTACTGGGGATGTACCAGGGCTCCAGCTAGTGCGGCGAGGCGGGCAAACAAACTGGTGGACGACGGCGGACTCAGGCGAGGTCGTGGCAGAGGCTGAGGTGGACGATATCGACGACCACGTCTCCTCCTCTGTAGCGGCTACCTCCGATGGAATTCCGACGATGGGCTGCTCGAGCGGCTTTGTCGAGTGAGGGGAAACGATCAGTGGAGAGAGGGGAGTGGAATGGTGTGACGATTGAGGTTGGGGGTGCCCTCCTTATATAGGCTCGATGAGGGGACCGACGGGTGTGGGCGGAGCTCGTCGGTGACGGTGATACAGGCAGCTACCCGTGTGGGCGAGGTAGGCGGACGGTGGGTGGTCTGCTGGCGGTTCTCTACGGCGTAATGGTGATGCTAGGGGCGGTGCCTAACGGTCGGGAGCTTCCCGCGCTCTGAGGAACAGAGGCGGTGCTCGATGGTGCTCCTGGCTACTGTGGGTCGCGCGGCGGTGCACGACCGTGTCTGGCAGGTTGAGGGGGTCAAGGCGGAGCGGCGTGCGTGGTTTGGTGTCGAGGCGCGGTCTGTGGCATGCTGGCGGCGAGGGCGCTCTGGCGTGCGCTGCGCATGGCGCAGAGAGAAAAGGCCGGCGCTGCTCTAGGGTGGTCCAGTGGCTATCTATGGCCGTGGGGTGGACCGTGGGCGGCGGTGAGGTCACGCCTCACTCCTTGGAGCGGCGGAGAGGGGCTGGCGGTCTGCTGTGGCGATGGCAAGGTTGGCCGGTGATCGTGGCTTCGGGGCGGCGTGGTACTGGCGCGAGGGGCTAGGGCAGGGGTTGGTTTTGGTCTGGTTGGGCCTGGGGCAGACCAAGGTGATCAATATGCATCAAATGGCTCGACAAGATTTGCTCAAAAACAGTGTTAGTTTGGCCATAATGATTCTGCTCACAAGGTGCTCGATCAATTGGCCGCATGAACAAAATATTTGAATTTTTGAAAGATTTTTGGTGGAGTGGTGTAACTTATGCTTAAGCATCTAGGTTTGCTTGGTATTTTAAAATGGAGTCCATTTGGTTGGTTTTTGAAATAGTGTGATCTTGATACATACACTATATTCAATCTTCAAATGCCATTTAAAATTAGAGTTAAAATGTTTTTGGGAGATCACAAAGTGGGCCTTGGCACATCACTACTTGTACTAGCAAGGGGTGCAAAGATCCACAATTGTCTCTGTTGGGAATTGAGTGCTAGGAATAGCCAAAGTGGGCTAGGTGATTAAAATGGAAAAAGTGAGCATTTCCTTATTTAATTCTTTTTGATTTCTTTTTCTTTGGGATTTGCTTGGGGATGATCTAGATGATGTGTAATTCACCTTAGAGTCATTTTACAACCAATAGATCACTCAATCATGGCAATTCAAAACAACTCCAATTTTAGATGCACACACATATGAATGCTTAAAGATTTTTAAATGGAAAAGTTTTTGTTAACCCTCAATTTGATGATTTGGATCTTAATACTCTTGGATTAAAGTTTTGGGATGTTACAAACCTTCCATCCTTAAACAAAATCTTGTCCCGAGATTTAAGAAAGAAAACTAGGAACTAAAGAGATCTAGAAACTATGTCCTAATGTAATCTTCTCGCTCCCAAGTGGCTTCCTCTTAGATATGGTTGCTCCATTGAATCTTGAGAAATTTGATACTCCGGGTCTTGGTGGTTCTGTAGGCTTCCTCTAAGATACGGATGGGCACTTCACAATATGTCAGATCCTTGTTGATATCAACAGCTCGGTGATCGATGTTTTTGAACACTTCGGTCTTCTCTGGCACTTCTAGGCATTTGCGAAGTAACGAGATATAAAACACATTGTGGATGGTAGACATCTCTTCAGGAAGTTCCAGTTGATAAGATACTTCTCCTCGGCGATTCAGAATCTTGAAGGGTCCGATATATCTGGGGGCTAACTTTCCTTTCAAACTAAAGCATTGCGTTCCCTTCAATGGCGAAACCTTGAGATATACAAAATCTCCGACATTGAAGGTCAGGTCTCTCCTTCTCTTGTCAGCATAAATCTTCTGTCTGGATTGGGCGGTCTTGAGGTGCTCACGGACTTTGTGAACCTTCTCTTCAGCTTCTCGGAGAATGTCGGTTCCAAAGATCTGACTCTCTCCTACTTGCGACCAATTCAAAGGTTACGACACTTCCTTCCGTATAGGAACTCAAATGGTGCCATTTGCAAACTGGCTTGATAACTGTTGTTGTATGAGAATTCTGCGAAAGGCAGGCAATCTTCCCATTTTGATCCATAGTCTAACACACAATCTCTCAACATATCCTCTAGGATTTGGTTGACTCTTTCAGTCTGTCCATCAGTTTGCGAGTGATAAGCGGTGCTGAAATTCAACTTGGTTCCTAATCCTTCTTGGACTTTCTGCCAAAATCTCGAGGTAAATTGGGTTCCTCGATCTGATACTATGGTCTTGGGGGTTCCATGCAGACTAACAATTCTAGAAATGTACAACTCTGCTAGCTTCGAACTCTGGTAGGTTGTCTTGACAGGTATAAAATGAGCTACCTTGGACAGTCTATCAATGATGACCCAGATTGAGTCATTTCCCCTACTAGAAGTAGGCAAACCGGTAATAAAGTCCATTCCGACGGAATCCCATTTCTATTCCAGAATCTGCAGTGGTTGCAACAGTCCTGCGGGTCTCTGATGTTCCGCTTTGACTCTCTAGCAGATATCACACTTGGCGATGTAGCTTCTGATTTTTCTCTTCATCTTGTGCCACCAAAATTGCTCTTTTAGATCCTGATACATCTTTGCTCCTCTAGGGTGGATAGAATAAAGGGTATCATGAGCTTCTTGCATGATAACTTGCTTCAGTTCCGAATCTGCTGGCATACAGATACGGCCTTTGTTCCACAGAACTCCTTCTTCGTCTTCGGTGAATCCAGGTACCTTTCCTGTACCAATACGACGTTTGATTTTGTCAATACTTTCATTTCCCTTCTGGGCTTCCTTGATTTGGCTAATCAAAGTGGGTGAAGTTCAATGCTAGCTAAAAATCCTTTGCTAACAAGCTAAGTTCTAAACTGCTCCGACTCCTCATACAAACTGGGTTGCTTCTCCTTGATCATGGTGTTTGGCCTACATGGTAATATGCTAAGAGCATCCGCTACCACATTGGCTTTGCCGGGGTGATAGTGAATGTCAAGGTCATAATCCTTGATTAACTCTATCGATCTTCTTTGCCTCATATTCAGCTCCTTCTGAGTGAAATATACTTCAAGCTCTTGTGGTCCGAGTAAATCTCACAGCGATTACCCATAAGATAATGACGCCATGTCTTCAATGCCAAAACTACGGCTGCTAATTCAAGATCATGGGTTAGATAGTTCTACTCATGTTGCTTCAGTTGTCGAGACATATAAGCGATGAATTTGCCTTCTTGCATGAATACACATCCGGGACCAATCTTGGATGCATCACAATACACATCAAATGACTTCTTGATATCTGGCATGATCAATATTGGGGCTGAAATCAATCTCTTCTTGAGCTCTTGGAAACTTGCTTCACAGTTGTCGGTCCATTCAAACTTCTTGTCCTTCTTCAACAATTGGGTCATGGGTCTTGCTATGCTCGAGAGTCCTTCTACGAACTTGCAGTAATATCCCGCTAATCCGAGAAATGCACGGACTTGGGTTTGAGTGGTTGGGGCTTCCCATGCTTCGACATCTCTGATCTTGGTGGGATTAACAGCTATTCCTCTGGCAGACACGATATGTCCTAGGAATCCTACTTCTTTCAGCCAAAACTCACATTTGCTGAACTTGGCATACAATCGATGTTGTCTAAGGGTTTCAAGAATGATTCTCAAATGTTGCTCATGCTCTTCTTCTGACTTGGAGTAGATAAGGATATCGTCGATAAACACAACGACAAACTTATCCAGAAAATTCATAAAGATCTTATTCATGAGATTCATGAAATAAGCAGGGGCATTGGTTAATCCAAAAGACATGACCGTATACTCGTATAAAACATAACGAGTAGTAAAGGTGGTCTTCGGAATATCCGTTGCACGAATCTTAAGTTGGTGATAACCAGTCCTAAGATCGATCTTAGAGAACACATTTTCTCCAGTCAACTGATCAAATAGATCCTCTATCTTTGGCAAAGGGTACTTGTTTTTGATTGTGACGTCCTTCAGCTTTCTGTAATCTGTGCACAAACGGTTGCCTCCATCTTTCTTGTCGACGAATAACACTAGCGATCTCCATGGTGATGTGCTTGGTTGAATCAAGCCTATTGCCAACATAGCGTCCAACTGCTTCTTCAATTCCACTAACTCTGAGGGGTTCATGCTATAGGGTCTCCGGGGATTAGTTCAATAATGAACTCAATATCTCGATCCGGGGGCATACCGGGCAATTCATCTAGGAATATGTCGGGGTATTCATAGACTACTCTGACTTGGTCTATGGTGGGTAGGGCTAGACTCTTGTTGCACTTGAACTGACGGGGTAAGGTTTCAGATATATGCTCTACTGATACTCTAGAGTTACTGGTCATGGTGATGGCTTTCTTGGCACAGTCTATCAGTCCTTTATGCTTTGACATCCAATCCATACCTAGTACTACTTCTAAACCTTTGGTTCCAATTACTATTAGATTGGCATAAAAATCTATCCCATGTATTCTGATAGGCACAGCTTTGCAAATTTTTCTAGCTTTTGTAGTTGAACTAGGGATTTGAACTATCATGACATGCTTCAAATTGGTTGGGTGGATCTTACTAGTGAATGCAAATTCTTCGGTGACAAATGAGTGCGACGCTCCAGAATCAAACAACACTCTTGCTAAAACTGAGTTGACAGAAAACATACCTAGCACTACATCTAGCGCTTCTTGGGCTTCTTCGATGTTCATGTGGAAGAGACGGCCGTTGCGGTTGTGAGGGTTCCCTGGGGCGAATCTTCTTCCGGGCTGAACACGACGCTGTTGTTGCGCTGGGGCATCCACATTGGCAGTGGCGGCAATCTTCTTGGGACACTCATTGGAATAGTGACCCTTCAATCCACACTCGAAACAAGTAATCTGAGACTTGTCTTTCGCTGCCACGGGCACAACAGTGCTTCTAGTTCGTGGTGCAGTGTTGTTGTTGTTGTTGCTCTTGGGAGGTGCATGGTTGAAATTGCTGGCGTTGCCGGGGTGATTGTTGTTTCTTCCGGACTTCACATTGCCTCTGCTACGGTTGGGGTAGCTTGGGCGAGACATTGGGGTTGGTTGTTCCGCAGTGCCTATCCTGCAGAAGGGTTGGGACGGTACTTCTGGTGACTATTGGATCCAGCTTGGTGCATCATACGACGCTTGCGGTTGGCGTTTTCCTGGTTGATCTTCCCTTCCATCTGAATGGCAGAGTCGACTAGCTCTTCGAGATCCTTGAAACGGATGTTGATGAGGACAGTCTGCATCTCATCATGCAGTCCGTTCAGGAATCTCTCCTTCTTGGCCTCCGTTTTGATCTCATCAGGTGCATACCTGGCAAGGGACAAGAATATGTCACGGTACTCCACTATAGTCATTCTGCCTTGCTTCAGCTCTCTGAATTCATCCCTCATTCGGGTGACTAGACCTTGTGGCACGTGGGTGCGACTGAACTTAATTTTGAAGGCTTCCCATGTCATCACTTGACCATGGTTCATCGTGCGGGTGTTGTTCCACCATGCTCTTGCATCTCCTGCCAAATAGTGGGTGGCAAACAGAACTTTATCGTTGTCATCAGCTCTGGCTACTTCTAAGTTGTTCTCCATTGTCTGCAACCAATCATCTACATCTAGTGGGTTCTCCGAAGTGCTAAAGATTGGGGGATTGGTATTCTGGAAGTTCTTCAGCTTGGATCCTGGATGATCATGATTTCCATGGTTCTGGTTGTTGTGATCCATTTGGGCGATCTACTGCAGTGTTGCTAGGTTGGCTTGGCGCTCTGCCCTACTAGCTTCATGGTCTGCAACCAGCATCTGCATAATCTGCAGCATCGGGTCCTGCGATGAGCTGCTTCCTCCGGGGTTTCCACGAGTCATCTGAAGATTGAGATAGATAAAGGGGTAAGAGGGAAAGTTCTAAGGTTCAAGGTTTTGGTTTCAAAGCTAAACATTTTAGTTTGACTCAGGTTTTGCAACTAACTTCTTTTCATTCATTCAAGCAAAGCACACGATACAAACACACACACCACAACATCAAAGGAAAACAGATGGTTTTAAGAACCATTCTGCAAGCTACGATACAATGGGACTGATACTCCTCATGCTACGATAGTGCCCTAGTGCATCTACTCATCATCGATGAAGTCGGAGTCATCATCGCCGGTGTAGAAGTCCACAGCATCCTCCTCTAGAAAGTCATCATCGTTGCTGAGGTAAGAGTCCATATCTCCCCGGATGTCTTCATCTTCCTCTTCTTCTTCTTTTGCTGCAAGCTGAGCTTCTTGCTCCCTGATGGTCTTCTCAAGGTCGGCCACCTTCTTGAGAAGACGATCGATGGTGCGATCCTTCTTTGCGCGTTGACGGCAAAGAGACTGACGATCCTTGACGAGCAGTGAGAAAGTCCGGGCCTTCTGGGCGGAAACGGCAAGGTTGTGGTTGGCGAACTCTCTAGCATTGTCGAATTCCTTATGTCTGTCATACAGCAGGAAGTCGAGGTTCTACACTTGACGCTACAACTCCAGGTGACTTGGCATCTCCATGGGCATTCCCATAAAATCACGCCTTGCATAGTGAGCAAAGCGGGTTCCTTGAATTTGGTTGACACTCATGGCACACAGACATGCGAGAGCTTCATGCATTGCCCTGGCTAATCCATCTAGCCAGTTGTTCTCTCTCACGGAGAACTGAATCCTCCCAGATGTTGGTGCTTCTATCTTGCCTCTAAGATCAGCGGTGACCAGCCATTGTAAGTCTCCTCCTGGGGGTCCAGGAAGTTGAGCTCCCAGAAACTTTGGATGCGGGCGTCCCAAGTACTCCGATAATGCATCAAGATCCCTCTCAAAGATCAGCTGGCCTTCGTTTCCCAACTGGTAGAACTTGTTGAACTGAGTTTCCATCTATAAGAACTGAGGATGAGAAAGTTAGTGAAGTGATCAAGTGTGTCCAAAATTTTATGTAGTAATGTAAGAATTTGGAGGAACATGAATTTTTTTGAGAGAAAGAATTCCCAAGGGTAAGAGAGGAAATAGTTTTCATAGACAGTCACTTTGGTTTTTGAAACTAAGTTTTTTGTTCAGACGTCCATTCTAACTAGGGTCTCCTATGGTCAAGATGGCTCTGATACCAACTTGTCAACACCCGGATTTTTAATCCCAGATGCATGTTATGCAATACATCGCAATCCCAGGATAACCATTTTTGCGAGGCATAACAGATTGGATATCATAGTACATCATCCATTACAAACCATAATAAGGTCTTACACGAATAAAGGATCTCATGATCCAGTCTTAATACAACAAGCAACGGAATAAATAATAAGCGTAGCGGTGGGGTCCATCTTCAGGGTCACAGGCAATGCTGACGATGGAAGATAGTCCTAGTTATCATAGCCGCCCTGTTGTCCTTCATCTTGGTAGTCTCCTTCATAGTCTGGCCACAGGAATAGCGAGGGACAAAAGCCATGAGTACTCTTTAAGTACTTGCAAACTATCACTAACAAGTAAGATAGTTCTTGTAGGAATGCTAACTCTAAGTTCATTTGTAAAGTTTAGTTTGAAACCTAAGCTGAGTTCGAAAACAAAGATAGATAAAATAAAGTTTGAAATCACCTAAGTGGTAACTTAATTGTCATTGTCACAACTCTGTTGTGGTCAAGTCATGTCACAATTCATTTCATAAGTTGTTTTGAAAACATCTGACAATGGAACAGTATGGCCACTCCAACTGTCCATAACTGCGGACGCGGCTATTCGAATAGTTTGGCACTCTGCAGAGGTGGTACACATTCACCACAAGATTCGATACATCTGTCAGAGATAACCCTGAATCATCATACTTAGTATGCAGATAATCAAACATAACCTTTCCTTTACACACCCTAGTATAAGCACCCCTCCTATGAGTATGACCTCCCAACCATGACCATCTGTCATCTTGGGAACTGCATAGGTGGACAACATTGAGAGGTAGCCTCAGCTCCAACCTCTCCCGCGAGGGAACTAATACTAATGCATATAAACTTTCGGCTAAGCCTTACCCAATTCAGGTATTGTGGTTGTACGGTAAAATTGGAATGGTATCGCATCCAAACCCAACCATCAGTTTTGTAAAAGGGCTAAGGGTCATGCCTCAACATTTTCATCATCATAAACCATTGGTGTTTCTCAACACATGTCAAAACATCTCAATAGAATGACTCATCATTCCAAGGTTTTCACAAGTCATTTTCACCAAGTATTCCCATCTAAGGTAAATCAAGTTTTGGGTTTAGCTCTAAACTACTAGGTTAAGAGTGTTCACTAAGGTGGGATGCTAATATCAATCTCATGCCATAGAATGCCATCTAAGTCTAACTAGATATGTTAAGTTTTATACTTTTTATGCTACCTTTAAACAAGTAAAGGACTTTGGTAAAGTAAAGAAGGTAAAGCTTGTAAATAAAAACTTGGAGTAGGTATAAGTCAAAAGGTATAACCAAAGCATGCCTAATGCATCTTTCTTAGGTTATCTAGCTTAATTCTAGCTTGCTAACAATAGCTTGCTCAGTTTACTTGAAGTGCTAGGCTTGCCTTGTGTAGTGCAGTGGTTGAAGTTTTCTTCCTCCTCCTCTTGGTAGAACTCCTCCTCCTCGAAAGCTTGGTCGGTACTATCATCTATAATACATACGGGATACAAAATCACCAAATAATACTTAACTAGTCTACTTAGCACACTCAGGCACACCTTTGATGATCTATTATCATCACAAGCATCACAAGGTTTAATTAACTAGCTTCATTCTTTTTATTTGAGAAAAGTAATTTCTACTCATTGAAAATAACTAAGATTTAATATTCTCCAATTAAAATTGGGATAATGTGGACACATGTCATCACCACATATTTTAACATATGGGAATGTGATTTAAAGGTTGGATCACATTTTAATAAGTCTAAGTTTAATAATTAGTGATTTAAAGTGACTAGAAATGCCTATATAGCATTATTTTGGTACTAGTCCAAAGTCACTGCATGCAAACCTTAATATTATTACATATTCAGATAGGTATGGTTAAATGTGATTTTGTAGAGTTGGAATCAACTCAAAAGCTATTATGGTTGATTTTATAAAAATGTTTGAATGTGCAAAAGCTCCTGTCTTGTTATTTTTACCAGGAGATATCTCTAACTCTAAATGATTTAAATCCAACTGTCTTGGATAGAGATTTAAATTATCTTTCCAACAAAATTGGAATCACTCAATTTGGATTTGTAAAACTCTCTGAATTGATTTTGAAACTAAGGGAGAAAATTGATTTGAAGTCTAAATAGAAAAATCCTAATTTGAATTAACTCGGTCAATGCGGGAAACTAATTGGGCCGGCCTAGTGACGCTCAGCGGCGCAGTGGGCAACTGACAAGGGGGTCCACATGTCAGTGGCACTTAAAACCCGAAGTGGTACGGGACGATCAGGACCACACGATTAGAACAAGATCTACGGTCCACGGTCGTCGTCGACGACGAACTCGTCGCCGGCGAGCCTGAACCCTAAGCGGTCGGTGGGGGTCTACTGGGGACGTACCATGGCTCCAGCTAGTGCGGTGAGGCGGGAAAACGAACTGGTGGATGACGACGGACTCAGGTGAGGTCGCGGTAGGGCCTGAGGTGGACAAAATCGACGACCACGTCTCCTCCTCTGCAGCGGCTACCTCCAGCGGAATTCCGGCAATGGGCTGCCCGAGTGGCTCTGGCGAGAGAGGGGAAACGATCAGTGGAGAGAGGGGAGTGGAATGGTGTGATGATTGAGGCTGGGGGTGCCCTCCTTATATAGGCTCGACGAGGGGACCGACGGTGTGGGCGGAGCTCGTGGGTGACGGTGATACAGGCAGCTACTGGCGTGGGCGAGGTAGGCAGATGGTGGGCGGTCTGCTGGCGGTTCTCTACGGTGTAATGGCGGCGCTAGGGGCGGTGCCTAACGGTCGGGAGCTTCCCGCGCTCTGAGGGACAGAGGCGGTGCTCGATGGTGCTCCTGGCTACTGTGGGTCGCGCTGTAGTGCATGTCTATGTCTGGCGGGTTGAGGGGGTCGAGGCAGAGTGACGTGCATGGTTTGGTGTCGAGGGCGCTCTGGCATGCGCTGCGCATGGCGCAGAGAGAAAGTGCGGCGCTGCTCTGGGGTAGTCCAGTGGATTTCTATGGTCGTGGGGTGGACCGTGGGCAGCGATGAGGTCACGCCACACTCCCTGGAGCGGCGGAGAGGGGCTGGCGGTCTGCTGTGGCAATGGCAAGGTTGGCTGGCGACCATGGCTTCGGTGCGGCATGGTACTAGCGCCAGGGGCTAGGGCATGGGTTGGTTTTGGTCTGGATGGGCCTGGGGGAAACCAAGGTGATCAATGTGCATCAAATGGCTCGACAAGATTTGCTCCAAAACAGTGTTAGTTAGGCCATAATGATTATGCTCACATGGTGCTCAATCAAATGGCCGCATGAACAAAATATTTGAATTTTTGAAAGATTTTTGGTGGAGTGGTGTGACTTATGCTTAATCATCTAGGTTTGCTTGGGATTTTAAAATGGAGTTCATTTGGTTGGTTTTTGAAATAGTGTGATCTTGATACATACACTAGATTCAATCTTCAAATGTCATTTAAAATTAGAGTTCAAATGTTTTTGGGAGATCACAAAGTGGGCCTTGGCACATCACTACTTGTACTAGCAAGGGGTGCAAAGATCTACAATTGTCTCTGTTGGGAATTGAGTGGTAGGAATAGCCAAAGTGGGCTAGGTGATTAAAATGGCAAAAGTGACCATTTCTTTATTTAATTCTTTTTGATTTCTTTTTCTTCGGGATTTGCTTGGGGATGATCTAGATGATGTGTAATTCACCTTAGAGTCATTTTACAACCAATAGATCACTCAATCATGGCAATTCAAAACAACTCCTATTTTAGATGCACACACATATGAATGCTTAAAGATTTTTAAATGGAAAAGTTCTTGTTAACCCTCAATTTGATGATTTGGATCTTAATACTCTTGGATTAAAGTTTTGGAATGTTACAGTGAGACGTGGCTAACTACGCATGCACCGCTAGGTTTTGGTCACCGGAAGTGCTCCGGTAACGAACCTCTCTGTCAGCATGGTCAGACTCACGTGGGCAGAGAGATTAAACCCGCAATCGAACGAGAGAAAAGGTGCTGGAGCACCAAGAACTCACCCTGGTTGTAGCGGCGATGTCGGTGAGGTCTGGCTCGATCGGAGATGAGCGAATGGACAAGGATTCCGGCAAATCCCGGTAGAAGGGAACGGAGAAATCTCCATGATTCCAAGATCCCCTTGCTTCACTACTACCACTCTAGCAACAAGGATGGCGAGGCGCTTCTCCTTGACCTCTCCACGGTCTCCGGGATGAACCCTAGGCCACAGCGTGCTCTGGTGGTTGCGGCTTGAGTTTCGGTCCTCTATGGGAAAGAGAAAGGGAGAGCGCGCGAGAGAAATGGGGATAAGAACGAGTAGGGCATCACGGTGGCTTCCTTATCTCCTCCCAAAAACGGTGGCACTAATCTCCACGCCGGCGAGCGGCGGTGCGCCTGCCACACAGCTGCTTCGGTGGCCTCGCAAGGTAGACGATGACGATTAGATCGACAAAACGGAATTTGGACCTGGGCCAATGTTGGGCCACGCTGAGTGAGTAGTTTATTTCTTCTGCTGCTCGCGAGTGGGGATTAGAAGGATAGGGATTGGGCCGTGGGCCTGCGTCTATCTGTCTGCTTTGCCTTTTCTTAATTCTATTTCTATTTCTATTTCTTTCCTATTATAAATTCATTTCTAAATTTGATTTCTACAAAGATTTAAACATCCAGAGAATTGCAGGTTCATGCATATTGTTGTATGAAGCAATTATAACCAATTCTCCTACAATTCTAATTGTGTTCCCAAAATGTATTATTATATGAAGGGTTCTTTTATTTAGTAAAGTAAGTACAATTAGGGTTTTAGGGTATTCTTCCTATAAGAAGATCTTATAGAAATTATTCTAGTTTCACTTGATAATCTGAATGGTACTATTTTGAGATGTGTATTCATGTATATAGAATCTTGTTCCCACTTATCTTCATAAAGGATTTATCTAAATACATTATAAGGAATTAATCTTTGTGGTTTTTAATGGGATGATATCAGTTTCATGGTTCTCCATATTTGGGGATTTCCAAATTCAATTCTACTTGGTTTCTAAAATTTAGAATTACCATAATACACTTTTGGTTAGGAAATGATGAATCAATATCAATCATTGGTAGAGAAATACTAAGGTTTATTCAAATATAGGTACATAGCTTTTGAGAGGATTTAATAACCCTTATTAAATTATAGATAGGGACAAGGATCCAGGTTTAGGGATACTACTTCTAAATCTATGAGTGAGTTTGATATCTCCACATAGAGTGAGATATTGGAATTACTTAGTAATGTGATCATGATAATTCTATCATTCTAGGTTTCTATTAGGGTTTAAGACAATCAGGTAGACAAGGCTTCTCAAACACTCACCTGGTTCTCTAATTACCTCTTGGAAACATTAGTTATCCAAGAGGTATTGTTCAACAGTTACCTAGGAATAGGAAATGGCTTCACTATCCATTTGATTCTAGAGTCTTGAATAATATAATAGACATGATCTTGGTTAAGGCTTCTAAAGAATCCTTACCTTAATACCTCATTTAGGATATCTTGAGATAAGGAATTCCTTTCCTAAATATACGCTATAAATCTCTCTTATCTTATTCAACATTACTCCATACTTACTCCTAGTATATAACTTCTCTTAATTAACTACCATTGATACACCTATCAATGTAGCTACTGCTAACTCCATCTATTAACTTCCTTAACTTCATCTTCCAACTACTTCCAAGGTTTGCAAGACTACAATCCTTACTATACATACAAAGGATATCAATCCTTAGAAATAGGTATAGTACTACTCCCATAATACCAGTTGTCCTTATATTAACTTGGTTAAGCTACTATGCCTCCAACGACTCCATACAACTCATCAAACACTTCATCATACTCTATCTTGACTTCTAATGATCAAGATAGATGATTTAGCTTACTAGAACTTGCCTAACTTGGTATACTCACAAGTCTTCTTCAACACCTAGTCATCTATTCCCAAGTGACTTGAGAATAGTGACCACCATAATTTGATCAAATAAAGCTTAGGCTTCTAATTGTTTGATCAAGATCTATACTCAACTAAGTAGTAAACTTGTATTAGTCTCTCTATAGACTCATCTTGTTAAGAAATCTTATTCTAAGTCTATATCCACTTGTCCTAACAAGATTGTTATCTAATGTACTAATATTACTATCTTTCTCATAGCTCCTCAATTCCTAGCTCAACTCTTGGTTTTGGGTACTGCTTCTAGTTAACTCATGAGTGAGTTAACACCTCCAACATCAAATGGTTTAATCTCCACTAAGGATCACATTCCATTGATGATGGTACACTCAACCATATCTAGTTCTTCCTTCAGATTAATTTACTTAAGGTATTTGAAAGGTCAACACAATAGGTCAAAGGCTATGAGTCAATAAGTTTTAGGTCAAGAATTGATCACACACATTGATGATCAATGGACACTAGGACATGGTTAAATAGGAATGTCACCTCTTAACATCATATTAAGGGTATGTGTTGAATGGTCTTAGCTTGACTTCCCTTTCTACTCTATTTGTAATAAGAGTCAATGTTTAAGAACTACCATGATACCCATGGTAGGAGTAACTATGGCAAACAAGTGTTTCTAGATTTAGTTATAGGTTTCTTTTACTTAAGTCATATACTTGACTTGGTATTCAAGGTTTGTGGTAGATAATACCTTGATATCCTATTTAGAGTATTAAGTATTCATCCTTGAGTTGTGGTATGGAATACCATGTCCTGATCTCTAGAAGATCAAGTGCTCCTAATTAAATAGTGTGTTGTGACTTAGTTTTACTACATTTGATCTACCCTTAGATCACATTATATTACCCAAAGATAAGGTTTTAGCAAAGGTCATATTGAAACTTATCGTAGTCAACTTGATGATCTACTTCAGTTCCACCAAGTTAAGAGAAGCTTCAATCTCTTTGACAAGTTTTATTTAAAAGCACGAAAAATATTCGGATTTTCTATGCATGAATGCAATGCACACACCTATGTTTAGCTTATTTCTAAGCTCTAATGCTGGGACGTTACACCCAGACAACATGATACCTTGTTCTACACAGATAAGATCTTGCTCGCTAGTGGACCGGAGACCCCTGGGTGACACAGGGATATCAATGGAAAGCTAGTTGACTCGAGAATAACGAGTAACCACTGTTCTTATTGCATTAGTCTGATCCAGGGAGCTTAATCACTAAGCAACCTGAAGGGTCTTAATCGCCTAGTTTCTAACCATGGTTTTGGTAGCAGGCTAGTAGGATTATTGAAGTTGGGATGAAATCTACCAAGAGGAGTTCCGACTAAGTATGGGTTGCTCGCCTACACATATATCTATAAGATTATAATTGTTACATTCATACTCGTCCACTTGGCACATTCACTATCACCATGAACTGAATTTCCCCGTGCCTTCTTTCACCATATGCATAAACCAACAAACAAATGCGTTCTTTACTTTTATGCATTTTATTTCTGAAGTTTACATTTTAGTTCTATTTAAATTCATCGCATTTAATCAAAACCCCATTCTTATTTCAATGCTTGCAGTCAATTTACTCGAAGACCTATGACAACTTCGGGTGTGACAGAGACTTCACCGATAAACACTTACCTTTGGGCTCCCTGTGGGATCGATATCTGAACTTCGAAACTAGCTACAAATGATCTGTGCACTTGCAGACATTAGTCACCCTCGTTGGAGCTCCGTTAGGGCCGAGGCCCAGCGCATGCGTGATCTGCAGGGCGACGGCGATCGCCTCTTCCCCCGCCTCTGCTTGCTCCACCTCCTCCCCCTCCTCGTCATTGTCCTCCACCTCCGTCTTGTCCCTATCGACGAGAGCCCACGCGATCGCCACCTCGACGGCTATAGCCACGCGCAGCTCCTCCGTCGTCGTGTCGGCGGTGTGCTCCGCCGCATCCACCGCACTGTGCATGGCGGTGGCCTGGCAAAGCTCGCAGACGACAACCTTGGCGGCCTCCCTGGCCACCTCCTCCAGCATGGTCATGGCCGCCTCGTGGAAGATCTTGTGGAGGGCCGCTGATGCGGCCTCCTTGGCCGCAACGTGGTGAACCTCACACACCGCCCATTGGGCCGCCACCTGTGTGGCCACCTCCACCACCTGCTCTAGCACCGTCTCAGAACACGGCCTTCCTCCTCTAAGGCCACCACATCCTCCTCGACCATGCGCTGGGATAACAACATGGCCTCGAGGTCGACAGCATCGATGCCACCTTCCTGGAAGCGGGTGCGGCACATCTCCCTGATATTGTTCTAGTTGGCAATCTTGTGGCAAGGCATGGCTGCTGGTAGTTGGAGCTTTTTTCAGCGGTGGTTGCTCTTGCTTGGGCTTGTTGCCTCATCTGCGCCGGCGGTTGTCTTTTATAAACCACGACGAATGCGGGAAACAGCCGGGGAGGCATGCACAGGAAACAGAAAGATATGATGGCGGGAAACGCTAGCCGTGCGAGAAGCCGCCGGCATTGATAGCCAACATCGCGCTGTCATTAATATCCCATCCCCGAGGGTGTCAAGCGGTGATAGCGTGGATATGGACAGATGGGTCAGACCGCTGGGCGCGACTGGCCGGACCACGACCCAAAAACGATCACGACCTGACCCAAACGGACAGAAATGGAGCATTTTGGTCGGTCGTTTGGGTCGGCCCATTGGATATTCCCTCACCCAAGGGCCTACCATAAATTTTATTTTGTCCGTTTTTTGGGCCGGACCGGCGCATTTCCTCCCCAAATTTGTATCTGGTTTGCACCGAAATGAACAGCCCAGATGCGTCCAGCTTGTCCTCCCACGACTGCCCCTGTCCCACGCGCCAGTCTCCCTCCCACCCCAACTTCCTCTCTCCTTCCTAAAAAAAGCAACTATCGCCACCGTCTGCGACAACTCGCCCTGCCGCTGCCTGCCCCAAGCAAGCTTGCCGCCGTCTGCCCCAAGGAAGCTCGCCACCACTGCCAAGCAAGCTCGGGTGAGGGCGGCTTCCGGCACGGCCACGTCCTTCAGCGAGAGGGCGGCTTCCGGCATGGTCCTCTGGCACGAGGGCGGCTCAGGCGCGGCCTTGTGCTCTGGCGAGGGCGAGTCCGGCGCAACTGCGTCTAGCGGTAGATGACATAGAGAGCATCTTGGCGACAAGCGGGCAAGCAGGGACACCGACTCCAGGCAGCGAGCTCGCCGGCATCGGGCACCTAGCAACAACTTCTCTGATTTTTCTCTCTATGACATGTGGACACGTTTGATCGGTCCGTATGCGCCAGAAAGACTATTGCGTGCACGTACCGATTCGGGGCAGACGAGTCGGTTCCTTTTTTTGTCCTCCTCTCTTTGCAAATGGACAAAAACAGTCAAATAGATGTCTGTTTTGAGGGAGGCCGAAGCACGGCTTCCGGTGATGGGTAACACCAACTCTAACGGGCACTCGCATTTTAGACATTGGTTTCGTCCGAATCGGTTCGTTTGCGGCGGTGGAGGACAGGTCGTCCGGGCTCAGCCCGACTACGGTGGACTGTGCCACACCTACCCACAAAAAAGTGCAGAAAAAAGGCGAGGACTAAAATAATTAAACATATTACATGATTGGTCTTGTCCTGGATCCCCCGGTCACAAAATATACACACCAAAAAGTTCCAATATTATGGGGTGCCTTGGCGTGGAAGGGAGGCGAGGCCGCGGGCGGCACTGCTGGCCGGCCGGTGCCCTAGTTCTGCGGCTACGTGTCGCCTAGTCCTCGTCGTCGTTAGCAGCGAGGTCGATGAAGACCTCAGGCGGGGCCACGCACCGCCCTGGGCCGGAGCGGGAGGTGGAGGCGATGCTGGGAGCGCGAGCGGCGCTGGGAGCGTGGGGGCATCTGAGCTTGCTCGGCCACCCAGGACTCCTGAGGGGCCTGGGTGGTGCCGTCCCACTGCCGCTCCTCCTCCAGCTAGGATGCGAGGATGGCGGCCTAGAGCTCCTCCTCCTCCGTCATCTGTCGGCGCTGGTGCTCCGGCCCCTCCCCCTCCTCCTGCTTGACCGCCACCAGCCGGGCGGCTTCGGGTCTTCCTCCGGCCGTGGTCAAGGCCACACCTCGGACGCGACGGTGTTGGCGCCCCGGTAGCACAACCAGTCCAGGATGCCGGGCTGTAGTGGTGAGAAGTGGAGGCCGCTGTCGTCATCATCATCCTCCACACTAGAGGCCTCGTTGGACCCCTCCTAGTAGTCCTCGTCGTCATCGTCGAGGTTCTCGAGGTGGGACTCAATGGTCTCGCGTCGTGCCGCATGCTCCGCCTTGAACCACCGGTCCTAGACCGGGGAATCGATGGCGTAGGCCGGATCCCGCCACAAACCTCGCGGGAGGAAGGCTCGGTGCCAGAAGATCTCCCGGTGGCTGATGGCCCAAAATATATCGAGCTCGTTGGGGAACCCCAAGAGGAAGGTATTATGAGCATAGCAGCAAGTTTTTCCTCAGTTATGAAACCAAGGTTATCAATCCAGTAGGAGCAAGGAAACACCTCAAAGGTGTTGCTAGCTGAGCTTTGGCAGGGCGCACTACCGGTGCTAGCAGCAACGTGGAATCATGCACAACACAACTACAAAACTTTGCCCCCAACTTTCGATGAGCTTGGCAATCTCACCGGTTTTGCTGAAAACGAAGGATTAAATGTATCGAGTGGAAGAAAGTAATAGTTTGCAGAAAGTAAACAGAAAGCAGTAAACAGTTGATTGAAGATTGATGGAAAAAGAAAGGATCGGGGTCCATAGTTCACTAGTGGTGGCTCTCCTTAAGATAGATAACATGTTGGGTGAACAAATTACAGCGGGGCAATTGACAAACATCGTGAAATCAATACATGCATATACTACTCATCTTGACTCCTTTGAGACTTGATTGGGCATTACAACGTTATACATAGACCGCCATCCAACTCCATCTATGACTAATAATCCACCTTCAGGTTATCATCCGAACCCCCTCTAGTATTAAGTTGCAAGCAACAGATAATTGCATTACGCATTGCGTGTAAAGTAAACAATACGATTGTTCTATGAACAAAGGATTGTTGTTTTGTCCCTAGTAGCAATAACACATTTAGTACCTTAGAGATTTCTGTCACTTCCCCAGATTACTAGAGCATGAACCCACTATCGAGCATAAATACTAACTCTTGGAGTTGCTAGCATCTACTTGGCCAAGATAGCTACTAAAAACAGAAAGCATGCAAGATCACAAATAACAAAGACATGATAGAATCAATAATCAATCTGAAATAGCATCTCAATATCCATCGGATCCTCGCAAACACAACATGTAGGATTTACAAATAGATGATCTTGATCATGAACGGAGCTCACAAGATCTAAACATGATAGCACAAAGGAGGAGAACAAGCCATCTAGCTAATACATGGACCCGTAGTCCAGAGACGAACTACTAAAACATCACACTGGAGGCTTGCATGGTGATGAAGAAGGCCTCCAGGGTGAATTCCCCTCTCCGGCAGGGTGCCGGGAAGAGCTTCAGATTCCTCCCGATCTAGAGATGGAGACGACGGCGGCTACAGACTCTTTCGTGGAATTTTGATCCGGTACTTAGGGTTTCTGTATCGGAGGCATCTTATAGGCTAAAGGGGAGGCCGAGGGGGTGCCAGAGGCGGCCAGACCACCCCCTGGCGCGGGCCAGGCTGGGCCGCGCGACCAGGTGGTGTGGCGGACCCCTAGCCCCTCTTCGTCTAGTATTTTGCCTCCTTGTGTCCCTCGGTGAAAAAACTAACTTTGGCTTTTGTCCCATCCAATTCCAAGAATATCCATTTTCTGACTTCCTCGAACCAAAAATAGCAGAAAATAGGCAGTTGGCACTGTGGCTCTTGTTAATAGGTTAGTCCAAGAAAGTGTATGAAAAGTACTCCAAAGTTGGAACAAGACATAAGAAAGTAGATAAAACCAAGCATGGAACATCAAAAATTATGGATACGTGAGCAACGTATCAACATCCCCAAGCTTAACTCTTGCTCGTCCTCAAGTAGGTAAGTGACAAAAAGAAAGAATAATTTTTGAGGTGACATGCACCATCATAAACTTGATAAAAGTATTTGTAAAACATGGATAGCTGGGATCATAGTACTTCAATCATAACCTGAAAGATAAAGTTCTAACAACAAGACAAAGCAACTAAGTTGCAACATGAAAAGGCACAAACAAAAGATTCATGAATAACAATACTTTGCAAGACGTTTGTTTGTTTCACATAAAGAAAACTTAGCATAGTGGAATTTAGCTTGTCCCTCATAGAGTAGCAAACATAAATGCATAGGACACCTTCAAAGTTCATCAGAGTGACTAGATACAAGTAGTTTAAAACAGGCAATATCAAAGCTATGCATCAATCAAGAAGTCTTGGGACAATGCACATAGAACTATGAATGGCCACTATGCTCTCAAAGTAGGTGCATAAAGATAGAAGGTGGAGACTCAACATAAAAGTAAAAGAAAGGGCTTCATAGAAGGAAGTAGAGATTCAAGTTTCATAAAGAGCTTCCAAAAATTATGGTACTTGTTAGCTTTCAGCTCTCATTGCCCCTATCATAAGCATCTTTAGGTGATTAAGGTTAAAGTGACACAACTAAGAGGATATGCTTGACAAGTTATAAACCGAAATCTCATGCCCCTTACTTACGAAGACCAAAGCTCATGCTACTCAACTTTAGTCACAAGTAAGCTCTTGTCATTGTAAGTACATATGTATCATAAAGAACCGCTAATGGGGTACCCCTTGCACATGATACAGGAGCTATCCCATAATCAAAAATGACAAGCCAAGCAGACAATGAGCATCTCAACGATCTTTTTATTTGCTATTTGCATAGGTTTTTATTGAGGATGCTTCATAGAGTGCTCATTATGGTGATGCTGCAAGTTTCCACCATGATTAGGCATG
This sequence comes from Avena eriantha, assembly GCA_910589775.1. NCBI lineage: Eukaryota > Viridiplantae > Streptophyta > Magnoliopsida > Poales > Poaceae > Avena > Avena eriantha. Next base: position 230,230,405 of record OU342744.1, on the reverse strand, counting down.
GCTTAGGCTAGCGACCCAGACGTTTCTCTAACACACATACAAACTCCATGGTCTTACAAGTTCCACTTTTATTTCACATCGCCGGGATCCGTAAGCAAAAGAACATGATATCAACGGGGTACAAAGTACAAGTGCAATGTTGAAAGCGTTCCCCATGATACATGGTTCTGCTAATTTAAACTTATAAAGCACAAGCATATACGCAACAAAGATGGACACAATGGTTCAAGTTTATTAAATGCAAGAAAGTAAAGTGTGCCATCAAGTTCGTGAGAGCTTTAATCACTAATTTTCACATAACAAGTTTAATTTGGAAGGTAGATAAAACATGAATATACTTGGAATAGCAATTGCTAATAGGTAGGTATGGTGGACTCTTTGGAATAACTTGGTTTAAGGAGCTGGATGCATGAGTAGAACTCATACTTGGTTGTGGAGGCTAGCAAAAGACTGGGAGCGACAAACTAAGAGAGCAATAATGGCCATAATCATGCAGAGCGACAAAACATCATTGATCAAAGCATAAAGTGATACTACAAGTTGAAAAATAAAGGATTGTAAAGGCTTATGGTGACTTGGGATAGTCATAACATGGTGTGAGCATGCACCAAGTCAACCCAAATAAAGCATCAAAGGAGAATACCACAATATTATGCTTTAATATGCTAAAACAACGCATGATCCTTCCAAGGCACATTAAGCAATCTCAATTGTTTATAACATGTCATGCTACAACAAAGAATACTAAGCATAAAGCCAAAACAATATCAAGCATGGCCTGACAAAGCATAGGCCACAGTCAAAAACAAGCTCTCTTTACCACTTAAGCATGAACTTTCCTACTCTTTGCCAATCCAAACCAAACTATTTGAAAACCAATGTATGAAAGAGGGGGTCCAACCAATTTATTAAGCAAACTAATCAAACCAAGCAAACGAAAAACCAAAACAAAAACGAAAAATAAGATGCTCCAAGAACAACACAACTGTGCATGAAACAATAAAAATGAAGTGTTTGGAAGAACCCTGGGATTTTTATTGATGAAGAAGGGGATGCCGCCTTGGGCATCCCCAAGCTTTGACGCTTGTACTTCTTGGATATTTCTTGGGGTGACACGCGTGGCATCCCCAAGCTTGAGATTTAGTCCATTCTTCATCTCATTACTCATTTCTTCCATACACCTGAAATTTTTCCTTCATACAAAACTTCACACAATCTTTATTAGCAACATTAGTGCACTCAAGATAATAAGTCTTTGGGTTCAGTTTCAACACCAATAAAAATTCCATTAAACACAAGCTACTATAGCACTTCCCTTAAAAAGCTCAATTCCCCAAAAGAACTCAAAAAGGAACCAACAAGAAGCAAATGCAAATAATAGCAGAAATATGTCAAAACAGACCAGCAGGTAAAGACGAATTTTTTAGAAGACCTTCTGTTGCTCAAATCGAAAAGCGATGAACTAACGAAAGTTAGATAACAACCAGGGGAAGAATCACGAAAATTCACGCCTCAAAAGAACGTACATACATTTTACACGTATTTTTACGGTGAAGCACAAAAATTTGTTTCGGGACAGCAACTTTTCCAATCATTACTTCTCTCTCATTAGAGGTTACTCTTGGCACAAAAAGCAAATAAAAAGGATAAGGAGTGGTTATTACAGAGGTAATAACTTCCAAGACTCATCTAAAACTTTTGGGTTATCTCGCAATAAGTACTTTTCTTTAACGCCTTTAAGTTAGGCATAAGTAGCAAGAAAAGCATCAAGTGTTCTCAAATGAAGAAGCATTTAGAGCAAATTTTGTTTTCATAGGTGAGACAAAATAAATATTCTCTCTCTTCTTAGGGAAGTGTTCTATATCTTTCTTGAGTGGGAGTTGATATTTAATGGTGCCTTCTTTCATATCAATAATGGCACCAACAGTTCGTAGTAAAGGTCTTTCCAAAGTAATAGGACAAGAAGCATTGCATTTAACATCCAAAACATAGCAGTCAAAGGGGACATAGGCATTATTAACCATAATAATAACATCATTAAGACTCCCCATCAGTTTCTTTTTAGCATTATCATCAAGTGGGACATTCAAATAACAATATTCAAGTTGTGGCAAATCAAGCATATCATAAGTCCTTGTAGGCATAATAGAAACACTATTATCCAGATCACATAAAGCTTTAAAATCAAAATCATTCACTTTCATATTAATGATGGGCTCCCAACCATCTTCTTGTTTTATAGGAATAGAAGCTTTATGTTTCATCTTTTCTTCTTTAATTTCTATGAGAGCATCAGTAATGTGTTTTGTAAAGGCCATATTCATAGCACTAGCATTAGGACTTTTAGCAAGCTTTTGTAGAAACTTACTAACTTCAGAGATGTTGCAACCATCAAGATCAAAATCATAATTATCATCTAAAGTAGTAGAGTTATTACTAGCCTCAACACTAGTGGTAGTGATAGTAGAAACACTAATGTTTCTAGCAATTTCATCTTCTCTTTCCCACTTAGCATGCAATTCAGCTAATAGTCTAACATTTTCATCAATTCTAACTTGTATGGCATTAGTAGCTGCAAAGGGATTATCATTAGTTTCAGGTTTAGCAGCCATTTTATTCAAAGAAGATTGAGCTTCAGCCAATGATGCTATATTTCTTTCAGCATTAGAGAGTTTTTCCTCAATAGTTTTATTGAAAGTAGTTTGTTTACTAATAAAATCTTTGAGCATAACTTCAAGTTCAGAGGGTGCACTCTTATTATTGTTGTAGGAATTTCCATAAGCATTACCATTGTTGGGAGGATACGGCCTATAATTGTTGTTACCAAAATTATTCCTGTAGGCATTGTTGCTAAAATTGTTATTTCTTATAAAGTTCACATCAACTTGCTCTTCTTGAGCAACCAAAGAGGCTAAGGGAACATGATTTGGATCAATATGAGCTTTCCCATTAACAAGCATAGACATAATAACATCAATTTTATCACTCAAGGAGGAGGTTTCCTCAATAGAATTTGCCTTCTTACCTTGTGGAGCTCTTTCAATATGCCATTTAGAATAGTTAACCATCATATTATCCAGAAGCTTCGTTGCAGCACCCAAAGTAATGGTCATAAAGGTACCTCCAGCAGCAGAATCCAATAGATTTCTTGAAGAATAGTTCAATCCTGCATTAAAGGTTTGGATAATCATCCAAGCAGTCAGTCCATGAGTGGGACAATTCTTTACCAAAGATTTCATTCTTTCACAAGCTTGAGAAACATGTCCATTATCATATTGTTTAAACTTCATTATTTCACTTCTCATAGATATAATCTTAGTAGAAGGCTAGTATTTTCCAATGAAATCATCTTTGCATTTAGTCCAAGAATCAATACTATTCCTAGTTAAGGAATTCAACCATTCTTTAGCTTTTCCTCTCAAAGAGAAAGGAAACAATTTAAGCTTAATAATATCTCCATCTATATCTCTATGCTTTTGCATCTCACAAAGTTATTTAGATGAGTAGCATCATCTTCATTACCAATACCAGAAAATTGTTCTCTCATAACAGGATTGAGTAAAGCAGGTTTTATTTCAAAGAAATTAGCTTCAGGAATAGGTGGAGCAATAGGTGTGCTCATGAAATCATTGTTGTTGGTGCTAGTGAAGTCACACAACTTAGTATTTTCAAGAGTAGTCATTTTTTTGTGTTTTTAATAAAGAAAGCAAACTTGTAAAACTATTTTTTGTGTGTTTTTGATAAAGAACAAGCAAATAAAACAAAAATAAACTAAGCAAAACAGAAACAACAAAGTAAAGAGATTGGTTATGAGGGACCCCCCTTGTGAAGATGTCCTTGACTCCCCGGCAACGGCGCCAGAAAAAATATCTTTGATGGCGCGGTGTTGACGTGGGAGTTTCTTCTTTTTCGTCCCCGGCAACGGCGCCAGAAAAAGTGCTTGATGGCCCAAAATATATCGAGCTCGTTGGGGAACTCCAAGAGGAAGGTATGATGAGCACAACAGCAAGTTTTCCCTCAGTTATGAAACCAAGGTTATCAATCCAGTAGGAGCAAGGAAACACCTCAAAGGTGTTGCTAGCTGAGCTTTGGCAGGGCGCACTACCGGTGCTAGCAGCAACATGGAATCCTACACAACACAACCACAGAACTTTGCCCCCAACTTGCGATGAGGTTGTCAATCTCACCGGTTTTGCTAAAAACAAAGGATTAAACGTATCGAGTGGAAGAAAGTAATAGTTTGCAGAAAGTAAATAGAAAGCAGTAAACAGTTGATTGAAGATTGATGGAAAAAGAAAGGACCGGGGTCCATAGTTCACTAGTGGTGGCTCTCCTTAAGATAGATAACATGTTGGGTGAACAAATTACAGCGGGGCAATTGACAAACATCGTGAAATCAATACATGCATATACTACTCATCTTGACTCCTTTGAGACTTGATTGGGCATTACAACATTATACATAGACCGCCATCCAACTGCATCTATGACTAATAATCCACCTTTAGGTTATCATCCAAACCTCCTCCAGTATTAAGTTGCAAGCAACAGATAATTGCATTACGCATTGCGTGTAAAGTAAACAATATGATTGTTCTATGAACAAATGATTGCTGTTTTCTCCCTAGTAGCAACAACACATCTAGTACCTTAGAGATTTCTGTCACTTCCCCAGATTACTAGAGGCATGAACCCACTATCGAGCATAAATACTAACTCTTGGAGTTGCTAGCATCTACTTGGCCAAGATAGCTACTAACAACGAAAAGCATGCAAGATCACAAATAACAAAGACATGATAGAATTAATAATCAATCTGAAATAACATCTTAATATCCATCGGATCCCCGCAAACACAACATGTAGGATTTACAAATAGATAATCTTGATCATGAACGGAGCTCACAAGATCTAAACATGATAGCACGAAGGAGGAGAACAAGCCATCTAGCTAATACATGGACCTGTAGTTCAGAGGCGAACTACTAAAACATCACACCGGAGGCTTGCATGGTGATGAAGAAGGCCTCCAGGGTGAATTCCTCTCTTCGGCAGGGTGCCGGGAAGAGCTTTAGATCCCTCCCGATCTAGGGATGGAGACGACGGCAGCTGCAGACTCTTTCGTGGAATTTTGATCGAGTACTTAGGGTTTCTGTATCGGAGGCATCTTATAGGCGAAAGGGGAGGCCGAGGGGGTGCCAGAGGCGGCCAGACCACCCCCTGGCGTAGGCCAGGCTGGGCCGCGCGGCCAGGTGGTGTGGCGGCCCCCTGGCCCCTCTCCGTCTCGTATTCTGGCTCCTTGTGTCCCTCGGTGAAAAAACTGACTTTGGCTTTTGTCCCGTCCAATTCCGAGAATATTCATTTTCTGACTTCCTGGAACCAAAAACAGCAGAAAACAGGCAGCTGGCACTGTGGCTCTTGTTAATAGGTTAGTCCAAGAAAGTGTATGAAAAGTACTCCAAAGTTGGAACAAAACATAAGAAAGTAGATAAAACCAAGCATGGAATATTAAAAATTATGGATAAGTTAGCAACGTATCAGCGGCGCGCAGGGCCCGAGGCTAGGATGGCCGACATGGGGACGCGAGCGCCGTTGAGATGCCACCCTGCCGGCAGGTGGACATCCGGCCATGGACATGGCATGCCTTCCTCGGCGAGCGTGCGCGCGGCCTCGAGGTTCATGTACTCGCGCCGCTCGGAGCGCGGACGCGGTGGCGGGCCACGAAAGAAGGAGGAGGAGCTATAATGGGGCGGTGACCTAGAGACAGAATGGCGGCCACGACCGCCTCTAGCGAAGGAGCCGGCCTCGTGGTCGTTCCGACTGCGCCAGAACCAGCCCTTCCAGCTGCCCTTTGTCATCGCGGCCGTCGAGGGCCGGAGAGGGAGGAGCTTATCGGCGGGGAGGGAGAGGCTAGGGTTTTGGTGTTTTCCCAAAGTGGGGACTGGGAGTGGAGAAGGAGAAGTGGGGTGTGGAGTGTGGACTGGATGTAGATGGGGACGACGGGGTCCCATTAAAAAGGACGTGGTCCCTCTTTCTAGGACACCGCCAGGTGGGACCCGGGGAAGACTCGGCTGGACACGGGCGGACGAGGTCAACGTTCGAGCCCCCGCTAACCAGCTCCAGGTTTTGGCCCGGTTTGCGCCCAATCTGGCCACGCTGTCCGGTCCGTTTGCGGGTGTGCGTTGGGGTTTGGCCTCGGTCCGGAGGACACGATCGGACGCGCGAAGTCCGTTTGCGGGGGAAGTTGGGATGGCCTAAGCTAGCCAGTTGCGAGGCTTAAAAATAGAGGTATATACATTTTTAGTTCCACAACTTGCATCACGGGAGCGTTTTAGTCTCACTTATTGCAAATTGAGCAAGATTAGTCCCACAACTTGCAACCCGGAAGCAGTTTAGTCCAATTTAATTAAATTTCTGCAATTTTGACCGAATTCGTGGCATCGCATTTTTTTCAAAATGACCTATTCATCATAACAGACGAACCCCACCTGTCGGGTCAAATAATAAAATAAATAGATACGTTAACAAGAGTCAAACTCATGACCAATACAGGTAACTAAGTAGAAGCTAGCCAATATGGCACACATCCACATGTGATAAATGGAAGAGTGACTTTTTATTATACTTAATGTCAGGCTGATGCGTCCTAGCTGGACTACGCGCATGAGTGTATACTCCCGGGTTAGGTGTAAGCATTTAACTTCGACATTCAAAAATAGATGTTCTAAAATTGGAAAAAAATTCTAAAAATATATATATTAAAGAAAAATGATCCCTTCCCTCGGGCGATGATCAGTCGCGCGTTACGGGCGGATACCATTTACCGTACCGTAACTCTCCGAGCCACACGTCCTGCAGGACCCACCCCCACCCCTGCTTCCTTATCTCTTCCACGGGAGGGAGACGAAGACATCGTCTCTCCGCTCAGCCTCCTCTCCGGCCTCCCCAACCCTCTTCCCTCGTGTTGCTGCCGCGCTGCCGCCCTTCCCTCGTGTCACCGCCGCACCCTAGAGCTCCCACCGTCGATCGCCCGTACCGTCTTCTGGCTCTCCTGGCTGCGACCCCTCCCCCTACCCAACTCCTCAAGGGATGCGAGACTCGGCGTGCTTGCTCCGGTGGTGGCGCCATCGAGGATTACGACTGTCCTCCCACGAGCGTCGCCTACTCGAATGCCTCAGTGGGAACCTGCCCTCTCTGTAGCTCCCATTGTGTGAGCCCAGGGTAGTTTACTCGTATTTTTCTACTCCAATCTTTTTGCGGCTTTGCGACATAGAAAGAAATTATTTGCTACATTCCTCCGCGGTTGTTGCATCTTCTAGTCTCCGCCATGGACATCGCCGGATGATTTTTTCCTATGATGCTACAATGGCATAATTTTTATGCTACAAAGGTTCGCTGATTTTTTCTGCGTTCTTCGGTAAGGTCTCCCGGTGAAAGTAGACGATTTTGCTACATTAGCATAACTTTTTTACCGCATGGTCTCCGGCAAGGTTTCTGGCGGGACGTTCTATTTCTGGAACGAACCCTTTTTTGCTTCGGAAGTAAAAGCGAGGACATATGTAGCAAAAAAAAGTATTTTGCAGCAAAAACGAGATATGAGGCGATTTTAAGGACACATGGCAGTAGCAGAAGCAGGACGATGGGAAGGCTCCCATCTTAGCGCTCGCCAATTTTTAATTTGAAAGAATTTGTGATCTAGAAAAGACAAAATTAGAGACTAGGTTTGTAAACGGTGCACCTTCAAATCCTGTCAGAATTGTCTTTTTTATATAGCCCCAATACAGATCAATCTGGGTTAAAAATTTGCACACTGAAAGCTTATATCATTACCCACATGTATGTATTTTTTGAAGTTGTTTCTGATATTTTGAATTGTATTTTTAGTGTTTAAAATAAAGGCATCCACGTAGCCTGAATTTCAAAATAAAGGTCTCCACAAATTACACGCAAGATTATGCTAACAAGAATTTTTAGGTGTATGTGCACGTTACTTTTGTATCAAAATAGTTACGACCTCATTAATAACAGTTATGATTGTTCGGTGCAATGGCTTGAGTAGGTGGTTAGTGATCGAAAGGTCGCAAGATCGAATCACTCCCTTGCGAGAGTTTTAAACTATTTTGTACCTGTACTGACAGGTGGGCTCACCTCTTGATCAGCACCAAGGACACAAGTGCCATAGAAAAATACACGGGGTTGTTTTGAACAAATTATGACGCTATAAGTGGACGAATTTGGTCGAAATTATTTAAACTCGTTAAAATTTAATTAAATCGGACTAAAATGCTCTCAGGATGTAAGTTGTGGGACTAGTGTTGCTCACTTTGCAAGATATGGGACTAAAATGCTCCCGCGGTGCAAGTTATGAGACTAAAAGTGTATATACCTCTTAAAAATACACGGGATTTCTAGTCGTCAGTCTTGAGTCCAGCGTGGCGTGCTTTTTTTCTACCCTGACCAGCCATGGGTTGTTCTGGTTCCGGTGCGTTTGCGGAATTATGTCATGGGTAGTGATACTCCGGAACTCGTCTGGAACAGTGTTCACGAAAATATTCAAAAACCATAGTAAATTGTAATGTCTGGAAAATATTCTAAAATAAAACGTGCTTGCTATTTTATTTATGTGCATCCTTATGACATCATGCATATTTTTGCCTTAAATATTTTCGCTAAAGCCTATTTTTATTTTCTAAATATCATCTTATTTATTTCAAAATACAAAACCTAGGTATTTCGGATATTTTGTTTGTCTAAAAAGTCTTTATAAAAGTAAAATAAGTAAAAACGTTTTTGTGGGGAGGCAGCCCAGCCAAAAGGCCAGGTCACCTGCAACCCCTGGTCCAACCCGCAGCCTAACCAGACCCAGCCGTGGCCCATCCAGCCTTCTCCCCACCGAAACCCTAGGGAGAGGGAGCTCATCCCCTGGCTTCTTGCAAAGCCCCCTCCGCCGCCGACATCTCCCAGTTTCCCCCTCCCTTTCTTTTGTTTCTCTCTCGGGTCCTCCCACCAACCATCGTCTCCTCTTCTGTTCCCCAATCCAAGCGCTTCGCTCGAGGCCGTCTGCGCCCCGTCGCCTCTGCCCCGTAAACCTGCTCGATCTTGTGCCCCTGCCTCACAACCGACGACCCCGACGGCCGCCTAGACCCTGTGAGCGCCCAAGCGCGCGAGCCCGCCTCCCCGCCGCCGCCAGGCCCGATTCCCCGCCTCTGTCTCCTGTCGTCCTCCGCGCTCTCCTGCGAGCCACCGCCACAGCTAGCTCTCCCGCCGCCCCGTCCTCCGCCTCGCCGGCCCTGCTCGAGCTCTGGCCGTCCCTCTGCAGCTCCCGGTGCTCGCCTCGTCCCCATCCCTGACCTGTGGCTTGTCCCTGACGACGCTGCTGCTCTGCTTGCTGACGGGCTCCCTCCTGTAGGTCCCACTACTCCGGTCCTCTGCCTTCTCTCTGCAGCAGCGGTGTGCCGCCGCCGGCCGTGCGTCCTCGTCGTCCTCCCGCAGCAGCTCGCCCCTAACCTCTCCTGCAAGTTCGTCCCCGATGCCAAGATTGTCATCTCGGCCAAGTTCCAAGGTGCCCTGGTCCAACTTCGTCGCTCCGGCAAGGACTGCTATGACCATCTCCCGTCAAGGCGTACATACGGGACATCGTCGACCTCTGCCTTGTTGCCCATCCGTGAGTGCTGCAAGACCGTATGCCACCTGCGCGAGTTGACCCTGAAGCTCCCGTGCGTGTTCCTGTTTGTCAAGGCCCTACTCACTGTACGACGAGGACCTCTGACTGTTTTATGTCCCTGGGTACGTGTGCGTGCCCGCAGGAGCTCAAGCAATAGATCACTGTCTCCCCAAGCTCGTCCCGGTGTTGCCTTGAAGATGCTTGAATGCGACAAGTTGGAACCCCAAGGCCTTCCACATGGAATCGAGAAGATCTACTACACGATTTCGATGCCCCAAAGATAGTCATGAAGAACACTGATTTCAATGCCCCAAAGATAGTCATGAAGAACACGGATGCGATGATGCCGAACAGCAAGATCTTCGTGGAGAACCGAAGCCTGGACCCTGGATCCGAAGATCGAACCCAAACCCATTCGAACACCAAGATCTTCGGAACCAAACGTGGGCACCTGAAAATCCCTCCCTATTTTATAAATGTTAACTATATTGTCGTATATTTAAATCATCATGCTTGCATACATGTCATCTTGTTGATTGGGTTAAATAGTCGATTCATGTAAATTAAATATGAAGACTAAATGCGGGCTAGTTTTGTCTTGTATCGACTCCATTTAAATTTGTGTAGCGAACGATACCATGCTTTGCTTTGCTAATTCAACATTTAATTTGTAGGTAGCTAAATAACTAGAACCTTCTATTTAATTATCGGGATTCCGATCCCCTTAATATTGCTAAGTTAGGCCGCATCTTGCCATGCCATACATCATACCATGAGCATGCTGGATCTTCCGCCAAAGCATTAAATATTGCACCGGTTGTTCTTTCTAGTGATTTGCTTCTTCACCGGATAGGATGATGAGTCGATATAAGATATGACGAGCCTTTAGATGATCTCCTCAGGCGAGCATTCTCCTCCTTCTACTTATTTTACATTTATGGCTTTACTTTCTTCCTTTGACCTATTGATATCCTCTATTATCGATACTTTAGTATCACACCTTTATTTATCTGATCCACTATAATGCCTTAATTATCCTTATTGCCTTGTTTGAGTAGCTAGTCCGTCCTTGCGAGTCGTAGGCATGCGTAGTTTTGCTCTCATACAGGTGGAACATGATGCTTATATTGTTGGTGATAAGATAATTAATCTCATGTTGTTGGTTATATTTTCACCTAATGATAAGGCCCGGCAGGGACCACCTTTGGGAACTACACGAGCCGACCTAGGATCCGTTCGTTTTACGATACTAGTTCTGAGTTGATCGCGCTAGCCAAACTTGGGGCCTCTGGGATCCTCTCTCAACTATTAGCGCTATTCATTTATCCAGAATGTCATAAAATTGGTTTTCCATTTAGTGCATACGCATAACATGTCCTCGAACATGGGTGAGTTGAATATGTCTTCAGACTTGATATTATGGCTTGCATACATAAATCGTGGTACACGGTGGCGACACCATGGTGTGTACAAGTTACCCCGCAGGGGCCGATCCACCAGTAGGTGAAAACGTTGTGCCTTCCTTTAGAATCATCGTACCTCTTGGTTGGTTCTACACAGTCGATGATACCACTGGATACGCGCGTAGTTATGGGACTGTTCTTATTGTGAGATTTGGATGACATGCGCAATATATTGCCTGAAGGGTTGAGCATGCGTTTGGGTACAGTAGTGCATCCCTGCAGGGTAAATCTTTTCGAGAAACCGTGTGTCCACGGTTATGGAAGTCTCAGAAGTACGGTGTCATGATCATGAACAACGTCACTAATGTTTTGCCTCTAATAATATGGTTAGTAATTAGCCTTATCAACTAAACACCTGCTTAACTAAAATTGCCACCGTGTGTGTTCCGCCAGAGGACTTTCTCGACTGGTCTTTGAGGGGAAATCTTCGAATAGATTATGCCTGGTGTTATATTATTGATACCGCATAGTGCTCACCTATCTCGCTCTAATATCCAAAGTTGTAGCATGTCTCTATAAGCTAGATAGTGCAAACTTTGCTGCCATTGAGTCAATCATATCTATGTAGGCGAGAACCGCTGAATTCTAGACTCGTCGTGTACTGGCCTCAGTACTGACTGCTCTCTTTCTGTTTTCCTTTCCCCTTTGTCGGCACCCTTTGGCTTTGACAGGTATGTGAATGACGACGTTAGCAAGGTTACCCTTACGGCTTGGCCTGAGCAGGGTTATAAACACCACTTGGTTATTCTTTAGGAATCTTAGTCCTATTTGGTTCTTATCCGTACTCGGATATTATTTGGCGTTCTTTATAATTTATATTATTATATTCTTGATTCGTTGAGTCGTTGTTGTATATATATAAGTTCTCGTAGACTCTGTTGTAAATTATATGACGTAACTATTTGTAATCAAATCTCACCACATGAAAATCTCTGGTGGACGTCTTTGAATCACTTACATGTGAGTTTTGACGGCAAACAAACGTTAAGATTTGCGTAGACCCAATTTGCGGAATTACGTGATGGGTAGTGATACTCTAGAACTCGTCAAGAACAGTGTTCACAAAAAAATTCGAAAACCATGGTAAATAAAGTTAAAAAAATCAAAAAAAAAAAATTCGCACGCAGAGGCAACACGTATACTTGTGCTTGAGTTTTTGCGTACCAAAACTCAAAACTATGCTTTTCCTAGCTTAGGAAAAAATGACAATATTTTTGAATGAATAGTAAGAAGCATCCCGACAAGTTTCTTGAATTACTGTAACTTAAATTCAAAATAGCTCGAAACTTAATAATAAGAATATGAAACTTAACTACGATACACATAACTTATAAGTTTCAAACAGTGTAAAACTTTTCTGAAAATTCACTCTTGTGCGTTTGCCTTCTTTTTTTTCTTTCCCTTTTTCTTCCTACATTCCTTCCTTCTATCACGTATGCTTTATTTTTATTTTTATTTCTTGCCTTCTTTTCTTTTTATTATACTTATCATTTAAATAATTTTTGTTTATTTTTTGTTGGGTATACCCATTGGGGTTGCCTGATCTTTTACGAATCCCCCTGAAAATCGAGAGGGGGGCGAGTGGGGAAGAGGGAGGGGATAAAACCCACGAACACAAATGCAAAGATCTCGATGAACACACACTCACGAAAACACGATACAAACCAATAGCTCACGTCGACGGCCACCGGTCCGGCACAATTCCTAGGATCAGTGACGTGTAAGGATCTCTCTCTATAACCGGCTGGTGAGATCTTGATGTCTTGACGATGGACTCCGACGCCAAGGTCTTGTATAACGATGGATGCACGATGCAAGGTCTAACAAGGTGGGGGATAGTTGGTGCTCCTTTAGCAAAAGAGCATGAGATTAGAATTAGAGAGATCCATAAGGGGTTTCTTTTAATTCCAATTATCCAAGTCTGAGGATTACAATGGAGGGTGGGGGCTATCTATAGGCCAGCCACTTAAACAAGGGTAATTTGGGTATAAAAAGGTAAAGTCTGGATGAAATAGGAAATTACATGGGCTAAGCCCCAGAGTTGACTCGAATCCTAGAGGTTCCGGCGATAAGTCCGGTGGTGCCGGAATTTTCGGCGGCCGTCGGTTCACTTCGGCACGTGCCGGAATGGCTTACAAAGACATGTTTCGGTCGGGACCGGGCCTAGCGTTGGGAATTTCGGCAGGGATTTCGGTCTGCTGGAGCTATCGTCGGGAATTCTGGCGGTGGCGTCAGTTCGTCAGTCCTGGTGCCGGTTCCGTCTGGAGCTCCTTCTTGTGAGCGCTTGGTTCCTTCTCTTGGCGTTTATTCATGGGGTTCATGGCTGAGGATGCATAAAGTATTATCATGAAGTAGCAAGCCATCTAAGGATGTAACGAAATCACACGAGGAGAGGAGAAAGTTAACCTTAGCTTGTAGGAGCCTGGGTCGGGTGTGAGTCATTGGTCCACTTGGGGAACTTGGTGGAGTAGATGTAGGGATGTCCGTAGGACGAGCTGCATCAGCACCCCCTTGGGAAAGAGTCGTCCTCGACTCTTGAACCGTATCATCTTGATCATCTCCATGAAATGGTGAAAGGTCCTTGACGTTGAATGTCGTGCTCACGAGATACTTCGAGGTTAGTATGTCGATGACGTAAGCGTTATTGTTGATTCTCTTGAGGACTTTGAAGGGGCCATCTTCTCTTGGCTTGAGCTTTGAGTCGCGGTCCTTGGGGAAGCGGTCTTTGCTTAAGTGTATCCACGCGAGGTCACCTTCTTCGAAGATCATCTCTTTCTTGCTCTTGTTTAGCCTTGAATCTTGGTGAAGAACTTGTTTCTCGATGGTATCTCTTGTGTCTTCGTGGAGTTTCTTCATAGCTTGGGCACGCTTGTCAACATCCATGTTGGTACGCTCATGGAGAGGAAGTGGTAGGATATCAAGCGAGGTGAGGGGCTCGAAACCATAGACGATCATGAAGGGGATCATCTTTGTTGTAGAGTGCTTAGCTCGATTGTAGGTGAACTCGACGTGGAGGATGCATTCCTCCCAATCCTTTAGATTTTTATTGATTAACACATGGAGTAGTGCACCAATGCTTCAGTTGATGACCTCGGTTTGGCCATCGATTTGCGGATGTGATGCGGATGAGAAGAGAAGCTTGACGCTGAGCTTGGCCATGAGTGTTTTCCACAAGTAGCTCATGAACTTGATGTCGCGATCGGAGATGATTGTTCTTGGCACACTATGAAGACAAATGATTTCCCTGAAAAACAAATTTACAACATGTGAAGCATCGTTTGTCTTATGGCACATAATGAAGTGTGCCATTTTGGAAAAGCGACCCACTATGACAAATATAGGATCATGGCCATGCTTAGACCTAGGAAATTCTGACACAAAGTCCATGCTAATGTTTTACCAAGGTGCATGAGGAATAGGCAATGACATATAAATACCAAATGGGTTAGACTTAGACTTAGCTTGAACAAATGTAGTGCATCTTTGGATGTAGCGCTCCACGTCTCGCTTCATCTTGGGGCAATAATGATGTGTGGAGAGAATGTCCAATGTATTGTCATGACCAAAGTGACCCATGAGGCCTCCACCATGAGACTCTTGGAGAAGAACAATTTGGAGAGATAACATCAGAATGCAAAGCTTGTTTCGTTTAAATAGAAAGCCCTTATGTAAATAGAAATCATCAAATCCTTTGTCAATGGAACACTTTGCGAATATTGGTCCAAAGAACGGGTCAGAAGCATACAAATTTTTCATGCCATAAAGACCCAACACGTTTACTTTGAGGCTCATAAGAAGGCTTCTATTCTTGCGAGACAAGGCATTCGCAACTACATTATATTTGCCTTTCTTGTACTTGACGATGTAAGGAAAAGACTCCATGAACTCAACCCACTTAGTGTGCCTTTTACTCAAGTTGGATTGGCCTTTGAGATATTTCAACGGCTCATGCTCGGAATGTATGATAAATTCCTCAGGACAAAGATAATGTTGCCAAACTTGAAGGACAGGAACTAAGGCAAAAAGCTCTTTGTCATCAATTGGGTAATTAAGGCGTGCACCATCAAGTTTCTCGCTATGGTACGCAATAGGACGTCCATTTTGCATGAGGAATGCTCCAATGCCAATACCACTAGCGTCACACTCTATCTCAAAAGTTTTTGTGAAATCCGGTAACGCAAGAAGAGGTGCTTCGGTGAGCCTATTTTTAAGTTCATCAAAAGATTTTTGTTGTGCTTTGCCCCCACACGAAGGTGACATTCTTTTTGGTCAATTCGTTGAGAGGACAAGCAATGGTATAGAAATCCTTCACAAAGCCATGATAGAAACCGGTCAACCCATGAAAACTTCAAAGCTCACTCACATTTGTGAGAATGGGCAGATCGTGTATGTCTTTTACCTTTGAAACGTCAACTTCAATTCCATTTGAAGAAAGAACAAAACCAAGAAAAATCAACTTGTATTTAGCAAAATTACACTTGGGGAGGTTAGCATATAGCTTTTCATTTCGAAGGATTTGCAACACCTCCGTAACATGTATAACATGGTCCTCAAGCGATGAGAGATCTCAAAATATGGTTCAAAAGGCGCATGAAGGTGGATAAGGCATTAGATAATCCAAAAGGCATGACCAACCATTCGTAGAGACCAAGTTTGGTCTTGAAGGTAGTTTTCCACTCATCACCTTCCGCCATACGTATTTGATGGTAGCTAGTACGAAGATCAATTTTTGAGAAAATAGTGGCTCCACACAACTCATCAAGCATGTCGTCAAGACGTGGTATAGGATGTCTATAACATACGGTGATAACATTGATTGGATGGCAGTCCATGCATAACCGCAACATATTATCTGTTTTTGGAACAAGAATCACGGGTACCACACTTGGATAAAACCTTTGGAGATGAGTTGGTTGATTTGGCTTTCTATCTCCTTCTTCTCCTCTAGGTTTGTGCGATAGGCTGCGTGGTTTGGGAGAGGTGCGTCGGGTATGAGGTCAATGTGGTGCTCTATTCCGTGAAGAGGAGGTAGTACATGAGGGAGCTCTTCAGGAAGCATGTCCTTGAATTCCTGCAAAATAGCCATCAAAGAGGGAGAAATATTTGTCAAGTCATTAGTTCCTTGTGCTAGTCCCTTGCAAATGAGGACTTAGTGCAAGATATATGGGTTATTCCTCATGTCTCTGATCTCACTTTTGGTGGCAAGAAGAACACTCTTATTTTTTTCAATCGAGTTTGTCTTTTGGCTCTCACTCGCTATATGGTGGTTCTCTCTCACCACTCTTCTCACAAGTTGGTGTCGTGGTTTGCGCCCTTGCTAAAGCTTTTGCGTTATTGATGGCTCGTGTATTAACAAGCTCGTTGGGGAACCCCAAGAGGAAGGTATGATGAGCACAACAGCAAGTTTCCCTCAGTTATGCAACCAAGGTTTAATCGAACCAGTAGGAGCAAGGAAACACCCCAAAGGTGTTGCTAGCTGAGCCTTGGCAAGGCGCACTACCGGTGCTAGTAGCAACGTGGAGACCTGCACAAAACAACCACAAAACTCTGTCCCCAACTTGCGATGAGGTTGTCAATCTCACCGTGTTTTGAAACAAAGGATTAAACGTATCGAATGGAAGGAAGTAATAGTTTGCAGAAAGTAAACACAAAACAGTAAACAGTTTATAGATTGTATGTAAAAGAAAAGGACCGGGATCCATAGTTCACTAGAGGTGGCTCTCCTTAAGATAGATAACATGCTGGGTGAAGAAATTACAGCGGGGCAATTGACAAACATCGAGAAAGCAATACATGCATATACTAATCATCTTGACTCCTTTGAGATTCGATTGGGCATTACAACATTATATATAGACCGCCATCCAACTGCATCTATGACTAATAATCCACCTTCAGGTTATCATTCGAACCCCCTCTAGTATTAAGTTACAAGCAACAGATTATTGCTTTACGAATTGCGTGTAATGTAAACAATATGATTGTTCTATGAACAAAGGATTGTTGTTTTATCCCTAGTAGCAACAGCACATCTAGTACCTTAGAGATTTCTGTCACTTCCCTAGATTACCAGAGGCATGAACCCACTATCAAGCATAAATACTAACTCTTGGAGTTGCTAGCATCTACTTGGCCAAGATAGCTACTAACAACGAAAAGCATGCAAGATCACAAATAACAAAGACATGATAGAATCAATAATCAATCTGAAATAGCATCTCAATATCCATCGGATCCCCACAAACACAACATGCAGAATTACAAATAGATGATCTTGATCATGAACGGAGCTCACAAGATCTAGACATGAAAGCACAAAGGAGGAGAACCAGCCATCTAGCTACTACATGGATCCGTAGTCCAAGGATGAACTACTCACGCATCACACCGGAGGCTTGCATGGTGATGAAGAAGGCCTCCATGGTGAATTCCCCTCTCCGGCAAGGTGCTGGGAAGAGCTTCAGATCCCTCCCGATCTAGGGATGGAGATGACGGCGGCTACAGACTCTTTCGTGGATTTTTGATCGGGTCCTTAGGATTTTCGTCCCGAGGGCATCTTATAGGTGGAAGGAGAGGCCGAGGGGGTGCCTGGGCTGGCCACACCACCTCCTAGCGCGGGCCAAGCCTGGCCGCACGGCCAGGTGGTGTGGCCGCCCTCTGGCCCTTCTCCGTCTCGTATTCTGGCATCTGATGACTTCCAGAAAAATATGCACTTTGGCTTTTGTCCCGTCCAATTCCAAGAATATTCATTTTCTGACTTTCCTGGAACCAAAAACAGCAGAAAACAGGCAGCTGGCACTGTGGCTCTTGTTAATAGGTTAGTCCAAGAAATCATATGAAAAGTACTCCAAAGTGTGGGCAAAACACAAGAAAGTGGATAAAACAAAGCATGGAACATCAAAAATTATAGGTACATTTGCAATGTATCAGTTATCTACAATTATTTGGCTAGAAGTCATCGATTGCAAAACACATGTCTTGTTAAGCCCCTTGAAGGTGTACACATTTGTGCGACCATCATGTGTAACACCTTTGTCAAATTTCCACGGTCTACCAAGTAACATATGGCAAACCATCATGGGAACCACATCACATTCTACCGTGTCTTTGTATGGTCCAATTGGGAATGTCACCGAAGCGGTGTGCTTGATCTTCATGGACCCTTGGTCACTTAGCCATTGGACATGGTAGGGGTTCTTGTGTGGATGGAGGGTGAGGTTACTTCTCACACAACTTGGTGCTTGCAAGGTTATGGAAACTCCCTCCATCTATGATAACTTTAATGGATTTCCCATTGATGCCGACACGTGTTTAGAAGATGTTGGATCTTCGATCTTCATGCTCTTGTGCTTGACTAGTCAAGATCCTTGTGATTACAAGCGAAGGGCTTGCGTCATGCTCACAGATGAGAACTTCTTGATCATCTTCCACATGTTTCCTTGCCATTGCTACTTTAACTCTCGCATCAAATTCATCTTCACTCAAGTATTCCTCGTCATCATTGTCATGGATGAACAAAACTTTCTTGTTTCCACATGTGGCTGACTTATGTGCTTTTCCTCCACACTTGTAGCATTCGCTGTTGAAAGGTGGGTCATCCTTTGTATGCTTGCCACTTGGGGTGGTTTTCCTAGAGGAAGTGGTTGCTTGAAAGGAGGCTTGGAGGTATTTGAGGAGATTTCATTGAAGGTTGTTGGTGTAGTGGTTGAGTATTTCTTGTAGGTGAAGTATGTATTGGCCTTGTTGTATTTGATGTCCTCTTGTACTTGATGCTCGGATATTGTTGCAATGTGCACAAGCTCAACCATGTTGTTGTACTTTTGGAACTCGATGATGCACTTGATTGGTTGGTTCAAGCCGATGAGGAAACGTGCCATTGTTTGCTCGTCGCGCTCTTCAATGTTGGCGCGGATCATGTTGAGCTCCATTTGCTTGAATACTCTTCCACAGTCTTTTTCCCTTGATTAAGCGATTGTAGCTTGTTGAAGAGGTCACACGTGTAGTGCAAAGGAACAAAGTGGGATCTCATATGAGCCTTCATGTCGTGCCAAGTTGTGATTGGAGGCTCTCCTCTTGCGTCACGAGCGACTTGGACTTGTTCCCACCAAAGGTTGGCATAATCATTGAACTCAAGCAAAGCCATGGCAACCATCTTCTCATCACTTGGGCCTTCCCTAGGAAGGAAGAGGGCCCAAGAGGGGAGGGCCAAGGGCCCTAGGGGCCATGCGGCTTGGGTGGGAGGGATCCCACCCTGCCAGCCACCCTAGGTGGGCCAAGTCAGGAGGTTGGGGCCCATCCCCACCGCCGGTGCCTCCTCCTCCCACCTCTCCCAAGCAATAGTCCCACCGCAGGGACTTTGAGGATGAGAGTAGCCAAGTTTTTCCTATATATAGGGGAGGAATTCACCCCAATTTCTCCAACTGAATCCCACAATTGGCCTTTGCCATTATCTCTCTCCATCCCTCTCTCCCTCTCAAGCGTGTTCCCAAGTTAGGAACGTGCTACATGAGGCAGAGGTTTCTCCACCTAGCGCACGCCGTCATGCCGCTAGAATCGGTCCAGATCTTTTTCTTCCGCTGCCTTGTTGGATCGAGGCTCGGGAGATGTCCTTTACACCAGAGTCTTGTAAAGATCGACGAGGCATCAATAATAGTGGTGCTAGATGCTTGAAGCCTTCTAGACCTTGAGTTCTGCGATGCTCGTCTTCATCAACAATGTTTGTGCGGGAACATATTCCCGCTTTCTCGATCTTCAAAGGTATGATCACTGTATCCCGCTTGTTACTGTACTTCTCCATAGATAGATCTTTGGTTGGTGCATTCTTGTAGTAGGAAAAATTATTGTTCTCTACCACAGAACCCCTTTAGTGGTATGCGAGCGATCTATACGTAGATGTACTAGTACGAGTAGAATACATGTGGATTGTGTGGGCATTGATTTTCTAATTGCTACCCTCCCACGTGTACTTGCTATTATCGTGGTAATGTCATATGAAGCATACCGGACCAACCTTACGCGAGACCGGTTCCACGACTAACATACAACTTGTATCGTATAAGTGGCTGGTTGATGAGTGCATATTTGCATCATGTTTTATATTATTATTTTGCATCGTAGATGTAGGATCTTGGTATTTTACGGTGTTCGCGCGCATGTTTTATGTCTGTTTTCACCAGGATTAGGACAGATGATGGATACAATGGACACAATCCTTGGAGCAGTTGTACTGGGGAGAAAAGGAGTAAAAAATAACGTAAATCACTTATTTGGGAAATATCAGTAATACCAGAAGAAAACCCGAAGCGATCAAGGCTTACAAACGGTTCAACGACCAACTATATGACCAGAATACTTTTTCCAGCCATATAGTTCCGGTCGTATAGTTGGCGCTACCACCACCTCCTCAAATAGTTTCACCCCGTGCAACTAGATCAGAGAGACGACATACAAAACACGCATAAATTGCCGAAAACCTCACCTCCGAAAGGAATCTAGAGGGGGAACTTGCCCAAGGGATCCATCTTCACCCTACATAGATCTGGGAGGCCAAGGGATCGATCTTCATCTTCATCAACCGCTACACCACCATCATCTCCATCCATCCCATCTTCACCCATTTAGATCTTGTTGTAATTTCCATACTCGTTGTGGATTTATACAAGTACTACTCATTTACAATCGATTCCATTATCATTGCTATGATGTTGATTGCCTCCATGTCTGGGTAGATCTTTAGTTCTTGGGGAGATGGAGAAACCCTAGCATATGATTGAGATAAGATAGGGATTATTATGTTATACATCATTATGTGTATGAGTTAATTGTCTTCATCTTGATGTTGGGAGTTGTGCACCACCTTAATATTTGCCTCTTATGGGGACTCGATGAAGGGGATTATTTGTTAGTAGATGGAGGGATGATAACACTTACTGTGACTATAAAGCTATTGCCATTCCTTACATACTAACTCGGAGAATCAAGGAGAACTCATAAAGCCATGTCCATGCCATGGGAGAAATCCCTTATTAGCGGGATAATATGATTGATGTCGTTTATCTGTCGGCTGTGGTTATGAAGGATGATGTGAGAAGTGGTTGTTGCCTATTTGTCCATATATGGAGCTCCTCCCACATACATACATATCATGAGAATATTCATTAT
The DNA here is from genome assembly GCA_910589775.1 of Avena eriantha. Classification (NCBI taxonomy): domain Eukaryota; kingdom Viridiplantae; phylum Streptophyta; class Magnoliopsida; order Poales; family Poaceae; genus Avena; species Avena eriantha. Next base: position 230,209,117 of record OU342744.1, on the reverse strand, counting down.
AATAATCTTGATTGCTTAGTCTAAATTGCTAGTGGTGTATCCACCATTCCCTGAGAACGCCTTTTCCCCTATTGCAGTTCTAAGTTCTTTTACACACATGATTTTTACTTTCTGCATTTAGTTTTACTTTACTTTACTTGCTTTGTTCAACCAAAAACCCCAAAACAACTCTACTATTCTTGCATCTTAAATTTATTTCTTAAGTACTTCGTTTAGTTTTAGTTAAAAGCATTTTAGTCTTTCGCCTATTGCTCCCTATGGATCAATATCTTTATTTCGAAACTAGCTACAAATGATCTATGTACTTGCAGTCATCAAGCTATTTTCTAGCGTCATCGCCGGGGAGCTTAGCGTTATAAGTCACTTTACTTTTAGTTATTTACTTTCATTGTACTAATTTTTAATTTAAGTTCCAAGACCGCAACAATGGACAACACTCAGCATTTAATCCAGCTTGAGGCAGTAAGGAAAATGGTTTCGCCCATGGACGCTTTTATAAGTGTCAATAAAATCATAAATCTAGATTGAATTGAGATCCACCCTTTAATATTTGAACTACTGCACTTTAAGAAATTTGCAGGAACCAATGAAGAGAGTCCATATGGACACTTACAATTCTTTGAAGACACTCTCAGTTCCTTTATATTTGATGACTATGATCTTGATATGGTTAAAACCCAGTTGTTTAGACAAATTCTCTCTAATAATGTTTGTGACTGGTATAGATCTTTTTGTGCAAAAGCACCGAGGACTTGGACGGAATTGACAACCAAGTTCCTATCAAAATATTACTCAAAAAGCAAAGCTCACAGGATGAGAGGTATTATTATCAGTTTCAAAAATAATCCTAATGAGGGTTTGTATGAGGGATATCTAAGGTACAAGAGCTATCTAGATAATTGCCCCCATCATCGTTTGCCTCCTTGGTTAATTACTCATACTTTTTATGGAGGGATTAATAATGAAAATAGAATGAATTTAGACACTGCTTCTAATGGTAGTTTTCTATCTTATACCTATGATGAAGCTTGTAAATTAATAATGAAAATGAGGGAGGCAACGGAAAATCTTAAAAATGAGGAGAACATTACCAATAGTTTTTCTGAATATGCTTGTGTTAACGATTTTCTTGCAGATGAAGGGACTTGTGCAATCATTAAAACCCTTGGTATTGATTCTTACTCGGTAAACAAAATTATTGACAATTATGCAGGGTATTTACAGGTACCTACAGAATGGGAACCCCATAAACCCCTCGAAGAAAAGAAGCACGCAAGAGCCCTAATGGAAGAGTTCTCCTCTGCACCTATTCGAGAGAATATCAAGAAAAAGCAAAAATAGGAAGAACAAATAAAAAGAAGAATAAAGAAACCAAAAAAAACCCCGAAGCTACCAATATAAATAATGTCATATGGAAGGATCTTATGGAAGCATGAACGGTGGATAATGAAGTGGTTATGCTAGACTTTGAAACCTCAGAATTCATCGAAGGTAAGGTACGAGGTAACGAAACTTCTAAACCTATGACTCCTATATATTGTGGAGAAACTTTCTTATATGGAATTTGTGAGCCAATCTCCACTATAAATATTATGCCTTCATCACTTTATGAAGAACTTCGCTATAATTTAAATAATCCAGATGTGGAACCAGTGGATACTACTATTAAATTATTTAATAGATCTAATATAAAACTAGAATGGGTTATCAGAAACATCTATGTCTTTATTGGATCACTCATGTACCCCCTTGATTTTCATATTGTTGACATGCCTCGAGATTCTTTTTATCCTATTCTTTTAGGCAGGCCTTTTGTTTCCATAACCAAAGCTCGAGTTGATAATAAGAAGGAGACTATTTTGCTGATGTTTGGAGAAGAGGAAATGACATTCCACTTTGCCAAACTAGAGAAGATGCCATATGAAGTGGAAGATATCAAGGAATAAAAAATGATTGCCGAGCTGCAACAATTCATTTCAGTACTCCACAAGATGAATTAGAGAGGAGCCTAATCAATTGGGAGGAAGCACCAGATGATGAGGAGAGAGGAGACATGGATGATTATCTTGATTCAGTTCCAGAAGCACAAAATCCACATGACTACGAAGAACTGGTAAGAAAAGGAGATGAAGAACCTCCGCCAATTGAGTTGAAACAACTTCTAGACGACATGAGGTATGAGTTTTTAGATAATGAAAATAAATGTCCTATTATTATTAGCAAAAATCTGACAGAAGATGAAACAAATAAACTCGTTTCAGTCTTGGTTAAGCATCATGAAGCCTTTGGATATACCCTAAGTGATATTAAAGGAATAGATCCATCTATTGTAACCCATAAGATTAGCATGCTTGATGATGCTAAACCTGTAGTTGATACACAAAGAAGGCTTAATCCCAAAATGAAAGAAGTAGTAAGAAAAGAGGTTATACGCTTACTAGATGCATGCATACTATATCCTATTTCTGACAGTAAGTGGGTTAGCCCAGCTCATTGCATACCAAGACAAGGTGGTCTTGATGCTGCTGTAAATGAGAACGGTGAGCTAGTTCCTGTAAGACCTATTGTTGGATATCGTATGTGCATTGATTTTAGGAAGCTAAACTATAAGACATAGAAAATCATAAACCTATACCATTTATGGATAAAATTTTAGAAAGACTAAGTAATAATTCTTATTTCTGTTTTCTTGATGGTTATCCTGGATACTCTCAAATTTCCATACAACCAGAAGATCAAGAGAAAACAACTTGCACTTGCCCTTATGGCACATATGCTTATAGATTAATTCCGTTTGGCTTATGTAACGCGGCACCAACTTTTCAAGAATGTGTTTTTTTGATGATTTTGTTGAGAAGACTATGGAAGTTCCAATGAATGATTTTGTTGTTTGTGGAACAACCTTTGATAATTGCCTCTACAATTTAACCAAAGTTTTGCAGAGATGCAGGCAATCAAATTTGATTTTGAATGGGACCAATGTCGTTTCATGGAAAGAGAAGGTAAAGTTTTGGGGCATAAGGTTTTGGAGAAGGGAATAGAAATAGATAAAACTAATATAAATGCTATAGAAAATCTTCCAATACTGCAGGACATAAAAAACTTGAAAATGTTTCTAGGACATGCAGGTTTTTATAAGCGTTTTATAAAAGATTTTGCTAAAATAGCTATGCCTCTCACCAACCTTCTTGAGAAAAAAATTCCATTCTACTTAGACCATAACTGTATTGCACCTTTTGAGAACCTTAAAAACAAAATAGTTTCAGCACCCATCATGCAATCTCCAAAATGGGATGAACCTTTCGAAATCATGTGTGATGCTAGTGACTATGCTTTAGGGGCTGTGTTAGGACAACGAGATGGAAGGAATTTAAATGTTATTTATTACGCTAGTAGACCTCTTAATAAGATTCAGCAAAATTATGCTACTACAGAAAAAGAGTTCCTAGCTATAATTTTTGCTTGCGACAAATTTAGATCTTACATCATTAATTCTAAGGTAATAGTTCATACAGATCACCAAGCTTTGCGTCACCTTCTTGTGAAAAAGGATGTGAAGCCCGGGTAGTTAGGTGGGTTCTATTACTACAAGAATATGATTTGCAAATAGTAGATATGAGGGGTAAGGATAATTCGGTAGTAGATCATCTCTCTAGGATGGAGGGAATAATTACCAACCCCGTACCTATAAATGAGTCATTTCCAGGAGAGTATTTAGCAAATGTTGAAATCGCTGATCCTTGGTATGCAGATTATGCTAACTATCTCGCTATAAAATTTATACCTCCTGGTATTACAAGAAATCAAAGGATGAAATTATTTAATGATCTTAAATATTACTTTTGGGATGATCCGTATCTATATCGTCATGGACCTGATGGAATGATTCGAAAGTGTGTTCCTAACCATGAAATGAATGCGATTTTGCAAGCTTGTCATGACAACCCGTATGGAGGACATCATGCAGTCAAGCGAACTGCAGCAAAGGTACTTCAATCCGGATTCTATTGGCCCACCTTGCTTATGCACGCACACAGGTATGTAGAACACTGCGATGCTTGCCAAAGAAGAGGTAATATAGGTAGGAGACAAGAAATGACCATGAATTATAGTCTTATATTCGAACCCTTTGATGTATGGGGAATGGATTACATGGGACCTTTTATAGAATCAAATGGTTATACTCATATTCTTCTTATTGCTGATTATGTTAGTAAATGGGTTGAAGTTCTTCCAACAAGCCATGCAGATGCAGCAGCCTCAGTGAAGATGATCAAGGGTGTTATATTCCCCAGGTTTGGAGTTCCTAGATTCTTAATTACTGATGGTGGCTCTCATTTTATGAAAGGAACTTTCAGGAAAATCCTCAGAAAATATGGAGTAATTCACCATGTTGCTTCACCATATCATCCTCAAACGAGCGGTCAAGTGGAACTCTCCAACAGAGAATTAAATACCATACTTGAGAAGACGGTGGACAAATCAAGAAAAGATTGGTCATACAAGTTAAATGACACTCTATGGGCATACCGTAGTGCGTTTAAAAATCCAATGGGTATGACACCTTATAACATGGTATACGGTAAGGCATGCCATTTACCTTTAAAATTGGAACACAAAGCTTTCTGGGCAATCAAGAACCTAAACTATGATCTTAAAGTAGCAGGAGAAAAACGTTTATTAGATATTCATGCTTTCGATGATTTTAGAAGTGGGGCTTATGAAAATGCTAGATTGTTTAAAGAAAAAGTGAAACCATGGCATGATAGAAAAATAGAAAATAAGACCTTTAAAAATGGAGACAAAGTGTTGCTCTATAATTCTCGTCTTAAGTAGTTTCCAGGGAAGCTCAGATCAAAGTGGGAAGGTCCCTATATAGTTGAAGAAGCTTATTCATCGGGAGCAATGAAGCTCAAGGGAAAAACACCCTCTCTTTTATGGGTGGTAAATAGATAACGCTTGAAGCATTATCGAGTAAAAAAGATGTAAGTGCAGTCACCATACAAGTGATCACCCCAGAAGAGGTGATTGAGTAAAGATATGCAAGGGATGGCAAGTTCAAGAAGAATGGACTCTGGACGAAATAAGCAACACTACGGTCAAGCTATTGACCATAAAAGAGCGGTTCATGGGAGGAAACCCATGCAAGGTAAATGTTTGAGTAAGTTTTTAAAGTTTTTATGAGCTTGTGTTAAATGAGGAACATTTGAAGCTCTAGCAAACAAAGAGGAATATCAATAACGCCAATATTGGTCGAAAATTTAAGGTGTCATTTTTCTATCAAAACGTGATATTTCGTTAAGTTTCAGAGTAATAAGGAATCCTTGGAGAAGCAGTAAATTTTTGGTGGACACAGAGGGTTTATCGACCAACTATACGACCGGAATAAAAATTCCGGCCGTATAACTGCGGTCGTATAGTTGTTTTGACATCACCCCTTCCATCTACGAAAGGTACTGATAGTTTAACGACCAACTATACGGTAGGAATAAAAATTCTACCCGTATAGTTGCTATCATATAGATATCGATGCCTTTGACAAAGCTCTTCTAGGTACTGATAGTTTAACGATCAACTATATGGCGGGAATAAAATTCTGCCTGTATAGTTGTGGTTGTATAGATATCAACCCATCTCCAAAATTTTTATTCGGAATACAGAGAGTTTAACGACCAACTATACGGTGGGAATAAAAATTCCTGCCCGTATAGTTCTGGCCATATAGTTGGTTCCACCGTAGAAGAAATTCTATAGTCGGTTCATAACAATATGGCGGGACCTATATGGGCAGCGCCCGTATAGCTGGTCGTTACGAAAGGTGGCTTGGGTTTTTGACCTCCATTTTTAAAGCTGGTTGCATCTACCCTTTTTCATTAAGTTTTCGCAAACCTACAGCCTCCAGCCTCGAAAAAATCCTCGCCATCCCTAAACAAGCCCCTCTGTAAGATCTCACCATGATAAGGTAAGATCCCTGTGATAGCAGTGCTAGTCCCTGGATCGAAATGCTAGCACCCATAGTTTAAGATGAAGTACACAGAAACAAAGGTCATTATTACATCGCACATCTAGGAATATAATAGTTCTTACAACTCACTTAGCCCAAGGCTAAGACACAAGTTCACATAACATATAATGATAATAGAGTCCTTAGTCTTCATGTGCCACAGGCAAGCATGTCGAGTGTAGACTCGCAACCCTACTCATCATCAGAGTAACCTGCAACATAATAAGTTACAGCCACAAGGGTCAATACATTTGGAATTGTATTGGCAAGTGATACTAAAGCTACTTAGTATAATCCAACAACTACATGAATATATGGCTAAGTGGGGTTATGGCTGGCCTTGCTAAAATAGTTTAAGTTATAGTTTTTGAAGAAGTTTTTCATTCAAGCTATAAGATACCAATGATAGATATCACTGAACCTTTATCCCTGTTCACGCACAAGTTTTAACTTAGAGAAATTTTGATGAGGAGATTATTGAACTACTTCATTGTCTTGAGGCTCAGAAGTTGTCCATAACCGGGGACACGGCTAAGTACTTAGTTTTACCCTCTCGAGAGGTGGTGCACTTTCCCCACAAGACTCGACATGCATCGAGACAAAACCTTTCAGAAGCAATCCCTCAGACCACCACGAACGCGTTCCATCCTATCATCACTACCACCCTCTGTCCGCCTGGCTGAGTTCTTGCAACTTAGTTGGTCAAGGCAGAGCCCATATGCCATGTGGCTGCACTGGAAGCTTCATGACAAGAATGTCTCCAATCTCTTTATTCCTGGGTGGCCATCCACAAGTGTGATACACCAGCTGACCATAGACATGGCCCCTGAGTAACCACTCAACATAATCCAAGCAAGTTCCAATCCACCTAGGTGTTTCATTAATAATAGTTGTTTTCTTAGTTAAATAAAAATAATATCATTCCATACTATCTTGATATGTATTTTCCACCCACAAATTCTACTAGCATAGCTAAGCATTCTAGCATACAAAGTCCTTTGACTAGGGAATACTACCAAGATATAATCTATACAGCATAACATAGTATAGCAATATAGGAATAATTCTATCATATCAAGATCTACCAAAATATCACTAGTGCAATAGTGAAAATAATAGGACATGGGATGAAATATCACTTGCCTTGGTAGCTAGGGGAATAGGTACAATCCTCACAGCAACAAACTTCACAATCCACACAATCTACACAAGATCAATACAACAATAATAATTCAATCAATAAAACATTACAAAAACATGAATGCATGCAACATGCAAAGATATGATCACAACTCCATAATTTACAGAGTCTACAGTACCGAGGATAGAATACCTCAACTAAATGCATAAGAAATACTCAAAAATAATCTATAGAACAATTTTTGTGAATAAAATACTCCTAAAAAGGTTCTGTCTACAATTCCATTTTTCCAGAGGCAAAAGTGTGAAACAAGGCCTCCATAATAAAGGTCATTTTTCTGAATCCATAGACACCAAATTTGTATTTTTCTGATCTGTGGATCAAAAGTTATTGAATTTCTAAGTTAAATACTAAATCAGTCTATTTTTCTAATTTAAACGAAATAGTCTGGCGACGTGGCGCTTTCCTATTGGCTGATACCGGTTCGGCCGAATCGACTGCTGCGAGCCGTCAGATTTAAGTGACGTTGGACGGATCAGATCAGCCGTACCCTTTCATTTAAGTGATCTAAGCTTAACCGCTAGGATCTGATCGAACGGCTGCTAAGCGTCTCGCCGGAGACTGGCGGTGCTAACAACGGCGCGCGGCGGCGGAGCATCGACCGATGGGGTTCTGGCGATTCTACGAGGGATGGGAGACCGTGGACACGTACCAGAGCTTGAGGGGGTCGTGGCGATCTCGATGGAGGTCACTGCGGTGCGGGGGGTGCTCGGGCTTGGCCTGGATCCTTCGCCGGAGTTGCGGTTGCCGGAAGAACTCACGGCTCAGCGACGGAGATGAAGACCTGGGGCTCAAACCAACCGGCAAAGAGGTCAACGAGGTGTGCAAACGTCTGCACGACCTAGTAAAGACCAAAAAGGGGCGGCGGGAACCCTACTTTTACCGAAGAAGGCGACTGACGGTGGCGGCAGAGGGAGTTCGCCAGAATTGTCCGTGTCGTCGACCTGGGGCAAAAGAAAATGCGTGGCTCGGTCAGTAGGTGCGCCAGGAGATGGGGAAATAGATGGGACCAAGGGGAGGGCGCCCGGCGGCCTGGGCACACCGGAATCGTCGCCGGAGTTCGTCGGACTGCGGCGGTTCGAGCTCGGAATTTGGGGAGCCTGGGGGCTCTCCGGGGTGGTGTCTGGGGGGAAAATGATGAGGAGGGAGAGGGGGTTTAGTAGGGGTAATCGCCGGGGCATTTAATCGCGAGAAACTGACGGAATCGAATCGATTCGAAAACGTCCGAAGGGGAGAGGTCCATCATCGGCAGTGAAGACGACGAGGTGACGTGGGCGTGGGGCCAGCTTGTCAGCGAGAGGGAGTAGAGACGGGGGGGGGGGGGGGGGGGGTTGGGAAAAGACATGGAAGGGAGAGGGAGTGGTCCGGGTGGGCTATTGCCTATTGGGCCAGAATGGGCCAAAATGCTGCAGCTGGTGCTGTTTGAATTTTCCCTCCTTTTCTTTTTCTAATTCAGTTTTCTCCAAAACTTTTGATTTAATGGTTCAAATTGATTCAAACCAATTTGTGAAAATTTGTAAAAACTCAAACTAGGTTTTTAGGGTATTATAAAACATATTTACCTACTATTTTAATCCAAAGTACTTACTTGGACTTAATAGGTAATAAAGCATTTTCTTTGGTTCCATTTTCAAAACTATTCACAAATTCCTAACCATGGCCCACAATTGCACCAAATTTTTGGAGGACATTCTAAATGCAATGCAAAAACATGCCATGATGATATGAGTGCAATGATGATGATTTCAGATGAAATTTTGGGATGTTACAAATCTAACCCCCTTAAGATGAATCTCGCCCTCGAGATTCGGGTTGGCTAGCAAATAGGTGAGGGTGATCTCTCCGAAGTTCATCCTCTCGCTCCCAGGTTGCTTCTGATTCAGTGTGATGGTTCCACTGCACTTTGCAGAATTTGATGGTCTTGGTACAGGTAATTCTTTCTGCAGTCTCCAGAATCTTAATGGGTTTCTCTTCATAAGTGAGATCATTATCTAGCTGAACTTCCTCCAATGGTATAGTGTCTTTCAACGAAGTTTCTTCCATCTCTGGGTGACACTTTTTCAGTTGACTAACGTGGAATACATTGTGAACTGCTGACAAAGATTCTGGTAATTCTATCTCATATGCTACTTCTCCTTTGCGACTCAAAATCTTGAAAGGCCCTACATAGCGTGGTGCTAGTTTCCCTTTGATTCCAAACCTCTTCACACCACGAAGTGGTGATACCCTGAGATAAGCTCTATCACCAACCTCGTAGGTAACCTCTCTACGTTTTGGATCAGCATAGCTCTTTTGCCGAGATTGAGCTACCTTTAGCCTATCTCTTACCATCTTGACTTTCTCCTCGGCCTCTTTGATTAGGTCTGGCCCGAACAAATTTCTTTCTCCTACTCCATCCCATAACAATGGTGTAGTACACTTCCTTCCATAAAGAAATTCAAATGGAGCCATTTCTATGCTCGATTGATAACTGTTATTTCAAGAAAACTCGGTGTACGGTAGACTTTCATCCCAACTGGATCCATAATCTAACGCACATGCTCTCAGCATATCCTCTAATATTTGATTGTTCCTTTCTGTCTGCCCATCTGTTTGCGGATGAAATGCAGTGCTGAATTCTAACCGAGTTCCCAATGACTCGTGAAGTTGTCGCCAAAAGTGTGAAGTGAATTGAGTCCCTCTATCAGATACGATACTCTTAGATACCCCATGCAAACATACAATTCTGTTCATGTAAATCTCAGCTAACTTTGCGCTTGTATAAGTGGTCTTTACTGGTATGAAATGGGCCACTTTTGTTAAACGATCAACGATAACCCATATGGAATCGTATCCAGATCTAGTCCTTGGCAGTCCAGTGATGAAATCCATACCGATTTTATCCCATTTCCAATCAGGTATTGGCAGCGGTTGCAATAGTCCTGCCGGTTTTTGATGTTCTGCCTTTACACGACTACACACGTCGCATAGAGCAATATGTTCTGCTATATCTTTCTTTAGATTATTCCACCAAAATCTTCCCTTAACATCCATATACATCTTGGTGTTGCCAGGGTGAATTGAATATGGTGAATTGTGAGCTTCTCGTAAGATCAACTTCTTAAGTTCCGGATCCTGTGGAACACAGATACGTTTTTCGTACCATAAGATTCCTTGTTCATCTACACGGAATCCTTTTGCCTTTCCTTCACTAACTTTACTTTTGATTTCATCCATTTCTTTGTCCAACTTTTGGGCCTCTTGAATTCTATCCATTAGTGTGGGCTGCACCTCCAAGGATGCAAGGTACCCTTCAGGCACAATTTCGAGCCTCAGCTCTCTAAATTGAGCACACAACTCCTCCGGCAATTCTCCTTTGTTGAGGCCATTCACATAGACCTTGCGGCTTAATGCATCAACTACAACATTTGCCTTTCCAGGATGGGATTGTAAACTTAAGTCATAGTCCTTGATGAGTTCTAGCCATCTTCTTTGTCTCATGTTGAGCTCTTTCTGTGTAAAAATATATTTCAAACTCTTGTGATCGGTGAACATCTCACAACGTTTTCCCATAAGATAATGCCTCCATGTTTTCAGTGCATGCACAACTGATGCCAACTCTAGATCATGAGTAGGATAATTTACTTCATGATTTTTGAGTTGCCTTGATGCATAGGCTACAACTTTACCTTGTTGCATCAGTACACCTCCCAGTCCTTGGTGAGATGCATCACAATAGACTTGAAAATCTTTCTCAAGATCTGGCAAACATAACACTGGTGCTGACACCAGTCTCTTTTTCAATTCCTGAAAGCTGGTTTCACAAGCTTCGGTCCAATTAAACTTCTTCTCCTTCTTTAGCAGATTAGTCATGGGTTTTGCTATCTTAGAGAAGTTTTCAATGAACCTCCGATAGTATCCTGCCAGACCAAGGAAACTACGGACTTCTTTAACTGATTTAGGAGGTTCCCATTCTATCACAGCTGCCACTTTTGCTGGATCAACAGCTATACCACTTCTAGATACTATGTGCCCAAGAAAACCCACTTCGTTCAGCCAGAATTCACATTTACTGAACTTGGCATAAAGTTTATGTTCCCTGAGTTTCTCTAGAATCAGGCGTAGATGTTCCTCATGTTCTTTGTTGCTTTTGGAATATACCAATATATCATCGATGAATACCACTACGAACTTGTCAAGCAATTCCATGAATACTTTATTCATCATGTTCATGAAATAGGCTGGTGCATTAGTTAATCCAAATGACATCACTGTATGTTCGTACAACCCGTATCTAGTGGTGAATGCAGTCTTGGGTATGTCATGTTCTCTAATCTTTAGTTGAAAGTATCCTGATCGGAGATCAATTTTTGAGAACACACATGCCCCCTCTAGTTGATCGAAGAGATCATTTATTCTAGGCAGGGGGTACTTATTCTTTATGGTCACTTCATTAAGTGAACGATAATCTATGCATAGTCTCTGGCTTCGGTCCTTCTTTTCAACAAACAGAACCGGTGCTCCCCAGGATGATGAACTTGGTTGGATAAATCCCTTTTCTAGTTGTTCTCCTAATTGCTTCTTAAGTTCTTTTAACTCGTCAACTGACATCTTATAAGGTCTCTTTGCTATAGGCCCTGTTCCTGGCAGTAGGTCTATTAGAAACTCCACGTCCCTATCTGGTGGCATGCCAGGTAATTCCTCGGGGAACACATCTGGATATTCCCTCACTATTGGCACATCATCTAGGCTAACCCCCTTAAGAGAATTAACCTTGCTCCCCTTGGGTTCAAAGTTAGACTTGAACCTGATCCTTTTCTTTTCTGGGGTGGTGAGCATAACAGTTCGCTTGGCACAATCAATCACTCCTTCATAACGGGTCAACCAGTCCATTCCTAATATGACATCTAATCCTTGGGACTCTAGGATTATTAAACTAATCGGGAACTTGTGTTTTCCAATTTCTAGGATGATCTGTCGGCACCCTGAATTTACTATCATTTCTCCACCCGGAGAACTTACCTTAATAGGACATCCAATAGTTTCAGTGGTGAGTCCGTTTTTGATTACAAATGCTCTTGAAATGAATGAATGCGATGTGCCAGTATCGAAAAGGATAAGTGCAGGAAAGGAATTAATCTTGAACTTACCGATCACTGCATCAGCTCCTTCTTGGATTTCCTCCACATTAATGTGGTTCACATGCCCCTTTTGGAATGGGTTTGGCTTAGCCCCATCAGTCTTATTTTCTGGGCATTCATTAGCATAGTGTCCTGTCTTCTTACACTTGAAACATTCCACCTGACTGATGTCTTTCTTCGCTGGCTGACTGTGACGGTTCTGACAATTTTGGTTCCCATGGCCATGATTATTGTGATTGTTCCTGAATCCACTTTTGTTGTGCCCACGATGATTGTTTCCATCATGGTTGTGGTTGTTGTTATGATGGTTATTATGATTCCCATTTTTGTGGAATCCTGAGCTCCCACTTCCTTCACCATGAGGGCGCTTGTGAGGAGATCCTGATCCAAACTTATCGAAATGGTGCTTCCTCTTTCTACCCTCCACTAGCTTCATCTTGTTTTCCAGGATGGTAGCTTTATCACATAAAGATTGATAAGTTGGAACATATGCAACAGATAGTTGCATAGAAATTTCATCATTCAACCCATCTAGGAACTTCTCCTTCCTCTTTGCATCAGTGTCAACATCGTCGGGTGCATAACGTGACAAATTATTGAACTCTTCGATGTATTTAGAGATGCTACGGTGGCGTTGCTTGAGGTTATGGAACTCCCTTTTCTTCAATCCCATTATTCCAGCAGAGATGTGAGTGGTGCGAAACCCATCTTCAAACATTGCCCAAGTCACTTCCTCAATAGGGTGGGTAATTTGGAAATTATCCCACCAAGCAGCTGCATGACCTTCCAACAAGTGTGCTGCAAATCTGACTTTTTCAGCATCTGTGCACCCAACCGTGACTAGGTCCTTATTCACAGAGCATAGCCAGTCATTTGCTACCATGGGGTCTGAGGTACCTGAGAACTTGGCAGGTCTCAGCCTTAGAAATCTGGTCAGCATATCCAAAGGTGGTGGATTGTTCTGGTTGTTATTGTTATTATTGTTGTTCTAGTTCTGGTTCGCCATGAATTGAGTCATCATTTGCATCATGGGTCTGTGCAGCCATCATCTGCTGCATTCCATTGTCATTGTCATGGTTATCCTCGTTGTTGTGTCGGGGAGGCATCTGTGGGTTTAGTAAGGGTAAGTAATGATAGATAACCCAAATAAAACAACAATTCAGACAAACAAGCACATGCAAGTTCCAACATCACAATAATAACAGAGTCTGCAAAGATAACATACTAGCATAGTCTCCCACAAGTCGGTATGACTTATGCAACTCAATAATAATAAACGAAAGGTAGATGGAACAGTATCACTACTCCTCCATGTCGACTTCCTCCTCCACTAGAGCAAGTCCTGCTAATGCGAATCCTGCCTTGTATTCCTCCAAACTGGTAGTCAGAGCATCGATCTTCGTCTATAGCTCTCTCTTCTGTGTGCGTAGCCTCTCTATCACCTCGTGATCCACTTCCAGCTTAATGTTCTGTAGCTCTAACTCGGTCTCCAAGTCTCTAATCTTCTTGTTCTTCTCCTGAACTCTTTTCTCTTGGTTCTTGAATTTCTTATCTTGGTCTTCAAACTTCTTCTCCATTTCCTTGATTCGATTTTCCTGTTCCTGGAAGTCCTTGTCCTTCTCCTTGAGCTGGACTCGTAGTTCATCGTTGCTAAGCATCACATTAGTCCTACCAGTATCAAGGTGTCTAATGAGGCTCTCTAAGTCCTGGAGGTAGTGTCGCACGGGCTTGATAGACTCCTTAGTGGCCTCATCCAATACAATAGGCTCTCCTTCCTCGTCGCGCCTCCCAAAGAAATGGAAGTAGTGGCTCTTGATTTCAGAAGAGTGACGTCCACATAGGCGTCCCAACAGCTCCTGCATAGCGACGTCAAGGCCCCTCTCCATGTCATCATGGAGTATCTTGAAGGTAATCTCCCCAGTTGGAGGCTCCGTCTCACGTCCTGGCTGAGTAACTTTGAATCCCCATAAGCCCTTCCTCTGAAACTTCCGCAGCTAAAGTCCCTGAATGGTAGGGATTGGAAGAGCGAGCACTTGGACTAGCTCCAATAGGCGAGTCCCAAAGCGAGTCCCCTTGAAATCCTTGGCCGTGCTGTAGACAAAATTCGGCATCTTTTGCATAGTATGGAGAAAATTAGTAACACAATAGAGAAAGAAAATACAAGTCACAAAATAAAAGAGAGTTCAACCCACAAAACATTCCAAGTAGCAATACATTAATTCAACTTAAGCACTCAAGGTTCCAGACATAACTTTATTTTTACCATACCACATAGGTTGGTATGGTCGAGATACTAACGTGATAAAACGCCAAGGGTGGTGGTCCAACTAATATCTCACTCCTTCTTAACCAAGGTGGCAATCAGGGCATCCTTGGCAGAAATCTCCTTGTCTTGGTCACATAGCTCCAAGGCTAGGCCTATGATATCCTTACTTAGGCGTTTCACAGTGGCCTTTGAGTCTTGGGCAAGACGCTTCTCCTCCTTGAGATCCTCCTGAGTATTGAGAATTCTATACTTGAGTCTCTCCCCAAGTTCCTCAATAGCTCTCCATGCAGCATTCCTTGCAGAGTCAAAGAATGACGGGTGCATTTCAGAGTTGGTGAACATGCAAAATCCCGTACTCTTGGGATCGTCCTCCTTGTTCTTGTACAAGTGGAGTTGCACCCACCAATACTCTTGTCCTTCATCTATCATAGGAAATCCCTTGTACACGGCTTCACCATTCATCCCCAAGCCGAGCATGAGGTTCTTGAGCACATTGGGAAATTCTGTCTCGCACTCCAAGGTCATAGTCATCAGTGGTCCCTTCTTGACAGATTCATTGATGGTGGACATCTACAAAAATAGATGAAAGGGATAATTAGGGAAAGCTTTACGAGATGAAAAGACAAGTGTAAGGTTGAAATATAGAGTTATTTTTCCTAAGGGTTTTCCTTAGTCTAATACTTTCTAGGGTCACGAACCTACAGGAAACACAGTGCTCTGATACCATCTGTAAGATCTCACCATGATAAGGTAAGATCCCTATGATTGCAGTGCTAGTCCCTGGATCGAAATGCTAGCACCCACAGTTTAAGATGAAGTACACAGAAACAAAGGTCATTATTACATCGCACATCTAGGAGTATAATAGTTCTTACAACTCACTTAGCCCAAGGCTAAGACACAAGTTCACATAACATATAATGATAATAGAGTCCTTAGTCTTCATGTGCCACAGGAAAGCATGTCGAGTGTAGACTCGCAACCCTACTCATCATCAGAGTAACCTGCAACATAATAAGTTACAGCCACAAGGGTCAATACATTTGGAATTGTATTGGCAAGTGATACTAAAGCTACTTAGTATAATCCAACAACTACATGAATATATGGCTAAGTGGGGTTATGGCTGGCCTTGCTAAAATAGTTTAACTTATAGTTTTTGAAGAAGTTTTTCATTCAAGCTATAAGATACCAATGATAGATATCACTGAACCTTTATCCCTGTTCACCCACAAGTTTTAACTTAGAGAATTTTTGATGAGGAGATTATTGAACTACTTCATTGTCTTGAGGCTCAGAAGTTGTCCATAACCGGGGACATGGCTAAGTACTTAGTTTTACCCTCTCGAGAGGTGGTGCACTTTCCCCACAAGACTCGACATGCATCGAGACAAAACCTTTCAGAAGCAATCCCTCAGACCACCACGAACGCGTTCCATCCTATCATCACTACCACCCTCTGTCCGCCTGGCTGAGTTCTTGCAACTTAGTTGGTCAAGGCAGAGCCCATATGCCATGTGGCTGCACTGGAAGCTTCATGACAAGAATGTCTCCAATCTCTTTATTACTAGGTGGCCATCCACAAGTGTGATACACCAGCTGACCATAGACATGGCCCCTGAGTAACCACTCAACATAATCCAAGCAAGTTCCAATCCACCTAGGTGTTTCATTAATAATAGTTGTTTTCTTAGTTAAACAAAAATAATATCATTCCATACTATCTTGATATGTATTTTCCACCCACAAATTCTACTAGCATAGCTAAGCATTCTAGCATACAAAGTCCTTTGACTAGGGAATACTACCAAGATATAATCTATATAGCATAGCATAGTATAGCAATATAGGAATAATTCTATCATATCAAGATCTACCAAAATATCACTAGTGCAATAGTGAAAATAATAGGACATGGGATGAAATATCACTTGCCTTGGTAGCTAGGGGAATAGGTACAATCCCCACAGCAACAAACTTCACAATCCACACAATCTACACAAGATCAATACAACAATAATAATTCAATCAATAAAACATTACAAAAACATGAATGCATGCAACATGCAAAGATATGATCACAAATCCATAATTTACAGAGTCTACAGTACTGAGGATAGAATACCTCAACTAAATGCATAAGAAATACTCAAAAATAATCTATAGAACAATTTTTGTGAATAAAATACTCCTAAAAAGGTTCTGTCTACAATTCCATTTTTCCAGAGGCAAAAGTGTGAAACAAGGCCTCCATAATAAAGGTCATTTTTCTGAATCCATAGACACCAAATTTGTATTTTTCTGATCTGTGGATCAAAAGTTATTGAATTTCTAAGTTAAATACTAAATCAGTCTATTTTTCTAATTTAAACGAAATAGTCTGGCGACGTGGCGCTTTCCTATTGGCTGATACCGGTTCGGCCGAATCGACTGCTGCGAGCCGTCAGATTTAAGTGACGTTGGACGGATCAGATCAGCCGTACCCTTTCGTTTAAGTGATCTAATCTTAACCGCTAGGATCTGATCGAACGGCTGCTAAGCGTCTCGCCGGAGACTGGCGGTGCTAACAACGGCGCGCGGCGGCGGAGCATCGACTGATGGGGTTCTGGCGATTCTACGAGGGATGGGAGACCGTGGACACGTACCAGAGCTTGAGGGGGTCGTGGCGATCTCGATGGAGGTCACTGCGGTGCGGGGGGGTGCTCGGGCTTGGCCTGGATCCTTCGCCGGAGTTGCGGTTGCCGGAAGAACTCACGGCTCAGGGACGAAGATGAAGACCTGGGGCTCAAACCAACCGGCAAATAGGTTAACGAGGTGTGCAAACGTCTGCACGACCTAGTAAAGACCAAAAAGGGGCGGCGGGAACCCTACTTTTACCGGAGAAGGCGACTAACGGTAGCGGCAGAGGGAGTTCGCCGGAATTGTCCGTGTCGTCGACCTGGGGCAAAAGAAAACGCGTGGCTCGGTCAGTAGGTGCGCCAGGAGATGGGGAAATAGATGGGACCAAGGGGAGGGCGCCCAGCGGCCTGGGCTCATCGGAATCGTCGCCGGAGTTCGTCAGACTGCGGCGGTTCAAGCTCGGAATATGGGGAGCCTGGGGGCTCTCCGGGGTGGTGTCTGGGGGGAAAATGATGAGGAGGGAGAGGGGGTTTAGTAGGGGTAATCGCCGGGGCATTTAATCGCGAGAAACTGACAGAATCGAATCGATTCGAAAACGTCCGAAGGGGAGAGGTCCATCATCGGCAGTGAAGACGACGAGGTGACGTGGGCGTGGGGCCAGCTTGTCAGCGAGAGGGAGTAGAGACGGGCGGGTGGGAAAAGACAGAGAAGGGGAGAGGGAGTGGTCCGGGTGGGCTGTTGCCTATTGGGCCAGAATGGGCCGAAATGCTGCAGTTGCTGCTGTTTGAATTTTCCCTCCTTTTCTTTTTCTAATTCAGTTTTCTCCAAAACTTTTGATTTAATGGTTCAAATTGATTCAAACCAATTTGTGAAAATTTGTAAAAACTCAAACTAGGTTTTTAGGGTATTATAAAACATATTTACCTACTATTTTAATCCAAAGTACTTACTTGGACTTAATAGGTAATAAAGCATTTTCTTTGGTTCCATTTTCAAAACTATTCACAAATTCCTAACCATGGCCCAAAATTGCACCAAATTTTTGGAGGACATTCTAAATGCAATGCAAAAACATGCCATGATGATATGAGTGCATTGATGATGATTTCAGATGAAAATTTGGGATGTTACACCCTCTAACAACATCCGTGCAGCGAAGCCATGCAACCCTTCCATGTTAACAAGATCTGGAGGAAGAAAGAAGAGAACCTCGTGAAGAGGATCGAAGAAGTAGAACCTAAAGGATCACCATGATCATCTAGCCCGGAGATCAAGCCTCTCCCAAATTGGGAGGACATGTTCTCGCAACGGATGGAGATGATGAGGCAAGCTGAGCGGGAAAAGAACAAGGATGAGTATCTCCCTAATCCCTATCGTCACAACATAGGATGCTATTATAAACCTCCTCTTGGTCCATCACCTCTTAAACCTAAGAAGGTGCAGCAAGATGGGATTCATGATAAGATCTATGAGTTGGAAAAAGCTTTGAAGGCATGTGTTGAAACAATTGGAGAAGGGATTGACTCCTACTAGATGATGAACAAAGACCTTGATAAAAAGGTTGATGACATCGATGGTAGAGTTGGTTTCTTGATTAAAACTATTTTTGAGTTGATAGATGAGAAGAAATTCCTCAAGAAGAAAATGTTGAAGCTTCAATACGACATGGCCAAGCTCAGCATCTGCTTTGCAAGCATAGTCAAAGATGGCAACACAAAAGAGGAGGGCAATGCTCTTCCTACCCAGGAGGAGGATTAGGTACCAACAAGGAGTTATTTGATCCCGCCTAGCTTGATTCCAAGCTTGGGGAGATCTTTAAGACCTTGTAATCTATCTTATAAGTTTTATATTACTATTTTAGTTTGCACTAGTTCGAATTTAGAAATAAGTTTCCATCCTTCGAGTTCCCTTAAGGAATAGTCGATCCCATCTGTGAAATTACAAATTTATTATTATATATGGAGCATTATTGAGTTTGTGCTTGTATTATTAGATATATGAATGGCTTGAGTATAATTTTACTTGCGCTTGATGATAACAATAGTAGTCTTCCACACCATTGGTATTAATGGAACATATAAAGATAATTTAGTCAATATGTTGTAAGTTAATGGTTTGATTTACAAAAGTAAAAATAATCTGATGAGTCAAGATGAAAAAGAAACCTTTAACAAAGGAAAATTAAAAGTGCTATCAAAATAGAGTGAGGACAAGTCGAGGTACAATCTTCAATTCATAAAGATGCTTCATATACAATTGGAATTTGATAATTGAGATCGTTAAACTTTGGATTCCTACATGAAGTGGAATGTATGGCTAGCTTCTTTGCACAACACTTAAACAAAAGTGTGAGCATATATAAAAAGAAAAGAGAAAGAAGAAGAAGAAAAAGAGCGAATGTGCAAAGAGCAAATAGGCATACACCACTATATTGTGGTATGACAAAGAAGTGTTTTGAGATTTTGAATCCCAAGTGAATATGTTAATCCTAATACACTTGGGACTACCTCGCTGACTCATTCGGTCGAACCGAATACTTTTACATCATGTTGAGATTTATCTTTTGTGAACTGTTGATCACTAAGGTGTGGAAGCCTTCTAATAATATTCGGATGGTTCGAGTAAGGTACTATTCATGACCTTATTCCTATGTATCATATATGATAAACACATGTTGCAACTGCGTCATTTATTTTATCCACTCAGCTTCATGAATACGAGGATCACATCTATTAAGCTAACTTGCTCGGGACGAGCAAGAGTCTAAGCTTGGGGAAGTTGATGAGTACATATTTGCATCATGTTTTATATTATTATTTTGCGTTGTAGATTTAGGATCTTGGGAATTTACGGCATTCGCGTGCATGTTTTATGTCTGTTTTCACCAGGATTAGGATAGATGATGGATACAATGGACACAATCCTTGGAGCAGTTGTACTAGGGAGAAAAGGAGTCAAAAACAACGTAAATCACTTATTTGGGAAATATCAATAATACCAGAAGAAAACCTGAAGCGATTAAGGCTTATAGACGGTTCAACGACCAACTATACGACCGGAATACTTTTTCTGGCCATATAGTTCTGGTCGTATAGTTGGCGCTGCCACTGCCTCCTCAAATAATTTCACTCCATGCAACTGGATCAGAGAGACGACTTACAGAACACCCAAGGGATCCATCTTCACCCTACGAAGATCTGGGAGGCCAAGGCATTGATCTTCATCTTCATCAACCGCTGCACCACCATCATCTCCATCCATCCCATATTCACCTGTCTAGATCTTGTTGTAATTTCCGTACTCGTTGTGGATTTATACAAGCACTATTCATTTACAATTGATTCCATTACCATTGCTATGATGTTGATTGCCTCCATGTTTGAGTAGATCTTTAGTTCTTGGGGAGATGGAGAAACCCTAGCATATGATTGAGTTAAGATACGGATTATTATGTTATACATCATTATGTGTATGAGTTAATTGTCTTCATGTTGATGTTGGGAATTGTGCACCTCCTTAATATTTTCCTCTTATGGGGACTTGATGAAGGGGATTACTTGTTAGTAGACGGAGGGATGATAGCACTAACTGTGACTATAAAGCTGTTGTGATTCTTTACGTACTAACTTGGGGAATCAAGGATAACTCATAAAGCCATTTCCATGCCATGGGAGAAATCCCTTAATAGCGGGATAATACGATTGATGTCGTTTATCTGTCCGCTATGGTTATGAAGGATGATGTGAGAAGTGGTTGCTGCCTATTTGTCCATATGGAGCTCCTCCCACATACATACATATCATGAGAATATTCGTTATAATAATCTTGATTGATTAGTCTAAATTGCTAGTGGTGTATCCACCACTCT
This sequence comes from Avena eriantha, assembly GCA_910589775.1. NCBI lineage: Eukaryota > Viridiplantae > Streptophyta > Magnoliopsida > Poales > Poaceae > Avena > Avena eriantha. Next base: position 230,188,039 of record OU342744.1, on the reverse strand, counting down.
CTAAGAATGCCTTTTTCCCTATTGTAATTCTAAGTTCTTTTACACACGCGATTCTTACTTTCTACATGAAGTTTTACTTTACTTTACTTGCTTCGTTCAACCAAAAACCCCAAAACAACTCTACTATTCTTGCATCTTAAATTTATTTCTTAAGTACTTCATTTAGTTTTAGTTAAAAAGCATTTTATTCTTTTGCCTATTGCTCCCTGTGGGATCAATATCTTTATTTTGAAACTAGCTACAAACAATCTGTGCACTTGCAGTCATCACTGGTGGGTTTCTATCTCTCCAACATTAGTTGATGTGGCACTTACAAAGGACGGCCCTGAAAATGGATTTAAAGCGGCAACTAGTTAATCCATGTTGTGGTTAGATTCATAGGTAATAAGAGGTTATTGTAAGAAATCCCAATCAACCACGTAAAACTTGCAAACAGAAAGTATAAGCGCCTAACTTTGTTTTGCAGGAGGGTAAGTGATATGTGTGGTTTAGGTAAGTGTTTATGGGATATACAGCGGAAGGCAAGGTGGCACTGTGAACCTGGTGCTAATGTCGGTGTTCTCGATGGATATCAAGACGCGACAACCACCACATATCACATACATAACTATTTTAATTAGATGTTAGATGTTTGGTGATCTTGTTGTGCTTAGTATTAGACTTATGACAGTAGCATAATAAGATAATAACTCACACTATAATTCCAATGTTGGTGTTCTCCCACATGTGTGCACCATCAAGAAAGTTTGCAATTATGAACTAGGCCATGAGATCGGGTGCTAGACATCTCTGCATTCACATATGGTGGGTGTAAGCCATGTATGCACATCAATACATTGTGGTTAAAGTTGGCGAGCCTATCATGTACAAACATGGCCTTGGGACACAGCTAATCAAAAGGTCAAGCATGATTCACATGGAGATGTGATCGATATGATGATATCTACCTTGGCAGGTGCACCAAAGGCTGTGATGATCGGGGATGGTGTGGTGTAAATGGTGAAGGGGATCCGCAGCAGAAAACAAAAAAATTCTATGTTGGAACCCAAAAACTACCTAGGATCTATCTATGTAGTAATGCGGTAACGGCCAATGCATATATAATACATACCCTTGTAGACCGTACGCGGTTAACGTTCCGCGGGGAACGTGGTTGAAGTAGTCGTACTCGTAGCCGACCTCAAGGTCGCGAAGCTCCTCGCAGGTCACCCCTTGCTCCTTCTTCATCTTCATCGTGCAACAGCTCTGGCTCACGACATTAAGCGCCCCAAGTGTTGCGCCTCGTGTCTCCGTACACATCCGGTGCACGATGAGACCTCCGGCTCCCTGATCCCACCGGGAGTGTGGAAGTTGATATATGGCTAGGAATCCCTACAACGCAACGGCGTACTATAGGTGTGCCTCGTTCGCACAGCCCAGACTTGGGGCCATGGTCACAAGGGCTAGAGAGAGAGGGAAGGAGGAAGTCAACCAAAGGACTTCTCCAAATATTGGTGTGTTTAATCGCACCCATGGGCACCCCTTTATATAGGCGGAGGGGGGTGTGACCTCCCCATTAGGTTAGCCATGTGGGACTATTAGTAAAGGAAAATACCAGGAAAAGTCGTCCTAGCCGATTGGGCCAAAACCCCCAGGCCCAACAACACACACAACAAACAACATCATGTGCACCAGCCAATGCGGGTGGGCCGGCGCGCCCACACCGTGGCCTAGCTGTGGCCAGTGGCTCGCGCCAGCAACTCGAGGCCGGGTGGGCCACAACACCCTAGCGGCCCGTTAGCTCGATGTGCCTGGGTGGGCTGGCTACGCGACCGCGGCCCAACTCGGTGTGGCTCAAGCGGAGCAGGCCAAGCGGCAGCCGGGTAGGCCGGCGCGTTGCCGCGGCCTGCCTGGAACCTGCGGTCAACAACGGTCTGTCTAGGCCTGCCCGGCACGGCGAAGCCTAGCTATGTGCCACCCAGTGCGGCGGCTGTTATCCGCCGCCCACGTGGGCTAGACTGTTTTTCTTTTTCCTATTTTCTGCAACTTTTCTACTAGGCTATTTCCCTCCGGGGATTTGGCCTAATATAAATGTTGCCTTTATAAATCTTAATCTAAATATTATTTAGTATATATTAATTCATAATTAACATATAATAGATGTATATTTAAATTACCATTTATCCGAAAACAGTTTTCCGGTCTTTTCGTTTATTCTTTCTCTGAACAACTTTGGATCTCTCTGCGGAACATTTCTGGCTTTCTCTTCCTCTACTGTGATTCCATCTTACGAATGATCGCTCTCATTGTACCCTTAAGTGTATCCTCTCACGGCTCGGAAATGCTCTAGACATGATCTATATCAATGATCAACAGAGGGATCAGGGATATCCATGTTACCCCTATGCATTCCTGATGACAATGTCGTTTGAACCGCTAAATGTAGCATCCAATTCCTTTTGTTTCTTGATACGACTTGTCCGAGATCCGATCATTGGTATCACATACCTTGTTCAATCTTGTTCACAACAAGTTCTGTTTTCTTGTTACCGTGATATTACATCCCCGTGACCGAGTCACATGTTGCAACATTTATGGATGTAATCTCACCAAGACGGCCGTATGTATCTTTACCCATCATGTGGGTGAACAAATCCCGATCTTGCAGTCACATGTCTTCTATCCTCTGGAATATCCAACGTACACCATTATGGCCACCGTATTACCAGATGACGGTTGATACAGTCCAAGCAGCCTCGGGAAATAGTGAGTAATATGAGCTCATGGTCTAAGGAAAAGGAGTCTAGGTATAGCTGTTGAAACAATGAACTTATATGACTTGATCACGTTGCAATCCTTCGAGGAATGTCCATCACATCATTCTCCAATGATATGACCCCGTTGTCAATAGAGGCTACTAGGGACTTGGTTGTTTCATACCACACCTGCTCCAATGTTTCTACTTGGCACAGTTATAGCACAATATGAAACTATTATAAACTAATTGATATATGACAATAAAAACCTATTTATTATTTGCCTCTAGGGCATATCTCCTTCAAATGGATCATGTAGTAACCCAACAAATGTTAAGGGATGTTTGTTTGAGTGGGAGTTCTAGTATTTTAGTAAGACTAAATAAGAACCCATATTATGAACATATAATATTAACTACTTTACAAATAATATTGTAGATGTCTCGCACTATCTTCAACCTTGGCCCCTTCCCTGAGAAAGAAAAGCTGAAAACAGATGGGACGAACTTCACCGCCTAGTCCCGCAACTTAAGGTTTCTCCTTCTTCCCCAGAAGATGTCTGACATGGGTATGACTACTCAGGTGCTTATGATTAGTTACCCTGGTTACATGATGGCTCATGGCCCATGAAGCCCAAGAAGAAGGCCTAGGAAGGATCAAACAGAAAGCATGACTTGCTAGATAAGGAAATAGAAACCAACATTGTATTAGTGTTGTAATTGTAAGATTGTAACCTATCCGTATATAGCCTCGGGACCCAGCCTATTATATATAGGCTAGGAAGAGCCAACGGAGAGGCACGGAAAAAGCCTTGGTCAATCTGTAATTGACTTGACCATAATCAATTAGATGACTTCAACTCCCTTGGTTGTCTGATCAGCCGACGAAATCCCCACCGTTATCTTTTGCACGAAACCATACGTCCATAACCATGGGCATTGCCAAGGTTACCATTGCTTGCACAACTCGAAGATTACCATTTCTTGCACAACTCGAAGATTACCTTCAAGTCTCTTCACCAGTTCAATCTTCTCCGTGTACAACAGCGGATCAACAACACGAACAATGTCAGTTTGGGATGCACCCACCCTAGAAGAATATGGTTGCACATCTGAAGCCTGATTAGATCGAGAGGGAGTAGTCGAATCAAAAAATATCTGGCAGGACAGATGACAAGTACAAAAAAATTCAGTGAACCGGAAAGCTTGCATACACAGCAGCAAATACATTATTTACACATACAAACAAAATACTCCTCGACATAAGGAGTAGTTTGGCAATAGAAACCTGGTTCATTACATGCAATTAAAGAAAATAGAATCCTCTACGACTACAGGACAACTATGGAGCGGATTTATCTACAAATAAAGTAGCACTGGCCGACGGAGCATCAGCTGAAGAAGGAACAACTAGAGCAGTACTCCCAGAAGGAGCTCCAGTCGAAGGATGGGAAGCGGATGTCTCGGTACCTCTACCTATGCCTAGGAGAAGCCGCGAATACTTGTTGGCCTTCTTAATGAAGGGTTTAAGGTCAATTGCTTTGCCATCATCGGTGCCTGGAAGAAAGGAGCTAACCTTCTTCCAGTCGACCTTCTCGCCGTGTGCCATCACCAAAGCCATGGAAGTCTCAGTGCCACTCTTTGATTGAATCACGCGGTAGCCCATCAGTGGGTATGGATCAGCGCCAAACATATTGACAAGGTCATTCAAATCCATCGGCACCCCCTTTGCTAGGAAAACTTCAGCATGAAGGCTTTTGAAGGCGCGACGCAAACGAATCCGAAGGTTGCGCGTGCGAACACTATTGGCCTCAAGAGTCCCAATAGTATACGATAAAGGGTCAATCTTCTTTCCCTCATCCAGCATCAGAGCTTGGTTGTTAAGCTCTGCAATAAGGCGATCTCCAGTAAGAAGCAATCACCAAAAAGAGACAATGCAACTAGAAGATTATGAAGAAGAAACTCATGAGTCAAAGAAGTATTAAGAACTTCCAGTCGCTTCCTGAAATTTTCATCTTGTTCGGCGAGAGCAATCACTTGATTTTCTCTTTATTCAGCGTTACCCTTGCTTTTCTGCTTGGCCTCCTCTAGCGTTTTCTCCGCGACGTGCAATTTGGCCTCCAAATCTTGACAATGCTTCAATGCCTCGTCCTGGATAACCCTGGACTCCTTGGTAGTAGCTGGATATTTCAAAAATTGCATGAAAGTCAATAAATTCTCGTGACAACAAGATTACCATGTGACAAAAGAAAACCTTTAGCTCCTTCGGCTTCATTACGGATTTTGATAAAACAAGAGACCATATCAACCAACTCGCGCATCAGCGGCTGCAGCAAAAGGAAGAGGAGCATCGGAAAAATCAAATATAAAGGCAAGTCACAAGAACAATTTTTATGAGTGGTACTTACATCTTGCATATAGATTTCAACAGAGCTCTTGGTGATTGCCACTCCCTTGCCCATAATGTTTCTTCTTTTTTGAAGTGGTGGCGTCAGGGAGGCACCATTATCCTTCGGGACCAGTTTGCTGCAAGTGATTCATGCGTTTTTTCCGGATCCGTCAAGAGCTTAGGCGACTTGGCCAAAGGAGGGGCAATGGTGGCACCAAGGGGAGACAAAGGATGATCTTCTTCTTCATCATCACTACTAGAGTAAAATAAAAAATTGTCTCGGTAAAGGCAAAACTACCATCAACAAGAATTAAAGGAGACAATAGTACTTACGAGGAAACACCCCGCGTTAGTTCCAAGAGATTCATTTGCGGCAGAGCTGATGAAATGGGAAACTGAGGTTTCGAACTAGTCGAATCATCCGATTCTTTGACCGTTTCTACAGCCTCAGCATGCTTCCTCTTCTCTGCAGTAGGCACCCTTCGGAAATCTTGAGACTATGTTGAAGCAACAAAATGAGTGTGCGAAGAAGATTCAGCAGCAGATGACTCCTCTTCTTCATCAGGGAAAGTCCTAGCTCTGGTGAAATCCTCAGATAGAGAGGGACTGGTTGGCAGATCACCATTCTCCAGAAGGGGAGGAAGAGCAGAAAGGTGGTCATAATACTACATGATAAAGGAAACAGGTTAAGGCAACAAAAATACTATAAGCATATAAAGGAGCACAAGAAAGGGGAACTAACTCACATCTGGGAGCAAAATTTTCTTGCCAAAGGGCTTCACCTGACTATCTGAAGGAACTGCACTTTTCTTTGTCAGCGTGGTAAATGAGCGGACCCTCTTCTCATAAATATGGAGAGAAAGGTCATCCGACAAAATCCTCATAGGATCCTTTTTACCGATGTAAGCCCACATACCAGAGAGCCTTGCCTAGATAAGCTAAATACACACACGAAGAAAGTAGGCCAAGATCTGTAGCCCCAACAACTCCTTGCCAACCTCAGTATGCATTTTCTCTATCCGCGCTAGCAAGGGCTTGATCTCCTTCATTTCTTCAAGATTTGGGTGCTGGTCCCACGAATCAAGCCTTCGGCAGGTCTTCTTGGGGTCAAAAGGAGCCAACCCGAAGGTCTAGCCCTTGTTTTTCTTGTCCTTGATGTAAAACCACTTGGTTCCCCCCCCCCTTAGATAGAATCCGAGATTTTGAAGTTGAAATAATCAACTTCCGAACGAATGGATAAAATGGCACCACCAATATCGTGAACACGAGTATCGGTGGCGTTGCGGCGAACGTAAATGAAATACTTCCACAAGCCCTAGTGGGGATGAATCCTGGGGAAGCACTCGCAAAGAGTAAGAAAGCAGGCGACATGGAGACTAGAGTTGGGCGTGAGCTGGTAAAGTTGCACGCCATAGACGAAAAGGAGACCGTGGAGAAATTCATGAATAGGAAGAGAAATGTCATGGTACAAAAAGGAGAGGAACATTACCCGGGGTCAGGGTATCCTCATCCCTTGGGAGTTTGCAGGAGCCCTCTTCAACAAGGAAATTGTTGCATGCCTCGCGCAGCTCTCACTGGTTGCACTTTGAGGGAACCCACCCAATGGCCCTCTTCTTCATCACCTTGGCAGTAACGGTGGAAGTCCCCACCTTGGTGGAAGTAGCAGAAGTCCCGACCTTGGATTTTACCATGGAAGATCTTGTGGGGAAGAGGGAAGTGTGCAAGGAAACATGAACAAACAAGAACAACGAGTGCATGTGCGGCGCAAGGGAGAAGAGCAAGCATCAAGGGGGAGTAGTAAAAACAGTAAAAGGACTCTCCTTTGGTTTATAAGGGAAAGAAGATGGAAGTTCAGCCATTAGATAAGGGCGGTGAAATGTCAAGACATATGGGATGAAGACACGTGGTACTCATTTGCAAAAGGATAAAAATCGTGGGCAGTTATTACCACGGTAAAAGCGGAGGAAAATTGCACGATTCCTCAATTCTCGCAAAAAAAGTACGTCGTGCGGTCAAAAATCACCATTGACGCACCGCTCAAGCATCATCATTGCCGCAGCACAGGCCCACCATTGTAACATCCCATCAGGTCTCATTTCTCGGAAGCCACGATAGATTCACTTTGTTAGCCATGACGTCATATAAAGCAATGGAAAAACTTGGGTGTATTGACGAATGGATCCAAGAAATATCACTACAAAGACATGAGTCAGAGTAAATTATTCAGGTAAAGACTTGAGCCTACAATCGAATATAAATATTTGACTATAGCCTCAGGGGCTACTCCCATCGGGAGCGCTATCACGCACCCGATAGAAGAACTTTGTTCTACATATGAAGTCACAACGTGACTCGAAGAAAAATTATCCTCGTGTGTTGAAAGCACACTTGATAAAACAAAATCTCCAACGAAGGAGAAAGATATGAACTTATGAGTATTACATCACTGTATCCTCAAACATTTTCTCCTATCGGGAGCGTTTATCAACATTATCTAAGAAAATAAGAAGCTGATAACTTTAGCAACTCCAACAGCCAAACAAGGCAGCCGATAAAATTTCAACGAATCTCGTGTTGGAAATATGCCCTACAGACAAATAGTAGTAAGGACTATTATCATATTTCATATAGTTTATAATTAAGTTTTATATTATGCTATAACTGTATTGAGTGGAAACATCAATACACATGTGATATACAAACAACCAGGGGTTCCCAGTGAAACTCTAGTCACTGGTTCATTGGTCAACAGATGATCAAGTTTCCTGATCATGTGGCATTTATGCCAGTTGGAAATGAGGTCATCTCATTCTGAGAATGATATGATGAACCAATACCCAACCTAAACATCGTGACCCGATCATGTCACGAAGTTCAAGTTACGATGATTAGAAATGGATCCTCGTAGACTATTCCTTAGACCGTGAGACTATATCAATCACTGTCTCCCGAGAGTGCTTAGATAGCATCAAACGCCATCTGGTAAAACGGTGGTTATAAAGGTGTGTTTAGGTATTCAGAGGAAACCGTAGAGGCAATATATGTCAAGAGCGGGATTTGTCCATCCATGTGACGGGAAGATACTCAAGGGCCCACTCGGAGAAGTTATATCCAATAGCTGTGCAGCGTGTGATTAGATCACGGGGATATCACTTGTTGGAACGAGTTAAGTAACATTGTTCAGTAACGAGATTGAACATGACATGGTGATGTCAATGATCAGATCTCGGGCAATGCAAGTATCGAATGACAAAGGGAATAAGACACGACTGTCCTGGTTCAAACGACGAAAGATCTTCGTGGAACGCACAGGGGTCACATGGCCATCCAGGTCCCTCTGTCGATCATTGGTGCGGGAGTGTCCCGACCATGTCTGGAGTGTTCCTGAACCGTGGGGTATCACGCTTAAGGGCTTGATGATGCTTAGAGAGTGTTTATAGGATCGGTAGAATCGCCGAAGAAAAGAAGGGAGAAAACCGGAAGGGTTTCGGTAAGTCCGGAGGATGTCCGGAGTGGAGGTGGAAGGTGTTCCATAGCCACGGGGATTAAATGACATGTGAATAAATGTTAAATATTGATTTAATCATTTATTCATAATTATTTAATAAAGAGAAAATCAATTAAAAGGACAGAAGGCTTAATGGGCCAATTCCGAAGGGAGAGGGCCCATTAGGGAAAAGGAGAAAGGGGAGAAGGGGCAAAGGGGAGGCTGGCTAGGCCTAGCCCCCCACGCGGGTCCCACTAGGTGGCCGGCGGCCACCTCCTCCCCCTCCTCTCCTTTAGTCCCACCCCGGGACTTTGAGGGAGGGTGTACCCCCTCCTCCCCCTATATATAGTGGGGGTATTTGGCCAAGATAAATGCACCAATAATCAATAAAGGTCTCCCCACTTTTGGGAGGACCTCCAATTTATATTTTCTCTCTTCCCCCCTCTCTCTCGTGACCGTGGTCCCAAGTCTGGACTGTGCGAGCGAGAGACATCTTCACCGTGGAGCGCCGTCGCGATGCGGGATTCGGATCCGGGAGCTCTACTTCCGCAACTGCTGCTGGATCGGGGAAGCGGAAGTCATCGTCAGGAACCGGACATCTGTAACTCCCCGCGAGGTGTCGCACTTGAGGCACCCAAGTCATTGGAGCCAGAAGGAGCACAAGGACTTCATCATGACCTTGAGGTCGGCTTCGGCTCGTCTACATCAACCACGCTCTCCTGAGCGTTGCCAACGCTTTTCGGTCTTCAAGGGTAAGTTCGCGAAAAGCCCCTCCCGGGTTACTGTATTACTAATAGATAGGTCCTGGCAGCTTCAGGGGTTCAGGGGCGTAGAGTAAAATTTATTGTTTTTATGCGCGGAACCCCTACAGTGGTATCATAGCTAGATCTATGCGTAGTAATGCTAGTACGGGTAGAACACACGAGATGTAGTGTGTGGGTGTTGATCTTTTAGTTGTTACCCTCCCACGTGTACTTGTGTATACCGCAGTAATGTGATACGTCCATTTTGCATCACTATTCTATGTCTTAATTCACTATTATTCATTGATATATTTCGTATTGAGAGGTGATACTTATGTTATTTTATCTACTTTTGCATGGTTGATGACTTTTGGAGCATGGACTGCTGCAGCCAGGATTCTGATGGAAAAGGTGCTATTTGGAGGCAAAATTCGCGAAGACAGAAAATCCAGGAAAATATACGGAAAATCACATTTTTCTAGAAGACTAAGGATGCCAGAAGATGGAGTGGAGGTGGGCCACAGGGGGCCCCACACCACCCCATGGCGCGGGCAGGCCTAGGCCGCGCCTGGAGGTGGTGTGGCCGCCCTGGCCCACTCCAGCCTCTCCCCTCTGGCGTATATCATCCTCCCGAAACCCTAAGACTCGGGGGGTGACCATAGAAAGATTTCACCGCCTCTGCGGGGCGGAAAACACCGAGAGAGAAAGATCTCTCCGGCAGGGAGATTTCTGCCGGGGGAATTCCTTCCCGGAGAGGGGAGATCATCGCCATCAACACCACCATCAAGCTGGAATTCATCGGGATCATCATCATCACCACCATCATCACCATCATCACCATCAACACCCTCATCACCATCTCCATATTGCTATAACAATTGGTTGAATCTTGCATTAGTTCATAGGGGAAACTTTCCCGGTGTTGATTACTCTTTGTAGTTGATGCTATTGAGTGAACCATTGAATTATTGTTTATGTTAAGATTTTTATACATCATTATTCCATCTCTGATCATGATCCATATGATGTCTTGTGAGTAGTTCGTTTTGTTCTTGAGGACATGGGAGAAGTCTTGTTGTTAGTAGTGGAGTTGCGTTGAGAAAGATTCAATAGATTGTTATTTAAGTTGTGGTGTACTTCTTCTAGTGGTGTCATGTGAACGTCGACTACATGCCACTTCACCTATATGGGCCTAGGGGAATTCATTGTGTATTTGGCTACTAATCGTAGGGGTTGCCGGAGTGACAGAAACCTGAACCCCCGTTAGGAAACCATTGCACAAGGGACGTAAGGGTCTTAGAGTTTAAAGCTGTGGTTAGGTTTCTACCTTAATTACTTTCTTGTACTTACGGATGTTTGCAAGGGGTATAATCACAAGTATGTATTAGTCTTGGATGGGGCGGTACATTAGCACAGGTTCACCCACACAACACTTAGCAAGCTAAAGAAGATTAATTGACTATATGAAGCGAAAGCACTTGACAGTCTTCCCATGTGTCCTCGAGAACGTTTGGTCATCTTAAGTAATACAACCGGCTTGTCCTTTGCTGCATAAAGGATTGGGCCACTTGCTGCATTTATTCCTACTGTCTTTTATTTACTCGTACTTTGTTTACTTGCTTTATCGAAACCCCCTAAAAATCCGTTTGCTAAGTATTTGCAGAGAATTCCTGATCCATACCACTAGCCAACACCTTCTGCTCCTCGTTGGGTTTGACACTCTTACTTATCGAAAATACTGTGATACACCCCCTATACTTGTGGGTCATCAAGACTATTTTCTGGCGCCGTTGCCAGGGAGCGAAGCGCTATTGGAGAGTGGAACTGGTAAAGGAAACTTCTACTGTGAGTATTGTTTACTTCTGCTAGTTGCTTTATTTTCGTTATGGATAATTCGCTGAGTTTCTTATTTGGTAATGCTACTACCACTGCTAAGGTAGTAGATAAGCCACCACCTGCTGAGAATGATGTTTTCAAAATACCTACAAGAATTATTGATCGTGTTATGGATAACTACTATGTTGGGGATGGAACTGTCCATCCCGGTGATCATTTACTCTTTATACACAAATTATGCAGGCTGTTCAAGTGTGCAGGTATTACTACATATCAAGTTAAGAAGAAGTTATTCTCATTATCACCAAAAGGAAGAGCTGAGGAATGGTATAAGCTGCTGAAGAATGTTCAAGCTCTGGAATGGGAGGAAATAGTGCCTCTCTTTTATTCAAAGTTTTATCCTCCTAGTGAGATTCATAAAGATCGAAATGAAATATACAACTTTTGGCCTCTTGATGGAGAGAGTATAGCTCAAGCTTGGGGGAGATTGAAGTTACTAATGCTCAAATGTCCCATTCATGAGCTCCCCAACAATATTATTATCAACAACTTTTATGCAAGGCTCCCTCTACATGATAAAGATTTATTGGATGCTTCTTGTGCTGGATCATTCACTCGCATGGAAGAAGAAGCTAAATGGGACCTTCTAGACCGTATTCAGGACAATGCTGAAGCTTGGGAGAATGACAAAGGTAGAAAGCCAGGTATAAATTATGATTATGAATGCATTGAATCTTTTATGGGAACTGATGACTTTCAAAATATTAAAAATGCTTATGGTCTAGACTCTCAAGCTATTGCTTCTTAGTTTAAGGCTTTTGCTTCCTACATTAAAGTGCCTAAAAAGAAGTGGAATAAGTATCATGAACCTTATAAAGATGTTGCTAAAAGTGTTCCTGCAAGAAATACTGAAGTTTATACTGCTAATCATGTTTTACCTAAACCTTATATTGAGAAAATGCCTTTTCCAGTTAAGGTAAAGGAGCATTCTATGATAGCTAGTATGGTTAATGAAAGTACAAGTAAAGCTGTTGAACCTGATAAACAAAAGGTTGATGAACCTATAATAGCAAATGTGAAAAACTTTGTTACTATGTATGAAAAAGAGGGACACACTATCCTTTGTAAGGATACCTCTAATATTGTTTCACATAGTAGTGTTATGAGAGCTAGTATTCCGGTGTTTTCTGTTAGAATAAGTGATCATTGCTATGATGGTCCTTGTGATAGCTATATTGTTAAGTTTATGCATGATACTGAAAGTTACTATGAGAGAGGGAAAAGTGTTCTTACGCATCTCAATAATATCAAGTTTCCTCGCTTTATGCTGAAAGTTCTTATGTTGCACATCTTTTGCCTTCTTATGCAAGTTGCCTTTGGTTTCAATAACTTGTTTGTTTACAAAATCCCCTTGCATAGGAAGTGGGTTAGACTTAAATGTGTGTGTGTGTGTGTTTGCTTCTTAATGCTCTCTTTCACTTCAATTCATATCCCTATGAGAGCTTCTTCAAAATTATCATGCCCATCTTAATGGCTATAAAGAAATAGCTTTATGGGACACAACCCAATTTGTTTTTGCTTTTATTTTGTTTTTATTTCCTTGAGTCTTGGAAGTTATTACTTTGGTAATAACCGCTCCTTATCCGTTTTGTTTGGTTTTTGTGTCAAGATCAACCTCTAATGAGAGAGAAGTAAGATTTGGGGAAGTTGCTATCCCGAAACAGATTTTTGTGCTTCACCGTAAAAATTCGTGAGAGATCTCTGTAAGTCGGTTTGAGCTGTAATGTTTTGTGCTTCTTCCCCAGGATGTTATTTAACTTTTGTTAGTTTTGCACTTTTTGAGTTGAGCAACAGAATATTTTCGAAAAAATTGATCTTTACCTGCTGGTCTGTTTTGACAGATTTTGCCAATCTTGCATTTGCTTCTTTATTCGATTTCCTTTTTGAATTCTTTTTGGGTTTTCGGAAGAAGTTGCTACAGTAGCTTTTGTTTTGATGGTTTTCAGTTGAAGTTGGACTCAAAAGGTTTTGTCACTTCACTTATACTAATGTTGCTAATAAGGAAGAGAACTGTGTGAAGTTTTGTGTCAAAGAAATTTCCAGGAAGTGGAGATAATGGTGTAATAAGGAAGAGAAAGGTTTTATGACTCAAGTAATAAGTGTATGAAGATGAATATATTGACGATATTCAAGAGATGACTCCGGAAGAATCCACTAAATACCATATTCAGAGACCTGCAGAGTCCGTGTTCAAATAGGTAACGGTTCTGGTAAGAAAAGTTCTGCGAAAATACAATCCAACTATATTTTTGTAGTTTTCAGTCAATAAGGAAAGCTACGAAGCGAAAAAGGGACGGAACCGTAGTGTAGCATCCCAATTGTCTAAAAATTGTAATGCTACTTGGTCTAGTAATATAATGGCTAGTTCCTACATACAATTGTTGCATCATAATTATATCATGCTCATGTCATCATGCCACCTTGCATTTGAGCATCATATAAAACCCTATTTCTTTGGTTCTTCTCTCATATGCATTATTAATTGTATTTGCCTATTGATATTGTATTTGGTTATTGATATATTGTTTAATGCCCAAGTTGAGTTGGGGGCATATCTTTTATTCCACTCCATCACCTTTCTTTCATCACCTTATAATTCCACCACCTCATTATCCATGAACTTGTATTCCTGGTTCTTTTGATTTTATTCTAGCTCATGAGGGTGGGGTGGATCTAATCCCAACTTATTTTTGCTTGGCCTTTATTCCACTTTTTGGGAATGCATAAGAATAATGCCATATTATTATTATTGTTTTCACAAAAATAAAACATGGCAATAAATATTTTGCATGGGCCATGCAAGTGTACCACCACCTTTAGCCCATTTGATTCCTCTTGGTTTTATTGGATCTTTTCTTTGTGGATCATCTCCACCCCTTCCCACCATCCCCATATTCTCATCAACATCATTTTTATTTTCTCCATGCATGATTCAAATGAGGGCATCTTCCCATACATCTTTTTCTTTCTCTTTTTCTTGGCTACTCCTCCACCTCATCTCATGATAATTCAAGCCCTCATGTTTCTCCTTTTTGGATTGATCTTATCAACATGTATAAAAACCTAAACAACTAATTAAAACCCTAGCCCTAGTTTGCCTCTATTTCTACCTAAACCTAGTTCTAATATAAACCTCACCTTACCTCTCTTTCTTCCACTCCCTCTCTCTACCATGCTGGCCCCACCTGGCCACCCTCTCTCCCTGGCCCCACACCTTAGCTACCCCTATCCCATCCCTAACAAACCCTAACCCAAGCCCTCTCTAAGCTAACCCTAGTTACACCCGAGCCCTCTCTCCTCTCTCTTTCTCTCTACCTGCCATGCTGGTTCCAGCTGCTACTCCTCACCGTCCCCACCTGGTAGCCCCTGCCCTGCCCTAGCCCCTCACGACAAGCACGTGAGAGGAGGTGGAGAAAAGGTGGCCGAGACCACCTTTTACCTCTACCCCGTGCCCACACGCCACCTCCTCCCTCTCTCTCGCTTGTCCTCATCCCACACGGCTCCTCTGCCTCTCCCAGATCCGCCCAGAGCCCTGCCCCTCCTCTACTTCCTCTCCAACGACGAGCCCGCCTCTCGCCGACCGCCGCCAGTACCGTCGTCTTCCTCGCGCTCCCGCCGACATGCGCGATGTGGAGGTGATCGAGGAGACCAAGAACAGTCCCCTGCTTCACCCTGGACACGCCGACACGAAGGAGGAGCCCCAGGACCGCCGGAACCAGTGCCGCTCAACGCAAACCCTAATTCTCCGGCCGCCAGCCTCCACGACGCCCTGCTGCGAATCGTCCCGATCCGCCGCCACCGACCACCCCGCGGTGAGCCCCTCTATCGCTTGGACAACCTCCGCCTCACCGGGAAGCCCTAGCCGCGCCGGACCTTGGCCGAACGCCCTCGGTGCGCCGCCGCTCGCTGTTGTCTGCACGCTCCCGCGCTGCATAGTGCCTCAACTGGCCGCGTAGCTACTCCTTGACAACTACCCCGCCCTACCGCACTGGTATCGCTTCTCTACGCGCACGCCCGCGTCGCGGGATCGAGTCCCCGTCTCGCCGCTCTGTCGCCGCGCGCTGCATCTTCCGTCAGATAGTTTAGAGGAGAAAGAAGAACAGTGCCGCCGCGCACTTTGCCAAAAACTCCCAGCCTTTTTGTTTTCTAAACCCGCGATCCAACCGAGCCCACCAGTCAGTCTCTCTGTCCGCTTTACAAAAATGCCCCGCTATTTTTATAGACCCTAACCCGTGCTCCAGCTCGGTCCCGCCTGTCAGCCTCTGCGAGTCGTTCGCTGTCACGTGGGCCGAAGCCGCTGGCCCCGCCTGTCAACCTCAGTGGCTAGCTAAGCCCGCGGTAGAAAAGAGTTTTCCGCGCGCGTGTGCCTCGCCAGCAGCTGGCCCACCCATCAGTGACTGTGTCTGGGTCGAGCTGGGTGACAAAAGCTTTTCCTGTTGCCTGTTTCATTTAAACCTTTTTCAAAATTTATTTAAATTCAAATTCAAATCAGATTTAAATAACTTTTCAAATATAAATCCAAACAATACAAATAATATATGTTTTGGAATCAGAAAAATGTGAGGAATTCAAATATGACATTCAAAATATTGTTTGAGCACTTTCAAATTTCGAGATGATTAAAATTACAATAAAATGCCCCTTGTCTTAATAAATTAATAACTTTAATTCTACAACTCCAAATTTGACAAATAATATGTCTAAATCGATCAGCACAACGAACCCGTTCTATCTATGCAGTCCTTGTTCTGATTTGAAGCATGCATCATGTTATTATTAAAAATCTGAACTGTTTATGACAATAAAACTTGGTTAAATAAATAATAAAATGCTTTATTCTTGTATCCACACCTCACCTTTGTCATGCTACTTTAATGCCATGTAAATTGTGCATCATTCATCATGGCATGCTTGTTTGCTTGTCGCATTTTAATTCACATGTTTGTGCACTTTATTTATGTTGGCCCTTGTTTGTTTGGTTCTTCTTCGAATAGACGCCCAGCAGGAGAATTACCAGGAATCACAGGAGTACTACCCAGATCCATCTCTCGCTTCAACTGAGCTGCCAGGCAAGCACTACCACATGCTTGCATACATACAGTACCTATTGCCTCTATCTTATTCTTGCATCATTGAGTCGCGATTGCATTAAATTGAATCCCAAGTACTGCATAGTCTTTACTTTTAAACCCCACCGAAGCTTGTTCCTCCATCCCATGAGCCATTACTACAGGAGTTGTTTGAGCCATGCGAGTCGTAGAAAAGCATGTGTAGGGTATGTGAGAGTCTGATGAATAACGAGGTACCTAAGCAACATAACCTGAGTAGTAATGGGATAACTAATGAAAGAGGCACCGGTGAGCAATATCTGCTATTTGGTTTTTCATGCTCACTTCTGTCCCGTAGGACCCCGACTACTTGATTCCTGTTCCTTGACTATTCGCACTATCCACATCCGGGAGGCCTTATGGACCCCCCCTGAGCCAGAGCTTGATTCATTCTTATTTCTTGGGGCCACGATTAGTTTGGGGCTTTATTACTATCCTGTACTTATGCCATGTTACCGCTTTATTTAAGATTGTGCGAGGAGAACCTGTACTGTTTTGGATCGTGACACGTTTTCACTGTATCGACAAGCCCAGTCACATTTTCGGGTTCCTAGTCGTTTACCGCCGTCCAGACAAACCTTGGGTCCGTCTCGGAGCCGGCCAACTTCGTTGCGGGTAGCTTAATGGGGTGGCCCCCTGAAATATTTCTGAATCCTGTGATCGCTTTGTCGTGAATGCCTCGTTGGGTTTTGTTTTGGTTTTTCCGAGGTTGATTGAGTGTGTGTTGCTATTCGTGCACCCCTCCAGGGTAAATCTTTCTGAAAGCCGTGTCCGCGGTTATGGACGACTTGGAGCACAGTTTCTCGATCATAGACAAGTATAACTAAAGTACCCGCTTTTAAATTGACTAAGTACTTGACTAGTAAATAGTGCAATACTCATGGAATGGTTAATAAAACTGCCAACAGATGATGGGGGATTGTTCGTCTGCTTCCTTGTTGGTAAGCGAGGAGGAGGATGGATCTGTTAATTATACTGTTATAACTGTTGTTCTTAATTCACGGACATCCACCTATCATTGGTTAGGCGGATGGTTAGTGAGTATCTATAGAATTGCTAGATATTATCTTTTGCTGCAATTGCGTCACCCCAGGTTGTGTCCCCTTTAGCGGCATAAAGACTTGCTGAGTACCCCTAGGGTCTCACACGATAAATTGTTTGATTCAGATGAACAGGTGTATTCGCAAGATGGATACTGGGTGGAGGAGACAGATGATGTTGGCAACGATCATTCGGTGTAGAGATTCCGGGAACGGGGATCCGTGAGATCTGTGGGCGGGATGTGTTTATTTATGGGGCATCTTATGCCGATTTGCTTCTTATCCGTACTCGGATCTTGTTTTCCGCTTCCGCCTGATACTCTGATGTTTGTTGTATGAGGAGCTATCCTAAAATATTATCTCTATCTAGGATATTTGAATCTTGCTGTATGGCATTGCAATATTTCTATTTCTTTTAGATGGAATGGCTCTGAGGACTGTTGTATGTGGCTTGCATACATACTCATTTGTGTATGTAGTTGATCCCTTCGCCTGTCAATTACGCCACTCGTTCTTGTCCTGATGTTCTGAAAGTGGTTAGGATGGCCGAAAGGTCTACCGTGAGTGGCCCTGGGCCCCACTGTACTATTTTAACCATTTTCGTTCATCCAGGCATGTAACTAAGAGCGTAATTCACCGAGGTAGTTACACGTAGCCAGGGTAGCCCACACCACCCCATGGCGCGGGCCCACCCCTGGCCACGCCACCAGGTGGTGAGGCCACCCAGGACTCCGCCTCCGACCCGTTTTCACCCAGTACCTTCCTTTTGATATGAAACTTCATAATATATAACCCCCGGACCCCCCGAGGTTCGTATATCATGTTTTCGTCGTGTTTTTGTTTCGATCTGTTTCTGTCAGGACATACTCTTTGAAGGTTTAGAAGCACAATGGTGTCTGCCAAGGATAAAGGGAAGAAGCCCATGGAGGAAGACCTCCAAGACCCCGAGCAGGAGAAGGAGATCAAGAGCGAAGGTGAAGAGGAGGCAAAGCATGCCGGCACTACCATTGCAAGCATTGGAGTGGTGGCAAACCCAGCCATTGGAGGGAAGCCTCCACATCACCATTCAGATCCAAGGTCACTTCCTCCAGACACCAAGAATCCCTTCCATACCTTCATCCATAACCATGCAGGAAAACAATACTTCAAGGAGGAAGAACGGAAAAAGAATCATGGGAGCTGGGATCCACAAACTGAAATGATCACGAGCCGTATTGAGCACAACTCGGAATTGATTCGTACTCTCACCTTCGAGATTGAGGACTTGGGGAAACTGATCAGAGAGCTCATCAAGAGGATACCGCCACCACCTAAGGAGCTTGATCTCCGGCTTGCAGAATCTTGAAGGGTTCCTGAAACTTCACAACAAAAAATACGATCCGGGTCTTAAAAATAAGTCGGACCTATCAACAGGTTACTCGGATTTTCCAGCTTGATTTCAAACTAAGCCGGAACTTGGTCTCTAACACCACCTGACACAAGTCATGGTCAAGTCACGTCATCTGACAGACATCCTGTCAGCACAACCATTGGTGGGTCCGCAGTTCGCAGAACCGAGGCGCCATTTCAATGCGTGCGCGGAGATCGAGGCGACGTAATCATCGCATGGGTCCTTCCGAGTTCCTTCCACGATGCGTGGAGGTTGTACTGTTGTATTTGCATGAATCTTGGCGCGGTTAGGTGAATATAAGGGGTGAGGATCTCCTCCTCCTTTCTTCACCAGTCCTTTGCCTTTTCCTCTCCTCCAAATCTCCCCCACGTGCACAGAGCTCCTCTGCTTTCCTCCCCAAAACTCCCAGCATCGCCCATCTTAGGTCAACTGCTCACTGGAGAAATGGCTTCTTCTTCCTCTTCCGTCTTGGCGGCAGCGGCGGCGATGGCGGCGACGGAAGCGGCGACGGAGAAGGAAAGCTTTCGCGGGGTCTAGATCCCCTGCGTGCTAGATGACGAGAAGCTCTGTGGCGTGGAGACTGAAGGGCTCCTCCGCGACAGCGACTGGTGGAGCGGCTTCGGCGAGACCATCCCAACCCGCACGCCAACGTGTGGGCCCACTTCGGCACCCACCTCGATAGAGGTTTGTCATTCCCTCCCTCGAAATTCTTCTCCGAGGTGATTGGTCATTTTGGAGTTCAACTCCATCATCTTCCTCCCAACTCTCTCTTAGAGATGAGTGCTTACGCTTCTTTGTGAGGGCTTTCTCGGCATTAGGAAGAGTTTGACTCTATTCCGGTACTATTTTCATGTCCGGAGAAACTCTATGACGGCCGGTGTTCCTTACATCACCGGTACTATTAGTTTTTCGCTTAGACGCGAGCGAGCATATCCCAAAATCCTAGCTAGTGACTCGGTCAAACAATGGCCAGCCACATTCTTTTATCATAAGGATATTCCGGCTCCTGGCAAAGCTACTGCTTTGCCGGCTTTCATCGACGGAGCCGCCGCGGCCCAACCGTCTTGGGACGAGGCTGCTCCGGCTCTCACTGACGATCTGATCCTTGCCAAGAGGCGGATCGAATATTTGATCAAGCACAAAGGACTGAAGGGATCCGACTTGGTCCAATGCTGGGTCTCACGCCGGATCCAGCCCCTTCACTACCACGGAGACCGACTGATGCACTCCATCACATCATCCAAGAAAGACTCCCTCCGGATCAGCCCCAAAGCCTACACCACGCAAGGCTACATAAGCCAGATAAAATGGTTGATAAGGGAGCGGATCAAGAGGAGGATCCCGGAAATTTCTCTGGATATGCATACGGCGGAAAACCCCGTAGTGCTGGTAAGCTTCTATTAGTACACCTTTTATGTGTTTCAGTCTTTGAGTTATACCGCAATACTGATATGTTTTCTTCTTTTCAGCTTGCTGACCTCCCTGAGTCGGAACTTGCTCCGCTCGAAGGATATCCTCTGGAGTTTTCTCAGGAGACTGAGGTGGTCCCATTACCGGACCTTGCGCTCAAGAAGCGCAAAGCTCCAACAGTGGCTATTGGCACAAAGGAGGTGCCCGTCGTGAAGAGGTAACTTTCAATCACAACTTCCGCCTTTGTACTTTACTCGAATTTCCTTCCGAGATGTAATGTTTCTGGCTTTATCACATTCTCAGAGCTAAACAGCTCATCAAGGGCAAGGGGAAGGGGATTTCTTCAAAGCCCCTGCGATAGACGAAGCTTACCATAGCTTCTCCTGTCGTGGCTCCTTTGACTCCTGCTCCTCAGCCTTCCGCAACGCTGGTGATGATTCCTTCTCCGGCTGTCGCAGAAGATCCGGCTCCTTCCACGGAGCCTGCGATCCTTGAATCGCAAACTGACGTCACCATGGGTGAGTCAGGTTTAGATAAGGGTGAACCCTCTTTGGGTAATGATCCCTCGGCAGAAACCTTCGCCGAAAACCTTCTCAGCAATCCAAGACTTGCCAAGTTTGGCCTGTCCCGGAAATCAGCTGAAGAGATCCAGCGGCTAGCCAGGCAATGCCTGGAGAAAAGTACCTTATCTGCCGAAGAAGAAGAGGACGTCAAGCACTCTAATCTTCTTGAACAAGTGCTTGTTCGCAACGAGAGGATCAGGTCCGGGGAGCTTCCAACTGCTCCCGTGACACCTCTGACTCTTGCTGAGAAGGTTGCCGTTGAAGTGAACGTGAGTTTGGATAAACTCACTCGCGAACAATATGTAAGTCGGAATTCCAACTCCTATTTTTCCTTTATTTCATATCATATCTTGTAGCCCCCAAGCATGAAGTAGGATAAATAATCCGGGTTTATGCTTCCTTAGGATTCTAAAGAACGAACTAGTGTAGCCCCCAAGGCTCGTGCTGATATTAGCAAAGATATTAGCCCGAGTCTTTAGTAGCTTTCGGACTTTGGGTATTCTGACTTACAAAAAGTATATTCCTATAACCAGGATTTGTTGAAGAATGTTTGTGATAAACGGAGAGAGATCAAGGCTCTTCGGCTTAAAAATGCTGAGCTAAAAGTTGCTAAGGATGAGGCCAAAGGTAAACATTCTGAGACTCAAACCTTGTCTTTCATGTTTTCATAGTCGAATTTTTGCTGAACTGTTTTTCTTTTTGACTTATAGCAGTGGTGAAACAATCCTGTGCCATGATTGAGGAGGCCGAGAATCTCAAGACTTTGGTGGTGGAGAACAAGGAGCTTTGCCAAGAGCTAGACCAACTCAAGGTAGATCATGAAAAAAGCATTACTCAAATCCTTGAATCCTCCTCCATGGCTACTGATGAGCGTGATCGCATGATTGCTGCTCAGGATCAAAAAATCTCGGACCTCAATAGTGAGATTTGCAGAGAGAGGGATATTTTCGAGGCTCTCCGGGCTGAACTCTAAAGTCTTCGGGAAGAGAAGACCAAAATTGATGACGCCATTTTCGGTACGTTCCATCTGCCTGACTTGTCTATTTTCTTCGACTTATTTTCGATGTTGGATTTTATCCAACTGTCTTTGTTTACAGGTCCTCTGAACTTGACGGACTCCACCTCTGCTGAGCCCCACACCCACCGGCTTACCCAAGTCGGTGACCTGCTTCATGACTTCCGCCAATCCCTGAGGACATTGGCGAAGCTCTCAAGATTCCGGACATGCATAGCATGTCGGATTTTCAGGTGCGGGACAAGGCAAAGGAGATGCCATAGCTCGTCCAGGATTGGAACATTTCCTACGCCCGAAGCACGGTGCAGAACGCTCTCACCATGGTCATGAGCCACCATGGAAGCATGGAGATATGGCAAGTGACCAGAAGGTACTGTACAGTGGATGAAGATGGCCAGGAGCAGGACATCAAGGCCATTATGGACTCCTATGCCGGATATGGGTGTCATGTAGCTGACTTGACTAGCTACGATACTCCATTCTTCAACTGCGTGGACACTCTGCCTCCTCCTCCAGAAGAAACAACAGAAGTTTCCGAAGATGAACGCACCACCTCGGATGTGGACATCTCGGAACGATATCAAGGCGACGTATCCAGCGAGCCGGCAGCTCCTTCATCTCCTCCTGCATCATAGATTGCTAGAAACATTTGTATTATCTGAAAAAACATGATGCGTCTGTAAATATGAATTACTGTTATTTTGCTAGTGCTAAGCTTTTGATCTATTCAGCACTTTTGGCTTTTAAATTTTTGTGTGCCTGAAATGTTTACATAATCACTTGTACTTTTTCGTCTATACTTATCGTATATTTGGCTTTTCGCCTCGTCCTTTTCGTGAGCCAGCTAAACCTTCTGCCAGAAACTTTGCCGAGCAACGGAGCTCAATTGCTAAACCAGTTTAAACTCGGAAACAAAGTCGGCTTCCAGTACCAACAATTCACTACTTGGAAAATGCCCGCATCTAGCAATCAGACAAATAACGAAAGTAAAGACTAGAAACTTTAGAGTTATACTCGAAGGTAGCAATTTTAGAATCAGAAATCTAAAACAAAATGAACATGAGCATAAAGTACTATCAAGCATTCTGGGATTTTCGACTATGACATGATCATTCGGAAATAAGATGGTAAAAACTTCTCAGAAAAACTTGAGGCAACCAAAACTTTTATTTCTCACAAAACATGTACATATATATGATTACAAAGAAGGATAGACTAAGAGTAAAAGGGACGTAGCTGAGAAATATTCCAAGGTCTGTCTAATTCATCCGGATTTGTACTGCCTCTAGCTCTGTTTCTCTTCTTAGTAGCAGGTCTTTCTTTGACTGGCCTCATGTTAGTTAAGTAGTACGATCCGTTGTGCAATACTCGACTAACTAAAAAGGGCCCTTCCCATACTAGGGAAAGTTTGTGCTTTCTTTGTTGCACAAGCCGAAGAACCAAATCACCTTTATTGAAAGATCTATTTCGGACTCTCTGGCTATGATACTTGCGTAACTTCTGCTGATAGGCTGTAGATCTCATTTCAGCAACGACGCGAACTTCTTCGACTAAGTCGAGATCATTTTGTCAAGAAATCTTGGCATCCTATTCAATATACGCGGCCACTCTAGGAGAAGTATGAATCAAATTACTAGGAAGAACTGCTTCTGCACCATAGACCAAGAAGAAAGGTGTGTATCCTGTTGACCTGTTTGGAGTTATTCGTAAACTCCATAGCACAGTGGGTAATTCCTCTGCCCAAGCCCCCGCAACACGTCGTAGTGGTGCTTCGAGTCTCGGTTTTAGGCCCTGTAGGATTTAACCATTTGCTCTTTCGACTTACCCATTGGCCTGCGGATGTGCGACTCACGCAATGTCAAGCCGGATATTTTGCTCGTTGCAGAATTCAGCCAATTCTCCCATAGAGAAGTTACTCCCGTTGTCCGTGGTAATGCTATGTGGATAACCATACCAGATTATAACATTCTCAACAAATCTTTTGGCTGATGCTCCATCACAACTAGTGACAGGTTTAGCCTCAATCCATTTTGTGAATTTATCCACCATCACTAAGAGGTGAGTAAATCCACTTGGAGCTCGTTTAAATGGTCCTACCATATCAAGCCCCTAGACCGTAAAGGGCCATGTTATAGGTATTGTTCGCAGCTGATCAGCCGGAACGTGAGCTTGCTTGGCGTAGTTTTGGCAGCCTTTGCACGTCTTGACTAATCGTTCGGTATCTGCCTTGTGGGACCCTCGAATTAAACCTACGAGAATCCCTGTATGCATACAACCACGATCCCATGATCAGTTAGTCGTGGCACATAACAGACAAGTATCATTACAACATCCGAGAATATACCGAATTACAAAAATTAACATAAATGTCGTTAAGGCTACATCAATAATCATCAGCGGAACTTCATGAAGCGTAGAGCCCGAGCCATGCCTTAACCTACAGGCAACTGATTGGGAGAACGTCCTAGCTCGCATAGACGTCAACCTCCTCTTCTTCTAGAAATCTGGCCAAGTTAATAGCCAGGGACAATGCCAGTGAGTACTTCGAATGTACTCGCAAACCACCTTAATAGAATAGTAATAGCAAGAAGGTATGCAATATGGCTGTGGTAGTAGGAGGGCTCGAAGAGGGGTTCTTTTCTCAAATAGTTTCTCTTGTAGATATAGCATCTACATATCTTTGCTGAAAGCTTTTGTAAAACGTTTTGGAAACCTTTTTATTTGAAAAGTTTTAGAAAACATTAGGACTGGGTCACCCATTTGTTTCCTTCTCCCGGCCGTCCCACGAACAAACTCCTTCCATCCCTCTCTGACCATCCCATGGTCATAACAGGGATCCTTTCCGACCATCCCATAGTCAAAAATATTTTCAAGGCTTTTGCTTTTTCGAAATCCTTTTTGAAAACAAATCCAGCACCGCTCTACAGCAACCTTCCCAACCGTCCATGACCGCGAACGCGGCTATTTGAATAGATTTACACTCTGTAGAGGTTGCGCACTTTACCCACACCATCCGGGTACACTACCCTGATCTTCACCAATCGTGGGTCGAGTAACCGATCAAGACTCTCCGGATGCCCACTCCAATATAAGTGCCTACCCTATGAGTGTTAATCCCCTCAAAACCGGGACGTCGGGCGAGGACCAACCGGAGCGCTTTTTCCACTCCTCGAGAGTGTGCGCTTTCAATCAGGGGCCCATAGTAACGCGTGGAGGCCTGCCGACCCTTTGTTCCTTCTCCAGGTCCCACCTTTATCGGAGAAGGCCCACCCTCCAGGGATCTCCGATCCCATGTAGTTGTTGCGAGGCAGCTTATATCAGAATAGACAAACTTCAAATCTAGCCCTGTCCCATTCCAGAGTAATGTGGTTGCACAGGTTAATTGTTCTAACAAAACTGAAGAGAACCAGGTGCGTTTTCGTAAACCCTTTTCCTCCGGTTTTCCTCCAGCATTTTGTAAAACCAAAACCTTTTTCTTTCTCAACATCTCTTGGGAGGTCCCACCTCACCAAGGTTTTATCATAAAACATTTAGTAAAACTTTTTCCGGGGTCTTCCCATCCTCTAGCTTTGTTTCGGCTAAATCGGGGTCTCCAAAGGGGTATGGTGTAATACACCATCTATTATACTAGGGGCAAATAGGTACCGCCAAGGGGGTTGTACTTAGTAGTACCAAGAGTAATAGTTCGGAGGGGCCAAACCACTACCATATATTTGTATATACATCAACATAAAGTAAAACGATGCAGTTTTCAATAATTAGAGGACAAACCATGCATAGGTCAAATAGTAGGACAATGCTTATGAGCAAGAAGGTGGCTTGCCTGATATCAGAAATATGGCATAGTTGTCCCTGGACTTCTTCTTTAGATAATCCTAGAATACCAATAAAATCCATCTTCTTCTACTCTCCGATTTCATCGCAACTATCGTCGTCCCGACAACACATGCAAACAAACCAAGCCACAATCAATACCAGACAAACAAGCACCATTACAATACAAAAAACAATGAATAGTACCAGATTAAGATTCAGATGGTTTTGAGAGGATTGGAAATAGGAGATTGAGATGGCCTTGGAGAAGGGAATGAATACCCCCTAGGATTTATAGTCTAAAAACTACCTAAGAGATGGATTTTTGGACAAGACCATCTTCTGTATGGTACTATTGTAAAAACATGATACCAACAGATAGGTACTAATAAGATGAAGCCAACAAAAGTGGTTTCACTATTTAATCACTTACCAAAGATTTATAGTGATTTTTATAGTGAATAATACTGTAGTTTTAGGAAATAATTCACCAGAAAGATTCTGGTGCTCCAAAAATTATTTACTTGGATGGGTTGGTGGGGTTTGATGTACTTGTTCACTAAGAGTTGGAATCAGGTCAAGACAATTACCAGAATGCCCTCAGGAATTTTCCAAAGGCAGTTATGTACACAACTTGTCTTTTTCACCAGATTTAAACTACAAAAGCTTTTGAGGTGAATCTAAGGACACATAATAGGTATTTAGAATACCTTTTTGTAGAAATGGGAATCAACCTTTTTGGATTATCAGAACTACTATAGTGAATTAATAGGTGAATAAACCATGCACAGAATAGTTTAATTCACAGAGAAACATCCAGGGCTTCAATAAATCATGATCTCCTGGGTTTGGATAGGCCTTAGTGTACCAAATCTGGACTCAAGGTTTGGTGTAGGGAATTTCCTAAAGTCATAACTGAATTACTTTTGTTATTTTTCCTCAAGCTAACCTATTGTTCACCTTGGCATGAGACCAAGGTCCAAAGATAGATGCTTCTAATATCTTTCAGAGGCAGTTGGTTTTACTCCAATTGGAGATGTGAAACTCACAGAGGAATTTAATTAGTGGGATAGACATATTTTGGTGGAAATAATGCCCATAAATAATGGAAATTACTTTGGGCATAAGACCAGTTCTACCTGATGAGCAAAACCCTAGGGGACCATGTAAAACTTTCACCTAGACAAGATTATGTAGTCTTATATTTTATTTGGATTTAAAGTGACTGGCTAAATTCAGATCTGGCCAAGAAATCTTAAAAGAAAAGAAAAATGGGTGCCACAGGCTGGATCTGCTGTATACTGGGCCGCACAGTGGAGAAACGGCCCACCCGGGCGGAGCACTACACGGCTCAGCCGGCCCAGCTCGCACCGGCGCGCGCGGGAGAGAGCTTGAAGCTCTGACGGAAGGGGCCTGCCGGTCAACGAGGGACCAAGGCAAAGGGGTATGGGGCGCCCTGAGCCGTCCGATTAAGGCAAGATTGACGACGGGGTGTTGTCGTCTACCCCAGGCTGCGGCGACGGCGAGCTAACCCTAGCTGGGATCGGGCAGCAGCGAGGGAGCTCACCTGGGCGGCGGGGAGGCGCCGAGGATGGGCGGAGGCGACGCAGGGCTCGATGGCGAGCCTGACGATGGTCGGCGAGGGCGGGTTCGACGCTGGGAGGTGGCTCACACGATGGTGGCCGACGAAGATCGTTCGGGAGCTCGCCGACGAGGTGGTTTTGGCCATTCCTGAGAAGAGAGGGAGGCACGGTTAGAAAGAGGAGGAGTAGGGGATCACCACAGAGGGACATGCACAGAGGGAGGGGATAGGAGGGAGCACCTAGCTCGAGCTCTTGAAGATGGCCGAAGCATCTCTTCTCTCTCCTTTTCGAGCAGTACAGAGCAGGGGAGAGGGAGAGGGTGCTCAGGGGAGGTGAGGTGGAGTGTGTGGACGCAAATGAGGGGGGAGGGGAGAGCTGCAGGGGCCTCAAGCCATATATACCGAGAGGGAGAGGTTCTTGATGGACTTAGCCCATAGAGCTTGTGGGTGAGGGAGGTGAAACTAGGGGTGGTTGCTGTGGGCGTGAGAGTGGTATCTGGTCTGTGCTGGGGGCAGAGGAGAGGTGGAATGGTTGCTGCAAACTTGGTCCCACTTGTTAGTCTCTCTCTTTCTCTCTTTCTCTCTCAAGCATATGGGGCAAGGGAGAGGGGTGCTACAGTGCATTGTTATAGTGTAGCTCGACCAGAGGGGTGTGCTGGGGTAGTGGAGGCTTGCTGTGGAAGGCTTGAGGGGTTTTGACTTGATATTGATCAACATCTTGGAAATAGGCAAGATTGGCAATGTAGATGATCATGTTGGAAGTCTCAAATCTTAGCTTAGGAAAGATGATAAAAAGAAGCTGGTAGTTGGAGGGGGTTGAGATGCCCCTCTAGGAATTATTTGAGATTTTTCCCAAGATTTAAAGTCCACTTAAATCCATTTATTCAGAAACTGCAGAAGTAGTTTATAGAAGATCATTGGAAAATTTTACATTGGCCAAGATTGGTTTTTTTGATGTGGGATGGTCCCAAACAGGAGTACACACTTGGGGGAATTTTCCCAAGATTTATTGGGGCTTAAAAGTATTTAAAACATTTATTATTCCAATTCAGCCATTTAAGAAAATGGGCAAAAAGGAATAATAAAGCTCTTCAAAAATATTTATTTTTGAAGTGGGAAGATGGGGTATGTTATGTGGAACTTAATTGAGGCAAAAGTTGAGGAAGTGTTTTGGCTAAAACCAAACTTTCATATATGAGAGGAGTTTTGGGGATTTGACTATTTAAGGAGATTAAATAGATTTGGGGCCAAAATAATTAGAGAGGATTATTGATAAATCTTGATGATCAAGGTAGATGATGTAGACAAGGTGTAGAAAGCATTTTCAACCATGGGATCGGAGAATCCAAGTTGATTTTTGGTGAAATACCTTAGATTAAAGATCTAGGGTGATGTTAATTTCATACCATCAGAACATGGTTGTATCTTGGAGTTTAGATCTTCCCTTGGGGCATGGGGTAGATGGTTGGATAGACCAAGTGATGTAGATTTCAATGGTGTAGGGGTTTGAGCTTGATTTTGCTTGAGCTCACCATGGCAAGCTTTCAAGCTTTGAATAAAATAAGCCAGCCAAAGCAGATTATCAACTGGCCTTCAAAACCTTGTGGGTTTAACCAGCTCAATGATCCAATTGGTACAAGTGAAGTAGGTAATGATAGACCTATATGATTAGAACATAACCACGCAAAGAGTTGGTCCATAGAAGATTGGATGATGGTGTGGGGTTCTATTAAATAGGCATGATGACTAGATTTGCA
Organism: Avena eriantha; assembly: GCA_910589775.1. Classification (NCBI taxonomy): domain Eukaryota; kingdom Viridiplantae; phylum Streptophyta; class Magnoliopsida; order Poales; family Poaceae; genus Avena; species Avena eriantha. The sequence continues at coordinate 230,159,112 of OU342744.1, read as the reverse complement.
GGAATAGTTAGTTCCTTGTCTGCAAAACCATCAAGAACAAGTGGGTTGGAGGATGAGCTAACCAAGGGCAAGAGTGGGCCTTGGTAGTCCTTAGGATGGTTAACAGGATGGTTCAAGTGCATTTCCAATAATGCACAAGGGTTGAGAAAGAGAGGCATCCAAAAAGGTAATGTTGGAAACAAATTTCCAAACTTAGCCAAATTTGGCAGAAGTAGGGTTTTTGACTAGAATGTTGGTGGACATGATTTTAATGGGTTGCAAAGTACCCAAAGCATCATCAAGTGAATGTGGTTGAAGAGTATATTGAATAGAAGGGATCCATGCTTGATATTGGTCTTCATTGACTTTGAAACCTCTAGAATTAGGTCTCATCAGAATCGATCTGCTTAAGGGTTTTAGATGGGCACCTGGTGGCTAGGGATTAGATCCAGCTGGTAATCTTGCTTAGGCTGTGGTGGTTTGGGGAAACCTCTTGATCCTAGTGATGAGCTCTTAGAGTAGCTCATACTACTTCTAAGCAAACAATTCAAACAGCAGATCAAGGCAACTCATCTTACACACAAAACAACTACTACTAGGGTTACCACCAGGCTTAGCTTGAGGTAAGGATGGGTATTTTGAAGTAGGTTGGAGTTTGAACAAGGAAAGGTCCTTGGTATCTCTACCAAGAGTAGAATTCAAAAGTTTACAAAAAGGTTTTGGAGATCCTAAAGGTAAGAGTAGTTGAAGGTTCCGCCTTGAAAACATAAGGAGATTATATTATATAACTCTCCATAGTTTTGTCAATAGAAGCTACTAAAATAGTTTTTGTTACATAAGCATCTTGGCTCAGGTTTTGAAATGCCAGAACACTTGAGAATATGGAAATTAAGCCAAGACTGTTTTAGGAAGTAGCTTTTTGTCAACTGGTGTTGAGGTAAGGAGTATATCATCTAATAGACATTCATATGCATAAGCATATCCAAACAACAAGCAAACACTTCAGCATTAAACAAGAAAAAGGTTTTTTCCCCTTGATGTTTGCTTTCTGGACACTAATCAGGGTTGCTGAAATTGGGATGTTACAGATCTTTCCCCCTTAAAATAATCTCGTCCCGAGATTCAGGAGAGTAGGGTTAGGGGATTTTTAGTCAAGGTTAGCGCTACTGGTTTCAGGCGTGCTATCTTACGGACTCCGTCCTTGAAAATGGTTACCCTGTCGAGGAAGTTGAGCTTCAGTCTTCGGGGATGCACTGAGATTTGAGTAGAGTCTAGTCCCCGATTGCGAGGGAGGACTTTCCTTTCCTTCCGGGCTCCATATCTCGAGGTCTTAGGCTGGGCAGACTATCTCCATGCTGAACTTCACGGGGTACTCGTCGGAGGATAGAATCTACGGCCTAGTGTACCTTCTTCTAAGGGTCGCATCATATCCTATTAACGACGTTGGGGTCCAAGCTTCTGGGTTGGCTCCTGGCGAGGGTTTACTCTATTTGGGTGGGAAAGATGCGGTCTTTCCCCCTTAGGATTTGACTAGGATAGCTCGGAGATAACACATTCCTTCCTTCTTGACTTCATTGGATGGGGGTTTCTGGAGATGGTCATCCATCCTTCTTACTGTTGTCGAGGTTTTTGGAAGGCGTTCGCAAAGCTATGGCCCACGGGGCTTCTATACTACCATTATCCATGCTTAGCCGAGTGGAGTCATTGGAGTCTCACGTCCTCTAAGCATTAAGGACCTAGGGTTTAGCGGTTCGGCGGTCCTTTGGGTGGGTCTTCAATTGAAGTAGCGAAGAGGCTTTGTAGAATCTTTAGTTAGTTTCTCATCGGATAACTCACGGGTTGTTGCTTGGCGAAAAGACGTCGGATCCTGAGATTTCTTCCAAAGTACCTTCCGGTAGACCGTCTTCTGGAGATTGAGTTGGAAATACGAAGTCTTTCCTCCTTAGAGCTTCACTAAGGTTCATCCAGAAGGGTGCGGATCTTCCGTCTTGGAGTGCTGACTTGATGTTAGCGGATAGCTGTATCTTCCCGGAGTCTTGAGCTGGGGTCTTCGAGTGATGCCTTATTCTCGTAAGCCTTGGTGAGGGTGGTTTCTTAACAAAGCTTGAATGAGCTAGTTAAAGGTAAATTAGCGGTTTACAACTCTTCTTGCTAGTAGCTAGTCAGGGTAGAGTCATCTGGTTTTAGAGAGGTTGTCGTCTCTTGAACACTTGGCGTTGCTCCTGCTCGAAGACGGAGTAAACTTGTTGTCTTCATGCTTCCTTATCACTTGGCTTTAGAGGTGGTTCTGACCTTCTAGGGAGGAACTTTTCGATGGTTTGGGTAGGGTTGACTAGATTAGTTAGTCTCCCGAGGTGGTCAGAGGCCCTAATATACCAAAGGTCAGCATAGATAGGTCTTCACCTTTAGTCTTGGTGGACTTATCGGGTGGTTTCCGGGGGATATTGAGGATCCTTCGGTGATCGGCTTTCAGGTCCAACGAAAATCTAGCTATAGTAGACTGAGGAACAAGGGAGTGCTGGTGCGATTTGACGAGTCTTGTGACGTGAGTTTGACGAGGTATGCCATCCTACTGAGGTGAAGTCTTCTAGTTGATTCTCACTTGATGATGTCGAACTCCTGGTTCTTGCGATTCCTTTCCTCTCATATACTCCCGAGGTTAGTCTGGGTCTCATTACCGGTGTCTAGCATAGGGGTTTCCTAAGTTACTCAGTGGGTTATCGCTCCTCGAGTCACATTTTTAAGGAGGTCAGAGCAAACCAGAGCATACAAACAAGGCGAACAAAGCGAGGGAGTCATAATGTCCTCGGCAAACAGTCACACATCAAACAACACATGTGTCACCTAGGCAAGCAAACACGGTCAAGGCTAGGGACCAAGGAGTTAACGACTCGCAAAGTAGGGGAATCCTATTCTTAGGACTATTGACCCTAGATATCGTCTTTCTTCAGGTCGGAGTCTCTATCTTGCAGATGAAGTCTTCGTCGTATCTTCGATGTTTCTTGATAGGGCAACACCTGATGTCTTCTGATTATGAGGATTCCACGGGTAGAGCGATATTGTAGTCTCCTTTTGTTTGCTGGTAGTTGCTTTTCTTTATCTTGTTCTCATTGTCTTCACCAGGTTCTAGATCCTAGTTATTTAAAATTCGTAGGTTTGAAGTTTAGACGAGAGTTAGAGGAAACCATTTCCGAAAGCATTTACTTAGAGTAAGAGAAGAAGTAGAACTTTTTGAAACTCATTTAGAAACTAGTTTTCGAAAGCCGGGGTTTTAAAAATAAGGTTCCTGTCTAACGACCATGCTAACTAAAGTTCTCCTAAAGTCAGGATGGCTTTGATACCAAGTCTGTGAGACCCCTGGATTAAACCTCCGAGAATCCCTGTATGCATACAACCACGATCCCATGATCAGTTAGTCGTGGCACATAACCGACAAGTATCATTACAACATGCGAGAATATACCGAATTACAAGACTTAAATAAATGCCGTTAAGGCTACATAAATAATCATCAGCAGAACTTCATGAAGCATAGAGCCCGAGCCATGCCTTAACCTACAGGAAACTGACTGGGAGAACGTCCTAGCTCGCATAGACGCCAACCTCCTCTTCTTCTTTAAATCTGGCCAAGTTAATAGCCAGGGACAATGCCAGTGAGTACTTCGAATGTACTCGCAAACCACCTTAATATAATAGTAATAACAAGAAGGTATGCAATATGGCTGTGGTAGTAGGAGGGCTCGAAGAGGGGTTGTTTTCTCAAATAGTTTCTCTTGTAGATATAACATCTACATATCTTTGCTGAAAGCTTTTGTAAAACGTTTTGGAAACCTTTTTATTTGAAAAGTTTTAGAAAACATTAGGACTGGGTCACCCATTTGATTCCTTCTCCCGGTCGTCCCACGACCAAACTCCTTCCATCCCTCTCTGACCATCCCATGGTCATAACAGGGATCCTTTCCAACCATCCCATGGTCAAAAATATTTTCAAGGCTTTTGCTTTTTAGAAATCCTTTAAAAAAAAACCAGCACCGCTCTACAACAACCTTCCCAACCGTCCATGACCGCGGACGCGGCTATTCGAATAGATTTACACTCTACAGAAGTTGTGCACTTTACCCAGACCATCCGGGTACACTACTCTGATCTTCACCAATCGTGGGTCGAGTAACCGATCAAGACTCTCCGGATGCCCACTCCAATATAAGTGCCTACCATATGAGTGTTAATCCCCTCAAAACCGGGACGTCGGGCGAGGACCAACCGGAGCGCTTTTTCCACTCCTCGGGAGTGTGCGCTTTCAATCAGGGGCCCATAGTAACGCGTGGAGGCCTGCCGACCCTTTGTTCCTTCTCTAGGTCCTACCTTTATCGGAGAAGGCCCACCCTCCAGGGATCCCCGATCCCATGTAGTTGTTGCGAGGCAGCTTATACCGGAATAGACAAACTTCAAATGTAGCCCTGTCCCATTCCAGAGTAATGTGGTTGCACAGGTTAATTGTTCTAGTAAAACTGCAGAGAACCAGGTGCGTTTTCGTAAACCCTTTTCCTCCGATTTTCGTCCAGCATTTTGTAAAACCAAAACCTTTTTATTTCTCAACATCTCTTGGGATGTCCCACCTCACCAAGGTTTTATCATAAAACATTTAGTAAAACTTTTTCCGGGGTCTTCCCATCCTCTAGCTTTGTTTCAGCTAAATCGGGGTCTCCAATGGGGTATGGTGTAATACACCATCTATTATACTAGGGGCAAATAGGTATCGCCAAGGGGGTTGTACTTAGTAGTACCAAGAGTAATAGTTCGGAGGGGCCAAACCACTACCATATATTTGTATATACATCAACATAAAGTAAAACGATGCAATTTTCAATAAACAGAGGACAAAACATGCATAGGTAAAATAGTAGGACAAGGCTTATGAGCAAGAAGGTGGCTTGCCTAATAGCAGCAATATGGCATAGTTGTGCCTAGACTTCTTCTTTAGATAATCCTAGAATACCAATAAAATCCATCTTCTGCTCTCTGATTTCATCGCAAGTATTATCGTCCCAACAACACATGCAAACAAACCAAGCCACAATCAATACCAGACAAACAAGCACCATTACAATACAACAAACAATGAATAGTACCAGATTAAGATTCAGATGGTTTTGAGAGGATTGGAAATAGGAGATTGAGATGGCCTTGGAGAAGGGAATGAATACCCCCTAGGATTTATAGTCTAAAAACTACCTAAGAGATGGATTTTTGGAAAATACCATCTTCTGTATGGTACTATCGTATAAACATGATACCAACAGATAGGTACTAATAAGATGAAGCCAACAAAAGTGGTTTCACTATTTAATCACTTACCAAAGATTTATAGTGATTTTTATAATGAATAATACTCTAGTTTTAGGAAATAATTCACCAGAAAGATTCTGGAGCTCCAAAATTTATTTCCTTGGATGGGTTTGTGGGGTTTGATGTACTTGTTCACTGAGAGTTGGAATCAGGTCAAGAAAATTAGCAGAATGCCCTCGGGAATTTCCCAAAGGCAGTTCTACACACAACTTGTCTTTTTTACCAGATTTAACCTACCGAAGATTTTGAGGTGAATCCAAGGACACATAATAGGTATTTAGAACACCTTTCTGTAGAAATGGGAATCAACCTTTTTGGATTATCAGAACTACTATAGTGAATTACTAGGTGAATAAACCATGCACATAATAGTTTAATTCACAGAGAAACATCCATGGCTCAATAAATCATAATCTCCTGGGTTTGGATAGGCCTTAGTGTACCACATCCAGGATAATTGGAATTGGGTCAATTGGACTCAAGGTTTGGTGTAGGGAATTTCCTAAAGTCATAACTGAATTGCTTTTGTTATTTTTCCTCAAGCAAACCTATTGTTCACCTTGGCATGAGAACAAGGTCCAAAGATAGATGCTTCTAATATCTTTCAGAGGCAGTTGGTTTTACTCCAATTGGAGATGTGAAACTCATAGAGGAATTTAATTAGTGGGATAGACATATTTTGGTGGAAATAATGCCCATAAATAATGGAAATTACTTTGGGCATAAGACCAGTTCTACCTGATGAGCAAAACCCTAGGGGACCATGTAAAACTTTCACCTAGACAAGATTATGTAGTCTTATATTTTATTTGGATTTAAAGTGACTGGCTAAATTCAGATCTGGCCAAGAAATCTTAAAAGAAAAGAAAAATGGGTGCCGCAGGCTGGATCTGCTGTATACTGGGCCGCACAGTGGAGAAACGGCCCACCCGGGCGGAGCACTACACTTGGGGGAATTTTCCCAAGATTTATTGGGGCTTAAAAGTATTTCAAACATTTATTATTCCAATTCAGCCATTTAAGAAAATGGGCAAAAAGAAATAATAAAGCTCTTCAAAAACATTTATTTTTGAAGTGGGAAGATGGGGTATGATATGTGGAACTTAATTGAGGCAAAAGTTGAGGAAGTGTTTTGGCTAAAACCAAACTTTCATATATGAGAGGAGTTTTGGGGATTTGACTATTTAAGGAGATTAAATAGATTTGGGGCCAAAATAATTAGAGAGGATTATTGACAAATCTTGATGATCAAGGTAGATGATGTAGACAAGGTGTAGAAAGCATTTTCAACCATGGGATCGGAGAATCCAAGTTGATTTTTGGTGAAATACCTTAGATTAAAGATCTAGGGTGATGTTAATTTCATACCATCAAAACATGGTTGTATCTTGGAGTTTAGATCTTCCCTTGGGGCATGGGCTAGATGGTTGGATAGACCAAGTGATGTAGATTGCAATGGTGTAGGGGTTTGAGCTTGATTTTGCTTGAGCTCACCATGGCAAGCTTTCAAGCTTTGAATAAAATAAGCCAGCCAAAGCAGATTATCAACTGGCCTTCAAAACCTTGTGGGTTTAACCAGCTCAATGATCCAATTGGTACAAGTGAAGTAGGTAATGATAGACCTATATGATTAGAACATAACTACGCAAAGAGTTGGTCCATAGAAGATTGGATGATGGTGTGGGGTTCTATTAAAGTAGGCATGATGACTAGATTTGCAGGAATAGTTAGTTCCTTGTCTGCAAAACCATCAAGAACAAGTGGGTTGGAGGATGAGCTAACCAAGGGCAAGAGTGGGCCTTGGTAGTCCTTAGGATGGTTAACAGGATGGTTCAAGTGCATTTCCAATAATGCACAAGGGTTGAGAAAGAGAGGCATCCAAAAAGGTAATGTTGGAAACAGATTTCCAGACTTAGCCAAATTTGGCAGAAGTAGGGTTTTTGACTAGAATGTTGGTGGACATGATTTTAATGGGTTGCAAAGTACCTAAAGCATCATCAAGTGAATGTGGTTGAAGAGTATATTGAATAGAAGGGATCCATGCTTGATATTGGTCTTCATTGACTTTGAAACCTCTAGAATTAGGTCTCATCAGAATCGATCTGCTTAAGGGTTTTAGATGGGCACCTGGTGGCTAGGGATTAGATCCAGCTGGTAATCTTGCTTAGGCTGTGGTGGTTTTGGGAAACCTCTTGATCCTAGTGATGAGCTCTTAGAGTAGCTCATACTACTTCTAAGCAAACAATTCAAACAGCAGATCAAGGCAACTCATCTTACACACAAAACAACTACTACTAGGGTTACCACCAGGCTTAGCTTGAGGTAAGGATGGGTATTTTGAAGTAGGTTGGAGTTTGAACAAGGAAAGGTCCTTGGTGTCTCTACCAAGAGTAGAATTCAAAAGTTTACAAAAAGGTTTTGGAGATCCTAAAGGTAAGAGTAGTTGAAGGTTCCGCCTTGAAAACATAAGGAGATTATATTATATAAATCTCCATAGTTTTGTCAATAGAAGCTACTAAAATAGTTTTTGTTACATAAGCATCTTGGCTCAGGTTTTGAAATGCCAGAACACTTGAGAATATGGAAATTAAGCCAAGACTGTTTTAGGAAGTAACTTTTTGTCAACTGGTGTTGAGGTAAGGAGTATATCATCTAATAGACATTCATATGCATAAGCATATCCAAACAACAAGCAAACACTTCAGCATTAAACAAGAAAAAGGTTTTTTTCCCCTTGATGTTTTCTTTCTGGACAACTAATCAGGGTTGCTAAAATTGGGATGTTACAGATCTTTCCCCCTTAAAATAATCTCGTCTCGAGATTCGGGAGAGTAGGGTTAGGGGATTTTTAGTCAAGGTTAGCGCTACTGGTTTCAGGCGTGCTATCTTACGGACTCCGTCCTTGAAAATGGTTACCCTGTCGAGCAAGTTGAGCTTCAGTCTTCGGGGATGCACTGAGATTTGAGTAGAGTCTTGTCCCGATTGCGAGGGAGGACTTTCCTTTCCTTCCGGGCTCCATATCTCGAGGGATTAGGCTGGGCAGACTATCTCCACGCTGAACTTCACGGGGTACTCGTCGGAGGATAGAATCTACGGCCTAGTGTACCTTCTTCTAAGGGTCGCATCATATCCTATTAACGACGTTGGGGTCCAAGCTTCTGGGTTGGCTCCTGGCGAGGGTTTACTCTATTTGGGTGGGAAAGATGCGGTCTTTCCCCCTTAGGATTTGACTAGGATAGCTCAGAGATAACACATTCCTTCCTTCTTGACTTCATTGGATGGGGGTTTCTGGAGATGGTCATCCATCCTTCTTACTGTTGTCGAGGGTTGCTGAAATTGGGATGTTCCATGCCTGAGCTGTAAGCCAGAAAAATCCGTGTCTAAAAGATTTTGCCACTAAAGATTTGGCTACAGCGTGGTGACCACACTCGCCTTCGTGGATCTCTCTTAAGATTTCCACTCCTTCTTCAGGAGATACGCAGCACTAAAAAACCCTAGAAACACTCCGTTTATTGAGCTCACCTTTAACAATTGTATAGGCTTTTGTTCGTCGGATAATCTGCCGGCTCAAAACCTTGTCTTCGGGTAATTTTCCTTCTACCAGATAATCTAGGTAGGATTGAGTCCAGCTAGGAATTACAGCCAGAACTGCTATTAGAGGTGAGTCAGATTTGGTCGGATATTCCTCATCTACTCCCTTTATTGAGGGAACTTTGAGGTGCTCTAAAAAAGCGCCATCTAGGACTTCTTTCCGTGTAGAGCCTATCCGAGATAGTGCATCTGCTTCCTCGTTTTCTGCTCGAGGGATGTGTTGAACCTCAAACCCTTCGAATGATTTAGATAGATCATCCACGACAGCTTTATATGCTGCCATGTGTTTATTTGCATTACAAATATCCGACACTTGTTGAGCAACAAGATCCGAATCTCCATAACACATCAAACGTCGGATGCCAATATCCTTAGTAATCTAGATTCCATGCAGCAGTGCTTCATACTCGACAATATTGTTTGTCGTTGTGAAGTGGATTTGCAACACGTATAGAAGTTTATCTCCTTGGAGTGATTTGAGCACCACGCCAGCCCCCGAGCCCCCTCGAGCCTTAGACCCATCGAAAAAGAGGGTCCAATATTCCGACTCAGGGAGGATCATGTTCTCCTTCGTCTCTGTCCAATCAGCGATAAAGTCAGCCAGGATCTGGGATTTGATTGCTGTCCGAGGTTTATACTCAATATCAAAAGCTGAAAGCTCTATGCCCCATTTGGCGACGCGTCCTGTGGCGTCACTGTTGTTGATTATATCTCTCATGGGAGCTGTGCTCACCACAGTAATTGGATGCTCCTGAAAGTAGTGTCGTAACTTACAAGATGCTAGAAAAACACCGTAAGCCAACTTTTGATAGTGCGGATACCGCTGTTTTGATTCTGTAAGGACCTTGCTGACAAAGTAAGTCGGACGCTGCACCAGGTGATCCTGATTTTCCTCTGGTCTCTCCACCACCATGACTATACTAACAACCTTATTTGTCGCAGCAAGATTGAGCAACATCGGTTCTTGAGGTTCCGGCGCTGCAAGGATAGGAGCAGATGAGAGTACTTTCTTCAGGTCTTGTAGTGCAGCTTTAGCTTCGTCAGTCCAAACAAAATCCTTGGTCTTTTTCAGGTGTTTGTATAATGGTGCGACTCTTTTACCAAGACGGCTTACAAATCGACTGAACGAAGCAATGCAACCAGTTAATCTTTGTACGTCCTTCAGGCGAGTTGGCCTGGAAATATTGAGTATAGCCTTGATTTTGTCTCGGTTCACCTCTATGCCTCTTTGAGACACGATCAAACCTAACAATTTTCTGGCTGGTATTCCAAAGAAGCAATTCTTCGGGTTAAGCATGATGCTGTATTTTTGTAGATTGGCGAACGATTCCTCCAAGTCAGAAATTAGTGTCTCCTTCTTTTTGGACATCACCGCAATATCATCCACGTATGCATGTACATTGCGTCCGAGTTGGTCGTGGAGGCAACGCTGCATCGTGCGCTGGTACGTAGCTCCTGCGTTCTTCAGCCCAAAGGGCATCGTAACAAAACAGAAGGTTCCGAAAGGGGTTATGAATGAAGTCTTGACTTTGTCAAATTCCTTCATCTGGATTTGGTCATAACCGGAATATGCGTCGAGAAAATAGAGGAGTTCCGAGCCTGCCGTAGAATCGATAACTTGATCAATTCTAGGCAGGGCAAACAGATCTTTTGGACAAGCCTTGTTTAAGGCAGTATAATCAACACACGTCCTTAAATCAGTGGTGTCCTTTTTAGGGACCATTACAGGATTGGCCGACCACTCAGTGTGGATGACCTCTTTTATGAATCCGGCTAACTCGAGCCGTGCTAGTTCCTTAGCTATAGCCTTGCGCTTTTCATCGCCAAAACATCGTAGGGACTGTTTGACGGGTTTAGCGTTTGGGTTTACATTTAAAGAGTGCTCGGCAAGTTCCCTAGGTACTCCGGTCATGTCAGATGGCTGCCATGCGAAGATATCTTGATTTGCTTGGAGGAACTTGACGAGCACGCTTTCCTATGCGCTACGTAGGCCTACGCCTATTTGGGTCACCTTGGAGGGGTCATCATCCTTCAACGGTGTCTTCTTCGTCTCTTCTGATGCCTTGAACTCCGGATTTGGCTTTGTCACCTCCTTCTTCGTTGTGGGCATCTCGGACGGATCTATGCTCTTCTTGATCTCCTGGTACTCCTAGGCGTGCAACACGGCTTCAGCAAAGGCGTCATTTCCATCCTCGCACTCTCGCGCTTTCTTCGGGTCTCCCTTGATGGTGATCATGCCGTTGGGACCTGGAATTTTCATCATACTGTAAATGTAACACGGACGAGCCATAAAAGCCCAGTAAGACGGACGTCCGAATATAGCGTGGTACGCGCTCTTGAATGGGACCACTTCGAAGGAAAGTGCTTCCGTCCGATAGTTCTTTGGAGTTCCAAAGGTGACATCCAAAGTAATCTCTCCTAGGGAATTAGCTTGTCTTCCTGGTTCAACTCCGTGAAAGATCACAGAGCTATGGTTCAGCTGGGTTTCCGAGATCTTCATGCGGCGTAGCGTTTCGACATAGAGAATATTGATGCTGCTACCACTGTCCATGAGGGTCTTGGAGAAACCATAACCGTCAATAAGTGGGTTGACGATTAAGGCATATTTTCCTCGCCTGTGCAACTTAGGCGAATGATCAGCGCGGTCAAATGTGATTGCACTTCCGACCAGTTCAAGTATTGGGGGACAGCCGGAACTATTGCGTTGAGCTCGTGTAGAACTGCTTTCTTGACCTTTGCTGGTTGAGATCCGAGGAAAGTGACGTAAGTGTCCTTCTTAGTAGGAAAAGTTTTCTTCCCTTCCGGCTTGGGATTTGAAGCATCCGCTTCCTCCATGTCAGAATCTTCCTTGGTCTCTTTGTCTTTTTCGGGATTTTTCTTTCCCTTCTTCCGCTTAGCTTTGTAGCCCGTGACATCATCTCTTTTGATATTTTCATTGAAACGACACTCAGCGTTGGTGTGGTATGAGCCCCCATTGGCGTCTAGGTGATGCACACATGGGTTATTGGCAATGTCGGCCCAAGAGTAGGTTTTGCCTGGTTGCTGGTCTCCTCTATCTTGGACCCTTGATGTCCCACAGCCATGCCTGCGGCCTCCGCCGCGTCCTCCTCGTCCTCCAGACCCGAAAGTAGCAGGAACCACTACTGTTTCCGCGTTGGGTTTCTCTTCCGAGGTATTTTTGCACTTCTGAGCTTGTTGCTTTGGTTGTTTTGCCGACTGAGGCACAACTAGGGCATTAAGTAATCCCTCTGCATCGTCGTTAGCATCTGCATACTTGCTTGATGTTTCTATCATCTCTCCCAAGTCAGTGACCTTGTCACACTTCAAGCTCTGACATAGTAGACCAATTGGGAGTCCTGCGATGAAAGCTTCAATCGCGGTTTGATCGTTTACTCCTTCACAGGAGTTCTTGGTGTCGATCCATCGTCCGAGGTAATCCCAGCAAGTTTCTCCGGCTTTCTGGGTGCAACGCTGTAGGTCTCCGACCGTACAGGGCCTCTGATATGTGCCTTCGAAATTCCGAAAGAACGCACTTTGAATGTCATACCAGTTATGGATGGTGTTCTCCGGAAGTTCATTGAGCCATGATCGTGCCGTCTTCCGCAACATAAGTGGGAGATATCGGGTTGCGACGAGGCTGTTTCCGCCTTTGGCGATGCAGCAAGCTTGGAAAAAATCCTGTAGCCAGGTATCTGGCCGAGCAATGCCGTCGTAGGCTTGGATATGTCTTAAGATGGCAAATCCTTCCGGGAATTTTGTAGCTCTGATGCGTGGTCCGAAGCATTTTGGGCCCACGTAGATATCATTGTTTTCATAGTGCCGCGCCTCTATATTAGAGTTGATCCTGTACCTTGCATTGTTCGGGGATAGAGATCGTCCCGAATGTCGGCTGTGGCTGTGGTGCCTTGGAGCCGGACTTCGGCTTCTGCCACCACCTCCTCCGCCACGTCGTCCTCCTTGTCCCCCTTGGGAGCCATTGTGATGGCTGCTTGGTGGAGAGGGTGGGGCAGCTGAATTGTTTCCGGCTGATCGCCGGCCTCCGACCGGAGCGTCATTATTCCGGTTTCGGGGAGGGTCTTCACTATGACGAGCCCCCTGCCGGCTTGTGCCAGCATGGTTCCCGTCGTTCCTTCGTCCGTCGTTCCCACCATGGTGAGGGTCAGCCGGACGTCTTGCATGTGTAGGAGGTTGCATTTTTTACGATCCTCCTCCCGACGTTTCTCTTTATCTTCCCCCCTTCGATCGTTAGACTCTCGTCAGGGAGGGTTCCTCGGATTCAGTATAGCAATGGCCTCTTTTTCGGCCGCTGGGGCGACGTTGCTCCAGTCAGTTCTATGACGCTGTCCTGACGATCCGGTTCTTGAATAATTGTCTTCCCGGCGTTTGGGGCGATGATACTGCTCCCGGACGCTATGGGGTCTTACGTCAGCCCATGCCGGATCTGTGCGACACTGGTAGGAATCCGAGACTAGCTTTTGACTTCCGGACAAGGCGACCTTTTGCTGTTCTAGTCCCTTGTTGAGTAGTTTGATACCCAAACGGATCTCCTCTGGTCCTGGATTAGCCGATAAAATTTCTCGGGCCGCCACGGTATTCTGTACTGGGTTGGATATACCTAGTCTCCTTTGCTATCTTTCCGTGGCTTCCCCATCTCATCTCCGAAAAGGACGGCACGGACATGTGGGAATTGGTCGTCATTGGTGTGACGCTTCCGTGTCTTCTGATGCAACCGAGACATGTAGTCCTTAGTTGCCATGCGTTTCTTCTCCTCCTCGATGTTTTTGGCTTCATCCAGGAGTTGTTGACGACGCGCTTCTAGGGCTTGGGCCCTTTCGTCCAGCTCTTCAGCAGTAAGTTCTGCAGCTGTAGGGATAGGTGTGGTTAATGCAGCATCGATGAGTTGACACGCACCTTCGGTGATCACGTGTCCATCCACCGATTCTTCTTTTTTCAGCTCGTTTGGGATAACTGCTCCATCCGAGTCTTCTTCGTATTCCTCGGCAATCACCTCTTCTGCCAGAGGGTCTTTTGCCGGGGTCTTGTTCTTCTTCTTTGCCTTCTTGGTAGGGCCGGTAGCAAAGACGGCTTTGGGTCCGTTTCCCGGAGTCAAGCACTGATCGGTACTTTCGAACATCTGGACTTCGGGATTATCTCCGACGTCCATGTCATCCTGCGCTTTGGGAGAGTGTTCCCCGGATCCTTCATCCATGGCTTCTTCTTCTTCTATAGCTTTGGAGTTATACTCCTCCTCATATTCCACGCAGAACTTTCGGAAATCTATTAACGTCATCGATTCATCCGAGGATGCGGGTACGTCGGCGTTTGTTCCAATTGCCTCCATCACAGAGTCGGTGTTTTCTCCAGCATCGACAGAGCCGGATCCGGATCCCATGTATCCGACGAAGTATGACACGTGCTTCCTGAGGTACCTGCGGCTTTCGCGATCAGCCATGTCGAAATTTTTGATGGTCTCGAGAATTACATCTGCGCTTTCGACATGTTCCTCCTGAATTTCCTCCTGAATTTCGACTTCCACGGGTGGGTCGATCTGGGATCCGGCTTCTCTAGGAAGATCCACTCCAGATTCGACTTGGACCGCTAGGTCTTCTTTAGGCTCGGATTTCTCCACTATCTCCGCAACTGGTGTGGGCGGGGTGGGATTAGGGTTTTCTGAGATCCGGGACTCTGCCGCCTCCGTGGACAAAGGGGACCGAGAAGATTCTTCTGCCTCTATCATCACCGCTGGGGTGGGTGGACAGGTTCAGCGAAACCGATGTAAACATCGATCTCGCCAAAAGACATGATTGTGTAGGCAGTCACGGCCTCCCTAGCCGAAATCCAAGTCTCGTCGAGAACGATGAGAGGGACGTCGCTGGCTTAGAGGATGCGACCGACGGCGATAGTCTCGCCAATTCCGATTCTTGTAGATTCCGCTCGGAACGTAGATCCGAAGCTCACTTGCCCCACGGTGGGCGCCAACTGTCGTCGGATTGATGACAATTACGCCATGAGGGGGTCCTCGAGGCGTGCGGAAGAGAGGGGTGTGAGACGTACGGTGTTCCGGGACGGTGAGCACACAAGTTTACCCAGGTTCGAATCCGCCGGCTTTGGACGGATCCTACTCCTGCTGGCAATCCAGTAATACGGCAGAGCCGGAATATGGGTTATAAGGGTTTCGCTTGTGCGAGTTGAGGGTCTAAAGTATTGGGTGCCCTAAAGGCTCTCCCTAGGACAGCTTATATAGATATTCGGCCTAGGGTTTACAGGAGAGATCTATCTGGCTACGACTAAGAGTCGGTTACAGAGTACATCTTGAACTACAAGTAACATTATGGGCCTACGTCGGTAAGTCTTCTGGACCTTTCCGTAGCCGGATTGGACTCCGTCTTCTCTCCCTGATTGGGCCGCCCGTGAAGCAAAGCTCTAACCCGAAGTGGGCCACCCTGGTCAGTGAGGAACTGTGAGGATACCCGGAAAGTATATCCCAACACATGGTTATGCTAATTTCAACTTATAAAGCGCAAGCATATACGCAACAAAGAAGGATCCAATGGTTCAAGTTTATTAGATGCAAAAAAGTAAAGTGTGCCATCAAGTTCGTGAGAGCTTTAATCACTAGTTTTCTCATAACAAGTTTAATTTGGAAGGTAAACAAAAGCATGAATATACTTTGAATAGCGTAAGCTAGTAGGTAGGTATGGTGGACTCTTTGGAATAATCTTGGTTTAAGGAGTTGGATGCATGAGTGGAACTCATACTTGGTTGTGGAGGCTAGCAAAAGGCTGGGAGCGACAAACTAAGAGAGCAAACATGGACATAATCATGCAGAGCCACAAAACATCATTGATCAAAGCATAAAGTGATACTACAAGTTGAAAACTAAAGGATCATAAAGTCTATGGTGACTTGAGATAGTCATAACATGGTGTGAGCATGTGCCAAGTCAACCCAAATAAAGCATCAAAGGAGAATACCACTATACTATGCTTTAATATGCTAAAACAACGCATGATTCATCCAAGGCACATTAAGCAATCTCAATTGTTTATAACAAGTCATTCTACAGCAAAGAATACTAAGCATAAAGCCAAAACAATATCAAGCATGGCATGACAAAGCATAGGCCATAGTCAAAAACAAGCTCTTTTTACCACATAAGTATGAACTTTCCTACTCTTTTCCAAACCAAACCAAACTATTTGCAAACCAATGTATGAAAGAGGGGGTCCAACCAATTTATTCAGAAAACTAAGAAAACCAAAGCAAACGAAAACCAAAACGAAAAAGAAAAAGAAGACACTCCAAGAACAACACAACTGTACATGAAACAATAAAAATGAAGCATTTGGAAGAAACCTGGGATTTTTATTGATGAAGAAGGGGATGCCTTGGGCATCCCCAAGATTTGACGCTTGTACTTCTTGGATATTTCTTGGGGTGACACGTGTGGCATCCCCAAGCTTGAGCTTTAGTTCGTCCTTCATCTCATTACTCATTCCTTCCATACACCTGAAATTTTTCCTTCATACAAAACTTCACACAATATTTATTAGCAACATTAGTGCACTCAAGATAAATAGGTCTTAAGGTTCAGTTCTAGCACCAAATAAACTTACATTAGAACACCAGCTACTGTAGCACTTTCCATAAAAGGATCAATTCCCCAAAAGAACTCAAAAAGGGACCAACAAGAAGCAAATGTAGAAAATGGCAGAAATCTGTCAAAACAGACCAGCAGGTAAAGACGAATTTTTTCGAAGACCTTATATTGCTCAAACCAAAAAGTGTTGAACTAACAAAACATAGATAACAACCTGGGGAAGAAGAAAAAAATTCACGCCTCAAAAAGACGTTCAGAGATTTTACACGAATTTTTAGGATGAAGCACAGAAATCTGTTTCGGGACAGCAACTTTCCCAATCATTACTTCTCTCTCATTAGAGGTTACTCTTGGCACAAAAAGCAAATAAAAAGGATAAGGAGCGGTTATTACTGAAGTAATAACTTCCAAGACTCATCTAAAACTTTTGGGTTATCTCCCAATAAGTACTTTTCTTTAACGCCTTTAAGTTAGACATAAGAAGCAAGAAAGAATCAAGTGTTCTCAAATGAAGAAGCATTAAAACCAAATTTCTTGCCCTTACCTCTCTTGCTTTTATTCTTAAACTTGGGGAAAATGTGATTGTTTGGTGGAGAAGAAAGCTGCATGGTCCCTTTTCCCACATCTATTATTGCTCCAAGCAGTTCTAATAGGGACCTTCCAAGTGTAATTTGTCCTTTTCCTGCACATTCAGTAACAAGATAATCAGTTGAAATCATTTTCCCAAGGATCTTTGTAAACACTCCTTCAGCTATTCCAATAGGTAATATGGTAGCATTATTAGCAAGAGATATTTCTTTTCGTCCTTCAGTAAGCCCCCAAGTATTCAAAGATTCATAAATATCTTTGGGCATAAGACAAAATTCAGACATGATATCACAGTGGGCTTGAAAAGTTTCAGTGTTTATCTCAATCTTTATTGTAGGGAGCCACTTTGATGGTTCAGAATTTATTGGAACATAATTGTGATGCTCCCTAAGCGTATTATAGCAATCTTTTAATCTAGAAGTGTCAGTCTCAAGAGTGTTCAATCTAGCAAATATTCTTGAGAAAGAAATATCACTTTGGCTAGGCAAGTTGTAAGTGAGGATCAATTTCTTTATAGCATTAATAGCATCATACTCATTACATTGGAGGAAATCTCCTCCCACAACAGCATCTAAAGGATATCTATAGCAAAGAGCAATTCCAAGGTAAAAACTGCTAAGGAGCTTTGAGTCATTTTAGGCTCAGTTTTTTCATGTAGATCAAAGATTCTAGACCAAGCTTCTTTAAAACTGTCCTCAATTCCTTGTTTAAAAGTGATCATTTCCTCGAGTGACATAGTCATTGGAGCAAGGCTAGACATAGTGGCAACTTAAGAAAGGAACTAATTTTTTTGTGTTTTTGAAATAAGAAAGCAAACTAGTAAAACTAATTTTTTTTTGTTTTTTGAAAAAGAAACAAGCAAACAAAGCAAAAAGAAACTAAGAAAAACAAAAATAACAAAGTAAAGAGATTGGTTATGAGGGACTCCCCTTGTGAAGATGTCCTTGACTCCCACGCAACGGCGCCAGAAAAATGCTTGATGGCTCAGTGTCGGCACCAGGAAAATGCTGGTGCGATGTTGATGTAGAGCTCGTTGGGAACCCCAAGAGGAAGGTATGATGAGCACAGAAGCAAGTTTCCCTCAGTTATGAAACCAAGGTTTAATCGAACCAGTAGGAGCAAGGAAACACCCCAATGGTGTTGCTAGCTGAGCCTTGGCAGGGCGCACTACCGGTGCTAGTAGCAATGTGGAGACCTGCACAACACAACCACAGTACTTTGTCCCCAACTTGCGATGAGGTTGTCAATCTCACTGTGTTTTGCGGAAAACAAAGGATTAAATGTATCGAATGGGAAGAAGTAATAGTTTGCAGAAAGTAAACACAAAGTAGTAAACAGTTTATAGATTGTATGTAAAGAAAAAGGACCAGGATCCATAGTTCACTAGAGGTGGCTCTCCTTAAGATAGATAACATGCTGGGTGAACAAATTACAGCGGGGCAATTGACAAACATCGAGAATGCAATACATGCATATACTAATCATCTTGACTCCTTTGAGATTCAATTGGGCATTACAACATTATACATAGACCTCCATCCAACTGCATCTATCACTAATAATCCACCTTTAGGTTATCATCCGAACCCCCTCTAGTATTAAGTTGCAGGCAACAGATTATTGCTTTATGAATTGCGTGTAAAGTAAACAATATGATTGTTCTATGAACAAAGGATTGTTGTTTTCTCCCTAGTAGCAACAGCACATCTAGTACCTTAGAGATTTCTGTCACTTCCCCAAATTACCAGAGGAATGAACCCACTATCGAGCATAAATACTAACTCTTGGAGATGCTAGCATCTACTTGGCCAAGATAGCTACTAACAATGGAAAGAATGCAAGATCACAAATATCCATCGGATCCCCGCAAACGCAAGAATTACAAATAGATGATCTTGATCATGAATGGAGCTCACAAGATCTAGACATGAAAGCACAAAGGAGGAGAACCAGCCATCTAGCTACTACATGGATCCATAGTCCAAGGATGAACTACTCACACATCACACCGAACGTTGGCATGGTGACGAAGAAGGCCTCCAGGGTGAATTCCCCTCTCCCGCAGGGTGCTGGGAAGAGCTTCAGATCCCTCCCGGTCTAGGGATGGAGACGATGGTGGCTACAGACTCTTTCGTGGATTTTTGATCGGGCCCTTAGGGTTTTCGTCCTGAGGGCAATATATAGGCGGAAGGAGAGGCCGAGGGGGTGCCTGGGCTGGCCACACCACCCCCTGGCACGGCCAAGCTTGGCCCGCGCCGCTAGGTGGTGTGGTGGCCCCCTGGCTCCTCTCTGTCTCGTATTCTGGCATCTGATGACTTCCGAAAAATAGGCACTTTGGCTTTTGTCCCGTCCAATTCCGAGAATATTCATTTTTTGACTTTCCTGGAACCAAAAATAGCAGAAAATAGGTAGCTGGCACTGTGGTTCTTGTTAATAGGTTAGTCCAAGAAATCATATGAAAAGTACTCCAAAGTGTGGACAAAACACAAGAAAGTGGATAAAACCAAGCATGGAACATCAAAAATTAGAGATACATTTGCAATGTATCAACCTGCAACCTACACAGAAGAAATGGAAGGCCCGGAACCCGAGAAATGGCGAATAGCCATGGAGTCCTAAATGAATTCCATGTATGGCAACTAGGTGTGGACCTTGGTGGATATCACCGAAGGCCGAAAGGCTGTTGAGAATAAATGGATCATTAAGAAAATTACTGATGCTGAAGGAAACATCAATGTTTACAGAGATCGACTTGTCACAAAAGGTTTCCAACAAATTCAAGGAATTGACTAGAAAGAGACATTCTCTCCAATAGCGAAGCTAAAGTTTATTCGGATTCTAGTAGCAGTTGCTGCATATTTCAATTACAAAATATGGCAGATGGATGTGAAAACTTTTCTTGAACGACAACATAGAGGAAGAGTTGTATATCATGCAACCGGAAGTTTTTATTGATCCAAAGGATGGTGGTAAAGTATGCAAACTTTAGAGGTCCATTTATGGACTGAAGCAAGCATCTCGGAGATGGAATCTTCGATTTGATGAAGTCATCAAAAGTTTTGGATTTATCCAAAACAAGGAAGAAGCCTGCATCTATAACAATGTGAATGAGAATTCAGTGGCATTCCTAATGATATATGTGGACGACATATTACTAATAGGGAATGACATGAGTCTTCTTCATAGTGTGAAGGAGTATTTAAATAGTAAATTCTCTATGAAGGACATGGGTGAACCTGCCTACCTATTAGGCATTAAGATCTATAGAGATAGGTTAAAGTGTTTGGTGGCTCTTGGTCAAAGAACTTACCTAGAAAAGATTCTGAAAAGGTTCAGGATGGAACTATCAAAGAAAGGTTATTTGCCAATCATAAAGGGAGTCAAGTTGAGTGTGACTCAATGCCCAACAACGGATCATGAAAAGTAGGCAATGGGAGGTATTCCTTATGCCTCTGCCATTGGCTTTATCACGTACGATATGCTGAGTACTGATGGCTCTGAAATTTAGCCATCTACATCCACATTTAAACTGGATATTAATCATATTTTTGATGAAATATCTCTCTAAATCCTGCCACTAATGCTAATATTCACAGGGGTATGCAATCCTTTGTTCTTGTATTTTTCCTTTGAAGATAATGTCGTCTAAAGGAGGGAATCACTACATTAAATTCAAATATACGATATTTCCTTCAACCCGAAGAAACTAGGAGCCATCCAACGAAGGCAGACGCTGTAACGACCAACTATACGTCCGGAGCAAAAATTCTAACTGTATAGCTCCGGTCGTATAGTTGGTGTCGCCACCGTTAGGTCAAACAGAACAACTTTCATGAGGGGACCCCCATATAAAGAAGCCTGAGGCGATGGGAAAACATCTCTTGTTGCGCCATAGACCCCAAAGAAGCCATACCTTGCCAGAAAGCTGCCTCCAGATCTCCACATCCATTTCCATCTCCATAGCCATACTCCACCACTTGTAATAGTAGATCTCTTCTCTGATTGGTGACATTGTAAGACTATTGCTATCAATCTCATGATTTTCATTACAATGTTTGTGATTGTTGATCTCATCTCTATGTGTGAGTAATTCTCCTTGGGCTAAGGGCTCCGACCTAGCCATGTAGCAATTGTGCATGTGATTTATCATAGATGGGATTGTGTATTAGTTTGTATGACATGATGATTATTGTATCCTCTCTTGCCTCAATCCAAGGACTTGTCAGGTACCCAAGACCCCGAGGGTTGAGCCAGGTATAGGGAGTATGAGTGATGACTGATCTGCAGGTTGCGAACCCCAGTGACAGAAGGGGTAGGACAGCTGTATGTGAGGGATTTGCTTGGGACTAACGTGACATCTCTATGCATATCATTAGTTCTCTTTCTATTATGGATGTGACTAGTAGGTTATTGCTATAAGCGGTTGCGGAGGCAATAGAAATTATCGATGCACTGCCCACATATAATTTATCTTGCTCTAATAAGTACACGCATACTTTATTTCTATCCTTTATTTCCATCAGATGTTTTTGCACAGCTACAAGTGAAACGGAACGCCCTAGGCCCTCTCTCTCCATCATCGACAACAACAAAAAGACACAAGCTACTGGTCCGGTGAATACACAAAAGAAATTCTAAAACTCCCGAAGGTCAGTTAAAGTAACTTCACTATGCATTCGCTTCCCGTGGATTCGATAACCTAGGTCTACTTGGGAAAAAGAGTTATACTACATCCGTAATCCGGATCGAAGGTATCAACCATTTTTCTAGCACCGTTGCCGGGGAAGCAATAGCTACCCTCGTGAGGTTATTAGGAACCTTGCTAGTTTTAATTCTTGTTTTTAATTTTCTTAGTTTGCTTTCAGTCTTTATTTGATAAACCAAAAAAATTAGTTAGTCTTTAAATTCTTGTTTTTATTGCTATATTTTTAATCTAAGAAAACCCTAAAACATAGGAAGTATGGCTGAAAAGAAGCTTGGGGAGTTTGCTACTTCCAATAATGATTATTTGCGTACTCCTATTACTCAGCCAGCAATTGCTGCTGATGATTATGAAATTAAGCCCCATTACTTAAGTTTAGTTCAACAGAATCAATTTGGAGGCTCTACTGTTGAAGACGTAGGTATGCACTTAAATACTTTCACTGAAATATGTGATATGATGCGTATAAAAGACGTTGACCCTGATGCGGTCAAATTACGTCTATTTCCTTTCTCTCTAAGTGGAAGAGCTAAAGAATGGTTGGTATCTTTGCCTAAAAATACTATTACATCATGGGTGGGATGTACTTCTTTATTTATGACTAAAATTTTCCCACCTGCAAAGACTATACAACTCCGATCTAATATTACTGGTTTCAGACAGGAAGAGCATGAGCCACTAGCGCTTGCATGAGAGAGGATGAAAGAATGCCTAAGAAACTGTCCTAGTCATGGGATGGAAGATTGGTTAATCCTCCATTTATTTTATAATGCACTTAATCCTGTGTCTAAGTCCATGCTTGATACTGCAGCTGGAGGAACATTCATGGGTAAACATATTACCGAAGGAAATCAGCTGCTAGACAATATGCAAGACAACCATGCCCAATGGCATGTTAAAAGATTAAACACGAAGAAGGTGAACTTTGTCTCACCACAAGAGAACAAAGATATCAATGCTAAGTTGGATGAGCTCATACTAGTCGTAAAAGGTAAGGAAACTAAGGTAAGAGCCACCCCTGAAATAAATATAGAATAAATAGACTTCATAGCTCGTAATGATTATAATACTGCTTGGAAGAAGAGTTACAATCCTAATTTTCAGAAACATTATGCTAGTCCTACAAATAACTCTAATAATAATATGGGAAGTAGTAATGGTAGTCCCCAAGAAACGCTTAAGTCTTTCATAGACTAGCAAAATGAACAAAATAATATTCTAGTCAAAATTATAGAGAACCATGATGCTATGCTTGGTAAATTATCTAACCAAGCTGTTAGTTTGAGAAATGATTTACATGCCCTTCAAGAAAGAACAAGGATCATTGAGGCACATCTAGGTAAGATAACTGAGAGTCAAACTCTCATTCTAGCTAAATTTGCAGGTAAAGTTGAGCCCAATCCTGTTGAAGAACTCAAAATGATGAGGATCCAAAGGGAGGAGCCTGAAGAACTTGATTATAGTAATGCCCCTTCACCAAGCTACACCATTGAGTATCTCGTAAAAAGGATCAATGTCAAAATTCCGGTAAGTGAAGGTAATGATGAAGCCATGTATCAACACTTTGTTGATCAAGTAGCAATTAAAGTACGTGACCTTGAAGAGGATTACCTGTTAAAATAGATGACATATTTGAGCCCACTATTAAGATAAAGATTGGAACTAATGAGATAGTTGCGCTTTGTGATCTAGGTGCAAGCATCTCAACAGTTCCAAAGAGTATTTTTAACAAGTTAAATCTTGGATCCTTTGAAATTACTGAATTAAAATTGCATCTAGCAGATTCTACCTACAAACAAGCTGTAGGGATTAAGGAGAACACTTTAGTTTACATCAAAGGCTGTCCTGCTCTCATTTATTTTGTTATTGTTGACATGCCTGAAGATACTGTTGCTCCTATAATACTAGGCCGTCCTTTCTTAAGAACTATAAAAGCTTTAATTAACCTTCATGAAGGGAACGTGAAGCTGCAATTGCCTTCGCGGGATCCTTTTTTCATTCATTTCCCAAGGAAGAACAAAGCCATACATGATGAGAAGGATGATGGGTTCGTAGCATGGAAAACAAAAATTTTCTACCGCAAGAACGAACAAAACCTAGATCCAATCCAGATAAAAGCCAAGATCTAATCTATGAGACATGAGCAACGAGATAGATAGGAACTAACCCTCGTAGATCCGAAAGCGTTAACGAGATTAGATCTCGTGGTTGATGTAGTCGATCACTTGCCGATCTCAAGATCGTGTGGACGATCCTTCCGGCGTCGCGTTCCAGCAGCGCTTCCGCCCTCGGTCAAGTAGACGATCCTTTCGGCGTCGCGTTCCAGCAGCGCTTCCGCCCTTGGTCAAGTAGACGATCCTTCCGGCGCCACAATTCGGCAGCGCTTCCGCAGTCGGTCACACGTGCGGAGTCGAAGCAGACCTTCCTCTCCCCGTTCCAGCGAGCAGCGGAGGTAGTAGATCTTCTCCACGGAATCCCAGCAGCACGACGGCGTGGTGGTGGTGGTGGAGTAGAGAATTCTGCAGGGCTTCGCCTATGCCTGTGCAGAATATGGTGGAGGAGAGAGGCGGCAGAGATTGGACGTTATGAGAGCACTAGTGGAGGGGGCGCCCCCTGCCCCTCTATTTAAAGAGGGGATGGCGCCATGGGGAGGGGAGTCCTCGTAGGACTCCTCTCCTCCCTTGGCCGGCGGGTTGGAGGTGGGGGGAGGAGTCCTCCTCCCCCACGAATCCGTATCTTGACCCACCAGGACTCCTTGATCCCTATCTTGATTTTCAAGCAAACTCCAAGATATCTTCCAGAACCTTCCGGAACATTCCGAAACCTTCTAGAATCCTCATGCAAACACTCCGGAACATTTCCTATCTCATAAAATGATCTCCTATATATGAATCTTATTCTCCGGACCATTCCGGATCTCCTCGTGATGTCCCGGATCCATTCCGAGACTCCGAACAACATTCGGTCTCCAACGCACATTCCATATCTACTTAAAACAACTTCGAACCTTAAGTGTGTCACCCTACGGTTCGTGAATATGTAGACATGATAGAGACACATCTCATATCAATAACCATCAGCGGGACCTGGAGATCCATAATGGCTCCCACATACTCAACGATGACTTCGCGATCAATTGAACCATTTACATACGAAACTAATTCCCTTTGTCTCACGATATTATACTTATCCGAGGTTTGATCGTCGGTATCTCCATACCTAGTTCTACCTCGTTACTGATAAGTACTCTTTACTCGTTCCGTGATATGTCATCCCTTGTGACCTAGTCACATGCTTGCAAGCTAACCAGATGACATTCCACCGAGAGGGCCCAGAGCATATCTATCCGTCATATGGATGGACAAATCCCAATCTTGGTTCATGAGCTTCAACACATACTTTCAGAATACCCAATGACACTTTTATAACCACCCAGTTACGAAGCGGCGTTTGATGTCATCAAAGTATCCATCCGGTGATGGTGATTAACATAACCTCATGGTCGAAGGAATAGGTTGCTATGTATTTTGAAAGCTTACAGCAATATGAACTTTAATGACTTGATCTTATGCTACGCTTACTATGGGTGTGTGTCCATCACATCATTCTCCTAATGATATAACCTTGTTATTAATCACATCCAATGTCCATGATCAGGAAACCATGATCATCAATTAATCAACAAGCTAGTTCAACAAGAGGCTTACTAGGGACTCTTATATGTTTACAAAACACACATGTATTAGTGTTTCCTAATAATACAATTATAGCATGGGATGTAAACATTCATCATAAACACAAAGATATAATAATAATCACTTTTATTATTGCCTCTTGGGCATATCTCCAACAGTCTCCCACTTGCACTAGAGTCAATAATCTAGATTACATGGTAATATACCGAACACCCATGGCGTTTTGGTGTTGGTCATGCTTTGCCCTAGGGAGAGGTTTAGTCAACGGATCTGCCACATTCAGATCAGTGTGTACTTTGCAAATCTTTATGTCACCATCTCGGACATACTCGCGAATAGCGTGGAAACGTAGCTTGATGTGCTTCAGCTTGCTATGTGACCTTGGCTCCTGCGCATTAGCTATGGCACCTGTGTTGTCACAGTAGATGGCCATCGGGTCCAATGCACTGGGAACCACGCCGAGTTCAGTAATGAATTCCTTCATCCAAACGGCTTCTTGTGCAGCCTCCGAAGCAGCTATGTATTCCGATTCAGTTGAAGATTTCGCCACAACGCTTTGCTTCGCACTCCTCCAGCTTACTGCAGCACCATTCAAAATAAATACGTAACCCGACTGCGACTTTGAGTCATCCGGATCGGTGTTCCAACTAGCATCGGTGTAACCGTTTACAACAAGCTGTTCATCACCTCCATAATAAAGAACCATATCCTTAGTCCTATTTAGGTACTTTAGGATATTCTTGACCGCTGTCCAGTGTTCCTCTCCAGGATCACTTTGATATCTGCTAGTCAAACTAACAGCATGTGCTATATCCGGTCTTGTACACAGCATGGCATACATGATAGAACCTATGGCTGAGGCATAGGGAATTTTATTCATTTTCTCTCTATCTTCTGCCGTAGCTGGACTTTGAGTTTTACTCAAGGTCTTACCTGACAACATGGGCACGAACCCTTTCTTGCTATCTTCCATTCTAAACTTCTTTAGAACTTTGTCCAAGTATGTACTTTGTGAAAGCACTATTAGGCGTCTTGATCTATCTCAATAAATCTTGATGCCTAGAATGTATGCCGCTTCGCCAAGATCCTTCATTGAAAAACTATTATTCAAATAGGTTTTGACGCTATTAAGAAGTTCTATATCATTCCCAATCAACAATATGTCATCTACATACAGTACTAGGAATGCTACAGAGCTCCCACTCACTTTCTTGTAAATACAAGCTTCTCCATAAGTTTGTATAAATCCAAAGTTTTTGATTACCTTATCAAAACGTTGATTCCAACTACGGGATGCTTGCTTCAGTCCATAAATGGAGCGCTGAAGTTTGCATACCTTGTTAGCATCTTTAGGATCGACAAAATCCTTGGGTTGTACCATATACAACTCTTCCTCAATATCACCATTAAGGAACGCCGTTTTGACATCCATCTGCCAAATCTCATAATCGAAATGTGCAGCAATTGCTAACAAAATCCTCACAGATTTTAGCTTCGCTACTGGTGAGAATGTCTCATCATAGTCAACTCCTTGAATTTGTCGGAACCCTTTCGCGACAAGTCGAGCTTTATAGACGGTAACATTACCATCAGCATCTGTTTTTCTCTTGAAAATCCATTTGTTCTCGACAGCCTTACGGCCATCCGGTAAGTCCACCAAAGTCCACACTTGGTTTTCGTACATGGATCCCATTTCGGATTTCATGGCTTCTAGCCATTTGTCGGAATCTGGGCTCACCATAGCTTCTTCATACGTCGCAGGGTCATCGGCGTTGTCCACCAACATGACGTTCAAGGCAGAGTCATACCAATCAGGAGTGGTACGAACCCTCGTTGACCTGCGAGGTTCAGTAGTAACTTCGTTCGAAGTTTCATGATCATTATCATTAGCTTCCTCTTCAATTGGTGCAGGCGGCACCAAAACATCTTCCGGTGCTGCGCTACTCTCAAATCCGAGAGAAGGTTCAATAACCTCATCGAGTTCTACTTTCCTTCCAGTCACTTCTTTCGAGAGAAACTCCTTCTCAAGAAAGGATCCATTCTTTGCAACAAAAACTTTGCCTTCGGATCTATGATAGAAGGTATACCCAATTGTTTCTTTAGGGTATCCTATGAAGACGCATTTCTCCGCTTTGGGTTCTAGCTTATCAGGTTGTAACTTCTTTACGTATGCTTTGCAACCCCAAACTTTAAGGAACGACAACTTAGGTTTCTTACCAAACCACAATTCGTACGGTGTCGTTTCAACGGATTTAGATGGTGCCCTATTTAAAGTGAATGCGGCTGTCTCTAATGCATAGCCCCAAAATGATAACGGTAAATCTGTAAGAGACATCATAGACCGAACCATATCTAAGAGAGTTCGATTACGACGTTCGGACACACCATTACGCTGTGGTGTTCCCGGCGGTGTCAACTGTGAAAGTATTCCACATTTCTTTCAATGCATGCCAAACTCGTAACTTAGATATTCACCCCCGCGATCAGAACGCAGAAACTTAATCTTCTTGTTACGATGATTCTCCACTTCACTTTGAAATTCCTTAAACTTCTCGAAAGTTTCGGACTTATGTTTCATGAAGTAGACATACCCATATCTACTCAAGTCATCCGTGAAAGTGAGAACATAACGATATCCACCACGCGATGCGACACTCATTGGACCGCACACATCGGTATGTATTATTTCCAATAAGTCTGTAGCTCGCTCCATTGTACCAGAGAATGGAGTCTTAGTCATTTTTCCCATTAGACATGCTTCGCATCTTTCAAGTGATTCAAAATCAAGTGATTCAAGAAGTCCATCTGAATGGAGTTTCTTCATACGCTTCACTCCAATGTGACCAAGACGACAGTGCCACATGTATGTAGAATTATCATTCAATTTAATTCGTTTAGCATCTATGTTGTGAACATGTGTATCACTACTGTCGAGATTCAGTAAGAATAAACCATTCATCTCAGGTGCATTACCATAAAAGATATTACTCATATAAATCGAACAACCTTTATTCTCAGACTTAAAAGAGTAACTGTCTCGCAATAAACAGGATGCAGATATAATGTTCATGCTTAAGCAGGCACCAAATAACAATTATCTAAATTTAAAACTAATCCCGAAGGTAGATGTAGAGGGAGCGTGCCGACGGCGATCACATCAACCTTGGAGCCATTTCCAACGCGCATCGTCACCTCATCTCTTGCCAGTCTTCGTTTATTCCGCAGCTCCTGTTTCGAGTTACATATATGAGCAACTGAACCAGTATCAAATACCCAGGCACTACTACGATTACTGGTAAGATACACATCTATAACATATATATCAAATATACCTTTCTTCTTGATGTTTCCGTTCTTCAGATCCGCCAGGTACTTGGGGCAGTTACGCTTCCAGTGACCAGCACCCTTGCAGTAGAAACACTCAGTTTCAGGTTTAGGACCAGCCTTGGGCTTCTTAGCAGGAGCGGCAGCTTTCTTGCCGTCCTTCTTGAAGTTGCCCTTGTTCTTAGGCTTGCCCCGTTTCTTGAAATTGGTGGTCTTATTGACCATCAACACTTGGTGCTCCTTCTTGATCTCCACTTCAGCAGTTTTTAGCATGGACGACAGTTCAGGCAACGTCTTGTTCATGCAGTGCATGTTGTAGTTCATCACAAAGTTCTTGTAACTTGGTGGCAGTGATTGAAGGAGACGGTGAATCCCCAATTCATTAGGAATCGATATTCCCAACTCTTGGAGCTTCTTAGCGTACCCAGACATGGTGAGCACGTGCTCGCTAACGGAGCTTTCTTCTTCCATCTTACAGTTAAAGAACTTCTCGGAGGCCTCATAGCTCTCCATTGCCGCGCGAGTCTCAAAAATTAGCCTGAGCTCCTTAATGATCTCGAACGGGTCGTGGTGCTCAAAACGTTGTTGGAGCTCCGCTTCTAAACCGTACAGGATGGCACACTGAACTGTGGAGTAATGATTCTTCCGAGTGGCGAAAACATTCTTTTCGTCATCGGTGGCATTATCTGCAGGTGGGTCACCTAGCGGTGCATCGAGCACATAGGTCAACTGACCAGCCCTGAGGACGATCTTCAGTCCACGGAACCAGTCCGTGAAATTGCTTCCATTATTTTTAAGCTTTTCTTTCTCTAGGAACGCATTGAAATTGATGGAGGGGGTCGCCATAATCTACAACAATTTGCAAGTAGTTTTAGACTAAGTTTATGACAAATTGAGTTCAAGTTTAATTATCAAACTAACTAGGTGAACTCCCACTCAAAACAACATCCCTCACATTGTCTTAGTGATTACACGAACCAAGTCCACTACACCAAGTCCGATCTTCACGAGAGAAGATGTAGTTTCATCGGCGAACAATCTTCATGTTCATCATATCAATTATATGACTCATGCTCTACCTTTCGGTATTCCGTGTTCCGAGACCATGTCTGTACATGCTAGGCTCGTCAAGGCAACCTTAGTTTCCGCATGTGCAAATCTGGCTTGCACCCGTTGTATGCACACGTAGAATCTATCACATCCGATCATCACGAGATGCTTCGAAACGACGAGTCTTAGCAACGGTGCCAACTAAGGGTGAACACTTTATTACTTGATATTTAGTGAGAGGGATCATCTTATAATGCTACCGTCGCGATCTAAGCAATACAAGATGCATAAAGGATTAACATCACAGGCAATTCATAATAAGTGTGATATGATATGGCCTTTTCTTCTTGTGCCTTTGATCTCCATCTCCAAAGCACGAACATGATCTCCATCATCACCAGCATTGCGTCAAGGTCAGTGGCGTCGCCTCATGGTTGTCCATCATCACCAGCAACTATTACAACTACTTGGAATAAAGCTATTACAAGATGAATAGACACGCAGGTCTTAACAGAATTAAAGACAACCATTAGGCTCCTGCCGGTTGCCATATTACAACAAGGATCATTGCATACATCAAATACAATCACAATCACATGTTGGCCATATCACATCACAAAACCCCTGCAAAAACAAGTTAGACGCCTCTAATTTTCTTTGCAAGTTTTACGTGGTTTGGGGCTTTCGCATAAGACCGATCTTACCTACGAACATGAACCACAACGTTGATACAAGTGTTGTCAAGATGCTCATTGTAAATTGAATCTTAACTATGGTGAGAGAGACAGACACCCGCAAAGCCACTTGTGCAAGGCAAGTTGCACGTCAAGCGTGGAGCAAGTCTCATGTGCGATGACATGTAATGTTAGCCCGAGCCGCTTCATCCCACCATACCGCAAGATGCAAAGTACACGCTAAGACACCGACAACAAAAGCATCAACGCCCACAAAACCATTGTGTTCTACTCGTGCAACAGATCTACGCATAGATACGGCTCTGATACCACTGATGGGTTCGTAGCATGGAAAACAAAAAATTTCTACCGCAAGAACGAACAAAACCTAGATCCAATCCAGATAAAAGCCAAGATCTAATCTATGAGACATGAGCAACGAGATAGATAGGAACTAACCCTCGTAGATCCGAAAGCGTTAACGAGATTAGATCTCGTGGTTGATGTAGTCGATCACTTGCCGATCTCAAGATCGTGTGGACGATCCTTCCGGCGTCGCGTTCCAGCAGCGCTTCCGCCCTCGGTCAAGTAGACGATCCTTTCGGCGTCGCGTTCCAGCAGCGCTTCCGCCCTTGGTCAAGTAGACGATCCTTCCGGCGCCACAATTCGGCAGCGCTTCCGCAGTCGGTCACACGTGCGGAGTCGAAGCAGACCTTCCTCTCCCCGTTCCAGCGAGCAGCGGAGGTAGTAGATCTTCTCCACGGAATCCCAGCAGCACGACGGCGTGGTGGTGGTGGTGGAGTAGAGAATTCTGCAGGGCTTCGCCTATGCCTGTGCAGAATATGGTGGAGGAGAGAGGCGGCAGAGATTGGACGTTATGAGAGCACTAGTGGAGGGGGCGCCCCCTGCCCCTCTATTTAAAGAGGGGATGGCGCCATGGGGAGGGGAGTCCTCGTAGGACTCCTCTCCTCCCTTGGCCGGCGGGTTGGAGGTGGGGGGAGGAGTCCTCCTCCCCCACGAATCCGTATCTTGACCCACCAGGACTCCTTGATCCCTATCTTGATTTTCAAGCAAACTCCAAGATATCTTCCAGAACCTTCCGGAACATTCCGAAACCTTCTAGAATCCTCATGCAAACACTCCGGAACATTTCCTATCTCATAAAATGATCTCCTATATATGAATCTTATTCTCCGGACCATTCCGGATCTCCTCGTGATGTCCCGGATCCATTCCGAGACTCCGAACAACATTCGGTCTCCAACGCACATTCCATATCTACTTAAAACAACTTCGAACCTTAAGTGTGTCACCCTACGGTTCGTGAATATGTAGACATGATAGAGACACATCTCATATCAATAACCATCAGCGGGACCTGGAGATCCATAATGGCTCCCACATACTCAACGATGACTTCGCGATCGATTGAACCATTTACATACGAAACTAATTCCCTTTGTCTCACGATATTATACTTATCCGAGGTTTGATCGTCGGTATCTCCATACCTAGTTCTACCTCGTTACTGATAAGTACTCTTTACTCGTTCCGTGATATGTCATCCCTTGTGACCTAGTCACATGCTTGCAAGCTAACCAGATGACATTCCACCGAGAGGGCCCAGAGCATATCTATCCGTCATATGGATGGACAAATCCCAATCTTGGTTCATGAGCTTCAACACATACTTTCAGAATACCCAATGACACTTTTATAACCACCCAGTTACGAAGCGGCGTTTGATGTCATCAAAGTATCCATCCGGTGATGGTGATTAACATAACCTCATGGTCGAAGGAATAGGTTGCTATGTATTTTGAAAGCTTACAGCAATATGAACTTTAATGACTTGATCTTATGCTACGCTTACTATGGGTGTGTGTCCATCACATCATTCTCCTAATGATATAACCTTGTTATTAATCACATCCAATGTCCATGATCAGGAAACCATGATCATCAATTAATCAACAAGCTAGTTCAACAAGAGGCTTACTAGGGACTCTTATATGTTTACAAAACACACATGTATTAGTGTTTCCTAATAATACAATTATAGCATGGGATGTAAACATTCATCATAAACACAAAGATATAATAATAATCACTTTTATTATTGCCTCTTGGGCATATCTCCAACAAAGGAGGCCATCACTTTGAAGGCCAATTACTTTGGAGTGGGTGTTCCACTCATCTGGCCCAAGTGAGTATCATCAAGGTCAAGCTATTGACCATAAAAGAGCACGCCATGGGAGGCAACCCATGTTAAATTAAGGTTTGAGTTGAGTTCTTAGTTTTAGTTTTAGTTCATGTTCAATAAAGAGTGCTAGAAAACTCCATTTGAGGAGAAGAAATTTGGTAGTACTTGAATTTCTGCATTATTCATGCTATTGTTGGTCAACAATATTTTCTGTCAATTTTCAGTCAAAAACAAGGTATATCGCTAAGTTACAGGAAAAGAAATAGCTTATGAAGAAACAGAAATTTTTTGATGGACATAGACGGTTTAACAACCAACTATACGGCGGGAATAAAAATTCCGGCCATATAGTTCCGGTCGTATAGTTATCTTTGCCATTGAAAATTTTCCTGCAATGTGTACTGAGAGTTTAACGACCAACTATACGCCAGGAATAAAAATTCCGACCGTGTAGTTTCGGCTGTATAGCTATCAATGCCTCCGTACAATTTATTTTCTTATGTACAGACAGTTTAACGACCAACTATACGGCAGGAATAAAAATTC
The DNA here is from genome assembly GCA_910589775.1 of Avena eriantha. Lineage (NCBI taxonomy): Eukaryota > Viridiplantae > Streptophyta > Magnoliopsida > Poales > Poaceae > Avena > Avena eriantha. The sequence continues at coordinate 230,125,811 of OU342744.1, read as the reverse complement.
CGGCCGTATAGTTCTGGTCGTATAGATATCAATGTCTCCGTATAAATTTTGTTCATATGTACTGGGAGTTTAACGACCAACTATCCGGCGGGAGTAAAAATTCTGGCTGTATAGTTCCGGTCGTACAGATATCGAGGCCTTTTACAAATTTTCTTTCGCAGGGACAGACATTTTAACGACCAACTATACAGCCGAAATATTTTGTTCCACCCATATAGTTGCATCCGTATAGCTACGTCGCCAGGAGGAAGACCTAATATTTTGACAGAACACCAACTATACGGCCGGAATCACATGTTGCGCCCGTATAGTTACGTCCAAAAACAAAATCGCACGGGAAGGTACTCCCAACTCCAAAACATCAATCCTTTTTCTTTCTTCTACCTCCAAACTCTCTCAAAACCTCAAGGGATCTTCATCTCTACTCAATTTCATTCGATTTCCTCGCATACAAGTGATCTACGGTATGTTTCTCCTCCGATCCTCCAATTACTTTTTGCAAAATTCATCTTCGATCTATTGTCATTATCAATCTAGGGTGATACCTACTATGAACTAGTTGCCATGATTTTCTTACCTAGATTATTATCTTGAGGAGATTCTTTAGTGTGCTTAGATGAGGAACATATTATACTTACTGTTGTTGGATCAAAAAGTTTTATTTTTGCCTTTCTTCAATGTTTTAGAAGATGAACACAAGGAGCCAAACTCGTGCTCATGCCACCGCTAGCGCTTCTCGGGCGATCACCCAGGAACGCATGGAGATACGGTTCAGGGATGAGGCTCGTCGCAAACGCTACAACAAGATCAAGAACCACGAAGTGAAGGCCACCAAGTCGGCTTGCCCCCTTATATTGAACCAACTTGGTATTTCCGATGACTTCAGTTTACTTTGCAATAGAGCTGGCCTGCAAAACTTTGTGTACAATGATGTACCTACTTATCACCAGTTAACCATTGAATTCCAAAGTTCATTGCAAAGCACCGTTAAACTATGGCAAGGAGAGGATACTATTTCTTTCCGTCTGATGAACAACAACTACACCTTAATGTTAGATGAATGGTGTGCATGCTTTAATTTGACAAACAATGATGTTCATGCTCTATGCGCATCCTTTACTGCCTTAATTCCTTCCCCAATCAATACTATAATGGAATGAGCTTCACGAGTAGAGTGAAGGGAAGAATATTCAACATCCTGCAATTTGCTATTTGTTCTATGTTATTGCTAACAGCTTGCAGGCACGCAATAAGTTCATGAGACTCAACGAGGAGGACATCCTAGTCCTCGCCAAGGCTGCTTACATCAACTGCAACCTATCACTCAATTTGGGCGCCATCCTTGTGCGCTACCTGGAGCAGCAAGCCTCCCAAAGCCAAGGGCCAATCACATGAGGAGGTGTCATCACCGTGCTTGCCACTTCCCTAGACATCGATCTAGGTGAGTTGCAACCCGTACTAGGTAAGACACGTGTTGGTTTCTCCACCTTGAGGGCATGTGGAATGCTCACTAGGAGAGGTGGTGTTTATTATCTGCATATTGCGGGGGCTGGGCATATCTACCCTGCTCCTTTTCCTAATGATCTTTTCTCTATCGAGGAAGGACGTTTGCTATATGATGTGCTGGTTGAGCAGTACCAACCCGAGGAGGAGATTCCTGAAAAGGATGAGGACCAAGAGGAGGAGCAAGAAGCCCCTCATTAGGAGGAGCAACCACAAACTCGGTTCGCAACATACCAAGATTTTCAAGGACTTGGAGGGACTATGGAGAGGATGAACAACCTCTCTTTGAACCTCCGAGAATCAACAAGTAACCCCTCCACTCAATTCGCGAACTGGAGTAATGACTTTTTCCCGCCACCACAATGATTTGAAGGGCTTGCAAAAGCCTAAGCTTGGGGAAGATTCCTCATGTATCTTTACTTGGCGTTGATTTGCTTTTATTTATTTTGAGGTTACATTTTTTGAGTTTATAAGCACTTGTGTTGGTTTCCCCAACACTTTATCTTTAGTTCTTTATATTTTCTTTCGAAATTTTCTAGCCGAGCTTTGCCGCCAATTTTCTATTCTTTACTCCCCTCTCTTAAAAAAATCACAAAAAGATTTCTCCATTTTTCCTTATTTTTCCCTCTTTCTTTTCCTTCCGCCTCGAGGTCTTCGTATGTTTGCAGGAGAGTGATCAACTTTGAGTTTCCAAGAAACAAATAAAAAAGGAAGAGAGAAGTGGAACCAAACATGAGAGGTATGCCTTATGACTCCCCACTTCGGAAGTTTGAGAAACACATGCTAGTTAGTAGTAAATGTTGAGATATTATATTGGTGGCGTGAGTCTTTGTATCATACTAAGATTGTCGTTTGCATGGGTATTTAATTGGGCTCATTTTGTTCCAGCTCTCGTAATTAACCAAGTCTTACCAAAAAATTGCTAAACAATTCTAAAGAAAAAGTCTCACAATTGAAGGCTTGAGAGTTGTAGTGCTTAGTCTTGAAGGCTTATTTCTAGAGACACTTGACACCACTAAAAATGTTGATTGACTTAATAGCTCTCTTTAAAAGGATTTGTTCGATTGAATTAATGTTTAGCGGTTTTTGTGAGCATGCCAAAGTTTGACTTGTTAATCATAAGAATGATATAGCTTGACGCATGTCAAACTTCATGGGATGCCAACAACTCCGCTAGCCTACGAACGATCTTCATGCAGGAAACTCCTAGATTTCGGCTATGAGTTGATTAAACACTTGTAGCAGCAATGCTATAGTGGGTAAGATTCTTGGCACTCCCGGGTAGCTGTAATCATGATGGAATCACTCCTCTGGCTATTATGAGTAATCATTATGCAAAAGGAACAAAAACCTTAGTGATGCCACGAGTGTCCATCACAGCCCGATAAACTAATAAAAATCTTTGGCATGCTCTCAATTACTTAAAAACTAAAATTCTTGAAGGACAATTAATAGAAAAGTAGTGCTTACAAAGTATTGATTCATTGATGTGGGATAATTGAGATACTCTAGTATATATGCTTTTCATGACAACTCTCACACTCTTAATTTACATGATTATACTTTACTATTCAAAGGCAAGCCTATGAGTTGATTACTTGACATGGAATAAAATTTACTCATTTGAATCATCCATGCTTATAATAATTTTGCTACACTATAAGGATGCATGAAACCCGTATGATATGCTTGCCATTACTCTATCTATGCTGAAGTTTTTTAGATTTATGAAGTGGAGGAAACATGAGACTATTAATCATGAGTAAGATTACCATCTCGTTATTTCAGTTTAAATGCTGAGTTACTTTTTGATTTTGGTTTTCTTGCTCAGCACGATCAGGTTTAAGCTTGGGGAGGTTGATGGCTCTGAAATATAGCCATCTACGTCCATATTTAAACTGGATATTAATCATATTTTTGATGAAATATCTCTCTAAACCCGGTGACATGGGTATACCCTACAGGTACTCGAGCTTGGAATATACGGTCCAGATACGATAGAAGCCCACGGTGTTGCCAAGGCCCAATACAAGATTCGGGTGATCCACGGACTCTTCGATTGCTTGTAGAATAAGATGAAGCTTAAGATAGAAAGTTCAACAGGGGTGAACCCTAATCTGTAACCGACTCGACGTGCTACCCGAGACCCAGCCTATCTATATAAAGGCTGGGAGGGGGCGACGAGGAGGACAATCACAACCCTAGTTTCACCGCCATCGCCGGATTGCATCTGCACACCCCTGTAATCTCCGATTCCTTCGTTAATTACAAGAGCAGACAAGCAGGACTAGGGACCTCTACGAGGCCTGAACCTGGGAAAACCTTGCGTCCATGTGTGCTTGTTTGCTAGCTGACTGATGCCTCCAGTGCTCCCTCCTTCTCTAAAACCCAAGTCCATAACAATGGGCATTGTCGAGTTAAACCCTCGTCAATTGGCACCGTTTGAGGGAATCTAGAGTGCTGATGTCACGTCTTCTTCGACACCATCAACCGCGATCTACAACTCTGCAACAGCGGAGATTCGCCAGCTCTTCGTCGCTTTCGACTTCACCGTACACATGCCGACCACTCCCCCGGCTTTCGAGTCCGTAGGTGATGGGATCAGCCAGGCAATTGGGAGCCTCCGCTTCCACCGGTCAACTGGGCACGTTTCGCATGCCTGACCAGCCGACGGCACCCACGGTTTCTCCAGCATCATGGTTCCCTCCACCAATCAGCACCCTCAGCAAGCTCAATGCCCCGGCAACAGCTGGGAGCACGGACAACGACATCAGCGCGGATCCGATCTGGGTGATCTGGCCACAGAAGATGGAGCCTACAGCTCCGGATCTAAAAGTTGTGGGAGCAACAGCTTCCCCAACCACTTCATGTGCGTCGTCATCAACACGGGTGATACCACTGCCAATCGCGAAAATGTCGGCTCTAGCACCGGACCGCCCAATGGCGGTATACCGAATGGTGGCCCCACCAATGGTGCACCTGTCAAGAACGGGGCAGACAGGAACCTAAGCCTCACGGCGAATGAGTGCACCAAAGAGCGCGTGCTGATCAAGCTCAACAACAAAGAGTGGGCCCGCTGTCGAGAAGCTCTGCGGGGTAATCCTTTACCCCCGAACTCATCGGAGGACATGTTGATGGGCTACCATTGGCTACTCAAGGAGGAGTTTATGCGCCAACAGCAAGTAATCTCGCAACTCAAGGCACGTAGAAAGGAGGCAGATGAATCGAGCCTTCGGCGAGCTGGGCTCTCCTCCCACGGAGGATCCTCCTCAAAAGGCAACGAGTACATGGCCAATAAAAGGCGATCTCGACTGGCCCACCTCACCGAGCAAGAGCGCATAGAAGCCGTGAAATTCCTCGACTTCAGCTCCATGATGGTGGATACGTGGGGCAACGTGCTCCCGAAGACACCGCAAGCTGCGGTGACAGCGGCCACCATGTACCTCCTCAACAACCAGCCACCGGCTGGAGACCCGTGAGCTGCCATGCACCGATCTACGATCGCGGGCCTGGGGCTAATCGAGGCCGCCCTAGAAAGAACGATCTCTAGAGCCGAAGAAAAGCAAGGCTCTGGACAAATACTACTACGCGTACTTCTCTAGTGACGACAATCTTGATCTGTCACGACGACGCTGCTCACGGTGGCACGATCGCGATTACGACGCGCGTGATTACATCACACAGCGCAAGGTCAACAAGATGCGATCAAGGTGTGCTCGTTCGACTGACTCGGACAAAGATGAGACTAAGCTCTGCGATGCCAGATGCTTCAGTAGGGCCATCAGGCAGAAGCGAATGCCTAAGGGGTACAAACTCCCGTCGAAGAACCCAAAATTTGACGGCCTACAGGACCCAAAAATCTGGTTGGAGTACCACCTCTCCTTCATCAGGCTACACGGCGGAAGTCGAAGCACGGCTATGCAATGCCTACAGCTACAGCTGCAGGGCACCGCTCGCACATGGCTCAACAGCCTCCCGTGCGGATCCATTCGCAGTTGGGAAGAGCTGGTCTACAGCTTTGTGCGCAACTTCAAGGGCACTTACAAAAGGACCGCATCAATCGAAGAATTGAGAAGCTGCCAACAAAGGTCTGGCGAGTCGCTGCGCTCATACATCCAGAGGTGGTCCATCATCAAGAACTCCATAGAAAACATCTCGGAGGACCGCGCAATCGACGCGTTCAATGGCGGTGTTCGCCGTATAGGGCTCAGGGAAGAGCTGGGCCGCTCGAAGCCCAAAACGGCCAACCATCTGATGAAAATCGCGAATTGGTGGGCCGACAGAGAAGATTCGGTGAAAAACCGCACCCACTATGACAATGACGATGACCTTGGGCGCAGACGCGACCGCCGAGGCAAACATCGAATGCGCATCTACGATGACCACGACGAAGTCAATATGGTCACAGCCGGCTACGCTGACAAACGCGACGACAACCGCAACAGTGGCTATTGCAGCGGTGGGTACCGCGAAAGCAGGAAAACCACGCAGGTGTGGCAGCGTCGCACTCGCGAAGAGGCACCTGCAACATCTATCAAGGACAAACTATTTGGACCATGCAACATGCACTTCTACATTGACAAGCACGACGGCAAGAAGAAATCCAACCACCTTCTCAAGGACTGTCACGAGTTTCTTAAACTTCACGAGGGCCTAGCTCGGATAAATCGTGAGGCGATCAACAGGGGCTACGGAGCTGCCCCAGGCGATGTGGCACACGGAGCTCCTCCACCACCGCCCGGACCACCACCACCCACGGCCGTGCCAGTCCAGCACCAGGGAGGCGAACCATACCCGCGAGCCGTAGGCAACATGATGATCAAAAAAGGGTGTCCGTCAAATCGAGTGCAGAAGGCCATCACTTGCCAAGTCAACTTGGCGATAAACTCCGCACCTTCCACCACTGAATACCTCAGTGGAAGTGACTCCTGCATCACCTTCGACAAGCGCGACCATCCGCGTCAAGTCCCTCGTCCAGGCCACTGTCCCCTCGTACTCGTGGCACAAATCAGAGGCTTCGACATGAGTCGCATCTTCATGGACGGCGGGAGCAGCATCAACCTCATGTTCGCGAGTACCTTGCGTGCGATGAGAATCCCCCTGACTTGTTTGGAAGTCTCAGACACGACGTTCCACGGCATCGTCCCAGGCAAGGGCATATATCCCCTTGGCAAAATCAACCTCGATGTCATCTTTGGCACGCTGCAAAACTTTCAGCGAGAGCGCATCGACTTTGAAGTCATCGATTGGCCCTCGCAATACCACTGCATCCTCGGACATGTCGCATTCGCTAGGTTCATGGCAGTGCCCCACTACGCCTACCTGCAGATGAAAATGACAGGTCCAAACGGCGTCATCACAATCAATGGAAGCTTCGAGAGATCCGATAGCTGCGACAAGGATTTCAACAGAATCTCTCAGTCCTTCGGCATGCAGGAGAACTCGCAAGATTGAAGGAGTCGACAGACAACAGTCCGCCTCCCATGAGCAGGCCAAGGTCTGTCATTCGACTCGTCGGTGCACACAAAGAAAGTCCAGGTCCACCCAACGGACCCGACCAAGACGACCCTCATCGCCAACAACTTGAGTTCTGCATAGGAACTCGCGCTCGTCGAATTCCTCCGCGAGCACTGGGAAATCTTCGCCTGGTGTCCAGCGGACATGCCAGGGGTTCCCAGGGAATTCGCCGAGCACTCACTCAACGTGAATCCAGACACAAGGCCAGTCAAGCAGACAATACGACGACTATATGAACCAAGAGCAAAGGCAGTCGAAATGGAGATCAATAGACTCCTCAACGCAAATTTCATACGCGAGATCAAGGAAAGCACCTGGCTCGCTAACACAGTGCTCGTTCCCAAAAAAGACACGGATATCCTGCGAATGTGCATGGACTTCACCTCTTTGAATAAGCACTCCCAAAGGATCACTTCCCGCTGCCATGGATCGATCAAATAATCGACTCCACTGCGGGATGCAAGCACCTCTGCTTCCTCGACGCCTACTCAGGCTATAATCAGATTCGAATGAAGGAGGAAGATCAGGAGAAAACAGTGTTCACAACGCCCTTCATTGTGTTCTGTTATAACACAATGCCTTTCGGGCTAAAAAAATGCAATAGCCACCTATCAGCGATGCATGCAGGCTTGCCTCAAGAACCAACTTGGTCGCAATACCCAAGTCTACGTTGACGACATCGTCATCAAAACCAAGGAGGAGGCCACGTTAATCGATGATCTCCGCGAGACCTTCACTAAGCTTGACTGCTATCGGATCAAGCTCAATCTAGACAAGTGCGCCTTCAACGTACCATCTGGGTAATTACTCGGGTATCTCCTCTCTGCGAGATGGATCGAGGCAAACCCGAAGAAAATAAAGGCCATACTAGCCATGGAGAAGCCGAAGAACGTAAAAGGCGTCCTGTAGCTAGCCGGGCAAATCGCGACGCTCAGTCGATTCATCAGTCGAATGGGCGAGAAGGCACTACCCTTCTACCAACTCCTCCGCAAAGCTGACAAGTTCGAGTGGACAAACGAAGCACAAGAAGCGTTCGAAGACCTCAAGTGTCTCCTATCCACTTCGCCAGTATTGGTGACACCTCGCGAAAAGGAGCCACTGCTGCTCTACATCTCCATCACCAACCATGTGGTCAGCACTGTGCCCATGGTAGAGCGAGCCGAAGAAAATAAAGTCCACGAGGTTCAGCGCCCACTATACTACCTCAGTGAGGTGTTCACACCAACAAAGCAGCGGTACCCGCACTACCAGAAGTTGGCCTATGGCGTCTTCATGATAGCCAGGCAACTGCGCCACTACTTCTAGGAGAATCCAATCGTGGTGGTAAACGACGCCCCACTCAGGCATATACTCAATAATCTTGACGCCACCGGCCGAGTCGCGCTCTGGGGAATCGAGTTGTCTCCACGAGACATCACATAAGAGAAACGCGACGCGATCAAGTCGCAAGTTCTCCTGGACTTTCTCGTACACTGGATGGAGAACCAACTCCCCGACAAGCCAGATATGTCCTACCTCTGGACAATGCAGTTCGACGGGTCCAAGCAAAAGGACGGAGGTAGCGCAGGTGTCATACTGACATCGCCCCAAGGAGACAAGATGAGATACATTCTGCGAATGCAGTTCACTGCCTCCAATAATGAAGCCGATTACGAGGCCTTAATTCATGGGATGCGGATGGCAAAAGCCTGCGGCGCCAAAAGGCTAATCATCTACGGCGACTCCAAGCTGGTGGTCAACCAAACGATGCACGAGTGCGACGCACTGAGTGACAACATGATCGCCTATCGTGACCTCTATGACACACTCGAGGGAGACTTCGACGGCTACGAGCTACGACACGTAGGTCGGTAAAGCAACGAGGAGGCAGACACACTCGCCAACATTGGCTCCACCTGCGCCCCTATACCACCTGGGGTATTCCTCGAGCGCATCTGCGAGTGCTCCATCAAGCCCAAGGTTCCAGAGAAGAAAGCAAGAACGTCAACAGACTCGGGGGCTCTGCCACCTAACGAGCCAATGGTACTCGACGACGTGGAGCTCGATACAGGACTCCAGGGGCCAATGTGCGTCATGATGATCGAGCCATCTTGGACACACCCGTACATCACATACCTGCTCAGTAAAAGGCTGCCAGAGGACCCGACTGATGCGCGACACATCGCGCGATGATCCAAGCCATTCGCCCTCATCAACAGCGAATTATACAAATGCAGCATCACAGGAGTACTCTAACGGTGCGTCTCCAACGGGGACGGAAGGGCCGTCCTCCTCGACATACACGAAGGCACCTACGGGTATCACGCTGGCAGTCGCGCCCTTGTTGCCAAAGCTCTACGAGCTGGATTCTACTGGCCCACGGGCATGCGCGACTCCAAAGACATCGTCCAGTGCTGCAATGCTTGCCAGAGATTCACAGAAAACCTCACGCACCTGGCGCGGAACTCAGGCCAATACCATTGGCCTGGCCCTTCGCACAATGGGGACTCGACATGGTCGGCAATCTCCCAAGGTCCTCACGAGGAGGTTATGTCTACCTCTTAGTCGTAGTCGACAAATTCACCAAGTGGATCGATGCCATGCCAGTGACAAATCAATCAGGAGCCAGCTCTGTCAAGTTCTTCGAGTCCATTGTCTACCGCTTTGGGGTGCCACATAGCATCATCACAGACAATGGGACAAACTTCACCTCCAAGGAGTTTCAGGAGTTCTGCAAAAACCTGGGAATCAACGTAAGCGACGCCTCGGTGGCTCACCCGTAGACCAACGGTCAAGTTGAAAAGGCCAACGGTCTCGTGTGCGGTGGAATCAAGAAGCGACTCCTTCGGCCACTCGAACAAGCCGCTGGATGCTGGCCAGAAGAACTACAATCAGTACTCTGGAGCCTGCGCACAACTCCAAACAGCGCCACGGGCTATACTCCGTTGTTCATGGTGCATGGTGCTGAAGCAGTGCTACCCGCAGAAGTGCACTTCAAAGCCCCACGGGTGGTTGCGTGAAGCGAGAAGGATTCAACCCTCTCACTCGAAGACTCTGTCGACCTCCTTGACGAGGCACGCGAGATAGCAGTGGAGAGATCAACGATCTACTAGCAGAGCCTCCACAACTACCACAGTAGAAGGCTACGCCCCAAATCCTTCGTCGAAGGAGATCTGGTCCTACGATTGAAGCAACAAGGGCATCTCAAGCTCGAGTCCCCTTGGGAAGGACCTTATGTGATTACAGAAGTAATCCCAGGTGGCACCTATTGCCTTAAAGATTTCGAGACTGGAGACACATACTCCACCCCCTGGAACATCACGCAGCTGCGTCGTTTCTACCCCCTAGTCGTTTTTACATTACAAATAAGGCTATTCAGCCAGGCTACTTTGCCACACATTGTACCTCGTACTGTTCTGCGAATAAATAAAGCTAAGAGCCCCAAAACTCTATATTTTTCCTTATTTTCTCGCAATTTCATCACTCGGGGGTTGCGCCACCCTTCACATCTTTGTTCCACGAACACGTGACAGTATCCTGAGTAGCTGACACAATACCAATTGAACCCTTGATAAACACCAACCCAACTGCAACACACCTGACAGGTTGGCAAGGTGCTGAGATAAACACAAGTCAGGCTAATGAAAAGGAACTGCAGAGTACAACACACTCGAACAATATATAAGCTAGCAAGCTCTTCACAAATCAATGGGTATTTACATACACCCAATACAATCATACGAACTTTATAACACTTATGCAATTATGTGCAGGATACAAATCACGCTACTGCTGCAAGATAAGAACGTTCGTCTGCCCCTCGAACAAATCGACGATGTCCTCTGCTGGCTGATCAACCGCCTGATAAGGCGAAACCATGTTCCAGGTCATTCCCTCTAGCGGAGGCGGCGGCCCAGCGGCAACAGACGCAACATCTACGTCTGGCCTATGCAGTCGCACCAGCGACAACATAGCTTTAGCACCAGCTACCAACTGATGTCGTACACACTCGCGGACCGCCCTCATATCCTGGAACTTCGCCAAAAGAGCCATCAAGCTTGAAGGCACCACGTCGAGAGGAAACATTGCTTCATAAATGTGCCTAAGGCACGACTGCGCTTTCTTCAGGCATTGGAGCACTCGAGAAGAATGATCCTGCAGGGTCGCCAAGGAAACTGCACGATCGTGGTCCACCCAAAATTAACCACTCGTCTGTAGCTGCTCCTGGGTCAGGTTGTTCATTCGAACAGCCACCCAGTCCTTATCATCCTACGGATGACGAGCGCTAACAAATACACCAAGCAAGCAACCAAGTGTAAAGATAAGGCATCACCACGTTGGACTAAAAGAAAAGATGAGAAGGCAGAAAACTAACATTTAAATTGCTCGTTCAACTGCGCCACTTCTTCCAAGAGATACTTCTCGCGGGCGGTGGCCTTCTCAGCTTTTGACTTCCAAACATCCGTGTTACCGCGGACGATGGGCAACTCATGCTCCAACTACAGTCGCGAGAGCAAGGATAGTTCCTCCACATTTGAACATGGCTACGCCATGGTTTCATTGGTGGGAGGAGAATCACGAGGATTATTCGAAGGACCACTCAACGTACCCTATCGCAATCAAGCAAGAAGAAAATAAGGAACCAAGAGTACATTGATAAAAGCATACATGCATTCAAGCACAACAAAGTATCGATAGGGACACTCCCACAAAAGCACAGTTTCGACAGAACGCAACTACGACTATTACAGATTGGCAACTAAGGAGCAATCTGCTTCTTCTACTTGGACTTTGACTTCGGGGGCCTCATCGAATCCGTGGCAGCCTCTGACGCCACAGATTTTCCGGTCGTAGCCCCTGACGCCGCAGTCTTCGCCGCCTTCTTCGCTCGTTGCAGCTCCTCGGAATATTTCGCGACTGTATGGATGAGCTGTGGCCATACTTACCACAACCAGTAGCGAAGGGAGCAAACACTAACTGTTGGCCATCCGTGTCGACGGGGATCGCCTTGGAGATCACGGTAGGGTCCAGCTCCACACCGTGGGCTTGCACCATCGTGAGTGCCATGGTGGCGCCGACAAACCGCTGGGAGTTCCTGAAAATCCATGGGAATACCTCCAGCGAGTGATTCCACCAGGCCATCAAGATTGTCGATCAGCCCGGCCTTGGGAGTCAAGTCCTCACGGATACGACTGAGCACACCCTTATCCTTCCCCAACGTCTCCTGGTGGGAGGCAGCACGGTCCTCGACTACGGAAACAGCGTCAGCAAGGGCATCCTCACGACGCAAAGCTTGGGCGTCGAAGTCGAGGCCAGCAGAATCTAAAGGGCATAGAGGTGTCAGCACAAGAGAAAGATAACCAAGATGAAAAAAATGGCACAAGTACCTGAGAGAGCCTTCACAGTCGAAAAAAGCTGTTTCGCAAATAGCTTCTCCCTCTCAGTAGCAGAAGCATGAAGGTCTCTGATACATTGCAAATGTATCTATAATTTTTGATGTTCCATGCTTGGTTTTATCCAGTTTCTTGTGTTTTGTCCACACATTGGAGTACTTTTCATATGATTTCTTGGACTAACCTATTAACAAGAGCCACTGTGCCAGCTGCCTGTTTTCTGTTGTTTTTGGTTCTAGGAAAGTCGGAAAATGAATATTCTCGGAATTGGACGGAACAAAAGCCCAAGTGCCTATTTTCCGGAAGTCATCAGATGCCAGAATACAAGACGGAGAGGGGCCAGAGGCCGGCCACTCCACCTGGCCGCGCAGCCAGGCTTGGCCCACGCCAGGGGGTGGTGTGGTGGCCCTGGCACCCCCTCGGCATCCCCTTCGGACTATAAGATGCCCTCGGGATGAAAACCCTATCTGCCCGATCAAAAATCCACGAAAGAGTCTGTAGCCACCGTCATCTCCATCCCTAGATCGGGAGGGATCTGAAGCTCTTCCCGGCACCCTGCTGGAGAGGGGATTTCACCCTGGAGGCCTTCTTCATCACCATGCAAGCCTCTGGTGTGATGCGTGAGTAGTTCATCCTTGGACTACGAATCCATGTAGTAGCTAGATGGCTGGTTCTCCTCCTTTGTGCTTTCATGTTTAGATCTTGTGAGCTCCGTTCATTATCAAGATCATCTATTTGTAATTCTGCATGTTGTGTTTACGAGGATCCGATGGATATTGAGATGCTATTTTAGATTGATTATTGATTCTATCATGTCTTTGTTATTTGTGATCTTGCATGCTTTCCGTTGTTAGTAGTTATCTTGGCCAAGTAGATGCTAGCAACTCCAAGAGTTTGTATTTATGCTTGATAGTGGGTTCATGCCTCTGGTAATCTGGGGAAGTGACAGACATCTCTAAGGTACTAGATGTGCTGTTGCTACTAGGGAGAAAACAACAATCCTTTGTTCATAGAACAATCGTATTGTTTACTTTACACACAGTTCGTAAAGCAATAATCTGTTGCTTGCAACTTAATACTGGAGGGGGTTTGGATGATAACCTGAAGGTGGATTATTAGTCATAGATGCAGTTGGATGGAGGTCTATGTATAATGTTGTAATTCCCAATCGAATCTCAAATGAGTCAAGATTATTAGTATATGCATGTATTGCTTTCTCGATGTTTGTCAATTGCCCCGCTGTAATTTGTTCACCCAGCATGTTATCTATCTTAAGGAGAGCCACCTCTAGTGAACTATGGATCCCGGTCCTTGTCTTTTACATTCAATCTACAAACTGTTTACTGTTTTGTGTTTACTTTCTGCAAACTATTACTTCCTTCCATTCGATACGTTTAATCCTTTGTTTTCTGCAAAACACGGTGAGATTGACAACCTCATCGCAAGTTGGGGACAAAGTTCTATGGTTGTGTTGTGCAGGTCTCCACATTGCTACTAGCACCGGTAGTGCGCCCTGCCAAGGCTCAGCTAGCAACACCTTTGGGGTGTTTCCTTGCTCCTACAGGTTCGATTAAACATTGGTTTCATAACTGAGGGAAACTTGTTGCTGTGCTCATCATACCTTCCTCTTGGGGTTCCCAACGAGCTCTACATCAAAATCGCACCAGCATTTTTCTGGTGCCGACACTGAGCAATCAGTCTCCCTCACGCTTTCGCGATTCCTCCAAGGCAGTGATTGCTTCATCACGATTCTTCACCTCCGCGGCAAGCCCCTTCCCGAGGCACGTAACACGGTGGAGAAGTTCATTATGCTCAACTACAAAAAACAAGGCATATCAACATTCGAGCCGACAAATTTTAATGAAGACAAAGATAAAGTCAAAAGCTCACTTTCGACTACGCGATGGCGATTTTCCAGCAGGGCATGCTGTCGACCCATAGTAAGGACTTGCTCCACAAGACACGCAACTTCCTTCACAATAATCTATAGTAAAGAAAACAAAGACTTAGTGGCAACCTAAATTGCAAATTCGACTATCAAGCAGCAAAAACGACACTCACATGTTCCTCTAGGGACTCCGAGGATGTCTGTCGAGCAGGCGTCCGGGTAACCATCTGGTGTTCCCCATCATGTGGGGAACTCGAACAATTGGCGCTAGAGTGGGCTGCCACTGGAGGAGAAGGAGACTGTTCAGACACCTCCTTGGCCTTGGAGTTTATGACTCCGGACTCTTTCACAAATTTGACGTCATCAGAAGACGTAGATGCTACTTGACTACAAAACACTTCAAGCACCACTTCAGAAAGACAACTTCAAAGAACAAACAATACAAACTCGCGGAAATTAAGATTTACCAGTCAAACTTTTCAAAATCAAAGGTGTCATCCGACGACTCCTTAGGCAGTCGCAGCTTTTTCTAGGAAGGAGGAGCCATAATGCACACAGGCACGGAGGGAATCGGCTCCTCAACAGCAGCAGGAGAACCCTCCGGTGTCATCGGGGAAGAGGCGTCAGAACCCTCGCTGCGAGAACGCTTGCGAGTGCCGTGTCCGCTGGACTCGGGGGCTTCCTCCTCTTCTTCAACTGGGATGGTCGAATCTGACTCGTCCTCTTCCACCGCTTTGCGTGGGATAACCCCTTCAGGAAAGGAGGAAGGTTGGAGGCCACGCTACAGTTCTGCAAATAGAAGATACATCATTATATACCAAGTACTTGGTGGCAACCGACAAAGTAAACTACTTCGTAGAAAAACTATACCTCAGGTGGAGGATTCGTGGCATCAAAAGGGGGCACGACTGATTCGCCTGGGAGGTCCTCCTTGGCGATGTACTTGGTCACCAGTCGCAACATCCTATCTACCTTACCCGAAGAAATGCCCTCTACGTAAATACGAGTGACATCGTCAGCACCGGCCCAGCGGTACATCGGGTGGACACTAGCCTAAAGAGGCTAGATGCAGCGGCACAACCATGTGCGAATGAGAGCGGCACCGCCCTCTTCTTTGTCTATGCGGCCCTCAAGGTCACAAACGCGCTGATACAACACATCCATTTCCTCGGACTCGCCAGGCATCACGACGTTCTTCTAGGAACGGCTCCTCTTGCAAGTCGCGGCGGGATCAAAGGGTGCGAGTCCGAAGTGATCTCCATCGGCCTTCTAGTCATGGATGTAGAACCACATGTCTCTCCACCCTTGGACGGACGCGGTGAGCTTGATATCAAAGTAGGTCGCGGAAGAATCGACATGGATCCCGCAGCCTCCTACATCATAGACTACCGAACTCGACCCCAACTGACGCTTAAGCTTAAAAAGCTTCTTTAAGAGACCAAAGTGTGGCTCGACTCCGAGCCAACACTCGCACAAAGTAATGAAGCAGGCAATGTGGAGAATGGAATTTGGGGACAGCTGATGCAGCTGGAGCCCATAGAAACAAAGAAGGCCCCTGACAAAAGGATGCAGGGGAAGAGAAAGACCTCGAATGATGAACGCAAGGAACATCACTCGGAAACTCGGAGGAGGACGCGGGATTACCTCATCACCAGGCACCCGCGAATCATCTTCCGCAGGCGGAAGAGCTCCATCTTGATGATGAAGGTGCAGCTCAGAGGGCTTGATGATGGACGCACGCCAGGCGCCATTGGTGACGCGGGTGCCCGCACCCTCCTTCTTCCCAGCGGCAGTGGCGCTGGTGCCCGCGGCAGTAGCACCGCCCTTCTTCTTGGTGGCGGCAATGGTAGCCGCAGATCTAGCGGCGGCGCCTCCCTTCTTCTTGCCCATATTACGATGGCGATGCAAGTGGAGAAAGTAACTGGGGAACACACGGAGTTGGTCTAGTGTCGCGAAGAGGAAGCGCGCAAGGAAGCAGAGAGAACAGCGATGGCGAAGGAGGCAAAAGCAAGAAGAGAGATGGGGAAAATTACCGCAGCTGCGCTGCTACTTAACCTCCTCGTAGGTGTCATCCAACGGCCAATGGAAACCCTACTAAATGCGTAGCGCACATCGCCATAGACACGTGGCAAAGCTGAACCACGAACCGTCCCCCACTACTCCCATTACGCGTGGAAATCGAGGAGACACAGTTAAAACAGAAGATTACGCACGCCTAGTAAAATCAAAGTTAGGAAGTGGGACCCACCGCTCATCATGTCCCGTCAAAACCGCTCACTCGGGAAACTGAAGTCATCATGTCGTCAGCACTGACCTCATCAATTCAGCCAAAAAATGATTTCAACTACTTTAGAACTTTCTCGAGTCTTTGACTCAACCAAGCACTCGGGGTCTACTCCCATAGGGAGCGCTGGTCGTGCACCCTACGATTATTTTTTATGAGGTGTACGAGCATTGAAGAAAACCCATCACTCGAATCAACGATTCGATTGTGAATTACGGGTTTACTCCCATAGGGAGCACCAGAACAATATTCGACTGAAACAAGCAATAAAAGACGACATCAGTCGCACAAAGATGTTTAGTCCCCACTCGAGTCTACGACTCGAGTAGGCACTCGGGGGCTACTCCCATAGGGAGCACTAACCGCGCACCCTATGATTATTTTTCCTTGTACATCGTGTTGTGTGTCGATAACATCCACACTTGAATGCTATGGCGACTCCGCCTCATATTTTCCCTGCAAAGAGACCGCCTCTCCTGGGCCACCCGAATCATCTCCGCGATGACAAAAATTTAGATGTCGCGCTTACAGTGTGAAGATAAGACCTGAAGAAGGTCTGGAAATGCCATCTGCTATGCACTACCAGAAATATATCCGTGCCTATAGGTACGATGAACATTCCTTGGCAGACGCGTCGATTGCTCACATTTATACACTAGAATTCAACTCCTGTAAGACCTCCGCGGCCTGAGTCGAATTATGCCTGCACTTTTCCGAATTCGAGTCCGGGGACTCGAGTTCGAGTAGATTGTGTTGTTTTTCCCTAAGGCAGTTAACTGATACCAATACATTGGGTAAATCAGGCACGTATATCAACAATCCCTATGACGCAGACAGAACATTCGAAAATATACTCGGTCATCAAAAGACTTCATAAAGTCTCCAGTCGAATCTGCGATTCCACTAGACACTCAGGGGCTACTGACATGGGTATACCCTATAGGTACTCGAGCTTGGCATATATGGTCCAGATACGGCAGAACCCCACGGCGTTGCCAAGGCCCAATACAAGATTCGGGTGATCCACGGGCTCTTTGATTGCTTGCAGCACAAGATGAAGCTTAAGATAGAAAGTTCAAAAGGGGCAAACCCTAATCTGTAACCGACTCGACGTGCTACCCGAGAGCCAGTCTATCTATATAAAGGCTGGGAGGGGGCAGCGAGGAGGACAATAACAACCCTAGTTTCACCACCATCGTCGGATTGCATCTGCGCACCCCTGTAATCTTCGATTCCTTCGTTAATTCCAAGAGCAGACAAGCAGGAGTAGGGACCTCTACGAGGCCTGAACCTGGGTAAACCTGGCATCCCTGTGTCTTGTTTGCTAGCTGACATGATGGGATCGTGTATTAGTTTGTATGACATGATGATTATTGTATCCTCCCTTGCCTCAATCCAAGGACTTATCAGGTACCCAAGACCCCGAGGGTTGAGCCAGGTATAGGGAGTATGAGTGATGACTGATCTACAGGTTGGGAACCCTAGTGACAGAAGGGGTAGTACGGTTGTATGTGAGGGATTTGCTTGGGATTAATGGTGACATCACTATGCATATCATTAGTTCTCTTTCTTCTATGGATGAAACTAGTAGGTTATTTATATAAGCGGATGCGGAGGCAATAGCAATTATGGATGCACTGCCCACATATAATTTATCTTGCTCTAACAAGTACACGCATGCTTTATTTCTATCTTTTGTTTCCATCAGATGTTTTTGCACAGATACAGGTGAAACCGAACGCCCTAGGCCCTCTCTCTCCATCATCAACAACAACAAAAATACGCAATCTACTGGTCCGGTGAAAACACAAAAGGAATTCTAAAACTCCCGAAGGTCCGTTAAAGTAACTTCACTATGCATTCGCTTCCCGTGGATTCGATAACCTAGGTCTAGTAGGGAAAAGAGCTATACTACATCCATAATCCAGATCGAAGGTATCAAGTACTAGATCAGATGTAGCCTTGGCTCTTAGTTTGACGAGTCGTTACCAAAGCAACCTAGGAGTGGTTCATTAGAATGTAGTTAAGAATATTCTTAAGTACTTGAGAAGGACTACAGATATGCTTCTTGTATTTGGAGGACGTGAACAAGAACTTGCTGTAACAGGTTACGTGGATGCAAGCTTCAGCACTAATCTGGATGACAGGAAATCTCAAACAGGGTACATGTTTATGGTTAATGGCGGTGCGATGAGATGGAGGAGCAATAAGCAAAACTCGGTGGGTCAATCTACAATGGAGTCGGAGTACATGGCTATTGCAGACGCAACTAACGAAGTTGTTTGGATGAGAGAGATCAGAGGTTCCACTTCGCGACCAAGCACATAGACTGACTAAAAGAGTTTGTTGCTAAGGGTAACATTAGAATTTGTAAAGTACATATAGATGTGAATGTAGCTAATCCATTCACCAAAAAACTTCCACAGAAGAAGCATGATCAACACCGGGATGCTATTGGTGTTAGATTATTGCCTATTTTAAAACTAGTGTAATTGTACTCTAGTGCAAGTGGGAGACTAAAGGAGATATTCCCTAGAGGTCAATAGATAAAGTGTTTTATTGTTATATCTCTATATGTTCATAATAGTTTTATATCATGCTACAACTGTTTTTAGCGGGAACATGAATATAGGTGTGGTATATAAACAACTAGGTCCCTAGTATCCTCTAGTACTAGTTCACTGGGAAGATGATGATTAAGGTTTCCCAATCATGGACTTAACATAAAACAATCATATGATAATGAGGTCACTTAATGAAGTGATGGACACACCCGACCGTAGAATTGTAACGTGATCCAGTACCAAGTTCAACATTGTGATATCTAGCAAAGCGTAGTAACTTAGTCCTTTGATCATGAGATCATGTTTAATCACTATCTCCCGTGATAGCTTTCATCACATCAACCATCATGTCCGTAACTAGGTGGCCATAAAGGTGTGTAATACCTTCGATCCGGATTCCCGGATGTAGTATAGAAGCTTTTTCCCTAGTGCTAAATGAATTAAATAAGGACATGACTACACGACTTTATTTTTTGTTTTACCTTTGTTTACCGGACCTTTCTAGTTTACTTTATATTTTGGGTTGTTTCAATGGATGGAGATAGGCTAGAGTTGAAGATTCACCTGTGGCTGCACATCATATGGCATAAAGATAATAATAAGCACATTCATGTGTAATGTTTTAATAGAGATAAAATTTGTGGGCAGCACATCCTAATATACTACAGCCTCTGCGAGCCACATGCATAGTAATAGCCTTTTTATCCAATTGTTTGCACCACGAAGCATCGGGCTACGAACAATTATTAAGTGAAAACATAGATCAAAGCTGAAAGAGCATGTAGCCCCCCATGTGGGGTTTTGGTAATTAATGACAATCTTAATGGACTAATGTGTGTATTAAGTTTCACTTATAGGAATTGTCCATTGGCATCGCTTGGAGCATGTGTTAGCTTCAAGGTAGATGAAATGATGAAGAAGATGTGTTGTGCAAGCTCAATATGCGCCATCTCTAGAGGATCTCTTGTTTGATGCATGCCATCCTCGGTGATTATGGATCGATGAATACAAGGTCAAAGTATGCTCAAGGAAAAGGTATTGTTGATAGGTTTTCCCTTTTGTCGGTCTCGTGTTGGTAGTTGAGAGACTAGGTTTATGATAGATAGCCGTACTATCATGATGGGCTCTCAATTGAGTAACTCGGTCGTATCATTCCGAGAGAGCTCAAACCTTTCCATTCTTAGCATCATCTTTCTTGGTTGTTTGTTGGTCCTATCCATGTGAGGATATAGAGCTTGTGGTTATCTTCATAACAAGCTCTTGTTCATCAAACACAGATTTTCCTTTTATACCTTGTTGCGTTTTTGATCTCGGAGGTTTTCCAGATGCTCACCGAGTGAGGTATCTCACATTATAATACTTGATACATTCTCACTTGGTGATATCCAATATTTCCTACAAAATTGGTTTCTGGTCAATCAGAGTAACCAAACTAAAGTTATCACAGTTTAATTATTTTCCTTTATTTATGAAAAAGAAAAAAGGAAAATAGTTTTTGGGGCGAGCGATAGTACCAGCTGGCAGTACCGCCCGCCCCTGCGCGCGACCCATCTCCTATGTGTCGCCCGGTAGTGGTGCTGGGCTCGGTCCGGTACTGCTGGTCCACCATGGTAGTACCGCCGGCCGGGCCGGTACTACTGGGCCAGTCCAAATTGCCTAGGTCGCTACCTTGCTACTTCTCCCGATGTCGCTCGCCTTGCTGCGCTCGCTCTCACGCGCTCTGCCCACTTCACCCTGATCCCCTGGTCTCTCTCCTACGCACGTGTGTGCCTCTCCTGCTCGCCCTCGCTTCTCCTAGGCTGGCCCAGCCACCCCGCTAGCAGGCCGCTGCTCACCCCAGGCTTGCTGCCTCGCTCCCTCGTGCTGGCTGCACAGCGTAGCTCGCTCTCGCCCGCTCGCTTGCTCCCGCAGTGCGCCCGCAATCCCCTGTGTGGTGGCTGCCGTTCGCTCGCTAGCTGATAGCGATGCTACTTGGCTTGCTCTCTGCCTGGCGCTGTTGCTAGCGGGCCGGTAGTACCGGCCCAATCTGGTACTACCGGTCCATGCTGCTTTTGCCCCCAACAGGAAGATCTGTTGGGCCCCTATGAAAGGGCATCTTTCTCCTTTTTGACTAATTGCTTCTTCCTCATTTATTCTTCAGGCTTTGCCTATTCTTTGACACATCTTTGAGCTTGATTTCTTCACACCCATCCAATGATTGTTGCCAATATTTGAGGGGAAGATAGAGGAGATCCAGATCTACATTTTGACCAAACCAAATCACCTCTTTGTGAGGGAATATTTGGGATCTAGATCTTTGGGGGATTTTGTCTTTCCCTTTGTGTTCTTTCTCTCTTGGTCCCCCAATTGCTTTATTAGCCTTGTTGAAACTTGAGAGTGAAGGATTGGGGTATCTTTGTGGTGTTCTTGCCTTTTGCATTAGGTGCATCAGTTTGTGTTCTCCCCAGAGGATTTGGTTGGTGATATTCAAAGAATCTTGTCCTTCTTGGGTTCTTGGAACCCTAGATGGTTGTGTGGCGTGTTCTTGGGGCCTTCAATTATGGTGTGAAGCTCTCCCCGAGATTGAGGCCTTGGTGGCGATTATTGGGAGCCTCTAATTAAGTTGTGAACATAACCCCAATCTTGTACGGGTTTGGTGACCACCATCAAGTGTCCCATAGTGGAACAGGTGCTTGCCGCGTCGTGCGTGCTCGGGAGAATAGGGTGAGGCCTTTTGTGGCGTTGGTGGTCTTAGTACCGCCCACCCCTCCAACGGGACGTACTCCCTTGTTGGGAGGAACTCAGCAAAATAACACCGTCCCTGCGTGTCTCGGTTATCTCTATACCCGAGCTCTTTACTTATGCACTTTACATTGTGATAGCCATCGTTCTTGAAGTAATCTATATTGCTATCGCGTTGTTGCTTGTCTTGCTTAGCATAAGTTGTTGGTGCACATAGGTGAACCTTAGTATATCTAGGCTTTGTGCTTGACAAAAGAAAACACTAGTTTTATTCCGCCATTGTTAAGCCGATCTCGTAGAAGTTTTAAACCGCCTATTCACCCCCCTCTAGGGGACATACGTGGTTTTTCAAAAGCCTTAAGAAATGATGTTGTTGCAGTTTCCCAGTGGATCGCTAAGCAAAGATCGTACTCCCCTTTCTGTCACTAGGTTTCCTATGAGATCATGACTAACCAAGTATCCCACATCAAGCCTTTATCGATCTCGAGGGTCTTGGGTACCAAAAAGTCCAAAGATCAAGACAAGATATAAAGAAATAAATATACAAATCTCTTATTCAAACAATACACAATGCTCCCATAGATTAGATGCACATAATTGCCGCAAGGTTTCTATAACATCCCAGCATTAGAGCTTAGAAATAAGCTGAGATGAGGTGTGTGCATTGCATTCATGCATAGAAAATCTGGATAATTTTTGCGCTTTTAAATAAAACTTGTCAAAGTGATTAAAGCTTCTCTTAACTTGGTGGAACTGAAGTAGATCATCAAGTTGACTGCGATAATTTTCAATATGATCTTTGCTAAAACCTTATCTTTGGGTAATATAATTTGATCTAAGGGTAGATCAAATGTAATAAAACTAAGTCACAACACACTTCTTAATAAGAAGTACTAGATCTTCTAGAGATCATTACATGGTATTCCATACAACAACTCAAGGATGAATACTTAATCTTCTAAAGATTATATCAAGGATTATCTACAACAAACCCTGAATACCAAGTTAAGTATATAACTGAAGTAAAGGAACTCTATCACTAAATTTTGATACTCTTGCTTGCCATAGTTATTATTACATGGCTATCATGGTAGTTATTAAACACTAACTCTTATCACAAATAGAGTAGAAAGGAAGACAAGCCAAGACCATTCATCTCATAGCTTTGTTGCCATATTAGTAGGTGACATTTCCACTTAACTAAGTCCTAGTGTCAAGTGATCATCAATATTTAGTGATCAATTCTTGACCTAGCACTTATTGACTTTTAGCTTTGATCTATTATATTAATCTTCCAAAGACCTTAAGTAAATTATAAGGAGGAACCAATTATGGTAGAGTATGCCATCATCAATGGAATGTGATCCTTGGTGGAGATCAAACCATCTGATGTTGGAGGACTTAACTCACTTATGAGTTCACTAGAAGAAGTATTTAAACCCAAGAATTAAGCTAGTAATTGAGAAGCTATGAGAAAGCTAGTAGTATTAGGGTATCCAGTGATAATATTGTTAAGCCAAGTAGATATATATATGGAGTAAGCTTCCTTAACAAGATAATCCTATAGAGAGACTAGTTCAAGCCTACTACTTAGTTGATGATAGATGTTGATCAGACAATTAGAAGCCTAAGCTTAGCATGATCAAAGGATGGTGGTCCTTATTCTCAAGTCACTTGAGAATAGATGACTAGATGATAAATAAGTGTTGTGAGTATACCAAATTAGTCAAAGCCTTAGTAAGCTGAATCATCTAGCTTGAACATGAGAAGTCAAGATAGAGTATGATGAAGTATATAACATGAATATATGGAGTAGTTGGAGGCATAGTAGTTTAGCCAAGGTAATACAAGAACAAACTTGTATTATGGGAGTAGTATCATATCTCTTTTAGAGGATTGATATCACATGTGATATAGATAGAATTGTAATCCTGCAAGCCCTAGAAGTAGATGTAAGGTGAACATAGAGGAGTTAGAATTAACTAATTTGATGGATTCATGAAGGGTAGTTAAGAAGTGCAAGTTGTGTAGTAAAGGAAGAATGTTATAAGAGTGGATTAATGAAGCTAGAACTAATTAGATGAATGACTTCCTCAGAGGTAATTTAGAAATGGAAGTCATATATACTAGGAAATGAATGAAGGAGTAATGTTGATGGGGCATGACCATGTCATCATATGATGATGGATATGGTGGAGTCAGATGATTGACTTATTCAGGAAGATGTAATCTTTGTGAATAAAATAAGAGATATTAATAGAGTATATTTAGGAAAGGAATTCCTTATCTAAAGATAATCTTAGTGAGGTATTAAGGTAAAGATTCTTTAGAAGCCTTAACCTAGATCATATCAACCCATGGCAAGAACCATGTCTGCCTCTTTGTTTAACATCCTAGAATAAAGAGGGTAGTTAAACCAATTCCTATTTTTAGGTAGCCAATGGATAGAATCTCATAGAAAAATGAAATGTCTAGGAGATAAGTAGAATATCAGTTGAGAGTGTATTCATGGAAGCCTTGTCCACCTGATTATCTTAAACCCTAATAGAGACCTACTCTCATAGGATTATAAAGATCACATTATGAAAGCAATCCCAATAACTCACTTTAAGTTGAGATGTTATTCAGGGTCACAAAACATGGTGGCAATATGTCTAAACCTTAATATTAATCCATATCTATAATTGAATATGAGTTATGAAATCCTCTAAAAACCCATATACCTACATTTGAATAAACCTGAGCATTTCTCCATCAATGATTGTTATTGATTCATAATGACCTAACCAAGATTGTTTTGTGGTATTTCTAAACATTACAAATCAAATAGAATTGGATTAGGTGAAATCACCAAATATGGAGAACCATGAAATTCAAATCACCATATCATGAACCACAAGGTTTAATACCTTATAATTAATATATATATATAATCTTTATGAGACCAAGTATTAATAGAGTCCTATATATATCATTCACCATTTTAAATCCTTGCCATTACAATTATCAAGTGAAAATGGAATCATTTTTATAATCTTATTATAAGAAACAAGTCGCTAAAACCCTAATTCCTATTAGTAATTCTCTAATAAAAGAACCTTTCATACACTCATGAATTTCAAAAAGACAAAGAAAAATGAATAGAAAGTTTAGTATAATGAATCTTTAAACCATTTGGAATATTACACCAAAACTCTAAGGATTTAAATCCTTGTAGAAATTAAATTTGAAAGAAATTGTTAAAACAAAAGAAAGGAGAAAATAGAAACAGAATAAAGAAAAAGAAGAAGAACTGTCTCATAACCAGCCCACGGCCCATTCCTTCCTCACTACCCATCGCCGCATGTGAATTTCCCAGTACTTCACTCACTCAGCCGTAGCCTGGTACCAGCCCAACCCAACATACCTCTTTTGTCAATCTAATCCTATTGTCTACCTCGTGTCGTCATGAAAGCACCTGCGTGGCGCCCACGCTGCCGCTCGCCGATGTCAAGATCTGCGCTATCGTGGCTCAGGGAGGATAAGAAGGCCACTAAGACACCCTACTCTGTCCTTATCCCCATTTCTCTCGCTCTCTCGCTCTGTGCCGCTCGCGCACAGGGGAGCCGAAACCCTGGCCCCACTGGAGCCGCTCGTTGCCGACGCTCCACGGCTCCCCTAGCTTTCCTAAGCACACCATTGGGCTCGCCCGGTTGTCCTTGTTCTTCCTAGCTAGCCAACGAAAGCCAAAGAGCCCCCTATCAAGCCAATCGACACTTCACCGCCACCGTTGGTCACCGTTGTTCATCGTTGATTCCATCGCTATCGTGCTCCTCTGGCCTCGCCATCACGCCCATCAGACTCCTGGTGAGCTACCGATGCTCGCACACCTCTCTGATTTTCCCCTAACTCCCTCTATCATCCTCTCCATAGAAGCCTCCACTCAACACCGTCAGAACTCGTCGGAGCTGAGGCTCCGGTGACCATTCCGGGACGGCACCACCACTAGATTGTTCGCCTTGATGCCCTCTTTCCAACGAGCCCAATCACAACCGCGCGCAAGCACCCAATCGACGGATCGATCGTCGACCTGAGGAGATCATCCTTGGGTTGACGTCAGCATGACATCATGCTGATGTCATAATGCTATTATATTTAATGTTAATTTCCATTTTTTGTGAAAGTCAAATCTCTAGATATGACATGGCCATTGGACCCACCAGTCAGTTAGTTGGGCTAGGAATAGCCCCGGTGAGAAAAGTCACCCACCTCATGCTGCCATCAGCATTGTCTCATAAACCCATTTAATATATATTTTTAATGCTTGAAAATGAATAAATGTTATTAAATCAATATCTTCTGTTTTATAATTCAGAAAACTGTATATAATATATCAAAATGCTCAGAAAAATAAAATCTATAATTTAACTTTATTGTCAAACATTATTATGTAACTATTTAAATATTTATTATTTAATAAAGATTTTATAAGTAATAATACTTTAAAAATTCATATTTTAGTATTGGTAAATAAGAAAAATATAAATAATATACCAAAAATTCTTAGAAAAACAAAATCTACATTTACAAACTTGTTACATTTATTTTTGTATCACTTAGCTAATATTTATTATTTATTTAGTATTTATAAAGTGATAAAACTTATAAAAATCATATCTTATTATTTAAATCACAAAAATACATATAATATACCAAAATGATCACACAAATAAAACCTACACTTTAAAAATATCAGATTGCATAATTGAAGTAAAATAAAAGGTAAAGGACTAATAAATCTTATTTAAATCCTTTTCTTCTATTTTCACTAATTAAAAATATATAAATCTTTACTTATGCCTTTAATATAAGTTATTTAAAATATAAAAGTATAATAACAAGTTCCATTGATATTTAAGTGAAGTCAAGATAGGTCTAACCAGTTTAAGTTGTACTTACTAAAACTAGCAGTAGTAAATTAAGTAAATCTTACTCCCCAAAAAGATTTTATTAATTATAAAATCATCAAGATTTGAGTACCAATTCTATTACAAGTTTGGGAGTCCACTTACAAAGTTAAACAAAGCTTTCAAGTATTTAACATGATGCCATTCCCATGTTTATAGAAATAAGTATTAACTCTATAATAAGTAAGTGTTCTATTCACTTATAAAATCAAGAGAACACCACTTCCATAAAGGCATAATACTTTTGTTTCACCTTCATGAAGTGTTAGAAGTCTCCACTTGTTAGTGGAATAGCTATTAAAAAATACTAATTGTTTTCTACTTGAATACTTTTAATTAATAAGAAAACCTTAAGGTGTTAGGTTTAAGTTCAAATACTTTTTACTTTGTAAAGTAATATTTTCCTCAAAAGTTATTCTTTCAAAAAAATTAAAAGTAATCCTTAAGTATTTCTATGAAGACTCTAATGAATTAATAACCCTTTTAAGAAATCCCTGTGTGCCATTCCATACTTGAGTTCTTTACTATCGCATGCTACTTATTGTACTTACTTATTGTTTCACACACTCCCACAAGCCTTAATAAGAAGCACAAGTGTGAAGCTGATCTAAAAGTGAAACACATTCCAAAGAACTCATCATAAGCTTCAAACCCTAGATCATATACGATTAGTCCAGGAATTCGCGTTTATCAAACTGCATTACATTACTTATGCACAATTGCATCTTGCTTCTTTAAACATTAGTCCTTACCGAACCAATGATGCTATTTACAGAATTTGGATCTTCTGTTGTCTTGAAGATCGTGAGTGCCTAATCTTGCAATCACAAAAGGCAAGTTCACAACTTTCTCATTTCCTTTGATTATTTTCTATGCTTATAACTCAACTGTTGTCATCACCTGCATTTCAAAAAGGTCGAAAACACTATTTTCATAATTAACTTGAAGTATTGGTTACTGATCTAGGGTGATCAGCTAATCTATCATAACTGGCAATGGAAACGCCATTGTCCAGGAATATATCATCTAGAACTTAACAACCAATGTCGCCAGTGATTCTAGCACTGTATATTACACATTAACCATGAGATTTGGAATGGGATAGAGAAGTCAGCTCTATCTTCTTCCTCTCGCATGCATCCAGATGGCCAGGTCATGGATGTTATCCTCGTAGCGTGCATTTATTGGTAATTCGTAATGGATATGCAGCATATGGGTGGGAACCCTCAATGTCCCACGATAGTTCTGGCATCTGACGGTCTGTACTAACCATTGCCGTAATTCATGATGTGGGCATGGCGTACACCAAGGGGACATGTGGGGTCGTGAAGGGGGCAGTGATTGGCTTGGATCATCTACTGGGCCCCACATCACGGAATTGTGGACGGGAATAAGCTTCCCGGTTGTGCAAGAAGGAGTTGGTCTCTCATGGGTAAAGCAATGCACCTCTGTAGAGTGTAAGAACTTTGACATGTTACTCCATGTTTTGGGAAGGAGCTACGAACGCGGCAGGAAAGGAACCCCACGAAGGTTCTAGTCAACCTGTGAAGGCTGTCAGACATAGTTTTCAGAATAAAAGAACCTTTGAAGAAATGTTTACGAAAACCTGCATTGCCTATGACCTTTGGTCTGTGGCTATAGAGATAGTACATCATACACTCCTTTTTAGTGAACTTGCTGAGTACGCTCGTACTCAACCATACCTTCTTAACCCTTGCTAGGTTCTAAGACATTGAAGACGACGTCAACATCAATTTCTGCTCAAGAAACCATCATCGACAGCTCAAGTTCTTCAACAGAGTGAATAAAGTCAACATATACATCAACCGAAGTGAAGACAAAGTTCTTAAGTAGATAAGAGTAGATTCTCTAGCCATAAAACCTACTTTTGTAGAGCAGTGCGATAGCAGCAATGGCAAGCCTGATAGTTTAGATGCTAGTCTTAGTTACTAGATAGTTCTAAGTTATTATTTCTAGTTCTTCTTTGTAAGAAGTTCTTTATCTCTCTTTAACCTAGAGTGTTCTCTGGATATTTTGTAAAGAGTCGAGTTGTAATCTATAGTCATGTCTTGGACC
Organism: Avena eriantha; assembly: GCA_910589775.1. Lineage (NCBI taxonomy): Eukaryota > Viridiplantae > Streptophyta > Magnoliopsida > Poales > Poaceae > Avena > Avena eriantha. The sequence continues at coordinate 230,096,940 of OU342744.1, read as the reverse complement.
TGCTGTGTTTCTGTTGTACCACTCTAAGGGATGTAATACTAGTGAACGGTGTTTCATTGGTGTTATGTCAACGACTATAGTGTACTACATCATGCGGTGGTATGCTGGGTCACCGCAATTTCACCCCAACCGTCAGCCTGTGTGGATTACACCCTCATAACCAGAAGATCAAGGATATAAAACATTGTGCAAAATACTTAGATTGAAATCAAATATTGTTGCAACGGTCGCCGAATCACAAGGAGATCTAAAGTACAAAGTAATGGCTATGACTATGGAGAGGATGGATGTTGGAGAGGATAAATTATAGTGGTGGATCTCCTTTGGTGGTGTTGTGATGCAATATGAGAATGGTGCCCCTCTGCGTGGCGGTTGGGACCTCGAAATATATAGGCGCCTTCACGAAAGTTGTGGGTTTTGACTAGATGAAGCCGCTGCCACCTAGTATGGGTGGGCCATACGGGTGGACCTTGCCCGTACCAGTGGTCGTTATGGCCTCTAGCGCCTGGTATTGACTCCAGGTTTACTTGGTCGTGTAGACTTCCACAATATCTTCATTTATGGCTCTAGGTTTCGCCTTAAAACCGTGATTTCCTACACAACACATCTCAAAGCAATGGTTTGCATATCTTTGCAATAATTAGTCATTATTGGCAAATCTAGAGAGTTTCTTGTCAACTGCATGACTAAAAATTAAGGTTTAAGTGCGGAGAAAGATGGCTATTTTCACAGCCATCAACTTCCCCGAAGCTCAAACCTTGATCGTCCTCGAGCAAGAAAACAACAAAACCATAATGAACTCAGCGTTTAAAGTGAAACACCGAGAGTATGGATTCACTTACGGTTGGTAGTCATATTTGTCCAGAACTTCTTTCATTCGAAAAGCTCATCAAAGTTAAAGAGATGCCAAGAATACTATACGAGCTTTGATAACTCAAACAATCAAACTAGAGTTTAATATAATTATGAATAACTAGGAGTGTAACAATCAATCCAATTCCCCTAGTCAACTCTCAGCTTGCCAAGGAACACTAGGATGTTTTTATAATAGCAAAATTAAGTAAGAGAGATCATATCCCAAGTAGCATAACAATGAAGTGTCTTATTGACACCCACATCAGTAAATCAAGACTATCAAAACACTTCTATTCCATTCATTGCTTTTCAAGAAAATTCATAAAGTAGTAATGACACCATGACAAGGACTTGTTATGTGGATCTTCATTTTTGATGGGTAATTCTCAACAAGGATCATGGAGTGATTGTTTTAAACAATGGTTTTCACAACCTTTGAGAGTAATAATACTTTTTCCCATTACGGTGACAGGTGCCACCCATGTCGTTAACTCATAGTCAAAATCACGGGTTGTACCATTGATCGTTTGTAGGCTAGCGGAGTTGTTGGCATCCAAAGGTGTGCATCAAAAACACATAACTTTTTAAATAGTATCACGGTTTGATCTGCAAGGTTTAGCTTTGTCATGGATCACAATTACCACTAGACTTCATATCAATCAAACAAATCATTTTCAAGAGTGCTATCAAGTCTATCAAAACATCTATGGGGTTAAGTATCTTCAAGGGTAAACTCTCAAGACAATTATTCATCAAACAAGTCATAAATTTGAGAATTTTTGTTGTAATTGTTTGGCCATTTTATTTCCAAGGCAAGACTTAGTTAACTATAAGAACTAGAGCAAAATCTTCCACAACTAACTACTCATGCAAATAAAAATCTTTACTCTAACTATTTTAAATTACTCCCACTAGCATAGAACTAAGATAAACAATTCAAACTTCTAAAGTGGGAGAGATAGGACATACCTATCATGAGTGAATTCATGATTCTCTTCCTTATGGGGATGTGTTCCTTCAAAACTCAAGTTAAAATCACTCTCATAATGATATTGAAGCAAAGAGGCAATATGTAAATCCACTTTCACAAAAAAAAGGAAAAAGGGGAAATCTTTTTGTATTTTCGAGGATGGGGATTAAAGAATAGAAAAAACTTGCGACCAAGAAAGGAACTTAAGAAAATAAAAACAAACTAAAAACAAAAGCAAAAGAAAAAGAAAGAAAAGGCGAAGTGTTGGAACAAACCAACACGAGTGTTTCAAAGCTCACATGGAGCTGGAGTACAACCTCATTATTACACAAATAAAAATGTCGGGAACACATCCCCAAGCTCAGGCTTTTGCAAGCCCTTTTGTTGCTCATTGTAGTGGTGGTGGATAATCTCCCAAGTTCCATTGGCTACTCCAATTGTTAAACTGGGTTGAGAGGTTGGCAGTAGCATCTTAAAGGTTGATGGAGAGGTTGATCATGTTTTGGATGCTTCCTTCGAGAGCATAGTTATCATTATAGGTGGTGTAGTAGTTTGGTGGCTCCACATCTTGTTCAGGTCCTTCTTGTTCTACTTCTTCATTTCTCCTTCTTCTCCCATGGGTTCTTCTTCTTGCGGTAGTCTTGCCTCAACCTGCACGTCATAATGCAACGTCAATCTTTGATAGAGAACAAACCATTAGGCAAAGGAGTTGGGATGAAGTGATCTGCTCTAGGTATATCAAGGAAGTATCTACCATTATTTCTAGAAATCATACTACATGCTCTTGGAGTAGAAAAACCGAGACGGAGGCCTCCTGCCAACAGATGGATATTACCTAGGTTGACATGAAGCGCTCGTGCAAGAATGGTTATGGCTCCTCTCTGCATATAGGACCACGAGACTAAAAGGCTTGATGCTTAAGATAAAACAAAATAAGGGCGCCCAAATTTCGCGTTAAATTACAGTTAGAAATAGTAACTCTAGCGACGATCATCATATCCTCCTCATTAACTCTAGTAAACTCATCACGTGCCTGCAAGGTGTTAGCAATAACATAAAACAAATAACAAACAATAGTGTGATCAATTTGGTTTCCCTTGGGTGTGTTACAATGAATTCTCATTCTATTAAAGTAAGACAAGGGTGGAGAGTAGGTCGGTGGAGTTGTTGGCAAACTCAAAGTAGTGAGACCATTGGTTGAGAATCAAGGAATACTCACAATTCATAATACAGAATTTGATGCGATCAACTCTAGGCATTTGTTCCTCGGGGCAATAGTGTGAGCACACCGTATGTGTCAAGGTACTGAGGAACTCAAGCATCAAGCAGTAGTACGTGACTTCATCCTGAAAAACAAAATCATACAAACCAACATTGTTGCAAAGTAAGTCAAAATCACGATGAATGCCCAGTTGGTTAAGGATGTAAGGACACACCCACTTGGTGGACTTGATTTCTCGGAGCTTGAGATGGTTGAAACAGTTGAGTTGAAACTCCGAGGTGAACTCGATACCAAATGACTCAGGGGTTAGCATATCAACGGGTGGTGTGGCTTGTTCTGCAGCCATCACACGTGTACGACTCCTCGTGTTCATATTATATCAATTGGGTGCAAGGAATCGAAGAAAGAAACGAGTAGAATTGAAGATCCAATGGAGATGGTTTGGATTTTGGAGGTAGAAGAAAGACAGATTTGTGTTTATGAAATTTTACGGTTACCTCTTCCTGGGGTAGAAATCATGTCCACGTACACGGTACGGGAGGGCGGTACGGCCGGAGCCCGCCCGTACCAGGTGTCCTACCTTGGGGTCGAAGGACCCCTTCCGGCGGTGCACTCGGTACGGGTGCACGCGCCCGTACGACTGATGATTATTCGGTCATTATGTTTTTCTTCAAACTTGATGCTTTGCTCAAGACACGGTACGGGCGAGCGGTATAGCCGCCTCTAGTCGTACCAGTGGTCGTTACGACCACTATGAGCCGCATCAAAAATCAAAATTTCTATTTTCGTGATCCATGATGTGGTACAAGCACGTGGTACGGGGGACTTCGGTTGTACCAGTGATCGTTATGTGCCCTGGAAGCTTAAAAAATTGTGGAATTGAGTTAGTAGCTTCATGCGCCTTTGCACATCTTAGTAATCAACAAAATAACAACAAATAGATTTCATAAAAACAACAGTACTTGAAAGCCATGTGTTAGCAAATATAAAAGATTGAGGATTACCTTATTTTCTTCTCCTTTCTCCAAAGGTCTTCTTGAACACTCTTTATTAAAACAAAATAAAACAAAACAAAAACAAAACTAACACACGAACAAAAACTTTTATTTTACATGGGTTGCCTCCCATGGAGCGCTTCTAGTTAAGGTCAATTAGTTTGACCCAGATGGTGTTCATTTAGGCTTTGCAAGTGGAACAACCACTCCAAAGTAATTAGCTTTTAGTGTGATTATACCATCTTCATTATTATTATGTTTGGCCTTCTTCTTCCTAGGGAAGTGGATTATAAAAGGATCTCCAGATGGTAGTCCTATTCTTACATTCCCTTCATGTAGATTAATCAAAGCTTTAATAGTCCTTAGGAAGGGCCTACCTAGAATTATAGGTGTTATGGGATCTTCAGGCATGTCTACTATAACAAGATCAATAGGAGAAGGTTATCCTTTAATTTCAATGACTATGTTTTGTTTTACCCCAGCATCTTGTTTATAAGTTGAATCAGCAAGATGGAGTCTCATTTCAATAGTTGCAAAAGGCTCCAAGTTTAACTTATCAAATAGACTCTTGGAAATTGTTGAGACGCTTGCACCAAGATCACAAAGTGCAGGTATCTCATTAATACCAATCTTAACTTTAATAGTGGGCTCAAATATATCATCTAACTTAGCTAGAAGCTTATCAACTAGTTTCTTATACTCAATTTATAGTTCACGAACTTTAGATGCTACTTCTTTAATAAATTGTTGGTATGTAGCATCGTTACCTTGTTCAATACCGGGATTTCTTCTGGTGATCACCTTTAATAAATCTTCCACGGTATACTCCGGTGTTGGCGCATTGCTATGGTTTAGCTCTTCAAGCTTTTCTTCTTTTACTTCCGCCCTCATCCTCTTGAGGTCCTCTACTTTATTTGGCTCGGAATTTCTAGTGAATTTTGCAAGTACGAGAGCTTGGATCTCAGCTACTTTGCCCAATTGTGCCTCCACGGTCTTGGTTCTTTCTTGTAGAGCCTACACATCATTTCTAATTGCAACGGCCTAGTTAGACAATTTACCAATACTAGATTCGTGGTTCTCTGTGATTTTAATAAGCATATTGTTTTGCTCGATTTGAGCTTGCATAAAAGTTCTAATATTATGTTCCAACGAGAGATTGCCAGGATTTTATCCATTATTGTTATCATAATTATTATGTGGAGCACCTGCAGGATTAGAATATTGCTTTTGAAAATTTAAGCCAAAGTTCTGACTCCAAGCAGGATTATAAGAATTACGAGCTATAAAATTAACATCATTAACATCAGTAATGATAGCATTAATTTGGGTATCGTCCTTACCCTTTATTATGTGGAGCAACTCATCTACCTTTGCATTAATCTCTTAATTGTTTACCTTGGTGATTGTATTCACCCTTTTTGAGATTCTTTCCACATGCCATTGGACATGGTTGTTTTACATATCATCAAGTAATTTGCAATACTCACTTGCTTTCCCAAGATAGTTCCTCCTGTGACACTATCAAGCATAGACTTAGACATTGGGTTAAGGCCATTATAAAATAAATGCAATATTAGCCATTCTTCTATCCCATGACTAGGACAGTTCATTACGGCTTCTTTCGTCCTTTCCCAAGAAAATGCTAGTGGCTCGTAGTCTTCTTGTCTAAAACTAGAAATGTTGGATCTTAGTTGCATAGTCTTAACTAGAGGAAAACATTTAGTCATAAATAGATTAGTACATTCCTTCCAAGATGTAATAGGGCCTTTAGGCAATACTAGCAGCCAATCCTTAACCTTTCCTCTTAGAGAGAAAGGGAATACACGTAATTTAACCACATTTGGGTCAACATCTTTAATACGCATGATGTCGCAAATTTCAGTAAAAGTATTAAGGTGCAAACCTGAATCCTTAGAAGATGAGCCTCCAAATTGGTTCTGCTGAACCAAACTTAAAATGTTAGGATTAATTACATATTCTTCCACATCAACAACAGGCTGAATAACAGGTGCACGAATAAAATCATCAATAGGAGTAGCATACTCCCCAAGTTTCTATTGAGCCATGGCTATTTTCTTTTTGGTGTTTTTAATATAAAGGAAACAAATAAGCAAGTAACTAATTCTTTTTGGGTTTTCAAATAGATAACAAGAAAGTAAACTGATAACAACAAATAAACTACAAACATAAATAAAACTAATATTAAGGTCTCTAGTGATCTCACCGGGATAGCGAATTGCTTTCCTAGTAATGACACCATAAAAGGGGTTGATACCTTCGATCTGGATTCACGGATGCAATATATTAGCTTTTTCCCTAGTAAACCTAGGTTTAATCGAACCTTGGGAAACAATGCTAAAGGAATTAAATAAGGACATGTCTAGAAGACTTTATTTTCTTTTTTATCTTTGTTTACCGGACCTTTCTAGTTTACTTTATATTGTGGGTTGTTTCAATAGATGGAGATAGGCCAGGGTTGAAGATTCACTTGCAGCTGCACATCATATGGGATAAAGATAATAATAAGCATAGTCATGTGTAATGTTTTAATAGACATAAAATTTGTGGGAAGCACATCCTAATATACTAAAGTCCCTGCGAACCACAGGCATAGCAATATCCTTTTGATCCAACCGTTTGCACCACGAAGTATAGGGATATAAACAATTATTAAGTGAAAACACAGATCAAAGCCTTAAGAAGTGATGTTGCTGCTGTTCCCCAATGGATCGCTAAGAGAAGACCGTACTCCCCTTTTTGTCACTGGGTTTCCTACGAGATTGCCGCTAATCAAGTATTTCCATCAAGCTTTTATCAATCTTGTGGGTCTTGGGTACCTACAAGTCAAAATATCGAGACAAAATACAAAGAAACAAAGATATAAATATCTTATTCAAACAATACACAATGCTCCCATAGATTAGATGCATATAATTGCTGCGAGGTTTCACCCCAACCCGCAGCATGTGAGGACTACTCACTCATAACAATAAGATCATGGATAAAAAACATTGTGCAAAATAATTATATTTAAATCAAATATTCTTACAATGGTTGCCGAATCACAAGGAGATCTAAATTACATAGTAATGGCTATGGCTATGGAGAGGATGGATAGTCGAGAGGATGAACTATGGTGGTGGATCTCCTTTGGTTGTGGTGTGGTGCAATCTGAGAATGGCAGCCCTCTACGCAGCGGCTGGGACCTCGAAATATATGGGCTCCTTCATGAAAGTTGTAGGGTTTGACAAGACGAAGCCACTGCCACCTGGTACGGGAAGGCCTAACAAGCGGACTTTGCCCGTATCAATGCTCGTTATCGCCTCTAGCGCCTGGTAATGACTCCAGGTTTGCTTGTCAATGTAGACTTCCTCAAAATCTTCATTTATGGCTCTAGATTTCTCGTTAAAAGCGTGATTTCCTACACAACATATCTCAAAGCAATGGTTTGCATATCTTTACAATAATTAGTCATTAGTGGCAAATCTAGAGAGTTTCTTGTCAATTGCATGACTAAAAATGAGGTTTAAACGCGGAGAAAGATGGCTATTTTCATAGGCATCGGTGTGTTTCATGTATTCTAGAGGAATGGCTGAGGCATGTGATCGAGATCGATATTTGCCTATCCGAGTGACAGATAGATACACTGGGCCCACTCAGTGAGACCACATCAATGATATTGCAAGCATGTGACTAAGTCACAAGGGTGTGTTATCACGAGAACGAGTAAAAGCGTTTGTCAGTAACAAGATTGAACTATATGAGATACATGATATCAGGTCTTGGACAAACCAGGTATCGTTGTGCAAAGGGAATGAGACTTGACGTTTAGAAGGTTCAAGCGAACAACACTGTGTTGTGTAATGAGCAAGGATCATCATGTATTTCCAAGTACCGCTGATGATGAATGATCAGGGTGATGGGGATATGCCAAAGGGGGTATGCCCAGCAGGACGTTCCGATCGGGCCGAAAGGCCTGTGAGTGCGCCTGGAGGATGGCGACTGGACTACAACGGAAGGAGAAGCCCGGCGACTGGCGACTGGAGGCCCAGGAGCGTAACAGAAGCCCAGTCGGATTAGGTCAAAACCTCCGAATCCTTATCTTGTTCGGTTGTAGCTTGTAAACCCTAGCGAGGTGCCTCATATATAAACCTCCCTAGGGTATCCTAGAGACTCACGTTCCATCATACACCCCCTCGAGCGACTCGCTGCTTAGCCGCCGAGCTCGCCACCCCTGTAACTCGCTCTCCAATAATCTAATCTAGCAGGAGTAGGTATTTACCCTCCGGGGGGGCGAACCTGGATAAACCCATGTGCATTCGCCCCCATCTCGCACCGCAGATGGCCGCCAACTCTTCCTCACGAAACACTCAATCGCTTCCATTGGCAGTGACTGCCGTGGCCATTTCCACGATAGTGGCGCCCACCGTGGGGCATAGTGGGACTGGCCTTAGTTCTGCAGCGAGACCCTACTCGCTGATCAATCGGCCGCTCGCCACCGGCCGCATGATCGCCATCGGCGGGATCTTACAGATCCTGCCTAGCAGCTACATCCCAGCGTCACGCCAGATCACTCATGGCGCGGTGATGCCGGTCGGCTCCATCAACCTCTTCGTCAGCTTCACCCGCGCGGTCGACCCAGCCGCAACGGCGATCGTCTGCGGATCGCTGCCGCACCGCGATCTGCTCTCGGAGGAGCAGGTCCGCTCCATCAGGAGCCTCGTCACTGAGTACAACTCGGCCGCCAGCGACGTGGCCGAGACTAACGCCGCCACCAACGACGACGCCCTAAACGATGACACCGACTCCGCGACCCCTGCCTCGGTCGACGGATCCATCACCGACACGTCACGGGAGGACTCCATCACGCGAGTCTCCAACCCCGAGGACTTCGAGGACTCCTCTATCCTGGGGATCTTCGACTCCGATTCTAGCTCGGAGTCGCCCGAGGATTTTCGCGCCAGATCCAATCGCTTCAATGTGATCTACATGGCGGGCAGCACGGTCGCCCCGCCAGATCCATTCGCCACGCTGATCCCGCCGACTGCGACGGCCACGGAGGTGGAGGAAGCCCGCCTGTGGCTCGCGGAGGCACAACGCAACGAACTCGCCGAGCGCGAGAAATACCGCCTGGAACAGGAAACAGCACGGAAGCTATCGCCCTATCACCAGCGCCACATCAGGACCCGCCTGAACTCCAACGTCCAGGGCCGTGTCCTGAACTTCAACGATGAAAGCGACCCCACACGCGCCGCCGAGCGCGAATACTACGAGAAGCACCGCCAGGCGGAAGCAACCCCGCGAGACCACCACTTGGCGCGCCGGCAACCGGAGCCCCTCCACCACCCATGGGTCGCGCACCCCCGCCAGACCAACCGCGGATCATCATCTCGCCTCAAGCCCGCGACGCCAACGGGCTACCATTTTACTCCACCCCGATGGACAATGTCGTCGCGGCTGATGCCGCGATCGCCAACCTCGACGTCCAAGGCGACGGCGCGTTATAGATCCAATACGCCAAGGCCCTACTCGTCAGGGCCGTCGAGCAACAAGCTGCAGGAGTCGACCCGTGGGGGCGGATGTACTCCCGTTCATCAGCAAGCAGGGCGGCATCAAGCGGCCACCCCACTGTGGCCAACACATTAGTTTGCCCACCACCCCAGCCCCTGGCGAACCAGCCACGGGCCGCCAATCCCGCATTGTCAACCAACGAGCCGCGACCGGCAAATAACACGGTCGCCACCAACAGGCAGCCCCTCGACGCCCGAACAAACATCATCAACAACCAGGCGTGGCAGTCGCGCTAGCCTAACGACCTGAGGCACACCCTCACCAACCGCGGCGACCCGGAACCAAGAGTCTTCCTCAGTCGAGTCGGGCCGCAATGCTTCGGGCCCATGATTCGCGGGGAAAAATACCCCGCCAACTTCAAGGCCCCCAAGGAGATCGAAAAGTACGACCCGACGTACGATCCCGCTGTCTTCCTGGACACATACCTCATGGCAATGGGAATCGTAGGCCACACCGACCTGCTCGCCACTCGCTACCCTCCCCCTGATAATGGAGGGTGTGACCCGACAATGGATCAACACGCTCCCCGCCGACAGCATCGATTCTTGGGAAGAAATGCGGGATGCCTTCGTCAGGCACTTCGAGGGCTCCTACACCCGCGCCACCACCATAGAGGACCTAGAGCGATGCATCCAGGGACAATGCGAGTCGACTCGCCGCTGGATCCAAAGATGGCAAGAACGAGTCAACTCGCCGTGGATCAATGCCTCCGGCATCCACCCAGACACGGTGATACACTGCTTCAAGAACGTGTGCCGGTGTGAACCCCTGGTTGCTAAGATCAAGAGGGTCTACCGGACACTCGACAACATCCCCGTCCTCCTCGAGATCGCCAAACACTACGCGGAGGAGGACCCCAACCAAGACTCCAACGACGAGTCGGGAGGAAGGCGCCGCACCAGCATCCACGACAGCGGGCACCTGCGCGACATGCGCTACAGCACACCCGCATCACCGGCAAGCGCCGCACGGACGGGCGAGTCGACTTCGTCGCCAATGCCAGCTACGGCCAGCGCGACTCCAAGAACTACCGCCGCGATGGAGGAAACTACCGCGACAGTGGCAACTACCGCTCCAACAACACAGCGAGGCCCAAATTCGACCCTGCTGCCCTGCTCAATCAGCCCTACATCTACCATAGCAGGGAGGGAAAACCCGCCACCCACACCACCGCTGATTGCCATTCTCTCAAAGAGATTGAAAAGGTGAGGCGAGCAAGGGAGGACCCCAATAATATCCCACCTCAGGACAACGGGAATGGTGGCGGCTTCTGCACTGCCGTCGGCTTGTTACACACCTTCACCAGACTAGCCACCAAGCGCGAGAAGAAGGTGCTCGCCCGCGCGGTCGCCATCAATGCGGTGACACAGGTCGACATCCCTCGCTTCCTCAACTGGTCCGAGTAGAGCATCACCTGGAGTCGTCAGGACCATGCGCCAAGGATCGAATACCCAGGGCGAGTCACCCTGGTAGTCAGGCCCAAGGTGGTTGACTACTGGTTGCCCAAGAAACTAGTGGACGGTGGGAGCTCCATCAACATCTTGTACCTAGACACGTTCAAGAGGCTCCAGCTCCCAGAAGCAGCCATTGAGCCAACACTGACGACCTTCCACGGCATCGTCCCCGGTCGGAAGGCGTACCCGATCGGGAAAGTGACGCTGCCAGTCACCTTCGGCACTCCGGCAAACTACCGCACGGAAAGGATCATGTTTGAGCTGGTGAACTTCCGCAGCCCCTACCACTGCGTCCTGGGCCGCCAGGCATTCGCAAAGTTCATGGCAACCCCACATTATGCCTATAACATGATGAATCTCCCCGGGCCAAGCGGCATCATCACCGTCCATGGTGACCCCGACATGGCCGTGGAATGTGAGGACAAAGGCGCCGAGCTCGCCGACGCCGTCATCGCCGCGGAGACCGACCACGCGAAGGAGCTCACGAAATACGCGGGCAACATCAACAAGGACGACCCCACCATCCTGAAGAAACCAAGCGCCGCGAACTCCACGTTCGAGGCGACCACGCACACCCGCACCGTCGAGCTCGTCCCAGGCGACTCCAGCCAGACGGTCACCATTGGGGCGCACATGAGCCCAGCATAGGAAAGCGCGCTCATTAGGTTCCTCTGTGAGAACCGTGACATCTTCGCATGGAAGCCATCTGACATGCCAAGTGTCCTGAGGGAACTCACTGAGCACAAACTCAACGCCGGCCCCAAAGTGCGACCAGTAAAGCAGTCGCTACGGCCCTTCAATGAAGAGCGTCGTCGAGCAATCACCGAAGAAGTTCAGTGCTTGCTAGCCGCAGACTTCATACGGCCAATCAAATACTCCAAGTGGCTGGCAAACCCAGTCCTGGTTCTAAAAAAGAACAACACATGGAGAATGTGCATCGACTACACCAACCTCAACAGTGCCTACCCGATGGAGGAGTTTGTCCTACCACGCATCGATCAGATCATCGACTTGATCGCGGGATCGGAGTCGCTGTGCTTCCTCGACGCTTACTCTGGTTACAACCAGATCAAGATGGCGGTCGAGTATGAGGAGAAGACCCGCGTTCATTACGCCATTCGGCGCATTCTGCTACACGGCCATGACGTTCGGCCTCAAGAACACAGGCGCCACATACCAGAGGTGCATGCAGGAGTGTCTAGCGAGCCAAATTGGCCGCAACATTCATGTCTACATCGACGATGTGGTGGTAAAATCCACCCGCCAGGACGACCTGCTCGCCGACCTATCCGAAACCTTCGCAAACCTGTGGAGGTACAACATCAAGCTGAACCCCGGAAAATGCACCTTCGGCGTCCCCACCGGACAACTCCTGGGATATGTAGTCTCCAAGCGAGGCATCGAAGCCAACCCCACTAAGATCGACACCATCGTGCGACTCGGGAAACCCGAGTGCCTGCGACTTCCAGAAGTTGGCAGGGCGAGTCGCGGCCCTCAGTCGCTTCATCCCCCGACTAGGCGAGAAGGCCATGCCCCTCTACCGCCTGATGCGCAAGAACCCCACGTTCCAATGGGACGCGGAGGCTACGACGCACTCAAAGCACTCAACGAAGTGCTACTTGCAGCCCTACAACTCGCTGCTCCACTCGACCAAGAGCCAATGCTCGTTTACCTCGCGAACTCTACTCGAGTCATCAGCGCCGTGATGGTCGTCGAACGATCGGAAGAGGGCAAGGAGCGCCTCATACAGTGCCCCTTCTGCGACATCAGCGAAGTCCTATCGGACTCACGACAGCGCTACCTGCAATACCAAAAACTGGTGTACGCGGTATTCCGAGCACAACGGCGACTCCCACACTACTTCCAGGAGCACCCAATCACGGTGGACTCCTCCGCGCCCCTGCAAGTCATCATACGCAATCGCGAGGCGACCGGGCGAGTTGCCAAGTGGGCCATCGAAATAGGTGTCCACAACATCAAATACGAGCCCCACAAAGCGATCAAGTCACAAGCCCTGGCTGATTTCCTTGCAAACTGGGAAGAAGCACAGCAGCTAGAGAAGCTCCCGTACCTCCACTACTAGTCGCTCCATTTTGACAGCTCCAAGAACGCCAAAGGCGCAGGGGCTGGGGTCATACTGACCTCTCCCAAAGGAGACAAGCTCCGCTACGTGCTCCACCTCAACTTCAAGCCCTGCACCAACAACATGGCAGAATATAAAGCCCACCTTCATGGCATGAGAGCCACTAAGGAGATGAACATCAACCGCCTACGATGCTATGGCAACTCCGACCTAGTCGCCGGCCAAGTCGCCGGGACGTGCGACGCCGTCTCCCCAACAATGATCGCGTACCGCCAAGCTGTCGACCAGTTCGGAGGACACTTTGATGGCTACTCCCTCGAGTGGGTCAACAGGCGCAAAAACGAGGAGGCATACGCCCTCTCCCGCATCGGATCGACCCGAAAAGCGCCACCAGTAGGCGTCTTCCTCGACATCATCGACAAACCGCCGGTCAGCCCACCAAAAGAGATCGACATCGAGATCCCACTGCAACCAGAACCGGCCTTAGTCGCCATGGTTGTGGAACCTAGCGAGTGGACAGCACCATATGTCGCCTTTTTGGAACACAAACTCCTACCAAGCAATGAGACGGAGGCGTGAATGATCGTGCGCCACTGCAAATCCTTCGTCATCATCAACGGCGAGCTCCACAGACGCAGCGTGACCAGCGTGTTCCAGCGCCGTGTACAACCAGAAGAAGGCCGCAAGATCCTCCAGGACATTCACGCCGACGACTGCAGCCATCACGCCGGCGCCAAGTCGCTAGTCGCCAAGGCCATGCGGCACGGTTTCTACTGGCTCACCGCACACGCTGACGCCACCAACATCGTCCAACGATGCGTCGGGTGCCAGAAGTACGCCCATCAGACGCACCTCCCTGGCTCGGCACTCAAGACCATCCCCATCACGTGGCCATTCGCCGTATGGGGCGTGGACATGGTAGGCCCGTTCAAGAAGGCCCCATCTGGGTTCACTCACCTCCTGGTCGCAGTCGACAAGTTCACCAAATGGGTCGAGGCCAAGCCAATAAAAAAGTGCGACGGCAAGACGGCTACCAAGTTTCTACGCGAGCTCATCTACCGGTATGGCTACCCACACAACATCATAACATACAATGGCACCAACTTCGCTAAGGGGGCCATGGCGGAATTTTGTGAAGAACATGGCATACGACTCGACCTTGCATCAGTCGCCCACCCGGAGTCAAATGGCCAAGCAGAACGCGCCAACCAGAGCGTCCTCCACGGGCTCAAGCCGCGACTCCAGGTGCCCCTCGAGCGCACTCCAGGATGCTGGGTCGACGAGCTCCCCTCTGTGATATGGGGGATCCGCACCTCCATCAATCGCTCCACCGGGTTCACGCCCTTCTTCATGGTGTATGGCGTCGAGGCCGTAATACCAACTAACCTGGAGCACGACTCACCTCGAGTCGCCAACTACGTCGAGGCGGCCAACGAGGTTGCCTGCCAAGACAACATCGATCAACTCGACGAGGCACGCGACCTGGCTCGCTCCTGCACCACCATATACCAGCAAGGACTCCGCTGCTACCACAGCCGCCGAGTGCGAACTCGCACCTTCCAGGAAGGCGACCTGGTCCTACGACTGGCCCAAGACAAGAAGGGCATGCACAAACTCTCCCCCCCATGGGAGGGGACGTTCGCCATAGGCCGAGTCATTGGCAATGATGCCTACTACCTCAACGACATACGGGGTGACGACCAGCTGGAGGTTGGGAGGCCATGGAATGTAAACCTCCTTAGAAAGTTCTATACTTAGAACCTCACATTGTACCCCGCTGGCATATATAATGAAATTCATCCAGATCGCACAAATTGTGTCCACTCGCCATATTCTTCTGCCACTCGCACTCGTACATATTAGCAATACGCTACTTACAGAAGTCAACCTCTAGTCGAGCGACCGGCACGGCTAAGTAGTGCGGCACAAGGGCACTGGAAATATTCGGGCCTTGGGTCGTCCACGAAGACGCCAACCTGGAGCCGCCATTGGAGTCGCCGAGCCCGACTGGCCCACCGGGCCAAGACAACCTGTACACGCTTCTCACAGCGACCTGTCCCTCCCATCCTTGTGCAAAGCGACTCGAACGGTTAAGTACCACGCACGGGGACTCCGCAAAACGGGATCCACCACGCGGCTTGGGAACACACCAAGTAAGAGATCTACCTAGGACTTGCCAAGCGACTGGCTCTCTGGGCCAGGGGAGGAGACGCGTTACAAACAACGCATTCACAACCTGCAATAGGAACATGAGAAATGTGGTCGGGCACCACACTCGGGGACTCGCTTACAAGTCAGTCCTACCCGCGCTCAGGGACTCGCCACTCAGAAGACGTGAGAGATAAAAACAGTGAATAACCAAAACAATACACAAAAGTATACAATCGAGTTATACCCCATTAAAGGGTGGACGCGCTCGGGGACTCGCTCAACCAAAAACAAACACACCACACAATCCTAGTCGCAATACGAGTCGACTGACTCCCCTTGGCATATATTGCAAAATACTTTACAGCAGTCGCCACTTGGCATATATCACAAATTAGACAATTACATTGTTTATTCCACAGGCCCTGATGAAGAAGAAGCGCCACCCCCTTGACACCAACAAAAGGTTACCATGGGTTCGTTGGGTACATCGTCAGTGACTTCGACAACGACGATCGGAAGGGCTGCTCCGACTTCATATCGCGATGTTCCGGCTCTAGGTCGCCAGGCGCCAACACCGTCTCCTGGTACGGTAGCAGATCCCCCATAGCCAAGACCCGATCGGCATAAGGGGTAGCCTTCGTGGTTAGCTTCAACACTTCTGACATCTCCAACGTGCCAGTCGCCGATGGGTAGCCACTCGTCACGTCATCAAGGTCGAAGTCGTCGGGGAAGTGGGCGAGACCCAAGCTCAACGCTGTGGTAGCCCCATGCCTGAACGCTGAGCGCATCATCCACTCCACGATGGCAGGCACCTCCTCGAGATAGCGCTTGATGTCTACGCACTTCTATTCTTGTAGACAGTTGTTGGGCCTCCAAGTGCATGGTTTGTAGAACAGCAGCAAGTTTTCCCTTAAGTGGATTACCCAAGGTTTATCGAACTCAGGGAGGAAGTGGTCAAAGGTATCCCCTCTCAAGCAACCCTGCAATCAAGATACAAGAAGTCTCTTGTGTCCCCAACACACCCAATACACTTGTCAGGTGTATAGGTGCACTAGTTCGGCGAAGAGATAGTGAAATACAAGTGGTATAGATAATTATAAGTGCTAATGGTGATAGAAAATAGCTTGATGGCGTGTGGTTGACGTGGGAAAAGACTAAAGGCAAACTGAAATAAAGATGGAAGCATGCAAACATTTAACAGATCCAATAGCAAACGGTGTATCAATGCTTAGAAACAAGGCCTAGGGATCATACTTTCACTAGTGAACACTCTCTCATAAATATATCCTCTGTTTATGATACTACTCTTAACTACTCTCCGGTTGAACACTCTAATCGATGGTAGGGCTATAACAGCACACCTCATAGTAAGCCTTTCCCATCTAGAAAACCCCACACTGTCACCTTGAGCACTAGATGGTTCCGACGAACACCACAATTTCATAAAGACATCCAACTCCAAATATAACTCATAACAAGTATTTGTAATCTCTAGCCTAAGTGCCACCATGGTGTGCATGTTGTCACTTTCACACACATGGGGAGAGCAAAGATCTATTAAAGCACTTGAGTAGCAAGGTAGATCTACTTGATTACAAAGCTCATGACCACAACAAGATCAAGCATAGATAGAGAGATGAACACATAGCTACCGGTAGAACCCTTAGCCTCGAGAGAGAACTACTCCCTCCTCATCATGGGAATCAGCAATGGTGATGAAGATGGCGGTGGAGATCGATGGAGATGGCTCCGGGGGCACTTCCCCGTCCCGGCAGCGTGCCGGAACAGAGACTTTCTGTCCCCTGAATCTCCCCTTCGGTGGCGGCGGCGTTGCGAAACTTTTCATGGCTGGAGGCTTGACTATTTAGGGTTTATGCCTCAGGAGGCTTCTTATAGGCCAGAGGGCAAGGTCGGTGGAGTGCCAGGGGGCCCACACCACCTGGTGGCGTGGCCAGGGCTAGCCCATGCCACCACATGGTGTGGCCAGACCCTGACCCTCCTCCGTCTCGTATTCTGGCTCCATGAGTCTTCCGGTAAAATATCAACTTTGGCTTTTGTCCCGTAGCAAACATAAATGCATAGGACACCTTCAAAGTTCACAAGAGTGACTAGATACAAATAGTTTAAAACAAGCAATATCAAGTTATGCATCAATCAACAAGTCTTGGGACAATGCACATAGAACTAAGAATGGCCACTATGCTCTCAAAGTAGGTGCATAAAGATTGAGGGTGGAGACTTAATATAATGGTGGAAGAAAGGCCTTCATAGAAGTAAGTAGGGATTCAAGTCTCATAAAGAGCTTCCAAAAATTATGGTACTTGTTAGCTTTCAGCTCTCATTGCCCCTATCATAAGCATCTTGAAGTGATTGAGGTTAAAGTGAACAAACTATGGTGTACATGCTTGACGAAGTATAAGTTAGAAATTTCATGTCCCTTGTATACGAGGGCCGCTCCTCATGCTACTCAAGTTTAGTCACCGGTAAGTTTTCTTGTCATTGTAAGTATATGTGTATCATAGAACCGCCAACGGGGTACCCCTTGCCCGATGATACGGAAGAATACCCATATCCAAATGACAAGGCAAGCAGACAACGAGCATCTCGGCAATCTTCTTATTTACCATGGGAATATGGTGCTTTTTCCTCTCTTTCCTCTTTTCATAATCTATTTTTTCCTTTTCTCTTTTTTCTCAATGGGACTCTTTTTTTATAAGAAGAATGCTTCATAGACAGCTCATTATGGTTACGCTGCAGGTTTCCACCATGTCAGCATGGATTAGACCAGCGGCCCAGGCGTTTCTCTAACACATATACATAATTCCATGGACTTACAAGCTCCCCTTTCATTTCACACCGACGACATCCATATACAAAAGAGCATGATATCAACTAGGTACAAGTACCAAGTGCAATGTTGAAAGCGTTCCCCATGAAAGAATGGTTCTGCTAATTCCCAACAAATAAGTGCAAGCATATACATCATAGAAGACACAATGGTTCAAGTTTATTAGGGGCAAGAAAAGTAAAGTGTGCCATCAAGTTTGTGAGAGCTTTAATCACTAGTTTTCTCATAACAAGTTTAATTTGGAAGGTAAACAAAAGCATGAATATACTTTGAATAGCTTAAGCTAGTAGGTAGGTATGGTGGACTCTTTGGAATAACTTGGTTTAGGGAGTTGAATGCATGAGTGGAACTCATACTTTGTTGTGGAGGCTAGCAAAAGACTGGGAGCGATAAACTAAGAGAGCAATAATGGCCATAATCATGCAGAGCGACAAAACATCATTGATCAAAGCATAAAGTGATACTACAAGTTGAAAACTAAAGGATCATCAAGGCTATGGTGACTTGAGATAGTCATAACATGGTGTGAGCATGCGCCAAGTCAACCCAAATAAAGCATCAAAGGAGAATACCACTATACTACGCTTTAATATGCTAAAACAACGCATGATTCATCCAAGGCACATTAAGCAATCTCAATTGTTTATAACAAGTCATGCTACAGCAAAGAATACTAAGCATAAAGCCAAAACAATATCAAGCATGGCATGACAAAGCATAGGCCATAGTAAAAAACGAGTTCTTTTTACCACATAAGCATGAACTTTCCTACTCTTTTCCAAACCAAACCAAACTATTTGCAAACAAATGTATGAAAGAGGGGGTCCAACCAATTTATTCAAAAAACTAAGCAAACCAAGCAAACTAAAAACCAAAACAAAAACGAAAAAGAAGACGCTCCAAGAAAAACACAACTGTGCATGAAACAATAAAAATTGAAGCGTTTGGAAGAAACCTGGGATTTTTATTGATGAAGAAGGGGGGTGCCTTGGGCATACCCAAGCTTTGACGCTTGTACTTCTTGAATATTTCTTGGGGTGATACGCGTGGCATCCCCAAGCTTGAGCATTAGTCCATCCTTCATCTCATTACTTATTCCTTCCATACACCTAAAATTTTTCCTTCATACAAAACTTCACACAATCTTTATTAGCAACATTAGTGCACTCAAGATAATAGGTCTTTGGGTTCAGTTCTAACACCAATAAAACTTCCATTAAAACACAACATACTATAGTACTTCCCTCAAAAAGCTCAATTCCTCAAAAGAACTAAAAAAGGAACCAACAAGAAGCAAATGCAAAAAATGGCAGAAATCTGTCAAAATAGACCAGAAGGTAAAATCGAATTTTTTAGAAGACCTTCTGTTGCTCAAATCAAAAAGTGTTGAACTAAAGAAATTTAGATAACAACCTGTGGCAGAAGCACAAAAATTCACGTCTCAAAAGTACGTATAGAGATTTTACACGAATTTTTACGGTGAAGCACAGAAATCTGTTTCGGGACAGCAACTTTCCCAATCATTACTGCTCTCTCATTAGAGGTTACTCTTGGCACAAAAAGCAAATAAAAAGGATAATGAGCGGTTATTACAGAAGTAATAACTTCCAAGACTCATCTAAAACTTTTGGGTTATCTCCCAATAAGTACTTTTCTTTAACGCCTTTAAGTTAGGCATGATAGTTTGAGAAGATGCTCACATAAGAAATATGAATTGAAGTGAAAGAGAGCATCAAGAAGCAAATTCAAAGCACATTTAAGTCTAACCCACTTCCTATGCATATGAATATTGTAAAGAAACAAATCATGAAAGCACAAAGCAACAAGCATAGTAAAACAAAACAAGTGCAACTTCAAGACTTTCAACATAAAGAGGGGAACCTAATATTATTGAGATGCATAAAACCATGTTTCCCTCTCTCATAATAACTTTCAGTAGCATCATGAATAAATTTAACAATATAACTATCACATAAAACATTCTTATTATGAGCCACATGCATATAATAATTATTACTGTCCACATAAGCATAGTCATTCTTATTAATTGTAGTGGGAGCAAATTCAACAAAATAGATATCATTATTATTCTCATCACCATAATCATCAAATATAGGAGGCATATTGTAATCATAATTAATTTTCTCCTCAATAGTAGGTGGACTGAAAATATCATATTCATCATTGTACTCATCATATATTGGAGGTTTTGTATCATCATAAGCAATAGAATAGATATCTTCCAAAGCTGGGGAACTAAAAAGATCATTTTCATAAAAACTAGCTTCCCCAATCTTAGACTTTTCCATAGCATTAGCAATAAGGGTGTCCCAAGAATTCATACTAACAACATTGCTATTAGCATGCAAATAAAGTTCCATAGGTTTTTTAATTTTCTCTTCAAACACTTCATGTCCTAACTCAAGATAAATACTATAAAGTTCTCTAATTTTGTTGTTGTTTTCCATTAAGCCTAACTAGTGAAAACAAGAAACAAAAAGACAAAATTGCAGAATCTAAAGGAAATAACTTCGAGCACTCACACCGGAGGATGTGAGTACCTTTTACCTTACCTCCCCGGCAACGGCGCTAGAAAATAGGCGTTTGCCGTGGGAGGTTCTTCTTCTTTAATCCTCCGGTGTGAATACCTTTTACCTTACCTCCCCGGCAACGGCGCCAGAAAATAGCTTAATGTCTACGCACTTCTATTCTTGTAGACAGTTGTTGGGCCTCCAAGTGCAGAGGTTTGTAGAACAGCATCAAGTTTTCCCTTAAGTGGATCACCCAAGGTTTATCGAACTCATGGAGGAAGTGGTCAAAGGTATCCCCTCTCAAGCAACCCTGCAATCAAGATACAAGGAGTCTCTTGTGTCCCCAACACACCCAATACACTTGTTAGGTGTATAGGTGCACTAGTTCGGCGAAGAGATAGTGAAATACAAGTGGTATAGATAATTATAAGTGCTAATGGTGATAGAAAATAGCTTGATGGCGTGTGGTTGACGTGGGAAAAGACTAAAGGCAAACTGAAATAAAGATGGAAGCAAGCAAACATTTAACAGATCTAATAGCAAACGGTGTATCAATGCTTAGAAACAAGGCCTAGGGATCATACTTTCACTAGTGAACACTCTCTCATAAATATATCCTCTCTTTATGATACTACTCTTAACTACTGTCCGGTTGAACATTCTAATCGATGGTAGGGCTATAACAGCACACCTCAAAGTAAGCCTTTCCCATCTAGAAAACCCCACACTGTCACCTTGAGCACTAGATGGTTCCAACGAACACCACAATTTCATAAAGACATCCAACTCCAAATATAACTCATAACAAGTTGTAATCTCTAGCCTAAGTGCCACCATGGTGTGCATGCTGTCACTTTCACACACATGGGGAGAGCAGAGATCTATTAAAGAACTTGAGTAGCAAGGTAGATATACTTGATTACAAAGCTCATGACCACAACAAGATCATGCATAGATAGAGAGATGAACACATAGCTACGGGTAGAACCCTTAGCCTCGAGAGAGAACTACTCCCTCCTCATCATGGGAATCAGCAATGGTGATGGAGATGGCGGTGGAGATTGATGGAGATGGCTCAGGGGGAACTTCCTCGTCCCGGCAGGGTGCCGGAACAGAGACTTTCTGTCCCCCGAATCTCCCCTTCGGTGGCGGTAGCGTTGCGGAACTTTTCGTGGCTGTAGGCTTGACTATTTAGGGTTTATGCCTCGGGAGGCTTCTTATAAGCCAGAGGGCACGGTCGGTGGAGTGCCAGGGGGCCCACACAACCGAGAGTCTTCCGGTAAAATATCAACTTTGGCTTTTGTCCCGTCCAATTCCAAGAATATTGATTTTCTGACTTTCCTGGAACCAAAAACAGCAGAAAACAGGCAACTGGCACTATGGCATCTTGTTAATAGGTTAGTCCAAGAAATCATATGAAAAGTACTCCAAAGTTGGAACAAAACATAAGAAAGTAGATCAAACCAAGCATGGAACATCAAAAATTATAGATACATTTGCAATGTATCATCGCCACACCTCCGTAAGCCCCCCAGGAATAACTTCGGTGGGGGACATGCCCTGAAGAGCCGCTTGGACGCACAACGCTGAGGCCGTGGCCGCATTCACCACGGCAGTCACGCACTGCAAGGCATTGTAGGTCTGCACCACCGGATCGCTTTGACCTACCATAGCTGCAAAGTCAGGTGTCAGTGAAACTATGAATCCCGCAAATCAGGGACTCGACAAACGGGTCAGGCAAAGACGGAGACTCACCAAGGAGTTTGCGACAGTTCTCCGTGACGTGTTTCTCCAAGGCGGTTTGCTTGTTGTGCAGCCCCACAATGATGGAATCCGTGGCCTTGTGTTCCTCCTCAGCCGCAGCAACGGCAGCCTTCGCTCGCTCCTCCGAAGAGACTGAGGACGCTTTCACCTCCTCCAAGTCCTGGACCAGGGAGGCTATTCGTCCATTCGCCGCGTCCAGCTTGGTGACTGGAACATACCCCTCACGAGCCTTGGAAATCACAGCCAGGAAACCATCTGTAAGACAAACCATCAGCATGCTGCACACCACTAGTTCACACCCGACAGAGGAAAAGAAAGACAAATAGATACTCACCAATAGTTTCCTGAAGCCGCTGGTTCGCCTCTTGTGCTTCGCGCAAGTCATGCTCCAAGTGCTCTCTCGTGGCCTGCCGATCGGTGGACTCCCTTTGCAATCCCTCCAAACAAACAACACACCTCAGCATTTGACAAAACAAAAACCCAGTTCCCGGCCGCTGAAATTCAGCGACCAGGAACTCAGGGACTGGAGAAGGAGAAAGAAACTCAATCCCTAGCCGCCAAAATTCAGCAACTAGGAATTCGGGGACCGGAGAGAAGCAAGAAGTTCAGTTCCCAGCCACCGAAATTCAGCGACTAGGAACTCGGGGGCTGGACATACCTGAATAGCAGCGCCGAGCATCTTGTGAAGTTCTCCGGCGTCAGTCAACGGGATCATGAAGGAAATGCGCCCGCGACGGGACCCAATGTCCGCATCCACGATCTCTAGACTCTGCGGAGACTAGGTGTCCGCCACACCTAGAAACCCCCTCGCCATGAAGCGCGGGAACGTCGCCGACCCCCTGGCGGGGGCACTAGTTGTCGGGGCCAGCGCTTCCGGCACGGACGCAGCCAAGACTAGTTCCGATCGTGCCGCCACCACCTCTTCAGCGACTGACGCAACATCTGGCTCCGCGGCGCTGTCCTTGGCTGCGGCATCGTCGCCCCCCTTCTGCTTCTTCGTGACTTCCGCGGTCGCCACATCTTCGGCGGCCTTTCTCTTCTTGGGGAGGTCGCCCTCTCCCGTGGGAGCGACCGGTGGAATCTTAGCCACCAAAGGACGGCCAATCTTCTTGGCCCCCGACCTGCACGAGCTCCCACAATCAATATAACAACAATACAAAAAGAGCGAGGCGAATCGGGATGAAGGAGCAGTACTCACTTAGCGACCGGAAGGACGCGAAGCCCAGTGCTGATGTGGGTGGGCTTGTCCAACTCAGGACCCAACTTGCGGGTGAGCCCCCTCTCGAAGACGTCTGATGCCCACGAAACCGCGGGCTTCCTCGCCGATGAATCCGCAGTCGCCGGGATCTCTGGCTCCGACACGGCCGCCCTTGGCGGCTGCGGCGACTTGGACGTCATCGCCTCAGCTGCTTCTTGGCTTGGAACCCCCGAGGCCGTCGGTGCAATCGCCGCCAGGGGAACCTCTACCACTACCTCCGTGTCCTCGCCCTCTAACCCCTTTGTTGGGATTGCATCCTTTGGGGCCTTGTGCGAGACTTCGGGGGAACCTTCATCATTGGAATCGTCATCCGACTCGAACACCACCGCAGATTTGGACGGCGACATGGGCCTCTTCGCTGGCGACTTGGGCTTGCGTGCGGGCTTCGACAGCATAGCAGTACGCCGGGATGTGTGCTCCTGCGCGACCTCGTCGCCTTCGTCGTGTTCGTCCAGGTTGCGGCTCTCCTCGAACTCGCATTGTTTCTGCATACGGGTCTTGCGAGCCACAGGCGCTGGGGGAGGAACCTCTTCCTCCTCCCCGTCGCTGTCGGAAGAGTCTCCCTCGGAGTCTTCCTCCAGTTCCTGGGGAACCTCTTCATCGAGCGGAGGGAGCCAGCCGTCCAACACCTAAAAGAGCTGAGAACCACCATGAGTAAAACACCAAACGCGGAGACTGAGAACTGAGGTACGGACATAGCGACTGGGAAGAGAACTTACTGTAGTGATGGGTTCGTAGCATGGAAAACAAAAAAATTCTACCGCAAGAACGAACAAAACCCAGATCTAATCTAGATAAAAGCCAAGATCTAATCTATTAGACATGAGCAACGAGATAGATAGGAACTAACCCTCGTAGATCCGAAAGCGTTAATGAGATTAGATCTCGTGGTTGATGTAGTCGATCACTTGCCGATCTCAAGATCGTGTGGACGATCCTTCCGCCGTCGCGTTCCAGCAGCGCTTCCACAGTCGGTCAAGTGGACGATCCTTCCGGCGTCGCATTTCGGCAGCGCTTCCGCAGTTGGTCACACGTGCGGAGTCGAAGCAGACCTTCCTCTCCCCGTTCCAGCGAGCAGCGGACGTAGTAGATCTTCTCCACAGAATCCTAGCAGCACGACGGCGTGGTGGTGGTGGTGGAGTAGAGAATTCTTCAGGGCTTCTCCTATGCCTGTGCAGAAGAAAGGTGGAGGAGAGAGGCGGCAGAGATTGGGAGTTATGAGGCGGTCCAGGAGGGGGCGCCCCTGCCCTTCTATTTAAGGGGGGAGGCGCGCCTGGGGAGGGGGAGTCCTAGTAGGACTCCCCTCCTATGGCCGGCGGTGGGAAGGGGGGAGGAGTCCTCCTCCCCCACGAATCCGTGTCTTGCCCCACTAGGTTTTCTTTGACCCTTTCTTGGTTTTCAAGCAAACTCCAAGAAACCCTCTAGAACCTTCCAGAACATTCTGGAACCTTCTAGAATCTCCATACAAACACTCCGGAACATTTCCTAACTTAGAAAATGATCCCCAATATATGAATCTTATTCTCCGGACCATTCCGGATCTCCTCGTGATGTCCCGAATACAATCCGAGACTCCGAACAACATTCGGTCTCCAAAGCATATTCCATATCTACTTAAAACAACTTCGAACCTTAAGTGTGTCACCTTACGGTTCGTGAATATGCAGACATGACAGAGACACATCTCCTATCAATAACCATCAGCGGGACCTGGAGATCCATAATGGCTCCCACATACTCAACGATGACTTCGCGATCGATTGAACCACTTACATACGAAACTAATTCCTTTTGTCTCGCGATACTATACTTATCCGAGGTTTGATCGTCGGTATCTCCATACCTAGTTCTACCTCGTTACTGATAAGTACTCTTTACTCGTTCCGTGATATGTCATCCCTTGTGACCCAGTCACATGCTTGCAAGCTAACTAGATGGCATTCCACTGAGAGGGCCCAGAGCATATCTATCCATCATATGGATGGACAAATCCCAATCTCGGTTCATGCGCTTCAACACATACTTTCAGAATACCCAATGACACCTTTATAACCACCCAGTTACGAAGCGGCGTTTGATGTCATCAAAGTATCCATCCGGTGATGGTGATTAACATAACCTCATGGTCGAAGGAATAGGTTACTATGTATTTGAAAGCTTACAGCAATACGAACTTAAATGACTTGATCTTATGCTACGCTTACTATGGGTGTGTGTGTCCATCACATCATTCTCCCAATGACATAACCTTGTTATTAATCACATCCTAATATCCATGATCAGGAAACCATGATCATCAATTAATCAACAAGCTAGTTCAACAAGAGGCTTACTAGGGACTCTCTTATGTTTACAAAACACACATGTATTAATGTTTTCGGTTAATACAATATGTAAACATTTATCATAAACATAAAGATATAATAATAATAATAACCATTTTATTATTGCCTCTTGGGCATATCTCCAACAGTCTCCCACTTGCACTAGAGTCAATAATCTAGTTAAAAACTTGTGCATTCAACACCTATGGCTTTCTGGTGTTGTATAGACACTATTGCTAGTGGTAAACATAATCTTCGGATCCTTTGGTGAGACCTTCAGTTCCTTCGGATCAAAATATGTTGATATTATTGTCACACAATATGTCTTCATAGTATTAGCCCACTTTGAACCACACCTAATTTGATAACAAACTACTTAACACAAATGCCCTCCTTTGCTGCTACTATAGCAGTTATATACTTAGCCTTTTTGTTGTAGTATCTGTCACAATGTTTTAACTTTGGTATTTCAACCAAATCCGTTATGGAACTTCCTTTCCATTACATTGTGCCACCCATAGTTTAAATTGAGATAAACTTAATTTGCATCTTGTGACAAAACTAGTATCAATGTAACACTTTACAATGAACTACCTTTAACGATTTGTCACTTATACATGATATATTCTTAGTTCTTCCAAAGCTCATAAGAATATCTTTACTATTGTCCAATGATTATCTTATGAATCATTCTGGTATATGCTCATAACATTTAGAGCATAAGACATATCTGGATGTGTACATCTTAAAGAATGATTGATCAAAATATTCTTGTGATTTCATCAAGTGTCAAAACACTTGAATCTCGTGTCAACACACTCGAATTTTGATTCAGTCCTTTCCGTGCGTCAAGAAACTTTCTTGTTGTTTCCATATTGAACTCATTCAACATCTTATCTATGTACTTTTGGCAAAACCATATTAGCGCCTCAATCTATTCATATAGACATTGATGCCTAATTCTTGGGTTATGCCTAAGTCTTTCATCGAAATGAAATTCTTAACCTATGTCAATACAAGATACATCATTTCCAATCAACAATATGTCCTCTACATAATGTATTAGAAATATGTCTCAGCGCTCCAACTTAATTTCTTGCAAATGCAAGCATCTTTATCATCTCCGATGAATTTAAACTCTTTTAACAGTTTCATCATGGTGAAGATTCCAACTCCGCTATGCTTACTTCAACTATTGAAGTTTAGCATACTCTTTTAGCATCCTTTGAATTAACAAAACCCTTTGGATCGTGTCATGTACACGTCCTAGGTAACCATTCTATTAGAAGAACTTGTTTTGTTTGTTCAACTACCATATACCAAAATATATGTAGTGGTTGCTACATTAATCCGTCCAGACTAAATATCGCTATGAAAGATCAAATCTTATCATAGTCAATTCCTTGAACATTGTCGTAAACTCTTTCCGACATGTCGACTATTTCATAGATTTGAAACATCCATGTCTATTTCTTTATAGATCCAAACACGACCGATAGGCTTCACGCCTTTCCGGAGGGTCTTCTAAGTTTAGAAACTTGATTTCTCGTGTATGGATACTATCACGGATTCCATGACTTCTCGTCATTTTATGGAGTCAGGGCCCATCATTGCTTCTTTGCATGTAGTCAGTTCATCATTGTCAAAACAATAACGACTTGCTTATCAAATCTTACTATTTGATTCTTACCGACCCACACGGTTCGATAGGAACTCTAATCTCCAAGATCACACCTTTTGTAATCACGAGAGCCATGAGCATTGCGGCCGTCACCGGGACACTTTTCGGCGCTGCGCTACTTAGCACATATTGCTAAGGTTCAACAACCTTATCAAAGTTCTATTGTCCTCCCACTTAACTTTTCACGAAAAATTCCTTCTCAAGAAACTTGACGTTCCAAGTGACAAACTCTTTTGTCCTCAGTGTTATGGAGAAATTCCCAACAAATTCTTTGGGATAACCTACAAAGACGTGCTTATCCGACTTTGGTTGTAAACATTTTACTTATGCATAACATACCAAAATTTAAGAAAAGACAATTCGGGTTTTATCCCAAACCATGACTTATATGGTGTCATTTCAACGGATCACGATGGAGCTCTTTTCAGTGTAAAAGCGTTAGTCACTTAAAGCTTTAATCTTTAATATATAATGGCAGTTTTATAAATGACACCTTTGATCTTACCATGTCAAACAAGGTTTCATTACATATCTTGAACACTCCATACTCCTATGGTGTTTTGGGAAATGCAAATCCATGGAACGATTCCTCAAATCTTAGGTGTTTTGCTAAACTTGTAACTCAAACATCTTTCTTTATGATCCAATCATAAACTCTTTTAATTTCTTGTTACAATGATTTTCCACTTCATATTGAAAGTCTTTGAACATTTTTTCAAATGTTTCATACTTCTTCCTTATTGAATAAGTATATACATATACTCACTCAAATCTTCGGAGAAAGCATATGAAGTTGAAATCTATCACCCACGACTACACATAATGGACTATATACATCAATATGTACAAATTCCAATCAGTTAGTCGTCCGTTCCTCTTTTGGCCTACGAACGGAGTTTTAATTATCTCCAGGAAAGTATCACAAGCGTCATTTGATCCAAATCAAAGACTCCAATAAATCCATCAACATGGAGTTTCTTCATGTATCCCTTTCAATATAATTTAAACAGCGATGTCACTTCCCAAGTGATCTTTCAATCATTTGTCTTGCGACATTTTAGCAATAGTGTTTATGGATGTGATTTCTCCCACCAGACTTGTAAAAGTTCATCCATCCTTTATGGAATACGGTAATTATTTGAACAACCATTGTTCTCGTAATACCGGAACAAAATAACAATTAAAACAAATCTTGAAGGCCAGGTTTGATGTCAACGAAAAACACAATAATATTTTATTTGTTTTCGATGAACATCATCACTCATTCTCTTGCTAGTTACTTAGGCCATTGTAGTTCATGAATTGTGTTGTCCTGTATGACACTTCATACCAACCAATTCGGTATCCAATACCGCAGAGCCACATTGTTTAACAAGCAAGGAATACAACCATAACATGTATATCTTCTATATGCCTAAGTTGGACATCTCCACTCTTTTCTCTTCTGCCAAATATTTTATAGATTCTCTTTCAGCAATTTCTTTTCTTTTAAAAGAATCTATCAACATCAATAGGGGTGTCATCAACATGACACATGGTACAAAGCGTATATAGTCAACTACTAATACCTTTGGACTTGCACTTTAAGGGGATCACCATCATCAAATGTTTGGTGTTCTTTCAAAAATCCATTCTTTAGTAATCTTTTAGTGTAGTAAACATTTTACTTATATCTTCTATTCATCCTTATCATGAAAACTTTCATGATCAAGCTGCTATAGCTTATAAAGGTGAATCGCGAGTATAATGTTTCTTTTTCAAAACCTTTTGGAGGATTAGGACGACTAGCGTCTCCAACCTTCACAAATTCTCATCAAATATGAGGACGTATACTCTATCATGTTGTAACCAACACATTGTTTTAGATATCGCAATACCTTTCACATATGATGGTTTCTGAAACATTGCTTTCAGCTCTTAGATAAACTTGATATTAAAAACAATCTTTTGAGTATCAAGAATCATGGAGGCAAACATGATACATTAGATACTAACACTGGAATTGTTACTCTTGATTTAATACTATTTACTAAAAGTAAATGGAGTTTGCTGAAAGTTTGCAATAGGACTTATAAATTTTAAATTGACACTCAAAACAATACGATACCAGTTCGTAAAGTAAATATCCAGAATTTCTATAGTTCCACTATCTCAACTATAACTAAGCCTAAGGTGGTGAACGGATGCCAATGACTACAACAAACTATGCAAATTCACTTTGATTGTGTTTATGATAAATTGAGTTCAACTAATCCAAATTACAAATGAACTCCCACTCAAAACAACATCCCTCGAGTTGTTTTAGTGATTACATGAACCAAATCCACTACACCAAGTCCGATCATCACGTGAGATGATGTAGCTTTAAAGGCGAACAATCAACATGTTCATCATATCATCCATATGACTCATGCTTTACCTTTCGGTATTCCGTGTTCCGAGACCATGTCTGTACATGCTAGGCTCGTCAAGGTTAACCTTAGTTTCCGCATGTGCAAATCTGGCTTGCACCCGTTGTATGCACACGTAGAGTCTATCACACCCGATCATCACGAGATGCTTCGAAACGACGAGTCTTAGCAACGGTGCCAACTAAGGACGAACACTTTATTACTTGATATTTAGTGAGATGGATCATCTTATAATGCTACCGTCGCGATCTAAGCAATACAAGATGCATAAAGGATTAACATCACATGCAATTCATAATAAGTGTGATATGATATGGCCCTTTCTTCTTGCGCCTTTGATCTCCATCTCCAAAGCACGAACATGATCTCCATCATCACCAGCATTGCGTCAAGGTCAGTGGCGCCGCTTCATGGTTGTCCATCATCACTAGTAACTATTACAACTACTTGGAATAAAGCTATTACAAGATGAATAGACACACAGGTCTTAACAGAATTAAAAGACAACCATTAGGCTCCTGCCGGTTGCCATATTACAACAAGGATCATTGCATACATCAAATATAATCATAATCACATGATGGCCATATCACATCACAAAACCCCTGCAAAAACAAGTTAGACGCCTCTAATTTTCTTTGCATGTTTTACGTGGTTTGGGGCTTTCGCATAAGACCGATCTTACCTACGAACAAGAACCACAACGTTGATACAAGTGTTGTCAGATTCTCATTGTAAATTGAATCTTAACTATGGTGGGAGAGACAGACACCCGCAAAGCCACTTGTGCAAAGCAAGTTGCACGTCAAGCGTGGAGAAAGTCTCATGTGCGATGACATGTAATGTTAGCCCGAGCCGCTTCATCCCATCATGCCGCAAGATGCAAAGTACACGCTAAGACACCGACAACAAAAGCATCAACGCCCACAAAAACATTGTGTTCTACTCGTGCAACAGATCTACGCATAGATACGGCTCTGATACCACTGATGGGTTCGTAGCATGGAAAACAAAAAAATTCTACCGCAAGAACGAACAAAACCTAGATCTAATCTAGATAAAAGCCAATATCTAATCTATTAGACATGAGCAACGAGATAGATAGGAACTAACCCTCGTAGATCCGAAAGCGTTAACGAGATTAGATCTCGTGGTTGATGTAGTCGATCACTTGCCGATCTCAAGATCGTGTGGACGATCCTTCCGGCGTCGCGTTCCAGCATCGCTTCCGCAGTCGGTCAAGTGGACGATCCTTCCGGCGTCGCGTTTTGGCAGTGCTTCCGCAGTCGGTCACACGTGCGGAGTTGAAGCAGACCTTCCTCTCCCCGTTCCAGCGAGCAGCGGAGGTAGTAGATCTTCTCCACGGAATCCCAGCAGCACGACGGCGTGGTGGTGGTGGTGGAGTAGAGAATTCTGCAGGGCTTCGCCTATGCCTGTGCAGAAGAAAGGTGGAGGAGAGAGGCGGCAGAGAGTGGGAGTTATGAGGCGGTCCAGGAGGGGGCGCCCCTGCCCTTCTATTTAAGGGGGGAGGCGCGCCTGGGGAGGGGGAGTCCTAGTAGGACTCCCCTCCTATGGCCGGCGGTGGGAAGGGGGGAGGAGTCCTCCTCCCCCACGAATCCATGTCTTGCCCCACTAGGTTTCCTTTGACCCTTTCTTGGTTTTCAAGCAAACTCCAAGAAATCCTCTAGAACCTTCCAGAACATTCCGAAACCTTCTAGAATCTCCATACAAACACTCCGGAACATTTCCTAACTTAGAAAATGATCCCCAATATATGAATCTTATTCTCCGGACCATTCCGGATCTCCTCGTGATGTCCCGAATCCAATCCGAGACTCCGAACAACATTCGGTCTCCAACGCATATTCCATATCTACTTAAAACAACTTCGAACGTTAAGTGTGTCACCCTACGGTTCGTGAATATGCAGACATGACAGAGACACATCTCCTATCAATAACCATCAGCGGGACCTAGAGATCCATAATGGCTCCCACATACTCAACGATGACTTCGCGATCGATTGAACCACTTACATACGAAACTAATTCCTTTTGTCTCGCGATACTATACTTATCCGAGGTTTGATCGTCGATATCTCCATACCTAGTTCTACCTCGTTACTGATAAGTACTCTTTACTCGTTCCGTGATATGTCATCCCTTGTGACCCAGTCACATGCTTGCAAGCTAACTAGATGACATTCTACCGAGAGGGCCCAGAGCATATCTATCCGTCATATGGATGGACAAATCCCAATCTCGGTTCATGCGCTTCAACACATACTTTCATAATACCCAATGACACCTTTATAACCACCCAGTTACGAAGCGGCATTTGATGTCATCAAAGTATCCATCCGGTGATGGTGATTAACATAACCTCATGGTCAAAGGAATAGGTTACTATGTATTTGAAAGCTTACAGCAATACGAACTTAAATGACTTGATCTTATGCTACGCTTACTATGGGTGTGTGTGTCCAGCACATCATTCTCCCAATGACATAACCTTGTTATTAATCACATCATAATGTCCATGATCAGGAAACCATGATCATCAATTAATCAACAAGCTAGTTCAACAAGAGGCTTACTAGGGACTCTCTTATGTTTACAAAACACACATGTATTAATGTTTCCGGTTAATACAATTATAGCATGGGATGTAAACATTTATCATAAACATAAAGATATAATAATAATAACCATTTTATTATTGCCTCTTGGGCATATCTCCAACATGTAGGGGCTTCATTCTTCACACGAGTGTACGGGGCGAGCCCAACCGCCACGCTGGTGAACTCTGCATCGGTGATCTTCTTCAGGTCGGCCTTGTAGTCCTCGACCTCCCATGATTCCTTGCTGGTTCGGGAGGGGTCATGCTTCCCGCTGTATTCATACATCCAGTGCGGCCGAGCTGCCAGCGGAACCAGGCGCCGCCCGAGCCAGAAGTTGTAGAGGTTGATCGGAATCAACCCTGGTCCTTCAGCTTCTAGATCTGGTCCATCATTTCCGCGACGGCTATCCGCTGGTCTTCGGGAAGCTTCTTCGGCGCCAACCGGCGAGGCTCGCTCCTCTCGGCGACGAACTCGGGAAGAGCCACCTCGCCGGAGGGAGTGGCTTCTTTGACGTAGAACTAGCTCTTCTTCCACTCGCTAGCGGCCTTCTTCAGCAGGAGGAGCTTGACGAAATTGTCCTTCGGCTTCCGTTGAAATGTGACGCCACCTGCGGCCAACATCAAGCCACCGGACGCCTCGCGCCCGATGCGGCCGTGGAAGAGCTCCAGCCACAGCGGGAAGTACGGCCTACAGCCGAGGTAGCATTCGCAGAAAGCGACGAAGATCGCCAACTGTTCGATGCTATGTGGACCAAGATCCGATGGCTTAATCACGTAATACGCGCAGAAGCGGCGGAAAAAGAGTGAAGTGGGGAATCCCAGACCCCTCTCAAGATGGCTGGGGAAGCAGATGAATTCGTCGGGTCGCGGCTTAGGCTCGGTCTCGGAGGAGGGGGGAACTCGCCAGTTCCCCTTGCAGAGTACTCCGGCGTCCTCGAATGATTTAAGCTGGGTTGTGTTACACTTGGATTTTCCCCATGAGCCTTTGGGAGGCGCCATCGAGTAGGATGTGGAATTGCACGATGCGGAAAAGACAATTCGGAAGGATGAAGGCAGGGAGATTAGAGACAGGAAGAACGAATGAGGAAGAATGAAGAATGCGGAGAAGGTCTGCAGAGCTGAACCATCACTCCCCTTATATGGGAACGTCACCCGCCAAAATCGGGAGAGCCGTTACTCACGGTAATTGCGCCAAAGTTACCGTTGGAAATTCCAATGGATAGTTTGACCAGATTTGATGGTCCAACTCCTTTATTTCACCCGCTACCCGCCAGTCTTTTCCACTCGCTGAAGCAACGACTTGGCAGCAGTAACATTCATTGGGACGGCGAATGGAAACATGGGGATATTCTCCTTGGTTCTGATGGAGTCCATCACCGACTCGACTGGACGCCCAAATTGGGCTCG
The DNA here is from genome assembly GCA_910589775.1 of Avena eriantha. Lineage (NCBI taxonomy): Eukaryota > Viridiplantae > Streptophyta > Magnoliopsida > Poales > Poaceae > Avena > Avena eriantha. The sequence goes on along the minus strand of OU342744.1, from coordinate 230,062,796 downwards.
TCTACTCCGAACGCCAAAAGGACGCCTGTGCCTACATCAATGATGGCCTCGGGGACTACTGATGGGGATATGCCAAGGGGGTATGCCCAGCAGGACGTTCCGATCGGGCCGAAAGGCTTGTGAGTGCGCCTGGAGGATGGCGACTGGACTACAATGGAAGGAGAAGCCCGACGACTGGCGACTGGAGGCCCAGGAGCGTAACAGAAGCCCAGTTAGATTAGGTCAAAACCTCCGAATCCTTATCTTGTTCGGTTGTAGCTTGTAAACCCTAGCGAGGTGCCTCATATATAAACCTCCCTAGGGTATCCTAGAGACTCACGTTCCATCATACACCCCCTCAAGAGACTCGTTGCTTAGCCGCCGAGCTCGCCACCCCTGTAACTCGCTCTCCAATAATCTAATCTAGCAGGAGTAGGTCTTTACTCTCCGGGGCCGAACCTGGATAAACCCATGTGCATCCGCCCCCATCTCGCACCGCAGATGGCCGCCAACTCTTCCTCACGAAACACTCAATCGCTGCTAGTGGCAGCGACTGCCATGGCCATTTCCACGACACAGGGAGTGATCTGACTCAAACATGAACATCCCCGAACCGTAAGGGTGTCACTCCAAAGGTTAATAGATGCTGCGAGATGATCCAATACCAATGGAGAAATAGGAAGAGAGAATCAGAATGGTTCCGGAGAGAATACCGAAGTGTTCGGAGTCCGCTCAAAAGGAGTTTTGAACAAGGAGGAATTAAATAATGTATTTAATATTTAATTATAAATTAGTATTAAATATGGAAATTATTTAAATAAAAAAAGGGGAAATCCCCACATGGGCCTTCCCAAGGAGGGAAGAGGGCCCAAGAGGGTACGGCCAAGGGCCCTAGGGGCCATGCGACTAGGGTGGGAGGGATCCCACCCCGCCGGCCACCCTAAGTGGGCTAAGGCAGGAGGGTGGGGCCCATCTGCACTGCTGGTGCCTCCTCCTCCCACCTCTCTAAAGCAATAGTCCCACCTCGGGACTTGGAGGGTGGGAGTAGACCGGTTTTTCCTATATATAGGGGAGGCATTCACCTTAATTTCTCCAACTGAATCCCACAATTGGCCTTTGCCATTTTCTCTATCCCTCTCAAGCGTGGTCCCAAGTTAGGAACGTGCTACACGAGGTAGATATTTCTCCACCCATTGGACGTCGTCATGCCGTTGGAATCGGTTCGAATATTCTTCTTCCGCTGCCTTGCTAGACCTGGGCTCAGGTGACGTCCTTTACACCGGAGGCATGTAAAGCTCGACGAGGCATCACTAATAGTGGTACTGGACACTTGAAGCCTTCTAGACCTTGAGGTATGCGATGCTCGACTTCATCAGCAGCATTTGTGCGGGAACGTATTCCTGTTTTCTCGGTCTTCAAAGGTATGATCACCATATCCCGCTTGTCACTATACTTCTCCATAGATATATTTTGGGTTGGTGCATTCTTATAGTAGAAAATTTTATTGTTTTCTACCATGGAACCCCTTCAATATATACTGGCGTAATCCAATTCGATCCATTGAGGTCTTATCGAGTACTGAATTCTAGTTTTTGTGTTTTAGGTACCCAACGCCTCTGTCGGGATTTTTCATCGTATCATGGATATGGAAAATTAGTAGTAGAGCATATTCGTGTGGGATTATTAGGCCTCATAGTACGGATCTCGGAGTCTTACCTTCATGTCAATAGACACGACATTCAGACATATTATCGTGACAGACGTGGTCTGAGAATTTTCAATTTTTTATCGACTGCCTTATTTGGGTATTGGAGTTGCTGAAGTTGCCAACTTTTTGTCATTTTTATCGGGTGCACGGTTTAACGCTCGCGATGTGAGTAACCGTTTGAGAATACACTTGGGTAATACTCATAGATTTTTTATATTGTCTTCTTCATAGGAGGAATTTTGCTTTTTTTCTATCGGGTGCGCAGCCAACGCTTTCGATAGGAGTAGCCCCCGAGGCTACAGTCGAATGTTTGTATTGGAGTGTAGGCTCAAAGTTCATCTTTATGAGCTTCATTTGTCGACTCCGTTGAAGGATTTGTTATTTCCTTCTGGTGCACGGTCCGCGCTTCCGGTGGAAGTAGCCCCTAAGGCTATGTTCGAATGCTTGCGTTCGAGCATAGGCTCAGGTCCTTATCATCTGAGGAGATCCTCGACTCAGGTCTTCTTTTCCTTAAATCACCAAATATTATCAGGTGTGCGGTCAGCGCTCTCTATGGGAGTGGCTCCATGGCTATGTTTGAACACTTGCCTCTGAGCATAGGCTCAAGTCTTTATCATCCAAGGAATTTCTCGACTTGGGCCTTGGAGTCCCTTGGACGCAGCTTGTGTGTTCCTTAACGCGAGCTACAACTTTCTTTACTCGGATGCACGTCCAATGTATCTCGTTCAGTTGCTGGCGCACAACGCTATAAACATGCGCTTCGACAACCCTATGGACACACATTTGTTGTATGGTCGTTGCTATTATTCCAGCTGTGAGATGGTTGTCTTTACCAAGACAAACATCTTCACCAACTGCGATCTCTTCTTCTCGATGGGCCACTATATTCACCTTCTAAGGTACGTGGATCCTATAGACCAACAGTTGGACTGGAGCTGCGATCAGTGTTGAGGAGCCCACGAGCGATCGTAGCCATGTTGTCTGGAGCTATGTCCAACGCCGAGGAGCCGACGAGCGAGCGAGAGAGACTTTCGCATCTACGACCATCAGCGTGTTGTAATAGTACTAATTAGTTTAGCTACGTAGCTAGGTTAGTTTGTTCTTGCTCATTGTTGTCCTCTAATATCTTCATGCTTATGCAACGTAGTCATGTGTGTTTATTTGAACTTTTTGGCTCTAGATTAAGATATGTACTGTGAAACATGTAGTATATATATAAAAACCGTTTAGTGTATTATCTCTGGGTTTCACGATAGGAAATATATAGGTTTTGCCTCACAGTCTTATCATCGTCACTTAAAGCTGCCTCTAAAATGAGCCTAAGTGTTACGATAGTATCTCGAAGCATGCCTACTTCATCTCTAGAGTGGAACTTCGTAACGCCGTGACGCTGATATCGCTGGCGGCTACAAGGCTGCGAACGCTGTGACGGAAAACGATGTTGCATTAAACTTCTTGCGCGTGCTCTCTATTCTGCTCAGAAATTGTCGATGACATGTCTTCGGATGATTCTTTCATTTAGGCATCCTCTCTCCATTTTCACCCTATGACTCACTGCCGCACACGTGGGATTACTTTAGACCACAAGCGCCTAGGAGTACTACGGGCGTCCACTATAATTGTCTTTTCAGTTAAATCTTCAAACCTTTTAGCCACTAGCCAAACCCCCGTGGTCTGGCACGTGGTCAGACGTTCTGCCTAACAATCGCGCCCTAGGGTCTGCAAAGTGGGGTCTACTATAAATGACCAATGCTAAAGACAAACATTCGTTCTGACTCGGGGCTCTTCGTACGTATATACACTAAGTTCATATATGTCATTTAATAGTTGACCTTAAGTCTAACAACCGCGCTCCAGGGACATAGAGAGGAGTCTACTTGTAACAATAATTGAATTATTATGTCAACTTATATAGTGTTATTACTTTGCAACGTCTAGTTCATGTGCACTCTTAGAATTTTTAAAATAAAAATGTCGGATATCCTGCATAAGCCCTCTCCCCCTCCCCACGTACGAAACAGAGGCAAGCTGACCTATTCCGACATAATTTGGGGAGGGGAAATGATTGGCCTCCCCGGGATGGTCTCTTTCCCGCACACCACCTGGAGGTGGACCCCACCCACATTTCATATTCTTCCTCCACCCATTTCTTATCCGTAAGGAGAGGATTTTCCACAACACGCATCCCTGCCCGCCTCCATAATTGGCCTCGTGCTCACCCTGCCGCCAACCACCGGCCTCGTGCTCGCCCTGCTGCCGCCCCTCGATCTCACGATGCCGCTGACCGCTCCCTCCGCCTCGCCATGGACCACATCACCGAGGAGGTCTCGTCGGCTCGCCCGTCACCGGCGTTCGCACCTGTAAGAGGACGTACAACGCTAGGTGCTTACGGAGGTGCCTAGAAAAATTAATCGGTTTTTTGTTAAGCACCAATGCTTATTTGTACATGACAGGTGGCTAGCACCGGTGCTTATGTGAATGCTTGGTTTATTTTGCTAAGCACCACCCTTAGCAGCTTGCATTGTACATGTCCTAAGCATGCCTATGGCGCCCCATGGAGGAGGTATTGTCGGCTTGCCCGTTGCCGGCCTCCACACCCGTAGGCATGCCCATGACGCTCCATGAGGAGGTAACTCTCTGTCGACGTCCTACAATTGGAGGATGCTGGGTGCCGCGAGAGGAACAATGACGCTGCTACGAGCCCGGGGAGGGGGGAGGGGGGGAGAGGCGGCGGCAGAGGCCGCTGCTACAACAGGCGGTGTGGTGGTTGCTACACGCGGCGGCGGAGGTTGCTACGAAAAGGTGAATGCCGCTGCTACAAGCGTCATCGCCGATGTTGCCTCTACGGTGGCGACGGTTTTTTTTTTGCTACAAGATATGTACGATACGGCTACGAACAGCAGCAGGCGCTGCTACAAGGGGTGTTCGGTGTTCTAGCGGTGCAAACTTCTTCTCCAACGTCTTCCTAGAGTGCGACGATGTTTTAGGTGTGAAGTTGGTTTTTGCCTTTTTCGTACTTTTTTTGCTACCACAGTTTTGTAAGTTGCTATAATAACCCAAATGTTTGCTACTATGTCTCTTGACTATTGTCTCTGCCAAAGTCGTGCTTGCTACATTAGCATATTTTTTTTGCTACCACATTTTTTGGTTTTCCTACAATAGCGTAGATATTTTGCGACAAGGCTCCGGCAATACTTTTTGGCGAAAATCGATTTGCTACATTAGGATTTTCTTTTGCTACAAAATTTCCGGTGAGGTCTTGTTTCTTAATATTTTTTCTAGATCAAATTATTTTTTACTACATGTAGTAAAAAAGACAATTACATAGAAAATGGTCGTTCGTAGAAAAAGGGATTGAAACTGTTTTAGGGACACCTGACGGCGGGACCGAGGATTGGGGGGAATTATGCCGGGGACGCCTAGCACTGCCATTTGGGGAGGCTCGTCAAGACACGCTTCTCCTCTTCAAATGACGTTGCAATGCTCAGTTGCTCCACTCTACAGCCATTAACCTGATAACCGCCGGCCGTGCCATCGTGGATATCGTGCGAATGGACCCTGATTCCGAAGTCACGTTTGAGTTTGTGCCGGTCATCCGGCAGTACAAGAGCGGCCGCGTCGAGCGCCTACTTCCCGTGAACCCCGTCCCGCCTTCCATCGACGCCGCCACCGGAGTAGCCTCCAAGGACGTGACCGTTGACCCAACGACCGGCGTGTGGGCTCGCCTGTACCTCCCCGCGTGCCCTGCCGTCAACGCAGACGAAAAACTTGCCATCGTGGTGTACATCCATGGCGGCTGCCTTGTCGCCGGATCGGCCGCCGATGCACCGGAGCACGCGTTCGTGAACCGTCTATGCGGTCGCGCACGAGTCATCGCCGTGTCTGTGGAGTACCGCCTGGCGCCCGAGCACCCTGTCCCCGCGTGCTACGATGACGCATGGTCCGCTCTTCAGTGGACCGCGGAGGGCGCCGATCCGTGGATCCGGGACCGCGGCGACCGTGAGCGGATGTTCGTGGTTGGGTACAGCGCCGGCGGCAACGTCGCTCACAACGTCACGCTCCGAGCGGGCTCAGACGGGCTCCCCCGCGACGCCCGGATCAGGGGCCTCGGGCTGCTGCACCCCTACTTCCTGTCGGCCTGCAAGAAGGCCGACGGCGAGACGAAGCAGGCGTGGCTGAGGGCCAAGCTCGAGGAGCTGTGGACGTTCGTGTGCGGCGGCCGCACCACCGGGCTTGATGACCCGCGGGTCAACCCGTTGGCTGACGGCGCGCCGAGCCTGCGGCGGCTCGGCTGCGACCGTATCCTGGTCTGCCTCGCGGAGGACGAACTTCGGCTCCGTGGCAAGGCGTACCACGACGGGTTGCTAGCGAGCGGGTGGTTGGAGGAGGACGCCCAGCTGCTGGACTCCGTCGGCCAGGATCACGAGTTCTTCCTCCGGGAGCCCGGGAGCACCAAGGCCCTGGTTCTGATGGATCGGCTGGTCGCGTTCCTCGGTAGGAACCAATAGAAGAACAGACGTGTGCTAGAGCAGGTTCTGGTACGAAATCGCGGGTAGAACTTCACCGCGTTTCCTGTTGTAATAACTGGGCTGCTTTGCCTCTCTCATCTCCGGCTGTGTACTACAGTGTTTTTGCAAGATAAGTTTTATTATCTTACTATTAGAAAAGGTCCTCTTCTGAAGTCGATCAACTGGGTCATTTGCAGTGCTGTGCACGTTTCATCAGTGGTAGGCCATATGGGGCGGCTGTGAAGTTAAATTAGACGAGGTGTTCTTGTTTGACTCTAATTTGTTGGTGAGCTCAGAGCATATGTAAGAGAATCTTTCAGAGCACAAGAACGCATCTACGATATTCACTGCATTCACACGAAATATTTTTTAAAAAATCTCTGGATCAAAGCTTGACAGAAGAAAGGGGCTAAATTCAGTACACGCATCCAAATCCCAGTCATTAAGCTAAGTTTGACAGTTCCATCATCTAACCAGCTTAGTTAATCAGTTGAACCAATCAAATTTGAGCAAGTAGATCATAATTCAGAACTCCCATGTTCTAACCATTCTGCATCAAGTTAAGTAGCTGCAGCAAGCGGCCAACCGACGACCATCCTAGCTAGACCAAAGCAAAGTCTACACATCCATCTCTAGCCCCAACCACCGTCGCCCGCCCAGATCTCCACCGCGCGATGGCCGCCGCACCCACCGCGCCCCCGCCCGCCGCGGCCGACGACGAGATCGTCTACGAGTCAATGCCCTGCATCCGCATCTACGCGAACCGTGTGGAGCGCTACTTCGGTTCCGAGTTCGTCGCCGCCTCCACCGACTCCGCCACCGGCGTCGCCTCCCGCGACCGCACCATCTCCCCTCAAGTGTCCGCGCGCCTCTACCTCCCCCGCCTCGACGCTGACGCACCCGCGGCCAAGCTGCCCGTCCTCGTCTACTACCACGGCGGTGGGTTCTGCCTCGGCTCCGCCTTCAACCCCACCTTCCACGCCTACTTTAACAACTTCGCGGCGCTCGCCAACGTCCTCGTCGTCTCCGTCGAGTACCGCCTCGCGCCCGAGCACCCTGTCCCCGCCGCATATGCTGACTCATGGGAGGCGCTGGCCTGGGTCGTCTCTCACGCCGCGGCCGCCGGGGCCGCTGACGAGCCGTGGATCGCTGACCACGCCGACTTCTCCCGCCTCTACCTCGGCGGCGAGAGCGCCGGCGCCAACATCGCGCACCACATGGCGATGCGGGTGGGCGCGGAGGGGCTGGCCCACGGCGCCAAGATCCACGGCCTCGTCATGATCCACCCCTACTTCCTGGGGAGCAACAAGGTGGGCTCCGACGACCTTGACCCGACGGCGCGGGAGAGTCTCGGGAGCCTGTGGCGCGTCATGTGCCCGGCCACCACGGGGGAGGACGACCCTCTCATCAACCCGTTCGTGGACGGCGCGCCGGGCCTGGAGGCCCTGGCGTGCGGGCGCGTGCTCGTGTGCATCGGCGAGGGCGACGTGCTCCGCGACCGCGGCCGCCTATACTACGACCGGCTCAGGGCGAGTGGGTGGAGCGGGGAGGCGGAGATATGGCAGGTGCCGGGTAAGGGGCACACGTTCCACCTCCTCGAGCCGTTCTGCGACGAGGCCGTCGCGCAGGACAAGGTCATCAGCAAGTTCCTGAACTGTTGACTCGCCGGCCGGGCCGCCGGGCAAGGTCCTCCACATCGTCGTCGGAGGAGTCAAGTGCAACTTCACCATATACTCGGGAAATAACTGCAGCTTCGTCGCCAGCGGATGCTGCTTCCTTTACACTTACAACATTTCGGGTTTGTTTGCCCTTGATGAGAGGCGTGGTTATTGTATCAGATTGTGGGACAGCCATAGTGTCATACAGATGATACAGTATTATACTTGTTGGATTGGACCCAAATTATTCCTTTGTACTAGTACACTTTTGAGTTCAAAGTTCGGGAATTAATTGTTTTCTCTTCACTCTATAGCTGTGCAAGTTTCTGAAACTGTTTGCCAGTTTCCGCTTCCGCTTCGCAACTAGAGGTGAAAGCTCAACTCGATCGGCGGATACCGCTTCCCCTTCACAACAAGAATTACAAGTTGCTTTGGAAGAGAACGTTCCAATTTGATCTTTTATTTCCTTTTCATTTCGTCAGCTGAGCTGGATTCATATGGTGATATACTTTGCTTAGCTGTTGCCATTTGATAACCTGTATTGTCTTCCATGTTGCGCCACGAGTCCATGACCAAGTTCTGCTGGCCTGCTGGGTGCTGCAAGTCAATGGTTCAGCCTATTCTCTCCTTAACTAGCCATGATTGTAGCCGGCGGTTTCAACTCCCGGGGGATAAAAGACGAGCAGCTCTTCACCGCCGCATGATGGCCAAGTTCGGACCAACCCTTGAACCCTTGCAGCACTGGAGCTCAAGGAACTATACCTCTATGGTCGCAGATTTACTTGACCAATGATAGGGAACAACCTACCTTGGAGAAGTTGGACAGGGTCTTGTGAACGGTGGACTAGGGAACGCGCTACCCGATGCTTTCCTCTCGGCGATGTCATTTGGGCCCTCGGATCACTATCCGTTGCTGCTATGCCTAGCGCCAGACCTGCACCGAGGGAGCAGATTCCAATCCTTCTGGCCAAAGTGGATGGCTTCATGGACGTGGTCCAAGAAGCGTGGACGACGCAACAGTGGGAGCCGAACCCCTTCAAAAGTCTAGACACAAAACTTCGAGATGTGGAAGGCTCTCTAGCTGGAGCTCCAAATTCATTGGCAACATCAAAATGCAGATCCTTCTAGCCAGGGAGCTAATCCTTTGTCTCGATGTCGCCATGGAGAACAAACAACTCTCTCCGGAGGAGCGCGCCCTGGCCTCCTTAAGAAAATGCTCTTGGGATTGGCCTCCCTCGAGAGGACAAATTCGTGACAGTGATCGCAGATCCTTTGGCTCCGGGAGGGAGACGCATGCACATGTTTTTCCATACGCATGCTAATCATCGGAGATGGAAAAACTTTATCGGACACGTTCTGGTTGACAACCTGCAGGTCACCGACCACGTGGACAAGGCTGAAGTCGTGGACGTTTTCTTTGAGAACTTGCTGGGTACGGAAGGGGACTGGCTTTTATCGCTTGACGTGGAGTTCATGGCAGTAATGCTACATCTACGGGCATTTTTCTCACGGATTGAGTTTACGGAGTGAGGTGGAAATCAGCCAGGGAGGTCACCAGCCGAAAATCACGAAGGGCCAAGGAATTGAACCAATCATTTTCACCACATATGTCCGTAAGATTCTTCTGTAACCACAATTCCGTAAGTCCAGCATTTCTGAGTTCATGGGGCTCCCATCGACTGACCTCCAGCATATTGATGGAGTCTTCACGGAAGACGAAGTGTTGTCAGCCATCAAAGGCATGCCGCTAGAAATGCCCTAGTCCGGATGACTTCTCTGTTTCTTCGTGGTTTGTTGGGAAATCATCAAGGAGGACGTCATGGCCGCTTTCCACTCAATCTCTCGCCTAGACTACCGTGGTTTTGGAGCAGTGAACATCGCCTTGATCACATTGCTGCCCAAGAAGCCATACACGATAGAGATTCGGGACTATCGTCCGATCAGTCTGATACAAGGGATCGCCAAGTGGGTGGCTAATGTGATCGCCAACCGTGTGGCCCTATCCTCATGAAACTGATGGGGTACACCAGAGCGCTTTTGTGCGTGGATGTTGTCTCCACGACAATTTCATGATGGTGCAAGGGATAGCCCAAACCCCAGCAGTGCTTCTAATACTAGACATCACCAAAGCTTTTGACATCGTGGACTGGGCCTATCTCTTTGAGGTTCTACGGAAAAGGGCTTTGGGGAACACCTATCAGTCTGCATCTACGCTCTCCTCTCCACGGCCTCCCCGAGCATCCTGATGAACAGATGCTCGGGCGCAAAGGTGGCCAATAGGGATGGACTTAGACAAGGGAACCACTCTCCCTAGCCATTTATCTTGATTATGGAGGTTTTGCACTTAATGATAGTGAAAGATGAAAGCCAGGGGCTTCTAGACCAACTTGTTGTGATGGGCCTCCAACACATCACCTCAATCTATGCAAACGATGTGGTCACTTTCTTTAGACCTTCGGTGGTGGATTTCATGGTGATATCCAGGATCATCGAGGACTTCATAGTGGCATTTGGACTTCGCACAATCCTCACCAAATGCTCGACAAACTTGGTCAGATGCTCGGATGCAAACATGGGTCTAGTTACCCAAGAGCTGTGTTGCCCTATCACATGTTTCCCTCTCTTTTATCTTGGTTTGCCGCTTTCCTTAAGGAAACAATTGGCCACACAACTCCAATTTTTGGTAGATCAGGTGGCCAACAAGTTGCCATCGTGGAAAGCATCTATGCTCAACCGAGGTGGCTGTATTGAGCTTGTAAATACATCACTCGGCCATCTCAGTCCTTCCCATTATGTTCCTCGACATCCCTATAGAGACCATCATCACCATTGAGAAGATCATACGTGGTTTTCTTTGAAGGCGAGGAAGGACGCATGGTGGGCATTGCCTTGTGGTGTGGGATAGAGCATGCATGCCCAAGGAGGTGGCAGGCCTTGGTATCCCAACTTGCGCCTCATGAACATTGTGTTGAGGGCCGAGTGGCTTTGGCTGAAAAGAGAGGATAATGCCAAGCCATGGCGAGACCTTGACATCTGGGTAGCAGAGCTAGGGAAACAACCCTTCGACATAGGAACTGTCTCGGTACTTGGGGATAGAGCCACTACCTTCTTCTAGACAGATAAGTGGCTACCATATGGACGTATCTATGATGTAGCGCCTAATTTTTTGCGGCGGTCCTGAGGAGGGCGACCAACACGCGTTGAGTACGAGAGGGCTTGAACAGGGGATGGATGCACGACATACCTCCAGGTGAGCGTGACAACCATCAGAGAACTCCTTGAAGTGGCTGATCGGCTTGAGGAGATTACCTTGACTAAGGGGACAGAGGATGTCTTCAAATGGAACTAGGACACGAGGAACTCTTGCGCCGCTAAATCCTGCTATTAGGCCTTGTTTATCGACATGACTTCGATGGACGTTGCTCTGTAGATCTGGGTCTCTCCTGTGCCCCCGTCGGCTGCTAAGTCACCCTTTGATTGGCAGTTAGAAATAGATGTTGGGGTGCCGACATGCTAAGACGTCATGGATTATAGCATCCGAGGGCATACCCCTTCTGCATCCAATGTGGTGATAGAATTGATCATCACCTGATGGGATGTGTCCTCTCCCGCGAGGTTTGGACGAATTGCCTTGGGTGGTAGGGCAAGAGGCATTGGATGCCAGAACATGATACAAAGTTTCTTGGGTGTCTCCAAGACCGATGCGGTTGTAAAGGTAGCGAGCATGACCTATGGACTAGAGTGTCAGTAGTCTGCTGGATGTTATGGCATCACCAGAATGACATGGTTTTCGAGGGGGCCACCAACACCCACTGAGGTTATTCAGAAGATGTCCACGGAGGTAGAGCTATGGAGGACTGTAGGACTTTTCTGTGTCTGGCTAGGTCAGGTGGATAAGTGGATATGTTGTGAGTAGTTAGCTAGGGGTGTGTGCTATCCATGAGGTACCGGAGTTCCACTCTTAGTGCCTCTGCCAAGCCGTGTTGTAAAATTTGGTCGCTTGGCCCTCCTTCTATGAAAATGGTAAGTCTTCCAAGACATATCCTTGAAAAGATGAATGTGGAAAGATATGTTGGGGATCGGTGCGGAAAACAAAAAATTTCCTACGAAGGAACCCCAAAACTGCCTAGGATCTATTTATGTAGTAATGCGATGACGACCAATGCATAGAGAATACATACCCTTGTAGACCGTACGCGGTTAACGTTCCGCGGGGAACGTGGTTGAAGTAGTCGTACTCATAGCCGACCTCAAGGTCGCGAAGCTCCTCGTAGGTCACCCCTTGCCCCTTCTTGATGTTCATCGTGCAACAGCTCTGGCTCATGACATTTAAGCGCCCCAAGTGTTGCTCCTCGTTTCTTCGTACACATCCGATGCACGATGAGACCTCCGGTCCCCGATCCCGCCGGGAGTGCGGAAGTTGATATCCGGCTAGGAATCCCTGCAGCGCAACGGCGTACTGCAGGTGTGCCTTGATCGCACAACCCAGACTTGGGGCCATGGTCACAAGATATAGAGAGAGGGAGGAGGAGAAAGTCAACCAAAGGACTTCTCCAGTTATTGGTTTAATCCCACCCATGGGCACCCCTTTATATAGGCGGAGGGAGTGTGCCCTCCCCATTGGGTTAGCCATGTGGGACTAATAGTCAAAGGAAAATTACAGGAATTTTCGTCCTGGCCGATTGGGGCGAATTAACTCAGCCCAATAGACAAAACAGAAAATACCTAATAAAAAGAAAAAGAGGAGCAGCAGCCAGGACAGCAGCCGGGTGGGCCTGGGTACCACCCACGGCCCAAACAGCAGGCAGCTGTGGCGCTAGGCTCGCCAGGCCGAGTGGGCTGGCTGCCCACCTCGCGGCCCACGTGCCCCCCGCGGGGCCCAACTCGCCAGCCAGGCGCCCGGGTGGGCCGCTGCCACTTCCCCTGGCCCGTTGGCCAGCGCCCGGGTGGGCTGCTGCCGACGTGGCCCGGGTGGGCCGGCCGACCCCGCGGCCTAGCTAGGCCAGCTCCCCCGCGAGCTCCTTGGGCCGGGGTCGAGCTGGGCCCAGCTGTGGCAAGCGTTTTTCTTTATCTTTATCTTTTTCCCTTTTCATTTTCTGCAGTTTTATTTTCTAGGCCTTTTCCCTCTGGGATTTGGCCTAATATAAAAGTTGCTTTTATAAATCTTAACTTAAATATTTTTTAGAATATATAAATTCATAATTAACATATAATAAATATATATTTAAATTCCCATTTATCCGAAAACACTTTTCAGGGTCTTTTCCTTTATTCTTTCTCCGAACAACTTCGGATCTCTCTGCGGAACAATTCCGGCTTTCTCTCTTTCTCTAGTGTGATTCCGTCTTACGAATGATCGCTCTCATCGTACCCTTAAGTGTATCCTTTCATGGCTCGGGAATGCTCTAGACATGATCTGTATCAATGATCAACAGAGGGACCAGGGATGTCCATGTGACCCCTATGCATTCCTGATGACAATATCGTTTGAACCGCTAAATGTAGCATCCTCTTCCTTTTGTTTCTCGATACAACTTGTCCGAGACCCGATCATTGGTATCCCATACCTTGTTCAATCTCGTTCACAACAAGTTCTGTTTTCTTGTTACCGTGATACTACATCCCCGTGACCTAGTCACATGTTGCAACATTTATGGATGTAATCTCACCAAGCCAGCCGTATGTATCTTTACCCGTCATGTGGGTGAACAAATCCCAGTCTTGCAGTCACATGTCATCTACTGTTCCTTTAGAATACCCAACGTATACCTTTATAACCACTTTATTACCAAGTGGCGCTTGATGCAGTCTAAGCAGCCTCGGGAAACCATGAGTAATATGAGCTCACGGTCTAAGGAGAAGGAGTCTAGGTATAGTTGTTGCAAAAATGAACTATATGAATTGATCGTGTTGCAATCCTTCAAGGAATGTCCCATCACATCATTCTCCAATGATATGATCCCGTTGTCAGTCGGCATAAATGCCCATGATCTTGAAACCCAGATCATCTTTGTGACCAACGAGCTAGTATGAATAGAGGCTACTAGGGACTTGGTTGTTTCATACCACACCTGTACAAATGTTTCTAGTTGGCACAGTTCTAGCACAATATGAAACTTTTATAAACTAATTGAGATATGACAATAAAAACTTATTTATTATTTGCCTCTAGGGCATATCTCCTTCAGTCTCCCACTTGCACTAGAGTACAAATAACCTAGCTTGCATTTTACTCATATAAACCATATACCATATGCGTTTACAGATCATGCATGCTCATGGGAAACGTCATGTCCATGTTCTGTTTTACCAGATCATTATGTCTTTTGAAAATCGTTAATGTCTTCCTAATTTTGACATTCACAACATTATTGTATAATGGGTCGAAGTATTTGTTTGGCAACAAAGTGAGACTTTTGTTTCTAGTGTTTATGATGGCGGTCATTTTCACCGTTGTCATCTAAACTTCGAAACACGCTTTGCTATCCTTTGTGTATATACTATAGTCATGGCAGCAGAACCAGGCCGAATTCCAGGAGCTTACAATGACTTTAGATCAACCTCGAGGGCTTTCTCATGGGCACTGAGCCCTGGGACACATCATTCTACGTTAAAAGTGAACTAGCCCCGCCATAACATTATACATCACATCAGATGTTGCCTTTATACTTCTATATCTATGTAGATCCTAGTGCATGAAATGCATCTATGCCACTTACATTGCTTCTTGTCATTCAAGCACAAAATTAATTCTGGTTCAGTGATCAACTCAGGAATCACTTAAAGGCACGTTCTTACAGTTAAGGCTTTGTCCTACCAACCAGAACTTCGGGTCACTTTCTGTCAAGTATACAACATGGAAGAACCTATGACTGAGGCATAGGAGATGCAACACATCTCTTTTTTTCAACCATAGTTGCAATACTAACTCAATGCTTCATATAGTAAGAACTACTTTCTCACCTTGTTCCATTCTGAGCTTCTTTAGAATCTTGCTTAGGACATTCTGAACATCTTTCAGAATCAAGTCCAGGAAGCATTCAACATTCAGTGTTTATTAAACTTACTAATCTATCTCGATAGATCTTTTGTTTAATAACTTCAACTTCATCCTAACTTAAATACTATTAACACCAACCACATCATTCACATATGTCATCTACATATTCCAGAATGATTTCCCGCTCCCACTCAAATATGACATTCATGTTTGAGATCTAGGGATTTCACTTAGATCCCACTCAAAATATGTCAGCTACATATTATGAATTAGCCAAGCTAATTTTCTCCCACTTAGATCTAGGTCCTCTCGATAATCTTGGACATTCCAAAATTCTTTGATCATCATCAAACCAAGAATTCCACCAATGAGATTTCAATGACCATTCATTTCTCGCACTTAGGTCCATCATGCTTCTTTGTAATTCGTAGGTATGTATTGTTCAAAACATGACAAGTGAATCAATAATATAATTCTACAAACTTGTAGAGTATATAGTTGAATCCTAATTTCTTTTAGTAAAAGTATTCCCTGAAACTTTTTGATCATTATCATTGGTTTCTCCTCTATTTGTAGAGTTTGGTTTTATGAAACAAATTCCACTACGCCACTCAACAATTCGGAGGTACGGTCAAATACCTTGTTTTGATCTTTTACTTTCTTCCACCCGTATCTTCATCAAGACACATCAAGTTAGGACAACAGCAGGTTTGCCCCTTGTGGACGATGCATTCATAGCTTCCTAAGAATGCTCTACAAAGACTTGTTTATTCGCCACGATTTCGACTTGTCGAAATCTCCAGAAACTCGAACTTTCCATAACATTTATGGTGTTGTTTCCACGAATCTTTAGATGTTCCTTCGTATATCAAATGATTGTTTGCTTATTTTGATCTTTAACTCTAAATGACAACTATAACCCCTATAAGAGATAATATCATACCATATGTATCTAATACATAATGATTATGATGTTTAGACATTTCAACATAGTTTGAATTTGTCCAATTATCATAATTTGTGAAACATCTTTCACAAGTTCCTTTTATGCTAAACTCAACTTGAATACCTTAGTCATGTCGATCAAATGGAAGAGACTTGTTAATTCAGTTAATTCAATATCCCATCTAGTTATGAACTCATTTGAACAATTCAAATCATTTCAAACTTCATGTTTCATTAAGTAAATACACTTATTCACTTAAGTCCACAATAAATGATTTCCACTACTTGTTGAAAATATGATACATCACTATGTATAAGATTCAACATTTCTTCGCATATCACCGTTTTACCAGAATGCAAAGTTTTAGTCATTCTGCCCAAGAGGCATGGTTTTGCAAAATCTCTAGATTAAGCATCTAGGACCCCGATCTTTCATAAAGAACATGCAATAACCAAAATGACTTAAACTGTAGTGTCATTTCATTATTAAACTTTGGATATCTTTTAGCATTCTAATCCTTTTATAAATGTTTAAACTATTATCATTAACATAGTGATGAGAATAACTTGTTTATAATCATAATGTGACCATAAGGTATTGTTCATAAGAATAGTACAAACTGGCTTGTAACTTATTCATATGAATAATCGTCTCGCCAAAAGCAAGACACACAAACAAGGATTACAAATTATATTCAAGTCTACTACTCTAAATGATAAACTTTGAGGGAAGAGGTGATGTCGGCCATCAACTGTTTTGCTTGCCGTCATCAAGTCACGCTGCCTCAAAACCAGCAATTCTCAAGCAGATTCTCCTGTTTTCATAAAACGGGACAAGTATCAAATACTTTGCAAACTGCAACGAGTTTTGCAAGAACCACATTTATAATTTGTATATCTTACATATACCTTTTCATCCATGACCTCCTTTTGCAATCAAGCCCTTCTAAGAGTTCTTAACTCTAATGCCAGATCGTTGAGTGTTTTTCCAAACATTCCGGAGTCATCGAATTATCTCCTAATGGTCATTGTATCAAGAAGAGAACATCACCTTTTACGAGGATATCCCTCAGGCGTGGGTATTAATCTATGAAGTTGGACCCTTTTGCTAAGTTCCATATTAAGCAACATATTCCCATGGTCGCAAAGGAACTCAATGGGATAGGCTAAGATCTACTAAGATATTTGCAAATAGACATCTAGACTAAGTTTATAATAAGAGATCAATTTATAATTGGTCTCCACTAAAATGGTCATCCCCTGGACAACTTTAGTGATCGCATGATCCCTATCCTCTGCACTCCCCCGATTGTCACGGCCATCAGTGCATTATCAAAGGTAGATATTCACTAATGCCAATCACATCATCCATGTGACTCATGCTTGATCTTTCGATCTCTTGTGTTCCGAGGCCACGTCTCTGTAACATGCTAGGCTCGCCAAATCTAACTTGTGTGTATTCGTTGTGAAACATGGCTTACACCCACTGTATGCGAACGTAGATATGTCTGACACCCAGGCATGTACCCTGGATTGCCTCATACCGAAGAACTTTCTTGGTGGTGCACACACAAGGGGAACACGGAACATTGGAATTCAATAGGGATTATCTTATTTGCTACCGTTGAGTATCTAAATACTAGCACACAATAAGATGTAAAAACATGTATCAACATCATATGTATATTGTGATATGATATGGTCCTTGCGCCTTGATCTCCATCGAGCGCTCCGGCATAATCTCCATCTTGCCCTTGGTTTGACGCCAAGTCCACGACGCCGCCACCATGTCGTCCATCGGAACAATGACTATTACTATACTACTTAGTAACAGAAAAGTAAACTACTTTACCTTCGCAACGACCAATGCCATATCATAATCACATGTCCCCTGCAAAATAAAGTTAGACGCCTCTACTTTATGTATTGCAAGTTTTACGTGGTTGTTAGGGATTTCGCCATAGAACCGTTTCTAAACTACAAACTTTCCAACCACAACATGGATCCGACAGTTGTCTCTATTACACCCCTTTCGGGGCCGTCTGTTGTAAATGCTATATCAACTATTGAATGAGAAACAGACACCCGCTAGCCACTTATATGGTACAAACCGTATGTTGAGCATGGAACCAGTCTCGCATACGAATACGCATAAGGTCGGTCCAGGCCGCTTCATCAAACAATACCGTGATATAAAGAAGTACACGTTAGAGGGTAACAACTAAGGGATTAATGCCCGCACAATACTTGTGCGTACTAGCCGTACAACACTACTACGCATAGATCGGCTCTGATACTACTGTTGGGGATCGGTGCGGAAAACAAAAAATTTCCTACGAAGGAACCCCAAAACTGCCTAGGATCTATCTATGTAGTAATGCGGTAATGGCCAATGCGTAGAGAATACATACCCTTGTAGACTGTATGCGGTTAACGTTCCGCAGGGAACATGGTTGAAGTAGTCGTACTCATAGCCGACCTCAAGGTCGCGAAGCTCCTCGCAGGTCACCCCTTGCTCCTTCTTGATCTTCATCATGCAGCAGCTCTGGCTCACGACATTTAAGCGCCCCAAGTGTTGCGCCTCGTGTCTTCGTACACATCCGGTGCACGATGAGACCTCCGGCTCCCCGATCCCGCTGGGAGTGCGGAAGTTGATATCCGGCTAGGAATCCCTGCAGCGCAATGTCGTACTGCAGGTGTGCCTTGATCGCATAGCCCAGACTTGGAGCCATGGTCGCAAGGTATATAGAGAGGGAGGAGGAGAAAGTCAACCGAAGGACTTCCCAAGTTGTTTGTTTAATCCCACCCATGGGCACCCCTTTATATAGGCGGAGGGAGTGTGCCCTCCCCATTGGGTTAGCCATGTGGGACTAATGCTCAAAGGAAAATTATAGGAATTTTCGTCCTGGCCGATTGGGCCGAATTAACTCAGCCCAATAGATAAAACAGAAAATACCTAATAAAAAGAAAAAGAGGAGCAGCAGCTAGGACAGCAGCGGGGTGGGCCTGGGTGCCACCCGTGGCCCAAAAAGCAGGCAGCTGTGGTGCCAGGCTCGCGAGGCCGGGTGGGCTGGCTGCCCACCTCGCGGCCCCCGTGCCCCCCGCGCAGCCCAGCTCGCCAGGCAGGCGGCAGTGGCAGCCAGGTGCCCGGGTGGGCTGCTGCCGACGTGGCCCGGGTGGGCCGGTTGACCCTGCGGCCCAGCTAGGCCAGCTCCCCGCAAGCTCCTTGGGCCGGGGTCGAGCTGGCCCTAGCTGTGGCAAGCGTTTTTCTTTTTCCCTTTTCGTTTTCTGCAGTTTTATTTCTAGGCCTTTTCCCTCTGGGATTTGGCCTAATATAAAAGTTGCTTTTATAAATCTTAACTTAAATATTATTTATAATATATTAATTCATAATTAACATATAATAAATATAAATTTAAATTCTCATTTATCCGAAAACACTTTTCAGTGTCTTTTCCTTTATTCTTTCTCCGAACAACTTCGGATCTCTCTGCGGAACGATTCCGGCTTTCTCTCTTTCTCTACTGTGATTCCGTCTTACGAATGATTGCTCTCATCATACCCTTAAGTGTATCCTCTCACGGCTCAGGAATGCTCTAGACATGATCTGTATCAATGATCAAGAGAGGGACCAGGGATGTCCATGTGACCCCTATGCATTCTTGATGACAATGTCGTTTGAACCGCTAAATGTAGCATCCTCTTCCTTTTGTTTCTCGATACAACTTGTCCGTGATCCGATCATTGGTATCCCATACCTTGTTAAATCTCGTTCACAACAAGTTCTATTTTCTTGTTACCGTGATATTACATCCCTGTAACCTAGTCACTTGTTGCAACATTTATGGATGTAATCTCACCAAGCCGTCCGTATGTATCTTTACCCATCATGTGGGTGAACAAATCCCGGTCTTGCAGTCACATGTCATCTACTATTCCTTTGGAATACCCAACGCACACCTTTATAACCACTGTATTACCAAGTGGCGCTTGATGCAGTCTAAGCAGCCTGGGGAAACAGTGAGTAATATGAGCTCATGGTCTAAGGAGGAGTCTAGGTATAGCTGTTGTGACAATGAACTATATGACTTGATCGTGTTGCAATCCTTCGAGGAATGTCCAATCACATCATTCTCCAATGATATGATCCTGTTGTTAGTCGGCATAAATGCCCATGATCTTGAAACCCAGATCATCTTCGTGACCAACGAGCTAGTATGAATAGAGGCTACTAGGGATTTGGTTGTTTCATACCACACCTGTACCAATGTTTCTACTTGGCACAGTTCTAGCACAATATGAAACTATTATAAACTAATTGAGATATGACAATAAAAATCTATTTATTATTTGCCTCTAGGGCATATCTCCTTCAAGATATATAAAATAAGTCCATATATATATTAGTTATTACCTTAGATCTCACAATCTTGTTTCTTCGTGGGCTTCATTTTGGTTTGCGAAGCCATCCATGTACAACATCTGATTCAACTATCACAGATTTATGCAAGGTTTAGCCAAAATTTTACATAAACCTCTGGAAAATAAATTAGATTGAAGGGTGAATGTCTAACATTTATTAGTTGTGCTAGCAATGGTCTTGCTAAAATATTGTGTTGAGATATCTGAATTTTCCAAGGTGAAAATTAAATAGGGAGTAGTGTATATTGTTAACAATAGGATTACTATGGTTTATTGTTTGGCTAAGATCCGATTTGTAGGGATCCTCCATGTTGTTAAGGAGGATCAGACTGTGATCCTGACTTGCCGTGTGATCCTTGTATTGTTGTTCTATAAAGAGGCAAACACCTAATCGAGTGATTTACGACAAAATATTTGGTTTAACTTAGGTATCAGAGCGCCGTTATTGATCTAGACCCGTGCATGATGGCGGCCTCCCCGCTACAACTCTCTGGCATCCTCGCCAGTGTCTTTACCTCTCCTACCACCTCCTCCATGATCGCTAGTGCGCTCACCTCCACACCAACCTCCCTACCCACCATACTCACCTCGTACACCAACACCATTACCACTTGGATTGCATGAATTTCCTTCTATGGAGGATGCAGGTTGTCCCCATCATCATCAGACAAGAGTCGTACAACTTCCTCGATGGGTCCTACCCTGCACTAGCAATGGCCATCACCACTGGAGAAGGAGAATGCGCCGTCACAATAGACAACCCTGCATACGTTGTCTGGTGGTATACTGATCATTATGTGCTCAGTATCCTGTGCAGGTCGATGTCCAAGGAGATTATTGGCCAGATGGTCGTCCGGCACACCTCCGCTGTTGTGTCGGGGGTGCCTCATCTCCATGTTCTCTGCTCAAAATCGGGAGGTTGTGTGCCAGATCCGTCGTCAACTAACGACAATGAAGAAGGACATGTTTGTCGCTCAATACGTCAACAAGATGAAAGGGTTTGCCAATGCCATGGCCATGGCTGGCTCCCCCATCTCTGACGATGAGCTCATCGACTACATCATCATTGGCCTTAGCTCTTAGTTCAAGGCGCAGGATCTTGTCTCAAGACCTTATCTCAACTCGACGACCTAGTCCATGAATGGTTTAGGTTCATCCCGACCGGCATACCTTCTCCCGCTCTCAAGTGTGTGACCTCGTAGGCATGGCGACTTGGACACGATTAGAGTCCAACTCGCAATCGATTAATCAGTAGTGGATTCTAGTAGAAATACCGACTCCCAAGTGCCATAGAGTCATGACGACATACCTTTCAATGAGACTTAGGTCTAAGTCCCTTTTGCCTCACGATATACTGTCAAGCTATGGGCAAAATACCATCATCCCATTAATATCTCAACTCTCTTCTCGATCTGTGATATGTGATTCATATGACTAACTCTTTATTCGATCATCCTGGCTAACACTTAACAAAGTCGTACATGGCCATGCTTCCGAATCATATCACACGAGAGGGCCTAGAGAATATCTCTCTAGTCGGAGGGGAAACTCCCATCTTGGTTTTCCACATCACGCAGCTTGATTCTCAGCCGACCCGAACTCTGCCTTTATAACTTTCCTGGTACAAAATAGTGTTGGATAGAACCTAAGTCAGTTGATCCACAACTCGGATTGTGCGAAAATCTCAGGTCTAAGCATTACATTGGTTGAGACATACAAATGATGACTTGTTCGTTCTATCTCAATATGGGCCTGTCCAACTTGCTAAACTCTTTTGCTGAATTCGTGTAAGTAGGAATACCATAACCATACCCATGACAAGTGGAACCTAGTCACCAGCCAACTTTCACATTAGTCTAAGTTGTGTGTCCAGCACAACCTTAATGACCAAGGACATATAGTATGAACAACATGAATATTGTTGGAGGGATGATCCCTAGATTCCCCAAGAGCACCCAAAGATTAGCAAGAACAAACTTCATCAACAAAAACACCCCAAAGATAGAAAAAACGCCAAATCGTAGCTCCATCAGCAAAAATCAAAGAAAACAACAACAGTTACGAGCTAGGCCGGCTGGAGCCTCCCAGCTGGCCTGCATGCGCTCTCCACCTAGCCTTCCCAGCTGGGCCTCCCGCATGCCTACACCTGGATGGGCCTGCTCGCTCATTCGGCTGGGCCACCCTCCCTCTTGGGCTGGTTCCACGGTCAGTCCCTACCCCAGCCGGGACTCCTTGCCCCCGCCCTGACTGGGCCTCCTCGCCTCCGCTTGGGTGGGTTGGATGCTCCCTTCGCCTGGCTGGTCTGCCAGCCCCAAGGGCATCCCCTACTACTTATTTGCTTAATTGCCCCCGCCAGTTCCCAGTCGGATCGTCTGCTGCTGCCACTCTACTGCTCCACACCAAGTCACCAACACATCCAAGAAGCGGCTCTGCCTATCGATTGAGACGCCAGGCATTGTATCCTATCACCAGGAGGCATATGATAAGACAAAATATGTACAAGATCGAGGGCACTGTGGCCATGCTGCTATCTATGTGCGCTATAGTGTACCAGTATGCACTACATGACTAATGACACATGCAATAGTATATGTTAGGTTAGGTGGGCCATACCTTGTCCCTTGGGTACCCTTTATAAGCGCACCAAGGAGACTCTTCTCATGGAGGACTAATTCCCATCAATCACTAGACTAGGCAAACTCACTGCTAGATCTCTCTCGCTCAGGCATACACACATGCACGCACTAGCTCAGTTAGATAGTCAGGGTTGGACTCTGTTAGTTTGTTAGAACGCATACAACTCGTGGAGCGCTTGTAGCTCTGGTGTTCATCATCCACCTAGCCAGATCAGCAGGAGTAGGAGTTTTACCTCTCGCAGAGAGGGCTCCAAACCTGGGTACTTCTTGTGTCCCGCTACACTCGCTTGTACTGAGTCTCGCCTGTGGATGCCGTCGCTAGCTTCCCTGCTTGCTCCCACCCTCTATCAGGCCTTCTTAAGAACTACCGTAACTAGAACTACGACAGTTGGCACCCACCGTGGGGCGATATAGCTACAACTGGAGCCAGCCCGGGGGCTCGATGCTGCCTCCGTACTGTCGTCACCGACACCGTTTTGAGTTTCCCAAGGGCTCACCGCCGCCTCTGTGCTGCTCGTCCCCTTTGTCTTGTCAAGAATCTCTAGGGTTTGACGCTGCCCGGGTGAGCCTGCTCTGCCCTGTCCGACGTGTCCGTGCTTGTCCCTGTAGAGCACTTCACCATCCTACTGTGCCATCCCGGCCATGGCCTGCCCGCACGTCTGTCCGCATCTTAGGCGCCCACGTCGGTTGTAGCACCGCCGCACGCTGGCATGTCCGTCATCAACCTCTACAACAACTCCTCGCATGCCAGCGCCACTACTGTGACCCGCTCCGACCTCGTCGCTGTGGGACATACCCTCGGGCAAGCCCGTCTCCGCCATGTTCGTGCCAGCCACTACCGGCCTCGGCCGCCATTGCGTGCCCTAGCCGCGCTAGTCCTCGCATCATGCAATCGCGTGTGTACTATCGCGCACGTGCCTATAGTCTAGCAGCTGCACCACTCTCTGCTCGTGGTCACGTACCTGGCCGCGATGCCACGCTTTCACCATACTAGCTTCACCTGCATACGCCCTAGTGCATGCGCCCTCCGTCGGCCCCCATGCTCTGCCGCAGCAGCCCCCCGCGCGTCGTCGCCTGTGCCGCCATTCGAGTCCAACCCATAGCGCCCGTGCAGCTCCGCGCTCGCATCCTCGAGACCTCCTCATGCCTGCGTGAGGTCCTCCTAGCAGCTCCCGCAGTAAGCTCTATGACCTTGCCCTCCGTGTGCCCGCGCTGCCGCTCAGGGTCCTGGCCTCCGTGTGTCCGTGCACAAGCTCAATTAGATAGTCAGGGTTTAGGAATACACATGCACACACTAGCTCATTTAGATAGTCAGGGTTGAACTCTATTAGTTTGTTAGAACGCATATAGCTCGAGTAGCACTTGTAGTTTTGGTGTTCATCATCCAGATAGTCAGATCAGAAGTTTTACCTCTCACACAGAGGGCTGCGAACTTGGGTACTTCTCTTGTCCCGCTACAACTCGCTCATGCCCAATCTCGCCCGCGGACACCGTCGCTAGCTTCCCTTCTTGCTCCCATCCTCTATCAAGACTTCTTAGGCACTGCCATAACCAGAACTATGACAAATATATAGTTCCATAACCGAAACATATATTCAATGATACATATCAGATGTTCATACTATGACAACTTAATAACTTTATGAATACATTGGGAATTACATCATACACGATTGCCTCTAGGGAATATTCCCAACAGTCTCCCATCTGCACTAGAGTCAGCCCTCTCGACATCACATGTCTAAGCATCTAATGCCCATAGCTCTTGTGTGCGCCTCATACTTTGGCTGTGGTAGCAGCTTTGTAAATGGATCCGCAAAGTTTACATTCATGTGTACCCTGCATAACTTGATATCACCTTTATGAACAAACTGGCGAATCGTGTGGTAATGCATGAGTATATGTCTGTTCTTCTGGTGTTGTCTAGGTTCCTTGGCTTATGAAATAGCACCATTGTTGTCACAATACACGTCTAACAGATTGGACGCACCCTGAACCACACCAAGATCCATCCGTAAATTCTTGATCCAAACAACTTCCTTTGCCACCTCCGAGGCGGCAATATACTCAGCCTCTGTTGTAGATGCAGACGCAGTCTCTTGCTTGGAAATCTTCTATCTCACAACCCCTTTGTTGATAACAAACACGTATCCATATTGCGAATGAGAATCATCTAAGTCTATAAGATAACTCGCATCCATGTAAACCTTTACACCGAGTTCATGCGCACCCCATAAACTAGGAACATATCCTTAGTACTTCTCAAGGACTTAAGGAAATTTTTAACCGCTGCCTAGTGTATTTCGCTAGGTCGGCCTGGTATCTTCTTGTAACACTTAGATTTAACACCCTCGAATCGGGCCTGTGCATATTTTAGCGATTCCAGCCAAACCTGCATAGAAATGATTCGATCATGCCCACCAAGTACTTGTGTGTGGGTGGAAAGCGAAGTAATACCATTACACAATAGTTCACGATGGAACCCATAAGAACATATATATATATATATATATATATATACAATAACGACTCTTCGAGTCAATAATACAGATATACATTACAAAGTTCCAAATCACGTTGAAAACGATACAACATCCGAGTACAGATAAGATGCAAATTGGACTAAGAGTCCTGAAGAATAACCAATGGCCTCCATAACCCTACCCATGCCAAGCCGAAAGGGTAACCTTGCTAATGTCATCGGACCCGCACCCGTCAAAGCAAAGGGGTGCCGAAAAAGGGAAAAGTAAAAAGGGAGCGGTCAGTACTAACACTACAAGAAAAGTTGGCTTTTACAACGGACGATTTTCGTGGTTGAAGGCCCGTTTTTCGTGGCTAAAAAGTCTTCTACGATAGATGGCCATCGTGGTAAAAGCCCCGTCACAAAAGAATCTACCATGGTTTTTTCCTGACCGTGGCGGATCGCAACCTTCAGCCACGAAAACTTGTTCTGTCATAGATCTGTTCGCCAGCCGCGTTGACTGCTGACGTCATGCAAACTGCCATGTGGCAGCCACCATTAGCGGCCAGTTACCGCCGTTAACGGCCAAGGCCTGCTAAATTCTAACTGGGCTGGCCCATTAGGGGAGCCCAATAAGAAGTTGGCCCATTACTGTTTTGTCCTGCACTGTTTGATATGGGCCCAAAGTTGCAGCCGGCAGGGGCCCACGAACATTCAGGCCCAATACTGTTTCGGCCTAAAGAAGGCCCATGATGGTCCAACACTCTACGGCCCATTAGCAGCCTGCGCCAAGTCGCTCCTGTACATTTAAGGCCTACGGGCGGCCCATCACTGTTTATTGCAGCCCATCGTGGGCGGTCTATTGACGACCCTTATCTAAGATAGCATGTTACTGTTCAGGCCTGTTACTGTCCTAGCCTTTCACTGTTCCAGGATTTATCTGTTCAGGCCCACAAGCGGCCCTTTACTGTTCTAGTCTGGTAAATGAGTTGGCTTGTTACTGCCCTCGCCTGGAAATTTCTCGGGCCATTACTATTCTGGCTTATCACTATTCTGGCATTTCACAATTGCGGCCCTTTACTGTTGTGGCCGGCTACTGTTTTGGCCTATTACTATTCTGGGATTTCACGGTTTCTTGCATGTTACTGCGATGGGCTGTTTCTGTTATGGCCTGTTACTGTTAAGGCCTGTTACTCTTATGGCCTGTTAGTCTTACGGCATGTTACCATTACAGCCTATTACTGTTATGTCCAGTTACAACATGTAGGTCGGCCCATTACGTTTACGACCTTTTATAGTTTCAGCCTTTTCTGAAGTCCATGCTAATATCATAAAACGTTTATATAATCCAGCATTTTTATCTTTCATCGTCGGCCGAATACACGATAGGCTAATAACAAAGCACGGTATTCCCTAATCGATCTGCCTGGTGTAGTTACCGTAACGACTACCGCATATTTGGACGGCGTCAACTAAATGCATACATGGCCTACGTGAGTTATCTAGATATTACATCAGCTGGAAACTTCTTAAAATTATTACATATTATCAAATCAAGGGAAAGACAAATCAGAATTTCAGTTGACAATCAAGTTGATAGCAGAGTCCTCAATTGATCACCTGCATCTTCCTTTGAGTGTGACAACTACATTGGAGGAGACATGATCTTGCAGCCCCTTCTTTGGTGGCGATAGCAATAATTGCACCCTGAAACTAAGTAATAACAAGTTAATACATCAAACAAGACAAATTACTTATTTGACTGATATGGCAGGAGCTATAATCTGGAGTTTACAACTGGTCAATGGTTCAATTATTAACCAACACGTCAAACTAACAGGACAAGCAAGCATGCATTAAACGAGCAAGCAAAAAATGTGTGTGTGTGGCTTAGAATTTCAGCAAAAATAAACTAGCCAGGTCATTTCAACAAATATATATGGAAGCAGTTCTATACTCTAAAATGCAAGAGACGTCGGGTGACTCAGAATTTGCGCTGAGACACAAAATGGCATGCAGTTACTGTCATAGCGAAGAATGAACTAGATAGAAATTATAACCGCATCATACGAGAACTTGTAGAGCAGGAATGCAAACAATGAATGAACTATATATTGTAGAGGATAGTTATGTCATGACTTAGGACGAACCAGACCCAGAACCAGATGCAAGATATAATGGCGTCGCTCGTGAACCTGTAGAGCAGGACAAACAAGCATTAAACAAGTGTGCCTAGAATGAAATGAGAAATCAAACAAAGTGTTTCTTAGAATTTCAGCAAATATAAACAAGCAAGGTCATTTCAGCAAATATATATGGAAGCAGTGGTATCTCCTGGAATGCATAGTCATTGGGTGACTCGGAATTTGCGGTGAGCTACACAGTGGCATGTAGTTATTGTCATAGCTAAGAATCAACTAGATAGAAATTATAATGGCATCATAAGAGAATGTCTAGAGCAGGAATGCAAACCACGAGTGAACTACATAGTAGAGGACAATTATGCCATTGATTAGGACGAACCAGCACCAGATAAGGAAATAATGGCGTCGCATGTGAACCTGTAGAAGAGGCTATGCAAACCATCATGTTTATTGTTCCATTCTGGGCTCTATGGAAGAAAAAGAAAATAGCTAGTGTTGCAGCTTTTGAAGAACCAGATGGCAACGAAAAATTATAATCGAATTAGTATGAAGAGTCAAAACGGGTACTACTGGAAAGCATAACGATGCCAAGGACGAAATAATAACAGGAACTTATCTCAGGACGAACCAGATAGATTCAGTAACTGTGGAGCAGGGAATCCAAACAAATATTTTCTACTGATTTTACATTTTGCAAGAACTACACGATAGTAGGCAATTATTGTTGTTTGGAGTAGCGTGCATGACTTCAAAATTTGTAGACCAGCGAATGCAAACCAACATGTCTAGTGACCTACTCCGTAGTATCTAGCACGGAGAACATGCGTGCGCTTTGGCTGGGTGTACAGAACGATTAGAAAAATGCACTTCACTGTGATAGGCTTGAACCTGCTGTACTGCTGACAAAACAAAAAAAGAGTTGGTGATTTGGTTACCATGGTCGGATAGACTTCTAATCATCATCCGTACCAGCGCGAGTGATATCCTTGTCACCCAGGGTGCTTCGGTTGCGCCGGCTGTTTGCGTCTGGGAAGCAGATCTTGGGCGCTCGATGCCAGCTTGACCGCGGTGGACGAGGTTGAATCGGTGCACTGCACGGCGGTTCATGTAAGGTACATGTGGTGAGGATGCCACCGGTGTTGATGCAGATCTTGGGAAGTCGTTGACGGATTCGGCGCCGTCGAGGGGAAAGTGGGAAAAGGAAATTAGGTGCGGTGGACGACGATGGACTCGGTGACCAAGGTCGGGTGCGGTGGATGTCGGTGAAGCGACAATGATGCTTTGGATGAGACCACATCTGATGCAGATCCGGTATACTATTGGCTAAGGAGTGGATGGTGTCGAGTTCCGGCGGGCAAAGCCAGCTGTGGAGAAGTGCTGTTAGAGGTTCCGGGCGTGAGAAATTTCGCAGTGTTTGAAATGGAGGGGCGCGAGGGAGTGGGGACCACGTGATTTTGGTATCGTTTGAAATAGAGGGGCGCCAAAAATTCTGAAGTGTTTGAAATGGAGGGGCACGAGGGAGTGGGGACCACGTGATTTTGGTATCGTTTGAAACGGAGGGGAGCGAGAAATTTCGCAGTTTTTGAAATAGAGGGGCGCGAGGGAGTGGGGACCACATGATTTTGGTATCGTTTGAAACAGAGGGGCGCCAGAAATTCTGAAGTGTTTGAAATGGAGGGGCACGAGAGAGTGGGGACCACATGATTTTGGTATCGTTTGAAATGGAGGGGCGCGAGAAATTTCGCAGTGTTTGAAATGGAGGGGCGTGAGGGAGTGGGGACCACGTGATTTTGGTATCATTTGAAACGGAGGGGTGCGGGAAATTTCACAGTGTTTGAAATGGAGGGGCGCGAGGGAGTGGGGACCACGTGATTTTGGTATCATTTGAAATGGAGGGGCGCCAGAAATTTCAGAGTGTTTTAAATGGAGGGGCGCGAGAGAGTGGGGACCACATGATTTTGGCCGTCTAGCAATCTTGTCCGTCCATCCCAAATCAACAGGCCATAGGGGATACCTTCCCTTCGAAGGCTCTGGCATGGACGCCTATGCAAGCAATCGCTAGGTGTCCCAGAGTAGACTATAGGGGTAGATGTGTAGGTTACTCTAGTAGCAGACCATTAATCAGGCTAGATGGTGCGATGTCATTTTTGGCACTCCACGAGTTCGAACTTTTACTTTCATGGTGTTCAGGAGTGAATGCATGCTTCGCTCGACTATTTTATTACGTGCACTCCAATAACTTACCTTATTAAAGCATAATAATATCCTACATAATTTAGAACTTTGGTGCAATACTTGGTCGACTTATTAGAACTAAACATCTCTCGGGTATTTTAGAAGTACTCCCAAACATGTTTCTAGCTTACCAAGATATCGTGTTTTTTTAATGGATGCAGTACTATGGATGGTTTTGCATGACTATCGACATGCACAATTTTGGTTTTGCATTGTTCACATTTGACATCCACGTAGACAATGTACATATACCTCTCCATGAACAACGATAAGTTTCATTGTTTTTTCTCTACTTTCTAAATGTTACATTAACTACCATCATTTCCAATGATGTATGAAACGACCAAAAAAGAGTTGTGACCTTTTTTTAGTATCTAAAAATATTTTCATTGTTAATAATTATTTTTTACCATTTTACAGAGCATTCCATAAAACGAAACAATGTTTTCACCATTAGGGGAAATGTTTCCATTACATGACAAAAAATAATGTCTTTATCACCAACAATATATAGCACAAGAAATGAATTCCAACACAATAACCATATGCAATGACCTGATGTGTATAAACCTTGGTGACCGTCTAATTTGTAATTAGAAGTGTCAAGGAGGGAGATGCTAGATTCATTTGTGGTGGCTAGATGCAAATTTTTAATTCAATAAATGTACTACATTCTCGTGAACACTCACAAAGACAATTGACCTCTTGTCTTAGCAGACTTGTGATAAAACTATTACTAGTAGTTCGGAAATAAGTGACTTGGAATTTATCTAGATTCATATGTATCACTAAAATACGTCTATATACTCGTGAATATGATCAATATACTCGATCTATATACTCGTGAATCTAGACAAATCTAAGTTTCATATTTAGGGAGTATGGCAATATTATAAATTTGCAATGTTGTCATGATAAATAATGATATTTGCTACACTCCATGAACGAAACCACTTCTTTTCTTCTGTCACAGTTTTACATTTTTGTACAGAAGTATTTTTACAATAAAATAACACACGAAATTAGTTACCGTACACATTAGTGATTAAGTACTTCTGCTAATTTATATTTACATACAGAGGTAATAGTACACACCCAATTAACATCATAAGTAATTTCTCTTTCTCTCTTTCTAGAGGAGTTTTCTAGGTTGTCAGTTTGAAGAATCATTTGTCAGATACATAGAATTGAATACTTTAAATTATATAACGAGTGATTAGTTGGATGGACGATTAGTGCATAGAGGCAGTCGAGCTGGTAAAATGCTCACATTTAATGGTAGATATGAGCACAATTGATTGAGTGGCAAACCTTTTTTGTGCGGTCGAGGCCCTCGTATGCTGATGACCCTCGCTAATCAACGTAGCTCACACATAAGTGTATTTTTATACGTAGTAGATGTAGTAGAAATATCGTCCAGGGAGACAGAGTTCAGCGTCTAGCAATCTTGACCGTCCAATCCGAAACCAACGGGTCAAAGCGGATACCTTCCCTATGAAGGCTCTGGCGGGAATGCCCATGCAAGGAATCATTGGCTGTCCGTGGGTAGACTATAGGCGTAGTTGTGCTTGTGACCCAAAGTACTCTAGAGTCCAGACAATAGCTGGGTGTCCCCGACGCTGACGGTGCATTTTCATGTCTAGACACTAGATCCCAGATCCCTACACATCTGACAAAGTAGAAAGTTCGACCAAATTTAAAGATCACTCATTGACTATTTTTTTTGATTTATTAGACATACTCTCCCTACAGCCTAATTTTTCTGAAATAGCCCTCCAACCTAATTAAAAAGGATGTCACAGTATTTCACTAAATTTGAATGTAATATGTACACTAAACAGTGACTACTATATGACAAGTATATCGTTACAAAAGCTCCAGAGAGTGCATTCAAACACTAAAGAGTGCAATATAATTATGCATAGACAGATGAGAAAAAAATGATCCATGCACCCAAAAGAAAGAAAAAGGAGGGCCACGTAGGCAAGTCCTCCCCCTTCCTAGTTCCTACTCAAAGATTCGGTGATTGCAACACTATGGCCGCCCTGCAGAGGTAGGGCCTCGACGACCTCCGCAATGTTCGTGACCTCGACGACCAACATGAGATGGCTTCTCTCTTCCTACTTAGCAGGGCGTGACCTAGACGATCTCCGCAATGGTAGCTGCTGGCTACGGAGCACCTTGACTTCTTTCTTCAAATTTTCACACTCAACGGGAAGCGTGGAGGAGTCATGCTCGTAAGATCATGTGAGCTTCATTTGAAAAGCCAAATCGGCTCGGAGGCGAGCACACTCTAGGTTGAGCTCAAAGTTATTCTGAAGAATGTTGATGTTATGGCTGTAGATTTCATCTACTTTGGCTGAGATTCTCGCCCTGACTTCCGGCATGGAAAATGCACCATCAGTAAGAGAGCATAGAGTGCATGCAGAGAAGAACAAAAAATGTCAATACATGTATAGTGACTATAGTACCTCTCTTCTTCGACCGAGAGCGAGCATGAGGACATCGTACGCGTCAGAGATATCCGTCGTGCTATCGACCCGTGGGGTGGAAAATTCGATGCTCGAGCCGCCTGCCTTGGAAGATGTACATAGACGTTTCAATAGTAGGAGCAGACAGCCCAGGAATCAATGGAAGTACAAACCCACCCAGAATCTTGGTTCCCATGATAGCCGCTCTTCGGATACATGCGCGAAGACGAGCCCTCGCCCCATGGCTGGTCTCCTTTCTCGGTCCGAGCTTGCTGGTCACGCTGCCGGCAGGATTTCTCCATGGCTCTAACCACCGCCATCTTGCTATTCTTCCGACGAGACAGGATATTTTGTGATATCGCTGGATGAAGAAGTAGAGAATAAAGGGAGGAGCAGTGGAAGAAAATGTTTTCTACGAAGGCAGAGCGAGGTAGTACTAGTAGGAGGAGGGAGGAGAGTGAATAGTCGAAGCAAAACGTCAAGTACTGGGTCTCGCTTGTTCAAAAAAAGTACTAGGTCTCGTCGCCGGCCTTCGAGCAATCTCGTTGGTCCAACAATCGATCAAGCTTACTAGCTGCAAATATTGTGCAGTGTGCTAAGGCTTGGGCATGAGCTAAGAAAATAACTTGACGTGAGTCTAGCAAAATCAAAACCGCTCCACCGTTTAGGTCTCTCTAAACTACTAGTGCTCTAGCCAATGAAAATGCCTCAAAGTATTATGCCAAATATTTTCAACTAGCCTCTGGGTCTTTTACTAGACACAAGTCCAAGAATATTTTAATTAAAACTGCTCCACTGTTTAGGTCTCTTGCTCGTAGTAGTAGTACTCCCTCCCATCCATATTTACTCGTCGCTGAATTGGTATCTAGCAATGAATCAGAGGGAGTAGTAGTAGTCACATTGAATATACTTAGGGATTGCGCATAAGCATCACAAACTATCGCCAAAAGATCCAACGACAAACTTAAGTATAACTTTGGGCTTCTTTGGATAATAGGATTTAGAAACACTGGAATTTGACTCGGTCATAGGTACAAAATAATGGATTGCAAAACATAGGAAATAGCTTTCTTTGGATCACAGAATTTCAAAACACAGGATAACATGATCGAAGGTACAAATCTGCTGGCTTAAAGTCATTTCAATGAAACACAGTAAACATGGAGGAAAATTGCCTCAATCCTACGCGAATGAGTGTACAAAAGTGGATGTTGAAATTCCGATGGGATTGGGGTGTAGAAATGCAATCTATATGAATTTTGGAGGTATGATTCCTTTCATACAAAGGGCTTCCTTATGAAAAAAATACTATCGGTTGAATTCCTCCAAAATTCCTTTGAAAATCCTTCGATCCAAATTGGCACTTAAACAAGATGTGTGTGCTCACGACAGACGAACACCTTCCGGCAGGAGGTGATGCAGTTGTAGATTTTCATCTTGAACCCGTGTGCGGTGACCTTGATCATAAGGTAGTCACCCTCCTTCAACCCATGGAAAGCAGCAAAGGTAGCCCACTCTTTGTCCATGACGATCTGGTTTTTGTTGCGGTTGGCATGGACAACCCACTCACATTCCTCGCATGCTTGGACCACCACTAGTTGTTGGTAGGGGCGTCCCTTCAAGTAAGGCTTGAAGTAAGTTGGGATGATAAGCATATACAAGTCATGCTGGACTAACTAGATGTAGAAGTGCCTAGGACAATCCGCCGTGGCATGGTGTCCACCCGACCTAGGGCGTGTTCTCGGTTTGGCAAAACTAGCGACCGACCTGGCAGCACTTGCCCTTGCCAAGGCCTCCACTCTCCTGCCCGGTAGCTTCAACTCCCTTGGTATGATGGGGAGAGCATCTTCATAGCCACCTGGAGCTGGTGCAGTCCAGTCAAGAATGTAGTCTAAGTTCGGCATTACAACTGGGTCATCCTACATGAAAATTACCATCGCGTCAGTCCTTTGGAATTACCAAAAATAGCACAATGCATTGTATAAATTGACTAAAGATCACGATGAGTCATTGCACCATCAAAATTACCTAAATAGCACAAGGTATCTGGTAAATTAAATTGCCCACACAACATAATGCATCATCAGAATGACCTAACCCGATGGGTCCTCAAAATTATCTGAACAGCTACTAGTAGAAGGCATAACATTTAATTAGATTGATTAAATAACACAATGCATATGCCCCGCAAAAAACAGTACAATGCATAATCTGAATGGCTAAAACAACACAATGCATTATCTGGATAGACAAAACAGCATATATGCAGTGCATCATCAAAATACCAAAACAGCAAAAGGTATTATGTAATTAAATTTAATAAATAGTGTCTCCACAATCAAAATTACCTAAACTGATGGGTCATTGAAATAATCTGAACAGATAGAAGGCATATCATTTAATCCTAAACAGCAGAACGCAGATCAAAATGGACGAAACAACACAGTGAGGAGAATTCCTAAACAGCACAATGCATCATCTAAGTACCAAAACAACACTAAGTGGCATGGAAAATTTCTAAGAAGGACAATGCATCATCTAAGTACCAAAAACGAACCCTGCATCATCGTCATCAAGAATATTCCATAACTATGCATAACAGCACAAAAGACAAATATAGATACATTCAAATCTAGGCAAAGTCAAGTCCGTTATTTCTTAACGGAGTGAGTATAAAGAACATCACAAAAGACAATTATCAAGAATATGACATACATCTAAGCAGTTCAACAAAGGACCTACAGTACATGTTGCAAAAATCAGACTAGATGCACGTCGGATTCGGGTTAAAGACCCAATCCTCTAGATCTAACCTTGTTGCAGTTGGGGGGCGCGAACTTGCACAGGGGTCGATGGGTTGAGCAGATGAACAAGGTTCCACTAATAAAGAACCATCCACATACATCGAAGAAGCACAGACAATCGCTGATAAGGGGGCACCACCGATAGGGGTTTCACCGTGTACACTCTGAAATTTGGCACATTGGGAATGAGAGTCCAAACTGTAGACAAAAAGGACGCGTCCGCCGCCGCATGAGCATTCGTTCCCAACGCACGCGGCGCCGAAGGCTTGGACGACTGCTCGGCGGGCGACGAGGGTTTCGGCGCGACCGGCCGAAACCCTAAGGGCGACGGACGCCACACCTTGGACACGAACCGCACACATGCGAAAGGCGAAGGCCGCTTCAGAGAGGGCGCTAAGGCCGTCAGAATCAAACAAGCCACCCGCAGCTCCGAAGCTGAGCTTGATTGGGACCCCGTCTTAACCACAGTGAAAGGTTTTTGCATTAGTTTCATCGAGGCAACGACTGGGCTAATGACTGAGAGTCATGAGGTGAGTGCAGGAATGTGATAGCAAGAGAGGGAATGGTGGGGGAGGAGTTATTAGAGAATGGGAGTGGGTAACCCTCTATTAGCTTTAGTAGTACCGTACTACAAAAAAAACTACATTTCACATATCATCACTTTTTGACGAACTAGTTCATTTCTTTGAACCGACTAAAATATTGGGTACCCTTTGGTTTCAAACTTCCATCTGGTACCTGTTTTGCTAGTAGTAAGTACAGTACAATACTTTATATTACCCTCCATCCCAAAATATAAGGCGCTTGAGGATTAATCAAAAGTCAACATTTTTTAAGTTTGACCATGATTATACACAAAAATATAAAATTTATAATACTATATTAATATCAATAGATTCACCATAAACTATATTTTCTTAATATGTCCATTCAATATTGTAGATGTAGATATTTTTTCTAAATATTTGGTCAAAGTTAGCAAAGTTTGACTTTTGACCAATCCTTAGACACCTTATATTTTGGGACGAAGGAAGTAGTATAAAACATTTTTTTAGATAGAGGAAATTGCACGATCCACCATCTTTTCATCGCACTTTTGTACAAAGCACTTGGTTAACGTTAGTTTTGCACTTTTTAACAGTTTTTTTAGCGTAATATGCACAAATTTTGCCAGTTAGTCCTATAATGACCGATTTAACCTCATTGGTTGCAAGACTGACAAGTGGTCCCCGAATGCCATTACTCCCATTCACACACAAATATTTGAATGATGCTAAAAACTAGATACTAACAATATTTACCGCCCGCAATACTTTTTGGATGCATGTAGCTGGTATGTAAGAGACTTATTTTATATGAAACATCAATGTTTACACAAAGGTACCAACATAACAGGCCATCACACATTGAATTTATGAAGGCTTTATTTGGTCGTAATAAACTTGTTTTTGAACATAACTTATTTGTACATAAGATTTGATGTTTCATTCACATATCCAAATGTCCGTCGGAGAGTTTCTTTTAAAGTGTAGAACTAACGATATATGTCTGTTTATTACACCTCACACAAAAAAACACCTCGATTAATCATAAACTTTAAGCAGATTATTATTTTCCCGGGATTTATTTTCCTGAGAGCAAGCATGGTGAATATGCCTCGGAATGCCATACGCCTAGTTTCCAGACAAAGTTTATACTTGTTTCACTTACAATTACGAACTTTTTTGAGTTCTCAAGGTTTCCTAGTGAACTTCACACCATTAAACTAATTTAAGCTGATTTATCAATGTTAGATATAATTTGAACTATGAGTAAGTAGTAGATTGCTCCTAAAGTTATACAAGTATCTTTTGAAGGTACCCACACCCAGACTATCAATATATTGGAAACCAACGAATTTGTTGGATTCAACTTCTTGCTAAGCATTTGCATGTACAAAATTTGTCTTTTATTTGAAAACAATAAAAAACATTGCACGGTGACCTCTGACTTGTCCTACTTGTTGTGAAAAATGATTATTATCAAGAGAGTCCACATATAAAAAATAATGTAATTGAAAATATGGCCGACCATGTATGAACATATCCTTAGGCTTCAGGACGAAAGACAAGCTAAATGGCCTTATATATATGTACAACATACTTTATGGTAATGTTCCCATATTTGGTAGATGAGTGCATCTTGGCATGGTGAACAATAATGCTACCAGTACTGGGAGTTTCCAAAATGTAGGAATAAAAAATCATTTTCAAATTTGAACTACAAGTAAACATGATAAAATGCTCTTAAAAAGTTACAAACATCCTTTGAGTCTTTATGGTACCGAGGCGGTCAATACTTCAAGAACCAACGAGAGTTCTATAGGAATATTAAAATTCTTGCTACGAATATGCATGTGGACAATTTGATCCTCACTAGCTATGAAAAAAATAATGGAAACCTAAAAATGAAGCCTTCTTCATGGCATCCTCTTGCGTGTACTACTATTTGCACTGAAAAATAATTAATAACCATGAGTCATCATAAATTACAAAAAAATAGTTACACAATATATATGGCTCACGGTGTATGAACACTCTTGGGTTTCAAGCCGAACGACAAAGGTAACAACCATATGCACATCGTATTGTATTGTAATGTTCCCATAATTGGTAGATGTGTGCATCTTGGAAAGGTGAAAAATAGTGGCAACCACAGGTTCCAACTTATAGGAACAATGAAACTAAAAGCGACAAGATTTTTTCTATAAGCAAGTACGAAGAAAAATGGCTCAGAGTACCACAACAACAACCCTAGTTTTCAGACAAAGCGTGGACCTTGATACACTTACGATCGATTACCAAGTTTTATGAGTTCAAAAGCTTTGCCAACTATTTCCTTGCTTAATTTAGGGTGCTTCGTGCTAAATGTTTGGACATCGATGTAATTTTACCTTTTTTAGGTCCTTGATGTAAAATTTACTTCCACCGTCTATGTAAAATTCGAACCTAGAAGCAAGTGGTAAAATTTAAACATATTTAAGATTATTAGTTGTTAATGAGTATGAACATTCTTGGAGTTTCAAGCCGAACGACCAAGGTCATGGCCATATCAACATCACACTTTATGCTGATGATGATCCCATATCCAGGAATTTTCATACCACCAAATTTGGCCATATATTTTGAAAACAAATGAATAGGAAGTAGCGGTATGAAGAGTTTGGCTCAATCAGGTGCTCTCTCAAGAATGAGCCGAACCCGACTGTTTTATTTCTTTGCTTAATTTTGGGGTAGTTCATGCTAAATGTAATGATCTTGATGTAATTTCCCCCTTTTAAGGTCCTTGATGTAAATTATACTCCCATTGTCCGTGTAAATTTCGAACCTAAAAGCAAGTGGTAAAATTTTAAACATATTTAAGATTATTAGTTGTCGATGAGTATGAACATTCTTGGGTCTCAAGAAGAACGACCAAGTTCATGGCCATATCTACATCATACTTTATGTTGATGATTCGTGATCCCATATCCAAGAATTTGCATGCCGCCAAATTTGGCCATATTTTAAAAAACAAACAAACAGGAAGTAGTATGAAGATTATGGCTTGATCAGCTTCTCTCGCGAGAAGGAGCAAAACATGACTATTTCCCTGCTTAATTTTAGGGTGCTTCGTGCTAAATGTATGGACCTCGTTGTAATTTTACTTTTTTAAACGTATTTAAGATTATTTGTTGTCGATTGGTACGAACATTCTTGGATTTCAAGACGAGCGACCAAGGTCATGGCCATATCTACATCATACATTATGCTGATGATGATCACATATCCTAGAATTTTCATGCCGCCAAATTTGGCCATATTTTGAAAACAAACCAAGAGGAAGTAGTATGAAGAGTATGGATCGATTAGGTTCTCTCTCGAGAAGGATCCAAACAAGATTGTTTTCCCTGCTTAGTTTCAGAGTGCTTTATTCATGCTAAAAGTATGGACCTTGATGTAATTTTACCCCTTTTTAGGTCCTTGCTATAAAATGTACTCCCACCGTCCATGTAAAATTCGAAGATAAAAGCAAGTGGTAAAATTTAAACGTATTTAGGCTTAGCCGAACGACCAAGGTCATTGCCATATCCATCTACATCATACTTTATATCGATGATTCATGATCCCATATCCAAGAATTTGCATGTCGCCAAATTGGGCCATATTTTGAAAACAAACAAAGAGGAAGTAGTATCAAGAGTATGGCTCGACCAGCTGCTCTCTCTCGAGAAGGAGCCGAACCTGACTGTTTTCCCTGCTTAATTTTAGGGTGCTTCATGCTAAAAGTATGGACCTCGATGTAATTTTACCTTTTTTAAACGTATTTAAGATTATTTGTCGATGAGTATGAACATTCTTGGATTTCAAGACAAATGACCAAGGTCATGGCCATATCTACATCATACTTTATGTTGATGATGATCACATATCCTAGAATTTCAATGCCGCCAAATTTGGCCATTTTTTGAAAACAAACAAAGAGGAAGTAGTCTGAAGAGTATGGCTCGATCAACTTCTCTCTCAAGAAGGAGCCAAACATGACTGTTTCCCTGCTTAATTTTAGGGTACTTCGTGTAAAAGTATGGACCTCAATGTAATTTTACCCCTTTTTAGGTCCTTGCTGTAAAATGTACTCCCATCGTCCGTGTAAATTTCAAAGATAAAAGAAAGTGGTAAAATTCAGCTATTTTTTTAAACAATATATTTTTAAATAATTTCCACGAATAATACAAGAATTGAAAGATTTGCAATTCTAGCATGGTATCGGCAGTTGAATAGCCGACCAGTCCTTATCGGCTTTTGAATAGCGAACTAGTCCATGTCTGCTTTTGAAAAGTTGATAAGTCTTTGTCTACTTTTGAAAAGCCGGCAGGTTATAGGGCAATGTGGAGAATATGGGGACTAGTCAGCTTTTCAAAAGCAGATAATGACTAGTCAGCTTTTCAAAAACAAATAGGGCCTAGTTGGCTATTCAAAAGCCGATAAGGACTGGTCGGCTTTTCAAGTGCCGACACCGCGCTAGAATTGTAAATCTTTCAATTCGTGTATTATTCGTGAAAATCATTTTTAAAATGTATTATTTAAAAAATAGCTAAAATTCAAACGTATTTCAACTTAGTTGTGAATGAGTATGAACAATCTTGGATTTCAAGCTAAACGACCAAGGTCATGGCCATATCTACATCATACTTTATATCGATGATTCACGATCCCATATCCAAGAATTTGCATGCTGTCAAATTGGGCCATATTTGGAAAACAAACAAAGAGGGAGTAGCATGAAGAGTATAGCTCGATTAGATTTTCTCTCGAGAAGGAGCAAAACATGACTTTTCCCTGTTTAATTTTAGGGTGCTTCGTGCTAAATGTATGGAGCTCAATGTAATTTTATCCTTTTTAGGTCCTTGATGTAAAATGTACCTCCACCGTCCGTATGTGTAAAATTCATACATAAAAGCAAGTGGTAAAATTTAAACGTATTTAAGCTTATTAGTTGCCAATGAATATGAATATTCTTGCATTTCAAGCCGAACGACCAGGGTCATGGACATATCTACATCATACTTTATGCTAATGATTCATGATCCCATATCGAAGAATTTGCATGCTGCCAAATTTGGCCATATATTTCAAAAACAAATAAAGAGAAAGTAGTATGAAGAGTATGGCTCGATCAGCTGCTCTCTCGAGAAGGAGCCGCACTCGACTATTTCCATTTCTTAATTTTAGTGGGCTTCGTGCTAAATGTAAGGACCTTTATATAATTATTGATGTAAATTATACTCCCATCATCCGTGGTGGTCCCATATTTGGGCGTAAAATGGGTGTGAATCATGGGATAGTAACAATGTTTCCACTCGGAGTTTCCAACCATGAGGAAAGGAAAAAAATCAATTTTCCAAGTGAGCGGAGTGTATTTTCTGTAAAGCAAGTACTATCTCTGACCCAAATTAATTGACTCATGTTAATCTAGATTCGGATGTATCTAGTACTAAAATATGTCTAGATACATCCGAATCTAGACAAATCTGAGTCAATTAATTTGGATCAGAGGGAGGAAGAATATGTATTTCTGTAGAAAAGAAACAAAGAGACAAAAGAGAAAATTTGGGCACAGAGGAAGCAGCTCGAGAGATCAACGAAGAGGAGGAGTTGAAGGCGGTGCGATATGAGAGAAAAGCTGTGAGATGGCTTCCTAATACGAGGTATAGGGTATAGTCACCTAGTAGTACTAGTAGGACGGAACTAGTACTAGTAAATTTCAGGACCTTTACTATATAGTACTACTGTATGCATGCAAAACAAATTGTGTTTTCTCTCTCCTTCAGTGCCTCATCACCATCCCCACACCCCGGTTAGGTCATCACTCCCTTGTCCAAAACGTGGCGCTGCGCACATGTGTCGACCTGCCTTGTCGTCGGCTCCGTGTCAGTATCAGGCGTGCTGCATAGAAGGAACCATTTGGGGCTTGGCGACAAAAGGGACAGTACTCATACAGTACTATTATTAGAGTCGGAGTTCAAACTTTCGCAGTTTTGAAATTTTCACTTCCTTCCCAAACATCCATAGGGAAGGTTATTCAAAAGATTCAAAAGATAGTGGTGCACAAGGGATTGTTTATACTATCAGGTGTCTACAGTACGTCCATCGTATTCAATGCACTTCATTATGATCTGACCAGCTTTACCACTACTCCGTAGTACTCCATTGTCGTTCCATTTCACACCCTGCAAAGCGGAAGCCACCAAGCACACCCACAGCACGCTGGATCGAAAGTATAGTAGCAGTAGTACGAAGGGTATGGCTCGGCCGCTCGTTCGAGAAGGACCCACACCTGACTGTTTTCCAATGCTACATTTTAGCGTCCTTTGTGCTAAATGTATGAACCTCTATGCAATTTTCTATTTTTTGAGGTCTTCAATGTAAACTGTACTCCCACAGACATTCTCAAATTTTAACTAAACGTAAGCGCGATAAGTTCCTCTTAAAATTTTCCAAAAATCTTTTGAAGCTAAGCAGGAATTCGGTACATCAAAAAACCACCGAAAGTTCTGAAAAATTCATGTTCTTGCTATGCATCCGCATCCCGAAAAAGTTGACACAGTTTTCATAACTTTTCAAAAAAATAAAAGAAGTATAATATTTTTTTGTGTCATCATGTTACGTGTATCCGGAAAAACAAGTTATAAAAGTATAATACGAACATTATTAATTATTCTTTGGTTTCGATAATACTTTAAGTTAATGAAATTAGGTCAGACTTAAACTACACGTAATAAATTGTAGGTTGCTTTGAAAGTTTTATGAAAAAACTTTTTGAGGTACCCATCGAGTGATTAATTAATATATCAGAAACCATAGAGAGTTTTGACGAGTGGTTTGACTTCTAGCTAAGATTTTGCATCATGAAAATTTTGAACACCTTTTGAAAACGATCACATGAAACAAGGAGAGAGGGGAACTGATTTTTCTATTCTCTATGGGCAACCCACAAGCTTGAGGTGCACCTTATTAGGCTTAAAGATACAAACTCTATTTTCTCCACAATGTATATGGTGAACCTTAGGGCATCCACTATGTGCAAAAAACCACACCTTAAGTCCTATGTGGCAATGCTTGTAGTCTACCTTATACATAGTGGAAGAAATAAGAGTTGTCCATAAGCTTGTAGGTGACCTTAAGCTTATGGGTTGTCCACAAGCAATAGAAAATAATTTACTCTCTCTTCCCTCTCATGCATGAGTGTGTAGGATGAGACATGTGGGACCTAGCTTATGGCTAAAGTTCACCTTATACATAGTGGAAGATTTTACAAAAGAGGTGGGTCCTGCCTTATGGTGAAAGTTCACCTCATACATAGGTGATGCCCTTAGTGGATGCCACATACTAGGCCTTAAGGTGTGCTTTTGTACACATTTCTGATGCCCTTATTAGGGAAAAAGCAAATAGTACTCCTTCGATCCAAATTAGTGTTCTCACATTTGTCTAGATTCAGATGTATCTAGACATGTTTTAGTTCTACATCCAAATCTAGACAAATCTGAGAACATTAATTTGGATCGGAGGGAGCAGTATATTAGTACTTTTTTTGAGGA
Organism: Avena eriantha; assembly: GCA_910589775.1. Taxonomy (NCBI): domain Eukaryota; kingdom Viridiplantae; phylum Streptophyta; class Magnoliopsida; order Poales; family Poaceae; genus Avena; species Avena eriantha. The sequence goes on along the minus strand of OU342744.1, from coordinate 230,019,709 downwards.
AAGTATATTAGTACTAGTACACTAGTATAGTACTAATACTTATTTCTTTGCTTAGCCATATGCTCACCTCTGTCCATGCGCTGTACACGCTGAGAGAATAAAACGTAGGCCGAATAAAAGAGGGAGTAGCAAAGAGGAGTTGAAGGAGGTTCGATGTCACAGGAAAGTTATGATGGGTTCCTGACACGAAGTACTCCTGCGGCCACTCTACTAGTAGTACATTTTAGGACCTATGCATGCAAAACAAATTGTGTGTGTTTCTCTCTCCTTCGCTGCCTCTCACCATCCATCCTTCCTCTCTCCTACCCTTTCCCCTTGTGCACCAGCCCAACTGATCTCTCGCTGGTCCATAGCGTGGTGCTGCACACGTGTGCCTTGGTACGGCAGCTCTGTATATCTGGCGTGTTCGGCAGCCGCGTTGGCGTGGAGTAGGGACGAGGAGTAGTACATAGGAAGAAAACCACTTTGGTCCTTGGCGGAAAAAAAATTCAAACTTTTCTGGTTTACGAAATTTTCACTTGCATCCCAAACATTGGGAGGGGAGGTTACTCAAAAGAACGGCCATACGCAGTACTTCTTATCTTATCTTTATCTTTTCTTATCTCTTACAATACCATACCATACCACTATATAGTGTACGGATAATTTCGAACATTGACCGTTGGATCAAGGCCGGCAAATCCAAACAGTGTTGTCGGTGTGATTTTCCAACTATATCAGGAAGAACATTCAATTATTCTCAATTTTTCGAGTGGATAACGAGCGAGGTTGTGCTTTTCCATTTAAGAATGTCCGAAGAATATTGGATCTGAATGCCAGAAGCCAAGTTTACCAACATGTTGTACCAACGATTCTCCTGTTTTATTTATGAGTTTTCAAACTTCCTAGCTAACTCTGCCTATTTGACCGAATGAATTTATGTTGATTTATCAAAATTAGGTCAAATTTGAAACTACAAGTAAATTGTAGGTTGCTTTGAAAGTTTTACGATTTTTTTTGGATGTACCCATTGAGAGGTCACAATTAATATATCATAAAACACTGCGGGTTTCGACGATAGTTCAACTTCTTGCTAAGATTTTGCATCTTGACAATTTAACGAAATTAGGTCAAACTTGAGCTACAAGTAAGCGCGATAGATTCCTATTGAATTAAATGTATTTCCAAAGATAGATGGCTGCACCTTCATGTAGTAAACAATATCCTCGGTGTTAGTTTCCAACTATCAGGAAAGAACATTTAGTTCTCAATTTTTCGAGTGATGACAAGATTGTTCTTTTACGTAAAGAAACACCAAAGAATATGGATCTTAATACCACAAGACAAGTTTTCAGACATAAATTTATGGACGTCGATATAATTTTACCTTTTTAGGTCCTTGATGTAAAATGTACTCGCACCGTCCCTGTAAAATTCAAACCTAAAAGCAAGTGGTAACATTTAAAAGTATTTAAGATTATTAGTTGTCGATGAGTATGAACGTTCTTATATTTCAAGCCAAACGACCAAGGTCATGGCCATATCTACATCATAGTTTATGTTGATGATGACCCATTTCCACGAATTTTCATGCCGCTAACTCTAGACATATATTTTGAAAACAAACAAAGAGAAAGTAGTATGAAGAGTATGGCTCGATGAGCATCTCTCTCGAGAAGGACCCAAACATGACTGTTTTCCCTGCTTAATTTTAGGGTGCTTCATGATAAATGTATGGACCTCGATGTAATTTTACCTCTTTTTAGGTCCTTGCGGTAAAATGTACTCCCACTGTCCCTGTAAAATTCGAACACAAAAGCAAGTGGTAAACTTTGAACGTATTTAAGCTTATTAGTTGTTAATGAGTATGAACATTCTTGCATTTCAAGCCGAACCACCAGGGTCATGGACATATGTACATCATACTTTATGCTGATGATTCATGATCCCATATCAAAGAATTTGCATGACACAAAATTTGGCCATGTATTTTAAAAACAAACAAAGAGGAAGTAGTACTACGAAGAGTATGGCTTGGTCAAGTTCTTTCTCGAGAAGGAGCCGAACCTGACTATTTTCCTTTGCTTAATTTTAAGGCATGCTTCGTGCTAAAGTTTTGTACCTCGATGTAATTTTCCCCTCGAACGAAGAGGAAGAAGTACTATGAAGAGTACGGCTCGATCAAATGTTCTCTCAAGAAGGAGCCGAACCAAACTATTTAATTTGCTTAATTTTAGGGTACTTCATGCTAAATGAAAGGACCTCGATGTAATTTCCCCTTTTTAGGTCCTTGATGTAAAATGTACTCCTACCGTCTGTGTAAAATTCAAACCTACAAGTTAGTGGTAAAAGTTAAACGAATTTAAGGTTAGTTGTGAATGAATATGAACAATCTTGGATTTCAAGCCGAACGGCCAAGGTCATGGCCATATCTACATTATACTTTACATCGATGATTCACGATCCCATATCCAAGAATTTCATGCCGCCAAATTGGCCATATTTTAAAAACAAATGAAGAGGGAAGTAGTACAAAGTGTATGGCTTGACCAACTGCTGTCTCGAGAAGGAGCCGAACTCGACTATTTTCCCTGCTTAATTTTAGGGTGCTCCGTGGTAATTAAATGTATAGACCTCGATGTAATTTTACCTTTTTAGGTCCTCACTGTAAAATATACTCCCACCGTCCGTGTAAAATTTGAACATAAAAGCAAGTGGTTAAATTTAAACGTAATTAACCTTATTAGTTGTCAATGAATATGAAAATTCATGCATTTCAAGCCGAAAGACCATGGTCATAAATATTTACATCATACTTTATATGCTTATGATTCATGATCCCATAGCGAAGTTTTCATGCCACCAAATTTGGCCATATTTTGAAAACAAATGAATAGGAAGTAGTATGATGAGTATGCATGGCTCGGTCAACTTCTCTGTCTAGAAGGAGCAAACATGACGGTTTTCCCTACTTAATTTTAGGGTACTTCGTGCTAAATGTATGGACCTTGATGTAATTTTACCTTGTTTAGGTCCTTGATATAAAATGTACTCCGAATGTCCGTGTAAAATTCAAAGCAAGTTATAAAATTTAAACATGTTTAAGATTATTATATGTCGATGAGTATGAACATTCTTGGATTTCAAGATGAACGACCAAGGTCATGGCCATATCTACATCATACTTTATGTCGATGATTCGTGATCCCATATCCAAGAATTTGCATGGCCCCAAATTTGGCCATATTTTGAAAACAAAGAAAGAGGAAGTAGTATGAAGAGTATGGCTCGATCAGCTTCTCTCAGTAGAAGGAGCTTAACATGAATATTTTCCCTACTTAATTTTAGGGCACTTCATGCTAAATGTATGGACCTCGATGTAATTTTACCTTTTTAGGTCCTTGGTGTAAAATGTACTCCCACCGTCCGTACGTGTAAAATTCGAACCTAAAAACAAGTGGTAAAATTTAAACGTATTTAAGATTATCAGTTATTGATGAGTATGAACATTTTTGGATTTCAAGACGAATGAACAAGGTCATGGACATATCTACATCATACTTTATGCTGATGGTTCCTGATCCCATATCCACGAATTTGCATGCGGCCAAATTTGGCCATATTTTGAAAATAAATGAAGAGGAAGTAGTATGAATAGTATGTCTCGATCAGCTTTTCTCTCGAGAAGGAGCAAAACATGACTGTTTTCCCTGATTATTTTTAGGGTGCTTCGTGCTAAATGTATGGACCTCGATGTAATTTTACCTTTTTAGGCCCTTGATGTAAAATGTACTCCTACCATCCGTACGTGTAAAATTCAAACCTAAAAGCAACTGTAAAAATTTAAGCGTATGTAAGATTATTAGTTGTCAATAAGTATGAATATCCTTGGATTTCAAGAAGAACGACCAAGGTCATGGGCCTCATGGCCATATCTACATCATATTTTATGTTGATGATTCATGATCCCCTATCCAAGAATTTGCAAGTCGCCAAATTTGGCCATATTTTGAAAACAAACGAAGAGGAAGCAGTATGAAGAGTATGTCTCAATCAACTTTTCTCTCGAGAAGGAGCAAAACATGACTGTTCTCCCTGCTTAATTTCAGGGTGCTTCGTGCTAAATATATGGAGCTCGATAAAATTTTACCTTTTTAGGTCCTTGATTTAAAATGTAATCCCTACATCCTTACGTTTAAAATTTGAACCTAAAAGCAAGTGGTAAAATTTAAACGTATTTAATTTTATTAGTTGCCGATGAGTATGAATATTCTTGGATTTCAAGCTGAACAACCAAGATCATGGCCATATCTACATCATACTTTATGCTAATGATGATCCCATGTCTAGGATCTTTCATGCCACCAAATTTGGCCATATATTTTGAAAACAAACGAAGAGAAAGTAGTACGAAGAGTATGGCTCTGCTCTCTCGAGAAGGAGCCGGACCCGACTATTTCCCTTTCTTATTTTTAGGGTGCTTCATGCTAAATGTAAGGACCTCTATGTAATTTTATCCATTTTTAGGTCCTTGATGTAAATTGTACTTCCATCATCCGTGATATTCCCATATTTGGGAGTAAATGGGTGAATCATGTCATGGTAATAATGTTGCCACTCGGAGTTTCCAACCATTAGATAAATCTGGCATGAAAACATGACTATATACATTCTAATCTAGATAAATCTGAGAACATTATATGGACCAGAGGGAGTAGTATATATGCATTCAAAACAAATTGTGTTTTCTCTCTCCTTCATTGCGGCATCACCATCTCCACACACAAAGCAAATTTGAGGACATTTCAAACTTTTTTTCTTCAGCACGGTGTGATTTGCTGTCCCTAGCTACCTACCGGAAAAAAACAGTAGCGCCTCAAACTAGGGGCTAGCGTTGCGGGCTGGAGCGTTTAAGAAATACTACTATATCTAATTTTCTGTTATTATTCCTTTTTTCATAAGCGTCTATATTAACGTCCCGCGTTAGTTTTGTCCTAATATACCAGGTCGAAGTAGTCGATCTGACAACCGGAGGAGAACCGCCCCGCGCCCCTCATCGTCTTCATCTGCCGCTCCAGCCGCGTGTGCACCATCGTAGCCCCTCTCCACCCTTGCAGAAAGGTAGAACCCGCCAACCCATCCTGACTAATCTTCCGCAGTACTCTTCCCCAGAACGACATCTGGAGTGATGAAGCGTAAGATATCTTAGCGCTACACAGCCAGGCAATGGGATTTGGCAAACTCCACTACGAACCACTGAGCAACATCACCGGTCGCGCCGATCTTCTGAGCACCGCTCACCTGGCTCGCGGCATGGTTGGCATGCGTCGAGGGATTGTAGAAGATCCTAGTCTCCCGTTTGGTTTGCCCTGCCTACTTCACACTAACCCATAGACATGGCCACTAGACCGTGACGAGTAGGTAAAAATCAGTTTTGCATGATTTTTGTAGGACTCGAATCCTTAGATTCTTTCCTATGGATTGATTTTTTATCAAAGGAATCATGGTATGCAAATTCTTTTGAATTGCAAACCCCACCCATGCTTAAATCCCGTAGGAATGAGAACATCTACTTGAGGCTCAACTCTCATCGTGCCAATCATGTAGGTAGTTTTCCTACGTTTTATAATCGCCTGTTTTTCACCGGCAAACCTGCGATCGAAAGAGGACTAAGACTTTTGCTTCAGTGTCCCCCCTCTCCTCCAAACATACTAATCTGAAAACACAAGAACGACTAGGATTGTTGATACCTGTAATGGAAGGTGTATTGGCCAATCAAGGCTGGCGTTATATTTTAAGTTTCATGTGTTTTACAAACACAAGATTTCTGTAAAAAGTTGGCTCTTTGGTTTACATGAATACAAAAACATAGGATTACTTTAAAACATGGTAAAATCAAAGTCAAACCTCACGGGAGAGTATATTTATGATGTTATCGTGTCTCTTGGGACCTCATTCTTGTTCTTTGCGCACGTAGGAATTTGAAAACGAGGTCCAAGTTGGATATGAAGAATTGCATATGAGTTTTGGAGGATTCTAACCCATAGGATTTTGGAAGATATCAAATTCCTATGGAGTCACTTCTTAGTTCCTATGCCCTCCATTCCATAAGAATCTAAACACGAGCTCAACCCTCATTCTATTTTTCCTTTGAGAAGTCCAATGCGCTTACACTATATTCCCTCAAAACTCTTGTGTTTATTTCCTATTCACAATCCAAAGACATCTGTTACAAAATTCCTTCGTTTTCAATTCCTTATATGAATTTACTGTACCTACCATGTCAATCCTGTGTTTTTCCTTTTCCTACGTTTTTTAAAAACCATTGATCGAAATAGGCCCCTAATCTTGTTAATCAATCATAGGAAAATTGCCTGCGTTTTTCCTCTGGTCCATTCCTCTGAACAGTGCCAGCATAGGAAACTTAACTATTCCTACACTTTTTATTTAATGCAAACAAGACCTTATTCCTTGGTGTGTTTGTCTGCATGCATTCATGATTTATTCAACACGTTTCTGAATCTTTCAGATAGTAGTTTTCCGCAAAGCTAGCTAGCACTACCCCCTTTGTAAAACACCTTGCATGCCCCTATATATGGAGAAAATCTGTTGCAGGGCATTAACGCATTGCAGATGCCACTAGACAATCCAACAGTAGAAGAATTTGTACCAGTTGATAATGACATACCTAGAACATGAGATGATGAAGGATTTGAAAACAAGGGTTGCGGGGTTGGTGCCAACGGAGAATGGATTGCGATTGCAAAGCACCCAGGGCGTTGGTACCTCCAAAACGTCTACAGTATGGCACGTATTGAGCTGCTAGGTGTGTAGCGTGTTGATATTTATCCATCGGGTAACTAGTGTTTCCCTGGCCCCCCATGCACTTACCTCTACAAGAACGCGTATATCAAGCGGCTGAAGTTACAAAGAGAAAAGAAACCATACAGATTTAACAACCAATGGCACTACAGCATGATGGCGGTGTTTGACATATTCATTGCTACCATAGATTTTCCTGGTGACAGGGACTAGATTATCCTTCGAAATGACTATCTTGCACCAACAACGTATGTCGATGCCATTGCCAAGTGTCTAATCAGTGGTTCTATTGATCGCATATACGCGGTGACAGAACCGCGAGGAGATGTTCTTGTCTGGGAACCAAACAAGTGGAGTGAGTCCCGTTATTTAAAAGTATAATTTATAAATTACTTACAACTGCATTATTCATGATACTTTTGCTAACTGAAATGCACACACATAGGTGTACTTGTAGGCCCGCATGTCATACATGCTCCAGTAATTAAAGAGCCGGCAAACATCCAAGCCGGTGACGATACCGAGGCTGAAGATATTGCATTACACAGCTAGTACTTGGCAGAGCTTGGCTAGAATATCCTATGGATTCACACTAGGGGTGCACGAACCAGCAGTCATGGTAATCCTGTATCATACATGGGTAGAAAACTGCTCACTTATCCCTCGCTCCGCTGCCACGTTTTCCAGAGGGCCCTTAATTTGGATGACCCTGTAGCACCGGACTAGATCAGAAAGGATAATCTTGAAGGGAGGTCAGTGTTTGTAGGAATCAACCATCCAGTCATCCTCGACCGCCCTACAAACTCTGAACCTGGTGATGCCGATGTTGACGAAGCTCTGCCAGTGTTCAGAAGAGACTGCGTGTTTGCTACACACGTGCGCTGCCAACATTGCCCATATCCAGTTCTAGATTGGAGCCGCATGCACGTCAATGGGGGATCTACCATAGGTTCATCACTTAACTACACTAGAGTAGAACATAGAGAGCAAATGTTTGAGGCGCCAACCCTGCCTAGAACGATGTGAAGTTTGACCAAAATACCGAAAAGCTGATTATGAGCACTCGCAACATCATTTCTGTAGCTAGTACTTGTCACCATGTAATGTACAATACTATGTACATAGTACTTTCATACTGTATTGTAGTATCAGTACTTGCAATATCATTTCCACTATTGCTTGTACTAGGCACCATGTACGTAATAATATACTTTCATAGTACGTGTTTGATGTTTCCCTATTCAAGCACTCAAGCTGACATGCCCAATTTTTACGCAATTAATTTTTGCATGACAATTAGTAGTACTATATTGGTGTCAAGGTTTGGTTTGTCCACAACATTCGTGTAACCTCGCCACATTTATTCCCTCACCAGCCCCCGCCCCAGCCCCAGCCCTCTCTCACACAACACTCCTTAATCGCCATTGCGCTTCCCTCCATTGACGACTACCACCACCGCAACTTGCTCGTCTGAGGTGGGTCGGCTGTGGGTGGCAGGCCCTGTAACCTTATCTATAGAGCCGTCGCATGCCTCAGACATCGCGATGGCAGTGCGGTATGTACATAATCCCCGGAACCCTTGATCTTGATGATGAGATGCGGTCAAGCTTTTATTAGCGCTTGGTTAACATTGGGTTGGTGTTGAGTATAGTTCTCATCTAGTGCATTTAACCCGTCGGTATACTACAGTTCAACTTTACGCATGCAAGCTAGTTTCGGGGTTAGATATACGGTGAACTGTAATAATAAGTTCAAATTTTTTATTGATTGATCCGCGGCTGATGATGATTTGGGAGGCCACTTGGTATGTTTTGCTTTAGATTTGTCTCAGGGGCGGAGGTCCCTTTAATTTAGGCAAGTTAGGGAGGCTGCTGCCCTACCCTGATTTTTGCCAAAATTACGAGTATATGTATGCATCTCTAGCATCGGCAGCAATAGAGCTCATCTTATTCGTCCGTTCGTCTGTTCCTGGGTGTTCGGTATCTGTACTACTCGATAAAGAACTGCACTAATGTGATGCCTAGACCTTGGAAGTAGCACTAATATAACCGGCATTCATGCTAGCTAGAGTTAAGACTTCAATTTGTGTACTTCGATAAGAAAATTGCTCCACTTTACTTTCTTAGTTGATCTTGTATTGTACTCTATCAACTAATACTATACTATTTTACAATTATTGACAGCTGGTAGAGACATTATCTATCCACGGGATTTTTTTTGTAGTGTTCGGGCAAGAAGAGCTTGGATAGACTCATCATTGAAGAAGACAAGAGAGTCATGTGCAGTCTGGATGGAGGGGCTAGCCAGGAACACCCACGTGGAGAATACCTGTGACGAGTTCTACAAAATGCTGTTAATACTGGGAGGGTTAGACGTGCGGAGCATACCCAGCTCCTTTTTGCTAACGTTTGGCAGTGAGTATCCAGAGGCCATCAAGCTGAAGATATGCAAAGCCTGCAGCTAGGACGTCGAGTTGAAGAAGTAAGATGGCAAGGTAATCCTTGACGAAGGATGGCTAGATTTTGTCAAAGCACATGACGTGAAGGTAGGATACTTTCTGGTATTCAAGAAGCTTGCCACCACTTCCTTTAAGGTGATAGTATTTGATCATGATAACTGTGAGAAGGTGATCAGATGTGCAGGTTATCATCCATCAATTAATGGACAATTTACTATATCGTAGGTGTATTAATATAGTGACTGTTCGCTTCTAATTATAACTATTCTATAAAGAGGTGCTTGAACACCTTCCGTTATCATGCATCCTATTGGAACACCGTGGTACTTAATCGCACTAGGCTCCAATGTGGATGTATTTATTGTACTATGTTTGTAGCAAAACTGCAACACAAACATCTAGTGTACTACTGTTAGTATTATACTACCTCCTGTTCCAAAGTATTAGGGCTGGACATAAAACTCGAAACTCGATGAGTTTAATGAGCACACGTTTGCTCGGCTGGTTCAAAATCGACTCGTTTCCTTAATGATGTTGGCTGAGCTACATTTTTTGCTCGATATCCTTAACAAGCTAAACGATCGAGTTAACGATGTCCGTGAGCTACTCGTTAAGCTCGGTAACAACCAAGGTAAGGCCCACTTATGTTTCTACATGTCTAATCTGGCAGCCCATCTAAGGCAAACATCTAGCCCATTGAGTAAGACCGATCAATCTAGGAGCGAGAGCAACCAACCAAAAACCTTACCCAAGACTCCCCCGATCGATTCAGAATATTTCTCATGTGTTTCGTCAACTCGTCATCTCCCACTGCATACCCCATCTCCATCTTCTCGATCTGGATCTGCTGACCGCGACACTGACCGAACCCTGCCGACTGTCGTTTTTAATTATCGGCCTGCCTCTTAACGAGCTGAGCCTTAACGGGTCGAGCTGCTTGATAGTCTAGCCCTACAGTATAATCCTTTTTAGCAAACTAAACAAACATCATCTGGTCAAACATGATAGCAGTAGTAACTCTAGTCGGCATACACGGTAGTGTGCCGGCCTAGCTATAATGGTCCAGGTTGTGACATGGTTAATTTAGGGCACGACAGCGTGTCGGCCTAGCTATAAAATGCACCAGGATTTCAGATGGTTAATTTAGTGCACTGCTGCATGCAGGACAAGCTAATCGACGTCCTGGATGCAGCTCCAGAGGCCTTGCAAAAAAACTCTTTCAAAGAGCCATCCCATCTTCCCCATCTCGGCTGTTTTTATCCCCACTCGCCAACGCCGCCTGGACCCGCATTTGGCATCGTCTCCAGTGCATGCTTCACACATTTTTCTCGCCATCTCGCCCGCTGCATCGGATCTTGCAGGCCGCGCACCACCCCTCTCCAAAAGTCCCCCGATAGTCATACTCTGGTCCGACCTCTTCCCCCTAATCCATCCCGATATCGCAATCGACACACAACCCACTACATGATGTCTGGAGCAAGGTCGACGACGACGTTTTCAACAAAATCGCTACGCGTCTAGACACTACCAGCGCCGCCCGGCTGGCCGCATGATCAAAGGAGCTGTACCACCAAGTCGCGGGCGGAAAAGGTAGCAGATGCCCTAACGACCACTGCGGGACATTTGTCCCCTACAACGACGTCTACGACCACATAATCTGGTGCTTTCGCGGCCAGCAAGTCTACACAGAGCCTGGATGCAAGTTCATCACCTCGTCGATAGAGCTAACACCTATGGTAGAGCTCGTCTGCCACCTCACAGTTGCCCACTCGAGGACTGTGCCCATAATGCCCTATAGCCACAAACATTGGGAGCCGTCTAAGCCGGTGCCCACAGGGGGCTCGCGGAGAGCGGATATCATCGGCATCAGGAAAGAAGGCACCATGTTTGTCGCCCAAATTGATGGCCACACCACGGACATCATCATATCCCCCAGGTTCGTTAGTTCAGGGGCGTGCGAATCGCCGCGGTACAAGGTGAAGCTTTGGTCACTGTCTCTGTGGCATGAGCTCCATGCGGTCGAAATGGTGGCGACATCTAAGCCGATGATCAGGCCATTGTCGACCGAAGTCGCCCTGGAAGGGCTCAACTCGTACCTGTCGCAGCCGCGGTGTTACCTGGAAGCTTCTGAACCATTTGTCAGAATTCCCTGTGGATTAGGAGTATTGCATCAACAAGTTTCAAAAGTGAGATAAAACATCTAAATATTCTTTGTGATGATCCCAATGTTAAGATATGTAACATCGTACTAATTAATTACTACTTTATGTTGGTGATAGATTCAATTTGTATGGGGAGAGGTGGAACAAGTTTGTGGCAATGTATACCTATTTCCAATGTACGCTGCTGACATAGTGGGCCCACAGGCGACGGTGTGACAAGGAAAGGGTAATAGGCAGGAAAGAAAGTGCTACCCGGCCAACACTTGACACATTGTTGTGTTATGCCGAGTATTTTGTATGGAGGCCTTAACTTGCTACTGCTAATCTATTTTGTAGTATACATATGTAGTGGCACTTGTTCAGATCGACCGATCGAGTGCTGAATACGGACTCTCTTTCCTTATGAGTCATGGCCTTGCTACAACTATTGAATTTCAATGTCTTCATTGCTGAATCTGTCATTTCTTTTGGCCATTGTCTGTACTGCTGAATCGGTCACTTTGAAATGCTACTGAATCTGTCAAGTGGTGCTGAATATGAACTGGGAATCTGCAAGTATTTTTTCTGTCTTATTCTGTACTGCTCAAGCTTCAAATACTACTCAATATGTCAAGTGTTATGTCGTTACTATTACTAAGGTATTTTCTAGAACTAATACTGATGTGCTGGTACTTCTTTAGATCAAGTGCAGTAGATGGTCTTGCTTTCCTTTTTAAACTTGGCTTTATCACAATCTAGATGAGGCTTGGGCATTTTGGGATGCATATATATGCCGGTCACACTGGTATTAATGTGAAGAGGAGGTATGCACACAAAAGCATACTTGATCGTCAGTTATGCTTGCTCCAATGATCGAGTGTGTTCGGAGAAAAGGGCAAACTGATCGTGTGACAAGGTTTTTAGAGATGAAACATGAACATGTTCTCTCTATACTGCTATTGAGTTTCAGTGTCTGTATAGCTGAAACAGTCACTTTCGAATGCTGCAGAATCGGTCAAGTGCTGTTGAATATGAACTAGGAATCTGTCGATATTTTTCTGTCTTATTCTGTACTACTGGATCTTTCAAATGCTACTGAATTTGTAAAAAAAGTTATGTCACTGCTGCTGGGCTACTTGCACTAGAGCTTTTGCCTGTGTGTCATCGGAACCGTCGGATGTGTTTTGGACAGAAATGAGAGGGTACCAAGTGAAGTCATTGGATACTTGTCCAGTTTTGGCGCACGCGGTCTATGTCCCTTGTTCTTTAGATATTTTTACATGAATATATGTCAAAAGAATTATCGTTTCTTTTTCCCTCCGGTAGTGAGATCTGTGTTCCGAATCCGGCTGAGCCATGCAAATTTTACTAAAGAGGAGGTAAAATCTAGCCCATTCGACCCCTCTTTAGCCTAGAACAATTTAATTCGGCCTTGTAGGTGTCAGGGGACTTGGTGACGATAACCCATTTAAATATTTATCAAGGAGCCCATGGAGAATAGCGCATGGAGTATAGCCCATTGAGTATAGGAGATGAAGAATAGCCCAAAATTTTTAGTTCGACCTTTTTGGAATTTCCCTTTAAAACAAAAACAAAAAACCCGCCTACCCATGTTTTTCAGAAACTACTCCATTATCTGGTATTTAATAAATTGAGATGCCCACGATTCTTCTAATGTGAGGCTGACATAAAGGACCCACTAGCCTGAATAAACGGCTGATGCAGAGAGCAAAGCTATCAAATTCGAAACACGAAGGCGCGATAGAGGGTAAAAAATCCATCATACACAACTTTCTTCTAATGAGAGAATGACATGTGTGGCCTAGCAGCGTGATTAAACGGTAGATGCAGCGAACAACGCTATCAAGTTAGGAATAGGGTAGCGCGAGCGAAGGAAAAAAAACCTATCATACACACGTTTCTTCTAATGAGAGGATGACATGTGGGGCTCAGGAGGTTGGTTAAACGGTAGATGCGTCGAGCATCGCTATCAACTCGGAACGGGGTAGCGCCAGCAAAGGAAAAAAAATCCATCATACCTACACACGTTACTTCTAATGAGAGGATGACATGTGGGGCCCAGCAACATGATTAAACGGTAGATGCATCGAACAACGCTATCAAGTTTGGAATAGGGTAGCGCGAGCGAAGGAAAAAATCAATCATACACACGTTTCTTGTAATGAGAGAGGATGACATGTGGGGCTCATGAGGTTGGTTAAAAGTAGATGCGTCGAGCAACGCTATCAACTCGGAACGGGGTAGCGCCAGCAAAGGAAAAAAATCCATCATACACAAGTTTCTTCTAATGAGAGGATGACATGTGGGGCTCAGGATGTTGGTTAAACGGTAGATGTGTCGAGCAGCGCTATCAACTCGGAACGGGGTAGCTGAAGGGGTTGGTCTCTCTATGATTCTGTTTTGGTGGAGAGTTTCAGGTGAGATCCGTGGGTGAGAGTAAGAGAGCTCCTTCTTCCTCCTCTCGCCAATACAGCTCTAGGAGCACTTGTAACCTTGGAAGTAAATCAATACAAGCTCTTGTGTGGAGAATCACTTCACTATCCCTCCCTGGATTCCCCTAGCGAGTATTAGTCCCCACCTTTAGCCTATACATGGCATCTGCCGTGACACCACCACGACAGTTGGCGCCCACCATGGGGCTAGCGGCGCTAGCAGGGGTCAAAATCCGGACGGGAAACTTCATCGCCACCGGCGAGCGCATCATCTCCGGGCTCGTTCAGCGCTTTGGAGCGCGGGACTTCGTCGGCGACAACGCAGGCTGCTTCGGCACGCGCCCTCTCCCGCGCAACGGCATCTTCGTCAAGCTCGGTGCGCACAAGGTCTACGTTGCGGTGGATGTATCCTATGTTCATCCACGCCACGTCGTCGAAGCATGCGAACCGCCCCTCACTGTGGCTCGCGGGGAGCGTATCGCTCGTTCCCCGGACCACGCAGAGGTAATGATGACAGCGCCAGGTGCGGCTGCGAGCAAAGATCCGATGCCAGATCCGGAGGCAACGCCCAAAGCACCAAGGAAAGGTAGAGGTCCTCCGCTAGAGAGACCGGAAAACGTGTTGAGAGAGGCAATGGATAGCTTGGCAAACCCTGTAGTAGCAGCGGTAGATCCGGCTCGTGCGCAGGCCGAGCTGGAAGAAACTAGGCAGAAAATACTAGAGGGCACAAAGAAAATAGCCGCGGCCCTGCAGTCGTTGAACATGACGCTGCGTGAGTACGCTAAGGCGAACAAGGTTGATAATGTAAAAGTCAAAGGGAGAAATCTCATGAGCGAGATGAACAGAGAAGGTGATGCTGGAATCGAGGAATCAAAAAACTATTTGTCTGTGGGGCTGCCGAGGTATAGTACCCCGGCCAAGAACCTCAGAGCGGCGGATGTAGCTGCATCCGAGTTAGAGGAACTGACGGGTGAAGCCCGGCAAAGGCAGCAAGATCGAGTAAATGAGCTGGTTCGGATTGCAAATAGGCAAAACGAGGAACTGCTCAGGGCAAACCCGGAGAGAGCCGGAGCCTCCAAGATCATCCATTCGGCGGTGGGTAACCCGGAGAAATCCGCTGGAGCCGCATCGTCCCCTCATGGTGGTCCAAGGAGAGAGGAGGTGGTAACCTCGGCCAGACGGAACAAACAGATTGTCCCGTATGACCTGACACGGGTAGGGAAAGAAAAAGAAGCACAGAAAAATGATGATCGACGGAGTGTGAGCCGAGGCGAAGCTGGCCGAGGTAACCGCGACCAAGGCAATGCCGGTCAAGGGAACATTGTCAACGACAATGCCGGGCAGCAAAACTCAGCTGGAGCAAGACAACCGCAACAACGGAACATACCAAGGCAAGAGCACCGTGCCAGCTGAGGTGTGCAACAGAAAGGTGCGCCGCAAGAGCAAAACCGGTATACCGACGGTGATTCGGAGATGGCAAATGCGGGATACCCGAGACCGGACTATCATGTGATAGGGTCGAGATTGGGAAGTAGGGATTTGATGCCGGGCGATGCAAGGTTGAAAATGGATCGACTGTATAGGTCGGAACAGATTGAATGTCAAGGTCCACCGGGTCCAGCATGTTTTGGACCCCGGATCATGAAAGAGCCACCAGTACCGAACTTTCAGCTGCCCAGGGGCACCAAGACCTATGACGGTAGTACCAAGCCAGAGGATTGGCTGATAAACTATGCTACGGCTATAAAAATTGCCACAGGCAACCTGAGATGGGCTGTACGGTATGTACCCCAGATGTTGGAAGGCCCGGCAAGGGTGTGGTTGAACAATTTGCCACCAGGAAGCATCAACTGCTGGATAGATTTCGAGGAGATGTTCATCAGCAATTTTTCGAGTACGTATCAAAGGCCAAATAGGCCACAGACCCTAGCTATGTGCAAGCAAAAACCCAATGAGACAGACCAGGAGTTCTTAACCCGGTGGTGTACCATGAGAAACTCATGTGAGGGTGTGATAGAATCACAGGCCATAGCATGGTTTGCACAGGGGTGCAGATATGGAAGCGAGCTGTGGATGAAGTTGCAATGGAAAATGCTAGCTACGTTGGCAGAAATGATCCAGATTGCAGATTCGTATGCGTTGGGTGACCCGACCCAACCAAGGATCGCGTCAAACGAGTCAAGCGATGAATACTATCAGAGGGATGGATCCAGATCATCCCGGAGGAATGATTACAGAGGAAAAAGGAGAGATGATAGACCGGACCACAGGTACAGTTCGCACCAGGTTGCAGCTGTGAATCAAGATCAACCCGGAGCAGGGGGTAGCCAGCGCCAGAAAACTGGAGGTCAATGGACTCCAAGGAACGATGGGAAGAAAACTTGGACACCAGAACAAAAGAAGCAGTGGCAAGAAAGGAAAGACCGTCTGAGGTATACTTACGATTCGATGTTGGACCAGCCGTGTAAGTTTCACACGCCAAATCCGAACAACCCAGCGGGTCATACGACGAGGCAATGCGAGTGGATGCGCAAGATCGAGCAAGGTGGTTCGGGGAATGCTCAGGCACCCCGGAATGATCAGCCTCGGCAGGAGTTACCCCGGCAGCAATTGCTCTCCGGAGCGAACACGCAACAACAAATGTTGCCTCCTCCTCCACCGAGGTATGATAACAATGAAAGAAGGGATGCAGTGCATCAGGTAGAAAATCAGCATTAGTCGGATCAAAGGCACCCCGGAAATGAGGGGAGAAACGAGTACAGGGAGCATCACAGAAGAAACTGATAGAAAAAGCTTGCAGCGTAGGCATATGGAGGTGAATGCAGTAATGCCTGTAGTGACGAGGTACATGCCTTGGTCTGATCAGGAAATCACCTGGAGCATTAGGGATCATCCCAAGCTCATGACGAGCCCTGGATGATATGCGTTGGTGCTGGATCCTACGTTCATCGGACCTAGCATTACTGTAAGGTTCTCCAAGGTACTGATCGACAATGGCAGTAGCATAAATATCATGTATGCGGACACAATGCGCAAGTTGGGTATCTCGGAGAACATGCTCCAGGCCACGAGGACAACTTTCCATCGCATTGTGCCTGACATTTCTTGCAAGCCCATAGGCAAGGTCCGGGTCGACGTCTTGTTCGGCACGAGGGATAATTGCCGAACTGAAAATCTGGAGTTCGAAGTGGTGAACTTAGAAAGTGCGTATCATGCGTTGCTCGGAAGGCCAGCGCTGGACAAGTTCATGGCAAGTTGTCATATTAGCTACTTGAAGATGAAATTGCCCGGAGCAAACGGAGTGATTACCATTGCGGGGGACTTCCGACGTTCCATGGAGTGTGCGTCGGCCGGATCAAACTTAGCCGAGTCACTTGTGATCGCGCAGGAAAAAAAAATTCAAGAGGTGGCGGCATTGGCTCAGTCCGCGCAGCAGTATATGCCGGCGCTGAGTAACCCGCATGGAACTGTCTCCTTCCAGGCCACGAAAGATACCAAGAAGGTTCCCCTTGATGACATGTTCCCAGAGCGCACAGTAACAATTGGTGCCGGGCTAAGTGATAAATAGGAAAGCGAGCTTGTCAGCTTCCTCCGTGAGAATCGGGACATTTTTGCTTGGTCCACACATGATTTGCAAGGTGTTCCGAGGGAGTTGGCCGAGCACTCTTTGAATGTGAGACCCGGAGCCAAGCCGGTGAAGCAACCTCTCCGCCGCTTCGCCGAAGATAGGAGGAAAGTCATTGGAGATGAGATAGCTCGGTTGCTAGCTGCAGGATTTATCATGGAGGTTCTTTACCCGGATTGGCTGTCTAATCCGGTGCTGGTGGAAAAGAAGAAGGATGATCCGAACGTGGCGGTAGTTTGGCGCATGTGTATCGATTACACGAACCTGAACAAGGCGTATCCAAAAGACCCATTTCCGCTACCAAGAATAGATCAGGTCATAGACTCCACTGCTGGATGTGAACTGTTGTCATTCATTGATGCTTACTCTGGTTTCCACCAGATACCTCTGAATCCGGATGATCAAATAAAGACTGCGTTTATTACCCCGTATGGGGCTTATTGCTATGGCACCATGCCGTTTGGTTTACGTAATGCAGGGGCAATGTACCAGAGGTGTATGCAAAAATGTTTGCACGACCAAATAGGTCAGAATGTACAAGTGTACGTGGATGATGTGGTTATCAAGACCAAGGAAAGCAAAACGCTCCTTGACGATATCAGGCAAACGTTTGCAAACCTAAGAAGGTTCCGGATGAAACTTAACGCGGAAAAAATGCACTTTTGGTGTCCCGGCTGGAAAATTGCTCAGTTTTCTCGTCTCCAGCCGAGGTATCGAGGTTAATCCAACCAAAATCCGAGCCATCGAGCGAATGGAACTGCCGAAGTGTCTTAACGATGTCCAGAAGTTCACAGGTTGCCTGGCCTCGTTAAGTCGGTTTGTATGTCGGTTGGGAGAAAAGGCTTTGCCTCTTTACCAACTCATGAAAAAGTCGGATAAGTTCATTTGGACACCGCAGGCCGATGAAGCCTTTGGCCACCTAAAGAAAATGTTAGCCACGGCACTAGTGCTAGCTTCACCACTATCAAAGGAGCCAATGTTACTCTATATAGCCGCAACCAACCGAGTTGTAAGTGTAGTGATAGTGGTGGAGCGCGATGAGGAAGGTAAGTCGATGCAAAGGCCGGTGTATTATTTGAGCGAAGTGTTGTCAACCTCAAAGCAGAACTACCCACATTATCAAAAAGTGGCATATGGTGTGTACATGGCCGCCAAGAAACTGAAGCACTACTTTGAGGAGCATCCCATCCGGGTCATACGTGAGGCCCCTATATCCGAGATAATGAGTAACAAGGATGCAAGCGGCAGAATTGCAAAATGGGCAATTGAGCTAGCTCCTTATGCTCCGCAATATGACAAGCAAGAGGCCATCAAATCTCAAGCTGTGGCGGACTTTTTCGTGGATTGGGCCGAGGTGTAGTACAAACCACCGCTTCCTGATCCGAACTATTGGCGAATGCACTTTGACGGATCAAAAACCAAAACCGGGCTAGGTGCCGGAGTGGTACTCACGTCGCCAAAGAAGGCCCGGTTGAAATATGTGCTGCAGATCCACTTCACCGCATCAAAAAATGTCGCTGAGTATGAAGCACTTGTGCATGGGCTCAAGGTAGCAAAAGAAATTGGAATATGTCGGATTATATGCTTTGGCGACTTGGATTTGGTGGTGCAGCAAGTGTCCGGAGTGTGGGACGCCCTTGATCCAAACATGGCACTATACAGATTTCATGTGCAGAAGATTTCTGGTTACTTTGAGGGATGCGAATTTCATCACGTACCCCGGTTGGAAAATGAGGCTGCCGACATGCTGTCAAAGCTCGGGTCAACCAGACAAGCAATTCCACCGGGTGTAGCATTAGAGCACCTCAAGAAACCATCCATCAGGCCATCCCCGGAATCCGAGTCAATATATGTCCCGGAGGACACCGAATCCGGAGCTGTGCCCATGGACGTTGACACGGGAAGTGGTGCGCAAAACCCGGGGACTGCCTCGCAAGACCCGGGGACTGCTCAGCATGGTCCGGTTGAAGTTATGCCGGTGGATCAGATGGAGATAGACGAGGATGTGTTCCTCGTGCGGCCAATACCGGCTTGGGCACTGCATATATTTCAATTCCTGAAGGATGGAACGTTGCCCACTGAGGAGGTGCTGTCCAGACAAACACAGAGGAGGGCAAAGGCCTACACGATCATAAATTCCGAGTTATACAAAAGAACTGTGACCAATGTCCTACAGCGGTGTGTTGACCCGGAAGAAGGGCTTGAAATCATCCGAGATATACATCAGGGGGAATGCGGGCATCACGCCTCATCCCGAGCCTTGGTAGCAAAAGCTTACCGACACGGATTCTACTGGCCAAATGCCTTAGAGCAAGCAGAAGACCTAGTGAGAAAATGTAATGGTTGTCAGAGGTACGCTACCAAGACACATATGCCAATGTCGGAACTCAAGACCATCCCAATCACTTGGCCATTTGCCGTATGGTGCTTGGATATGGTTGGCCCGTTCAAACCAGCAAGGGGGAATATGACTCACATTCTGGTAATGGTGGACAAGTTTACGAAGTGGATTGAGGTAAATCCTATAAGAAAATGTGATGGAGCTACGACCGTAACGTTTCTAAAAGATATCATCTTGAGGTACGGTTATCCCCACAGTATCATAACTGATAATGGCACAAATTTTGCGGAAGGAGCTTTTGCTCGTTTTTGCCGGGATAAGAGGATCCGGCTCGACGTAGCTTCGGTAGCTCACCCCGCATCAAACATACAAGTGGAAAGATCCAACAGATTAGTATTATCCAGGATAAAACCCCGGCTCATTGAGCTGCTGCAAAGATCAGCGAGGTGCTGGATAGAAGAACTAGCAGCGGTACTGTGGAGTTTAAGAACAACTCCGAATCCATCAACAGCCTATACGCCGTTCTTTCTGGTATATGGGGCAGAAGCTGTATTACCAGCCGACATAGAGCATGATTCGCCTAGGGTCACCCAATACACAGAAGCCGAAGTGCAAGAAGCCCGGCAAAATGATGTTGATCTGCTGGAAGAAGCGAGAGAACTGGCACTGTCCAGATCCGCCATATATCAGCAAAATCTCCGACGCTATCATAGCCGGAAAGTGTGCCCCCGAGTCTTTCGGGAAGGCGATCTGGTGCTCCGGTTGGTACAACGTACTACTGGAATGCATAAACTATCCCCCCATGGGAAGGGCCATTCATCGTGAGCAAAGCATTGCACAACGATTCTTACTATCTTATAGATGCAAAGCCACAGGAAAAGAACAAGGCGGACAGGTCCGGAGAGGAATCTAAGCGACCATGGAACATAGCTCTACTTCGGCCTTTTTACACCTAGCTAAGAAGTGTATGTATCCGGGTTATCTCATATGTCGGTATGTATGTCGGCAATGAGCTTATCAATGAAATGTTGGCACCTCGAGCAGTAACTCGGGGACTGCCTTAATAATGTTTGTTATTTTCTACGCGTCAACTGGAGTAAGTTATTCTACTTAACTCGGATTAGTAGTGTGTGAGCACCAAAAACCCAACTCTTCGACTTGCTGCTGTCCAACAAGAATTGGCTTCATGGCAAGCAAGAGAACAAGTTTGGAATTGCGTAGCACATGAAAAACGACTAAGGAAAAGAATTTATTCGAGCTGACGTTTATGTTTCGGACTAACCTCGTATTCATTTTCAAATTGTTATACAGTTTTATTTATGAGCTAAGTCTAAAAGTTTCCCAGTATTGTTAAGACAATCTTTCAAGCTCAGATTCGTAAGTTGTAAAACCGAATCAAGGTAGACACGATCCGAGCCAAAAGATTGAACGAACAAGAAAAAGAAACTCGGGGACTACGCCCAAGTTAATCTGGCATAAGTACTCAGTAGCAAAATATCACATGTGTTTGGAATACAATTCCACCCGGCATACCAGGGATCTCATAAATTTTCAAGTGTTTTTACTTAAGGAGTAGCGGGAGGAAGTTCGGCATCATCGTCGCCCTCTTCGATATCCGAGGCAGTGTCCTCTTCGTCTTCACCCGAGTCATCTTCAACGTTCTCAACTTCCTCTTCGCCTGCGACTTCCAGGAAGCTCGGACCCTCAGTCCATTCGTGAATGGGGGCATATTCGATGAGGCTGTGGGCGCAAGCCTGGCGCCGAGCTACCCACTCCGGGTCATCTGTCCATTTGGATCCGGTGCGCAGGCGTGTGAGGAGGCTGAGATCTATCTTCTCATACCACGTCAGAATGTGGTGAAGGATGGTATTGGCTGCGGCACGTCCAGCGGATTCTCGCCAGAGGTCGAGCTCGGTCTCGATTTCCGAAAGCCTTTCAGCGAGCTGTGTGACTCTTTCCGGAGCATCATCGGCGGGCCAGAAGGCGTTGAAGATGCAGACTGAAACATCGAGGAGGTCCCTGCCGTAGTTCTTAATGATTTCCACGCGAGACGGCAGGCTGACCAACATGTCCTCCATGTCAAAGGGAATGCTCTCACCCTCAGGAGCGACCGGAGTACCCCTTTCTCGGCGGAAATTGGCAACAGCAGCACTTGCAATGTCAGTAGCCTCTGGAAAGTGGCCTGGGAAACGAGGCAAAGGACAAAGTTGAGAAAACAAGGCATATGAAGTAACCCGGAGAAATAAGGCGGATGAAGGAAAAGAAATTACGTGAGATGTGACTGTGAATCCGGGTCAATTCCTTGGTGCAAGCATCACGTCTCCTCTGAAGCTGCTCGAGCTCAGCATTTGCCGACTCAAGTTTGACCTTGGTTTCCTGAAGAAGCTCACGGTCCTTAGCATTTTGGAGCTTGAGGCGCTCACGTTCTTCGGTGTAGTCCTGGCCAGCCTTTTTTAGCTCGGTTTGGTGCTGCGCCTTCATTTTAGCCATCTCAGCCTTGAGCTTGGCTATCTCATCGTCTTTCGTCTGGAGGAGCGCGAGCTCATCATCTTTCTTCTTTAGTTCGGCTTGGTGCTGCCCTGCTTGTTCGAGAAAATGTAGCATCACGTCAGGCACAAGCACACTATCTTCAAGCGATGCTGAAATAGTGCGTTTGCCCGGCAGTGCCGAGGAATGAATGTTTGCCGAGCCAAGGAGGAAAGCCGATGGAAACCACGGTAAAGGCATACAAGAAGGACATACCCTTGATCTGCTCCAAGTTATTCCGCATTATCTTGTTTTCAGCTTCCACCTCAGCTGCGGAAACCGAACAATCAGGTTGGTTCGGCAAACAAAGTTGAAGAAAATTGAGGAAAGGATGAGAAAGAAATTTACCCCTTTTCTCGTACTCCGCGATGAGTGCAGCCTGTTTTGCGTGAAGATTCTTGTGCTTATCCAGCAAGCGTTGGAATTCAGCACTCCAGCGGTTGGTGGTTACCTAAAAGAGATACAGAAACTTAAGTCAGCCTAGTGCATGTCCGAAGTGTACTAAAATCCGGGCCAAGTGGAACCTAACCCGGCTCTAGGTGTGTGCATGTTCGAAGTGTACTAAAATCCGGGCCAAGTGGAACCTAACCCGGCTCTAGGTGTGTGCATGTTTGAAGTGTACTAAAATCCGGGCCAAGTGGAACCTAACCTGGCTCTAGGTATGTGCATGTTCGAAGTGTACTAAAATCCGGGCCAAGTGGAACTTAACCCGGCTCTAGGTGTGTGCATGTTCGAAGTGTACTAAAATCCGGGCCAAGTGGAACTTAACCCGGCTCTAGGTATGTGCATATTCGAAGTTTACTAAAATCCGGGCCAAGTGGAACTTAACCCGGCTCTAGGTGTGTGCATGTTTGAAGTGTACTAAAATCCGGGCCAAGTGGAACTTAACCCGGCTCTAGGTGTGTGCATATTTGAAGTTCTCACGGAGCTACGTTAGTGTTCTAAAAGAGCATACGGCCGAGTAACAAGTCACTCCCCCGGAGGCTTGGGGACTAATGGTTATCATCTACAACTTTGTCAAGGAGAAGTAACGTACCTCCATCATTCGCCCAGCGAGATTAATAGCTTTTGTGGCCGTGTTCATCTGAGCGGAAAACTCGGCAGGACCGAACTTTTCCGGGGGATCAGATTCCTGGACTACCTCGGCCTTGTTCCAATTCATGACAAATTCCATCAGGCTCGGGGGGGGGGGGGTACCGTTCTCTGGTGGGCATATGGGGCGTCACCAAGCCCTTTGCATGTGCTTCCTTCCTCTCCACCAAGGCAAGGGCGGGGCTGGTATGCATGACCAACTGTTGGGCATCGGTTGGCTCGGCAGGGGCGTCCTTTGTCGCAGGTGTTTTCTTAGGAAGCATCGATATGAGGGTACGTTGCCCAGGCTCGGCAGCACTGGGCTTGGCAACGTCTTGAATCTTCTTGCCCTTGGCTTGCTGGGAAGAAGAAGCCATAGCAGCGGTTTTCAGAGATTGAGAAGATTCGGAAGATGCAGAGGAACTGGGCGCTGGTACTCTCGTTGCTGGACTTGGTGCCGGCGCTGATGTTTTCGCAGCCGGAGTGGGTGCTGATGCCAGAGTTGGAGATGGTGCTGGTTTGGCTACTGGTACTGGAACGGATGCTGGAGTCGAGGTAGCCTTAGTGGCTGCTGGTTGTGGCGTTGCCGAGGTGGTGGGTGCCGTTGCTCCGGCTGGGCCGGTTCCCCCGCTCCAGGATGACCCGGAGCGGCCGCAGAGCCCTCTAGAATAGAGCTCAGCGGACGTGACTCGTCGTCACAACGGGGTGAAGGGCTAGGCCGGAGAGGTGAAGAGACGCTGGATCCACTTTGAGGGACCTCCACCGGAGCCCTGCGAAATCAAATAACGTCAGAAGAAAAATTACGACGAAATAAGGAAGAACGAGTTACAGAAGAAAGGACTTACGCATCCGAGGTTTCGGCCGCTTTGGGTTTCCGAGCCCTTCGTGCTGGGGCCTTGCCTGCTGGTTTGGGGGAAGTCTTGTCCCCAGACTTCTTTCGCCTTTTAACGGGCTGAGAGGGTCCGGAGGAAGAACTCGAAGAAGCCCCACGTTTCTTCTTCGTTGCCACCGGAACAGGCTCGCCCGTAGCGAGAGGGGGATCCTCGTGAATATGACCGCCGGGGTGAGCTGATGGCGGAAAAGCAAAAGAAAGGGGGACAACCTCAAAAGGTTCAATCACCTCGATTTCCGAGTCATCTTCATCATCGGGCCAATCTCTAATAGAAGAGGATTTACCCGTGGGTCGTTTTGTGGCGTCAGTCATAGGGAGGAACATCTCCTGGTCCGGCTCTTTCTCATACAGAGTCTCCCGGTCCAGCGCCCACTTAAGGGACGGATCGGTGCCGTCCTCAAGGGTCTACTGAAGGAATTACTGAGGAAAAGAGCGAACAAAAGAGTCAAAAATTGCAACAATAAATGACATGTAATTAGTCCGGATTAAGTTTGCAGCATGAAACTTACCATGGGAGGAGGCCGGTCACGGCAGAAATGCTCAATCCCCCAAGACCAATCAGTGGAAAAGTCCTTGTGAGTGGTGAAGAGAGCCTTAACCTGGCGATAAATCTCTGAGTTGGTCAGCTCGAAGGATGAGGTCCGGTTAGGATCGCGGCCGTAGCTCATGTGGCACACCTTGTGGGTGCGCTTCTAGAGGGGTGAGATTCGGTTACGCACAAAGGTGATCATGGCATCGTCGTTTCATAGCCCGAGCACCTTCAGTTCCACGAACCTTTTGCTCACTTGGTTGGCCAAGGCTGTGGGCTTCTTGGGGATCACATCCCACAGGTCCGGGTTAGGTGGACCCGGAGTGTAGGGAAGCAACCGGATCAAGTCTTCGGTGCCCGTATTCCGGACATAGAAGAAGGTCCGGGCCCATCCTTTGCAGGACTCTAGCCCGGTGACCCAAGGAAAAATGGAAAATCGTCGGGGTGAAATGGAGGCCGCTCCAAATTGAGTGAGCCGCTTGTCCTCTGGATCAGCGTGGATGTTGGGAATGACGTCGCGGCGAAGGCCGAAGAACCGGATCCATAGCTCTTTCGTAGGCCATAGTCCGGCATAGCCTTCGATCGTAGAAGCAAAGGCAGAAAGAGAGGTGATGGCATTGGCTAGGAGGTGGTGTGGCTGGAGTTGGTACGTACCGAGCCAGTCCTGGAAAAAATCACTCACCGGCAAGCCGAAGCCCCGTTGGAAATGGGACAGAAACACGACGAACTCGCCCGGATTGGGTGAGGGGGCCAGTTCGTTGGAAGGAAGACGCGCGGCGACGCCGGCAGGGATGCGTCTGGTCCGGTAGAGCCAGTTCAGGTCATCCTGGCAGACCCAGGAGCCGTCCCACGCGCCGCGGTCCGCCGCCACGGCGTCTTCTTCCATCTCCTGCTCAGCAACAATGAGTTCCTCTTCAGTCATCTGGTCCTTGAGGCCCTCGCTGGCACTGGAGGCGGCGGGGGATAGTGGCCGGGACTGGCGCGGACCCGTGGCGCGAAATTCGCGTCGCGGTGGCGACGACACGGAGGTGCGACGGATAAGCACGGAGGCGACGCTGCTAATTGGCGATGCTGGCGGCGGCGCGGTCGTGAGGAAGAGGAAGAAGAATAGCAGCAGGCAGAGGGGTGCAGAGGGGGAAAAATCCTAAGGGATGCACCCCTCCGCTATTTAACCACTCCCGTCAAGGGTGAGTGGGATCGCGCCCTGTGGACCGGCCACACACTATGGCCGTGTATCACTCGTCCGGACCAATCAGTGAGGAGCCACACGGAGGGCCACAGGGCGGAGAAAGTCCTGTGACGTGACGCGCTGATGCGGTAAACGAGGAGGCAGGCGTGACGTGACCCGCGCACAGTGATAACTGACAATTACTGCGGCGGTTACTGTACCGTCCCTTAAAATAAGACGACATAATGATTACTCTTCACATGGGTTAGCGTACGAGAGAAGTAAGTAAGACCCGGATGGAACTGTGGTAACCCGGCCGGCAAGTGAAAACTTGAAATGTGCGAAGGGAACGTAAATCCAAGCAGTCCGAGGTGCAGAGGTAACTCGGCAACAATGACAGGGGCACAAAATTGAACCTGGTGTGGCCTTAGCGGCCAAGGAAGCTAAGACCGCACCAGCTTCAGGGACTAATGTTGGGGGGATACTCCCGGGTAGGGTCACGCCGGGGTATAAAGGCCGAGTTAGCCGAGGTTCGGCAAGGCCAAAGCAGATGTTGGCCGGGTCACCTCAAGGCAGGCCGAATCACGGGGTAATCCGGAGCTGGGGGTATTCGCCTAACTAGGCCTCATCCGACTTAAGCGGTAAGTCAGAAGTGTATGTTTTACCTGTATGCAGGAACGGGTGTGGCCGGATGAACCATCATCCGGGTCACTGCAAGCTTCTAGGAGAAGGAAGGAATCTCGCTGGTCAAAAGGAGCCCTGGTACGCACTGCCTGAGCGAAGCGAGCAAGGACAGGACCACCGGGGCGTGGCCGACAAGCGTGACGACGCCCGTGTCGGCTGACGAGGGCGCCGCCAGAGGCTCACGTAGCTAAAGCATAGCTGACGAGGGGGAAAAAAGCACCCCGGTCGGTTTGCCACTTTGGGAGGAGGTATATTCTTAGGAATATGCCTCCACGTATGCCCTAGGCAGAAACCGAGCCTCCTCTATAAAAGGGGGGCTAGGGCTTCTGTAGGGGGGTTGATTTCTCGACGATTCAGTTTTGGGCTAGGGTTTCAGGTGTGATCTGTGGGTGA
Source organism: Avena eriantha (assembly GCA_910589775.1). Lineage (NCBI taxonomy): Eukaryota > Viridiplantae > Streptophyta > Magnoliopsida > Poales > Poaceae > Avena > Avena eriantha. The sequence continues at coordinate 229,992,627 of OU342744.1, read as the reverse complement.
GAGTAAGAGAGCTCCTTCTTCCTCCTTTCGCCAATACAGCTCTAGGAGCACTTGTAACCTTGGAAGTAAATCAATACAAGCTCTTGTGTGGAGAATCACTTCACTATCCCTCCCTGGATTCCCCTAGCGAGTATTACTCCCCACCTTTAGCCTATACATGGCATCTGCCGTGACACCACCACAACATTGTCTCTCCAGATCGTGATCTAGAACGAATTCGCGAATCTACCCGTAATCAATTCTATGGTGCAATACTGTGGGAACAGTAGGGTATTTCAGTCATTTCATGTAAAAATTGTGTGGGGTGGGGGGAGAACTGGCAAGAAATTTCACGCGTTGGATGGAGGATAGGTGGACGGCTGAGATCCATAGGTGGGGTGATCCGTGGACAGTCTCACTCTCTCATCTGATTGGCTAGTTGTATGTATTTTTAGTCGAAGGGGTTATGGCATTGGTCCGATTTGAACTACATGTGCATGATCTAATACTCGTGATCTTTTGCAAAAATCATTTTTAGGTTCACAATATGATATTTATCACAGATCTAGGAGGAAGTTTTCATTTTCGTCGCACATAAAATGTATTTTCCATTTTTTGAATGCCAAAAACGGGGCGTTTTGTGAAGCAGCCACCAAAGTGCTCATTCAAAATGATACCACCATATTTTTCAAAAATACTACACCATATTACATGGACAATATCCGAACCGGGGAATCTCAAACATTTCCGTCCACCCCTCGCGAAAAAGACAAATGTATGCCGAATCGGTAGGAAGTGGGTCCGATTTGTACTACATGTACATGATATAATGCTCATGATATTTTGTATAAATCTTTTTTAGACTCACAATATGATGTTTCTTCAGATATCTAGTGAAAGTTTAGCGAGGCCCAACCCCTAGCTAAGAACCTTCATGCCCGCCGTTTTGACCATAGTTTAAAACGGGCATAACAAATTCAAAAACGGTCCAAACAAGGTAAATCCCCCACATGGTGTCATACCATGTGGTATACTTGCAAATAAAAATACGAAACTTGGTATATTGATTGCATCTCGAAAAAACCTTCACGGAAATGGCCTATCTTGTTCGAGGTTTCATGGCTTTCGGTTCAAACGACCAATATTATGGTAAGAATCGCGACATAGTTTGTCATAATATGCCCAAATTGTGCATTCATGTGCATCTTGGGATAGCGAACAATGTTGAAGGAGGAAGTTTTCATTTTCGTCGCATAGAAAATGCATTTTCCATTTTCCGTATGCCAAAAACGAGGTGTTTTGTTAAGCAGCCACCAAAGTGCTCATTCAAAATGCTACCACCATATTTTTCTAAAATATTACACCATATTAAATGGAGAATATCCGAACCGGGGAATCTCAAACATTTTTGTCCACCCCTCACGAAAAAGACAAATGTCTGCCGAATCGGCAGGAAGTGGGTCCGATTTGTACTATGGGTACATGATATAATGCTCATGATATTTTGCAAAAATCTTTTTTAGACTCACAATATGATGTTTCTTCAGACATCCAATGAAAGTTTAGCGAGGCCCAACCCCTAGCTAAGAACCTTCATGCCTGCTGTTTTGACCATAGTTTGAAACGGGCATAAAAAATTCAAAAACGGTCCAAACAAGGTAAATCCTTCACATGGTGTCATATCATGTGGTATAGTTGAAAATAAAAATACCAAACTTGGCATCTTGATTGCATCTCGAAAAAACCTTCACGAAATGGCCTATCTTGTTCGAGGTTTTATGGCTTTCGACCAATATTATGACAAGAATCATGACATAGTTTGTGATAATGTGCCCATATTGTGCACACATGTGCATCTTGGGATAGCAAACAATGTTGCGGGAGGAAGTTTTCCTTTTCATCGCATGGAAAAGCAATTTTCTATTTTCTAAGTGCCAAAATTGGTGCATTCTGTGAAGCAACACCAAATGTTCAATTCAAAAATGATATCACCCTATTTTAAAAAAATATTAGAACACCTTACATGAACAGTGTCGCAACCGGGGATTTTAGAACCTATCCGTCCATCCCTGGTGAAAAAGACAAATTGCTGCCGAATCGGTAGGAAGTGGGTCTGATTTGAACTACAAGTACATGATCTAATGCTCAAGATTTTTTGCAAAAATCATTTTTAGGCTCACAATATGATGTTTCTTCATAGATCTAGTGCAAGTTTTAGCATGGCTCATCCCCTATCTTCATGCCCCGTCGTTTTGACCATTGTTTGAAACGGGAAATTTTGAAAACAGGCATAAAAAATTCAAAAATGGTCCGAACAAGGTAAATCCTTCGTTTGTTGTGATATTATGTGACATAGTTGCAAGGTAAAATACCAAACATGATATATTGTAAATATATCGAAAAAACCTTCTCGGAAATGACCTATCATGTTTGAGGTTTCAGGACTTTCAAGCCAAACGACAAATATTATGGCCAAAATCGCAAAATAGTTTGCGATAATAAAAGTGTTCCATATTGTTCTAACAACATTCTCTGAATTTTTACAAATTCACTAAATTTTTTTGACTCAATTTGGAGTTATGAATAAAAAGATACAAACTAATTCAAAAAAGAAAACAAAGAGAAAAAAGAGATGGAGGTGGCCGGCTAGGTGAACCTACCAAGAAAACGGCCCACGCTGTTGTGGCCCAAGGTGAGCGTAGTTTAGAACCCATGTAGGCACAAGTCGTAGGCCATAATAGCCTTGGGACCAAGCCCACCAAAAATTGTTTGCACTTATACCTGTCGTGTGGATAAGTTGCAAACAAACTCGACGTGGTGTGGTGGTTCAGGGCAGAAGCGGGATGATGGAGGTCTAGGGTTTGAGTCCTCATCTCCTTCTTTTTTCCCGGTTTAATTCGGGGCGGGCAGGGCGTGCGTAGGTCCTGCCTCCACGTAGTGGTGGGGCCTGCATGTCAGTCTAAATATTCTTTCTTGGTCAGCAAAAATACGTGGGCCCCATATGTAAGTAGTAGGTTTCAAAACTAGGTAGACATGACACGTGGACAAAAACTTGGATATGACACATAGTCAAAAATTGACACGTGGACTTGACACGTGGACTTGACACGTAGGTGAATCTGGTTTGTTGGCAGTCTAGTTATTTAAAAAAATTATGTACTAGCGGTAGCGACTATTTAAATTGGTCATAGTCACATAAAACTAAGGTCATAGACTAGTGTTGTGTATATTATGACCAATTGGTGTAATCAAGTTATGACCTTCTTGAGAAAAAAGGTCGTTGGTTTTTAAGGTTTGGACCCTCCCAAATTGCCTATGACCATCTGGTTTGAAATGCTCATAGTTCTATGACTAACAAAATCATGGTCGTTAAGGAAAGGTCACTACTTGACACATTCCTTGTAGTGCAGCCAGCCCCCACATGGGCCCCACATGGTGGGAGGCCCACATGTGGCCAGCGACCCCCTCTGGCCTTCCCTAGGGCGCGACCGCTTCTTAGGCCTCCTCCGGTGAGGCCCAATTAGGTGGCCTCCCCATAAATCAAATTTAAACAATATCTTTAATATTAATTCATTTAATTAATGATAAATACATATTATTTAGGGATTTCTATTTTCGTGCCCTCGGTTTCTTAGTTGTACTCAGTTTTTCCCAGTTGCTTAGTTTTTCCTCACTTTCTCCTCCCTCTATTCCGAAACCCTCACAGACGCTCAGACGGAGGGATGCCGTAAGGTTAAAGGCTTGCCCGTTACATGCTGACAGGTGGGACCGTGTTGGGGTGGGTCGTGCGTTGAGCGTTATGTTACGTCACCTCGACCGTTACATGCTGACAGGTGGGACCATAATACATGGTAGACCACCCATCCATCTCTCGTTGATTATGGGGGATGTGGTGTAGGACCTCGTGGGGCGCGTTTAGTGGTTACATGGGTTTTCTTTTGTTATTTTTATGATTGACCTTTTTAAGAGCGCTTTTTCCCTCTCTCTCGCTAAAAAATGTGTTTTTTGCCCAAAAAGGTAGTGAATCTAGAGCAACTTCTCTCTTCATTCATTGTTTCTTTTGGCCCTCGTTTTTCCCCAATATGGTAGCAAATCTAACCACCACCATAAATAAATTCAGTAAATAGAGCAGATGTAGATAAAATAGCTAATATAGGTTATATAGTATGGTACTTAACGAGGTTCGACAACAGTGGACAAGTTCAACACAGATAAACCAAGAGAAGCTACTTTACAGTAGCAACACAAGATCAGTGGCCCCTCATGGCTTCCGCTAGGAGGGCCTCCGCCTCCTCCCTCTCGCACCTCCTCCACTTCTTGCTGCCCAGTTCCTTGACCTTGGACGCCTTGGGCTTGATCGAGGGCATGCGACCCTCCCCGATGGCCACCTTCTGGAGGTTGCGGAGGTGAAGGCCGAGCACCCGGTGCTTGGCTCTGAAGCCGTGGATGTTCACGGACTCGCCGCAGGTCCTCACGTCCTCGGCATGCTTCACGAGGAAGTTGAAGTTGGTGGCGTGGACCCTCCTGGTGGTGCAGAAGGGGCACCTGTAGACATCGCCAACGAAGTAGTTATCGTACTAGCTGGACTTCATCCTCCTCAGCAGATGACGAGTCTTGGTGTCCTTGGACTCGTCGTCACTGCAGACATTGCTGCTATCCTCCTGTTGGAAAAAATAGTAGACTGCAATAAGGACAAGATTGCGATACTTTGATTATCGGGATTGATTATTTCCATAAATTAACCGATTGAGATCCCCTGATTATTCCCCAAATCTCAAACCAAATCGAATACTGATCCCAACTATGAACAGGGGGATTCATCAAAATATGAGATCTAACACAAGAGGATTAGCTACTGTAAAAATACGAAGAAGCGAACCCTAATAACATATGATCTAGCATCCAACGATGGGAATTAGGGAAGAACAAGGGAAGGGGAGAAAACCCTGGTTACCTCCGACCATGGGTCGGCGATGCTGGTGTCGTAGGGGTTCTCCGGCCTTATGTAATCAACCTCCTCGTAGGGGTCCCAGCCAAGCGGGATCTGCCTGAGACCAGCGGGGACCTCCTCGCCGGCGGCTATAGTGGATGCAAGGACGAGGACAGTGGCTACCTTCGATGCTTGGATGGGGGCCTCCTTGCCAGCGGCCTTGGAGGCGCCGATGGCCACCACGCCGTTCTTCTCTATCGCCGGCGTGCTTGGGTTTTCTTGGAGGTTTGAAGAAGGTGATGGGACAGTGGAGACGGTTGAGTGAGCGAGTCAGTGATGAGTGAGAGTGACGATGCCTATTAAAGGAGAAGGGAAGCGACGTTTCGTTGCACCACCGTGCACCACGTAACTGCGTACGCTACTACACCATGCACAACCACACGTGTCCACTACCACCCTGTGCACCGCACACGTGTACCATGAGTCATGTTTTTCCCTCGTGTCTAACCCCGGTGACTTAGTTGTGCTTAGTTTTGCCCTCGAGTGTAACACTAACAGTATAATTGTGCTCATTTTTACCCTCAAGTACTAACACTTCCGTGTACAATACACTCAGTTTTACCCTCCGGTGGTTGGTCAACACAAAGTCAACGAATGGGTTTTAGCTAGCTACTTGAGTCATTTTATGAAAATGAAGCTACACAAAGGGCCGCCGTCACCGGAGAAGAAGAGGAAAGGGGAGGCAACAACACATGCATGGGGCTGGCTCGGGGTCCCATCTTGCAACACCAACCTGGGTAAGTTGTGGGTCCGGCGCTCACGTGGATAAGCTGTGGGTCTAGCGCTCACGTGGATAAGCTGTGGGTCCGACGCTCATGTGGATAAGTTGTGGGTCCGATACTGATCTAGATAAGTTGTGAGAGGTGTCCACTAGAGGAACCAACTGAACGCGGCCCCACTTGTCAGCATGTAATAACAAGGGTCCAGTACGGGACCCGACAGAACATGGCTCCACTTGTCAGCATCTAACGGCGAGGGTCCACTATGGGACCCGACTGAACGTGGACCCATTGGTCAGCACGTAACGACAAGGCTGGCGGACGACGAGTTTCAGACCATGTGAGAGTTTCGTACAAGGAGATGGGAAAAAGGGAGGAAAAACTAAGCGGCTGGGGAAAACTGAGTACAACTAGCGAACTGAGGGTACGAAAATAGAAATCCCTATTATTTAATACCTATAATTTTTAAACACCTTTCAGACCCCTTAGATCAGCATTGATATCCCATAAACACTTTCGCTATATTCCTGGAACAATTCCGGAGTTCTCTCTCTTTTCTCCTACAATCTTGGTTCAATCCCTAAGCATCATCTACCCTTAAGTGTGACATACTATGGATTGGTAATACGTAGACATGATCGAGGCACCTATACGATCAAAGACCAACAATGGTATCTATAAACACATGATGGCCCCTATGCATTCCACGAATAACTAGATCACTTGAACCTTGAACGTCGAGTCTCATTCCCTTTGTTGTATGATACCTACTTTGTCCAAGATCTGATCTTTGCATTGCCATACCTAGTTCGATGTTGTTATCGATAAACACATTTACCCGTTGCCATGATATTACATCCCTGTGACCTAGTCACATGTTTGCAAACTTGTGGATGTAATCTCACTGAGTGGGCCCTGGGTATCTATCCGTCACTCAGATGGGCAAATCGCGGTCTTGATACATAGGCCTCAAAAGTTCCTCTAGAATACTTGATGCACATCGTTATGGTCACCCAGTTACGGTCATGATGATTCATGTGATTAAAGAAGCCTCAAGAGATAGTGATTAATATGGTCTCATGGTCGAAGGGCTGAATCACTATGTTTTGCTAGGTATCACAATGTTGAACTTTGTGACTGGATCACATTACAATACTAGGGTTGGGTGTTGCCCATCACTTCATAAGTTATCTTGTTGTCAGTTGTTGTATAAAGTCCATGATCAGGAAACCTCGATCATCAGCTGTCCAATGAACTAGTCCAGATGATACTAGGGACCTTTTTTTGAACCAGTAAAAAAAAGGTCCCTAGTATTGTAATATACTAGGGACCTTTTTTTGAACCAGATGATACTAGGGACCTAGTTTGTTTATTTATCATACCTGTATTAATGGTTCCACTTAATATAGTTATAACATGATACAAAGCTATTATGAACTAATGAGATATGTCAATAAAAACATCTTTATTTTTGTCCTCTAGGGCATATCTCCTTCAATACTATCATCCCTTTAATATCTCAAGTCTCTTCTTGATCTGTGATATGTGATTCATGTAACCAACTCTTTAGTGGATTGTCCCAGTTAACACTTAACTGAGTCGCGCATGGCCATGCTTCTGAATCATATCACACGAGAGGGCCCAGAAAATATCTCTCCAGCCGGAGGGGCAAAATCCCATCTTGGTTATCCACATCACACAACTTCATTCTCAGCCAACCCAAACTTTGCCTTTATAACTGCCGTGTTACATAACAGTGTTTGATAAAACCTAAGTAAGTTGATCCACAACTCGGATCATGAGACAACCTCAGGTCTAAGGATTACATTGATTGAGACATACAAATAATTTCATGTTCGTTGTATCTCAATATGGGTCAGTCTGACTCGCTAAACTCTTTAGCCGAATCCATGTAAGTCGGAATACCATCACCATCCCCATCACAAGTGGAACCTACTCATCAGCCGACTTTCACATTAGTCTAAGTTGTGTGTCTAGTAGAACCTCAAAAACAAAGCACATCTAGTATGAAGAACATGAATATATAGTTCCACAACCGAATCAAATATCATATGATACATATCAGATGTTCATACTAGGACAACATAATAACTTTATGAATACATTGGAAGTTACATCATACATGATTGCCTCTAGGGCATATTTTCAACAATGGAGGACATGGCCGTGGTAGTATAGGTAACTGTTGTTTTTTCCATGTTACCAAATCTACAAGGCATGGGGCATGAGGCCCTTAATTGCAAGAATTGCTTCAACCATGTGTTCAAGGCTGATGGACAATGCTTTGGAAACTCAGCCTCATACTCCCACCACGAGAATAACCCGTGGATCATGAACATGGGTGCAACTGATTACTTCACCAATCACATGGAGCCCTTAAGCGTCCACAAATTCTACCACGACAAGGACCAAGTGCAAGTTGCCAATGGTGCCTATTTTTATATTACCCATGTTGGTGATTACCATTTAGCATATTCTTCGCAATCTTTATCTTTGAACAACATTCTCCATGTCTCTAATATCAACAAAAATTTCTTTCAGTCTATCGACTTGTTTGTGATAATGATATCTTTGTTGAGTTTCAAAAACATTATTTCTTTGTTAAGGATAAGGCCACCCATAAAATCATCCTTCATGGTAGGAGTCATGATGGCCTCTACCCTCTTCCATTTGGTCGAGCCCCTCCTTAGGTGAGACATAAGTCTTATACTATCAAGATTTGCCTCATCAATGGCACCAATGTCTTGGTCATCCACCAAATAATGCAGGTCAAAACATTGTTAACTCTAATAACCTTGTGTGTTCCCCAAACTTTGAGTCATCTATGTGTGATGCTTGTTAGCTTGCTAAGGTTCATCAGTTACCTTATAATTATCCATCTCGTGTTTCTACTGAATATCTTGCACTTCTCTTACTAATGTTTGGGGGCAAGATCTTCCCTCTTCTGGTGGTTTTCGCTACACCATTAGTTTTATCGATGACCATCATCATTATTGCTGGATCTATTTGATTAAACATAAATATGATGTGAAGGGTATCTTATATATTTTTTAGAATCATGTTGAGTGTCTTTTGAACTCAAAAATTCATGCTATCCGGTCAGATTGAGGTGGTGAATATCACTGTCTCCCTGCTTATTTTCAGCGGACGAGTATCTCTCATCATGTTTTCTGCCCTCATATATCCGAGCAAAACAGTATTGCCGAACGGAAGCATCACCATCTTGTCAAGACATGTTTATCTCTTCTCGCTCACTAGTCCCTCCTACTTCGGTTCTGGGATGATGCTTTTCTTACCGTCTATTTTTTCATCAATAGAATGCCTACACCCATGCTTAATAACACCACACCTATCTCTCAGATACTTACCATGTCCCCAGAGTAGTCCTTTCTTCGCATCTTTGGTTGTGCATGTTGGCCTAATCTTCGCAAGTACAATTCATGGAAGTTGGAGTTTTGGTCTAAGATGTGTGTTTTTCTTGGTTATAGTCATATGCACATGTTGGGAATATGCCCTAGAGGCAATCATGTATGATGTTATTTCCAATGTATTCATAAAGTTATTGTCCATGTATGAACTACTGATACATATCATTGAATATGTGATTTGATTGTGGAACTATATATTCATGTTGTTTATACTAATTGTCCTTGGTCGTTGAGGTTGTGCTAGACACACAACTCAGACTAATGTGAAAGTCGTCTGATGACTCGGTTCCACTTGTCATGGGCATAGAGATGCTATTCCGACTTACACGGATTCGGCTAAAGAGTTTAGCGAGTCGGACTGACCCATATTGAGATACAACGAATAAGTCGTCATTTGTATGTCTCAATCAATGTAATCCTTAGACCTGAGGTTATTACACAATCCGAGTTGAGGATCACCGACTTAGGTTCTGTCAAACGCTGTTCCGTCACTGGGCAGTTATAAAGGCGGAGTTCGGGTCGTCTTAGAATCAAGCTGCGTGATGTGAATAACCAAGATGGGATTTTGCCTCTCCGTCTGGAGAGATATTCTCCGGGCCCTCTCGGAAGATATGATTCAGAAAGCATGGCCATGCATGACTTGGGTAAGTGTTAACCGAGGCAATCGACTAAGAGTTAGTCGGATGAATCACTTATCTCGGATCGAGAAAGAGAGTCGAACTATTTAAGGGATGACGATTATTTGCCTATATTTCGACAAGGTATATCGTGAGGCAAAAGGGACTCGGACGAAAGTCGCATTGGAAGGTATGTCGTCATGACTCTTTGGTACTTGGGAGTTGGCACGTTCTGCTAGAGCCGCTACCAACTGATCGGTCATGAGTGAGACTCGGATCGTGTCTGGGTCACAATGAGCCTGTCGGGTCACACACTTAAAGCGGGAGCATATTTGGGTTGGACCCAAAAAGGAAACGGACAGAGCCAGTGAGTTGGACTCGCAGTGACTAATATAGGCCTTTTAAGTGAATGGGCCGCAAGTGAGTGGAGCCCACTTTCACTCCCTATATAAGCTGGGGCGCAGGTGCTTAGAGCATACGGTTAGGTCACTCCATGTGTTGGAAACCCCAGCTCCAATCTAGTCTAGTCATGTCGCTGCCGTACCAGACCTAGCAGTCCATCACCGGTGCTCCTCCTCATACGTGTGGATACTGGCGGAGGTGTTGTACGTTCAGCACTTCGATGATCGTGAGGATCGGAACGGATCATGAGGACTTCACTGCATCAAGCGACGTGCTTCATAGATTCCGCAACCGCGCGTCTAGTGCTAATTCTCATGGCCTACTACCTCAGCTAGATCTTGGGTTCACCGTGTAGGGAAAAACTTTTGTTTTCTCTGCGTAGCCCAACAACACAAATGTTATAAGTGCCTCGACCATAGCACATGTCCCATCTAAATCTCCCACACCATTTTTTCAAAGAAATTGTTTTCCCCTTTGCCACACCCGACGTTCTCGTTGATGTTTCCAAACTTCACCCTATATCTTTTCAATTGCACGAATCAGCTGTTCAGAATGCCAAGTATTTCCTCTACTATTCATGTGCAGACTCCGAATCCCGCGATCGATGTGCATAGTGCACCTGATGTGCATGCCTTGAGTCTCGAGGATGAACTGACCACACAAATGGCCCCTTTGTTAGGAATGGTGCCCTAGACTATCGCTTTCCACCTTGTGTTGGTAAGACAGAAGTTTGGCTAAGAACCATTTATGCATGACACTATAATTGTTACAGTTGTGAAACCATGCACTTACACTTGGTTCTTGCTAGTCGACTGAGACCGGGCTGGAGACCCGTAGCCGAGACTAATTTGTGAAGTCGGAAGATGACAAGGTTTCACATGTCATGTGAATGGAGATGATAATTGCCTTACATTGGCTAGTCGAAAGATGTACGATAGATGAACCGATCCAAATGTTAGTCAGCATGAGCAACCATCATACGCTCTTACTAACAAAATGGAATCCTTAGACCTGAGAGGATTGCACAATTCGAGTTGTGGAATAGTCAGCTTTGATTTTGCCTTTCACTCACTGTAACAGGGAGTCATAAAGGTGGTTTTGGGCCGACTAGGAAGCAAGCGGCATGACATGGACCAACCAATAAGGAATTATCCCGTCCACCAAGGAGATATATTCCCCAATCCCACTCGTGAAATTTGATACGGAAGCATGGCCATGTGCTACTCGATCAAGTATTGATCGAGGTAGTCCAATTAAGAAAGATAGACGGTGTCCCGACTTGAGTTAGACGAAAGGAATTAGTTCTCACTGCAATGAGAGAATAGAGTTGAGTTGGTGCTAGGATGTTGGATTTCTCCCTGTAGCTTACAACAAATATCGTGAGGCAAAGGGACTCAGACAGATCGTCACATTAAGGTCACTTGCGAGTATTAGGGAGTCGGCACGTCTTTCTAGAGGTCACCATCGACTAACAACACTAGGCGGAAACTCACTAAGCTATGGCTTTGAGTAAAAGCTAACTAAGTTGTGTTCAGCTTACTCCAAGCATGTGAGATTGCACACTAAAGAGAGTGGAACTAGGAGGATGATGATCCTAAAGGGTTCCGTATAAGAAAACAAAAAAATCCTACATTGGAATGCCCTAACTGCCCAAGATCTGTCTATGTAGTAATACAGTAATGAATGGAGCATATAGAATACATACCCTTGTAAACCATACATGGTTAATGTTCCGAGAGGAAAGTGGTTGAAGTAGTCGAACTCATGGCCGACCTCAAGGTCGTGAAGCTCCTCGCATGTCACCCCTTGCTCCATCTTCATCGTGCAGTAGCTCCGGCTCATGACATCCAAGATGCTCTCATATGAGGCACCCTCGAGGTTTCGTACACATCCAATGTACGATGAAGACCACCGACTCCTCGATCCCTATCGGGAGTGTGGAAGTAGATCTTCGGCTTGAAATCCCTGTAGCGCAACAGCGTGCTGTAGGTGTGACATCTCTTGCGAGTACAATCCTTTATTGAGACCATGCCAACGCGTGGAGACAACTAGAGAGAGAGAGGGGATATAATTCCCTTAGTAAAATGCCTTAGAAAACCTCTCAAATTGTGTGTTTAATCCCACCCATGGGCACCCCTTTATATAGGCAGCGGGAGGCATGCCCTCCCCTTTGGGTGACCTATGTGGGACTAATAATTAAAGGGAAACGGGAAAATAGAGGATGCCAGTTGGCTAGGCCAATGGGTGGTCGGGTGGGCCACCCTGCTGGGCCCAACTAGTAGCGCACAACGGCCAGCATTGGTAGCTGGCGTAGCCGCTCGCGCGGCTAGGCGGCCTATGCACCCTCGCGGCCTAGCAGCGGTGGCAGCTGGCGCCGAGGTGGGCCGACACTGCCCCTATGGCCCATTGCGCGCGCGCCTGCATGACTCGGCTGGTAGTGTCCTGGGTGGGACGGTGTGTCCCCCGGCGGCCCAGTGCCCCGATGCCCGCCCGTAGTGGCCGGCTATTAGCCGCCTGTGCGGCATTTAGCCCTTGACCGCCCGCGTGGACCAAGCCAATGCAGCCCAGCTGCGATTGTTGCTGTTTTTGCATCCTTTTCCTTTTCTTTTCTAGGGTGGATTTCTCCTAGGCCAATTCTCTCCGGGGTTTTGGCCTATTTAGAAAGCTGCCCTATAAATTTTAATTTTAGTATTCATTTATTATATATTAATTTATAGTTAACATGTAATAAACGCCTATATTAAATTGTCATTTATCCGAAACACCTTCCCGTCTTTTCCTTTATTCCTTTCTCCGAACAACTTTGGATCTCTCTTCGGAACAATTCCATCTTTCTCTTTATATATTGTGATGCCAACTTATAGATGATCTCTAGCTCATCATACTCTTAAGCGTATTTCCCCACGGCTCGGGAATGGAAGAGACACGATACCATCAATGATCAATAGAGGGACCTATAATTGGATTGAAGACATGTATGCCAAGAGGGGGTCCTCGAGGCATCTAGAGAAAAGGGATGTGAGGAGACGGTGTCCAGGAACAATGAGTACACAAGTTTTACCCATGTTCGAATCCGCTGGCTTTGGATGGATACTACTCCTGCTAGCAATCCAGTAATACGGCAGAGCCAGAAGTACAAACTACAAGAGTGGTTTGCCTGTGCGAGTTGAGGTTGTAGAATGTGGGTGCCCTAAAGGCTGGTCCCTAGGACGGCTTATATAGATGGCCAGACTAGGGTTACAGGAGAGACCTATCTGGCTACGATACAGGGTCGGCTACAAAGTACATCTTGGACTACAAGTAACTAAACAATCCTAAGTCGTTAAGTCTTCTAGGCCTTCTCGTAGCTAGATGGACCTCCATCTTCTCTCCCTGACTAGGTCGGCCATGAAGCGAAGATCTAACCCTAAGTAGGCCACCCTGGTCAACCAGTCAAATTGGGCATACCCGGAAAGTATATCCCCAATAGTAGCCCTCAGAAGCCTCTAATATCTAGAGTCGGATTCCATCGTCTATCTTGATCTTTCTTCAGCTTGCAGAATGTTGAAGGGTTCCTGAAACTCCAAAACAAAACTAGGATCCGAGTCTCAAAACTGAGTCGGACCTGTGAGTATTTCAATACGGTTTCCCAATCTTGATTTCAAACTAAGCCAAAAACTGGTCTCTGACGTAACCGACATTAGTCAAGGTCAAGTCTTGTCACTGACAGACATTCCTGATAGCGTGACCATTGGTGGGTCCGCTTCTTGAGGAATCAAGGCACCATTTTAATGCGCGCACGGGGATCAAAGAGGTGTAATCTTCCCAAGGAAGTTGCCTAGTTCTTTCTGTGACGCGTGGCATGTTTTACTGTTTGTTTCACACGAATCTTGATGCATGTGAGGTTCATAAGGGGTCTAGATCTCCTCATTCTCTTCTCACTAGCGCCTCTCCCCTCTTCTTCCTCCAAGCGACACAATGCCCTTGCCTCCATTTCCTTCCACCAAATACACATCGCCGCCCACCAAAGGTCACCGCCTTTGACCAAATGGCTGAATCATCTTCATCTGGCACGGTGACAATGACGGCGTAGACATCCACGGTGGCGGAGAAAGAAAACTTCTGCAGGTTCTAGATCTCCTGCATGCTCGACAACAAGAAGCTGTACGACATTGAAAGAAGGCCTCCTCTGTGCCGGTGAGTGGTGGAGCAGAATCAATGAAATCATCCCTGCCCCTCACGACAACAAGAGGGTTCACTTCGACACCCATTTGGACCAAGGTTTGAGTTTTCCTCCCTCATATATCTTCTCTAAGGTTATAGATCACTACAGAGTTCAACTCCACAACTTCCCCCAAATACGATTATAGAGCTTATTGCCATTGTATCTCTTTACGAGGGTTATCTCGGAATAAAACCGAGTCTCATTTTTGTTCCGGTACTACTTTAGTACCCAGAGAAATTCCAACACCGCCGGTAATCCTTATATTACCGGAACACTAAGCCTGACCCTTAGGAGAGACCGAGTCTAACGCAAGGTTATAGCCAGTGAATAGTGAAGAGGTGGTCGTCCACTTTCTTTTATCACAAGGACAAACCGTCTCCTGGCAAATAAGAAGCTTTACCGTCTTTTGCCGATGGTGCCGCCGCCCCCAAGAGTCTTGGGAGGCAGATGCTCCGACTCTCACTAAAGATTTGATCCGTGCCAAGAGGCGTACTGAATATTTGATGAAGAAAAGGGCCTAAAGTGATCCGACCTAGTCCATTGTTGGCTGGCACGTCGGATTCAATCCCTCCAGCACCATGGTGACCGCCTCATGCATACGGTCACCAATAGCAGGAAATATAGTCTGAGGATCAACCTGATCAAGGAGCGGGCTGAGAAGAAGATTCCAAATATTTCTCTAGACATGTTCACGGCTAAAAAGCCTCTAGCAACAATAAGTCTTCTGACCGATTCTTTCACAGTCATTGATTTGCTCATCTATACTTTGTTATTTTACAATATTGAGTTGATTCATCTTTCAGCTTGTTGACCTCCCTGATTTGGAGCTTACTCCTCTTGAGGGATATCCACACGAGGATCCAACTCCTTAGGAGGATGAAGAACTTGAAGTTTTGCCGGAGACGCTTACTCGGAAGCATAAATCTCCGACCGTTTCTGTGGGCACACAAAAAGTGCCCGTTGTAAAGAGGTAAACTTCTTCACGAGGTTTGTACTTTAATTCATATTCCTCCTGTACTGCAATGATCTTATTATGTTTCCATCCAGGGCCAAGACAATCATCAAGGGCAAGGCTAAAGGAAATTCGGGGAAGACTCTGTGCCAGCATCAGTTGACTCTAGCTTCACCTGCTGCCCCGCCTCCGACTCCTACCTCGAAACCATTATCCATATTAGAGGATACTTCATCTCCTCGTACTAATGATGTTCTGGCTCAATCTTCTGAGCCAGTGAACCTTGGTTCGCAAACCGACATCACCATGGGTGACTTGGGACTTGATAAGGGTGAACCCTCAAAGGGTAATGATCCCTCAGTTGAACCTTTATGGAAAACCTTTTGTAGAATCTAGGTATTGCCAAACTTGGCCATACTCGAAAGATTATGGAAGAGATCCAGAAGCTGGCTCTCCTATGTCTAGAGACCCGGAATGTCACAGCCGAGGAGGAGGCGCAAGAAGCAGAGGACATCAAAGTCGTCGAGCTTCTTGACCAAGTTTGTCTTTGCAACGAGAAGTTGAAGGCTGGCGTGGCTCCGCCCCAACCTGTAATTCCTTTGACTCTCGCCGAGAAGATTTCTCCTGAGGTGAACATGAGACTCAAAAGATTGACCCATGAACATTATGTAAGTCATATTTCGACTCTTTTTATTGTATTTTATATCATATCCTCTAGCCCCAAGCATGAAGTTGGATAGGAATCCAGATTTATGCTTTCATAGGATGCCAAAGAATGAATTAGTATAGCCCCCCAAGGGTCATGCTAATATTTAACTAAGTTAAAAAATTAGCCCGAGTCTTAGTAGACTTCTGAGTTTGGGTACTATTCTGACTTACAAAAAGTTAATGCTTATAACCAGGTTAGCACTTACAATAACAGGGAAATTATTTGTATCACCGAGAAATCTATATTTTAATTCCTTTGGTAGAGTTTTAAGGGTTCAAGGAGGAAGGGCTTCATCTCCTTTCCTTATAGGTTCATCATATTTTGGATTAATCTCGATGTCCACCTCCGGTGTGGAGTCGAGATAGTTATCTATTTAAATTTTTTCTATGGCTTCAAGAATGTTATTTTTGTTGACTAAACTTCTTGCTAGATCGTCATCTAGAGTCTCGATAATTATTGAGGCTAAGTTTATGATATTACCTTCTTCCTCACGTTCGTACTCATCATCATCTAATTCTTGAATAGCTGGTTTATGGTCAAATTTGGAGAAATGAAAATCCATATTCTCTTCACCAAACTTGAGAGACACAATTTGCTTCTTGCAGTCTATGTTCGCACCTGGGGTATTTAGAAAAGTTCTTCCAAAGATGATAGGACAAAAAACGTTAGTGGGCTTACGAATAAGCACAAAATCAATAGGATATTTGTGGGGTCCAATACATATTGGTACGTCCCTAATTATTCCCATAGGGACTCTTAGAGTTTTATCTACGAGCATTATAGTCATATCCATATCTTCCATTTCACCTAGGGCTAATTCATTTTGAATTTTTAAATAAAAGTTAAAAGGAATAACATTAACGGTTGTACCGATGTCGCAAAGACCATATTAGGAAGTTCCTCTAAAAGTGCATGGAAGGATAGGCTTACACTTATTTAGCTTTTACCTTTCCTCTAACAAATTGCGAGGCTTCGGAATATAGCTCAATCACGTTGCAATATGCAAACATGGTCAACATATCTTATTTTATTGATGCCTCTGCCTCTTGTTCACTTTCTTCCTAGGTTTTCCTCATTAGTGTTTCCTCTTCGAGCTCCTTGAGAAATAATTCTTTCTCTTCGCGTTGTTCCTCAAGTTGGTGAGCCATCATGTGTCTTCTTACCGTCCTTGGAAAAGGAAGGGGTTCAACATACGAAGGAACCTCCCTGATTGGCTTGCCAGGGGACATAATTATTGGATCTTATTCAACAACTGGCTCAGGTGGTAGAGTATAATGAAGCCATTCCTTCTTTGGAGCTTCAATATGTTATGTAAAAGAATAAAGGATTTGCAAGACAACATCATCATCAATTTGCAGTTCGTTAGCAGTTTATTTTACCTTACTGGAGTCTTTATAAGCATTGAGACAATCATATTCAATTTATATACCTCATTCACCTACTAAATCAAATCCCCATGTTTCTCTATTACGGAAAATTCGCTCTAAAAGTTCCCAAGATTTTATTATAGTTAACTCCATGAAAGAACCTCATGAATTCGTGTCAAGCTCATGTTTAATTTTTTGATTAAGTCCTCCATAAAAAATATGCAGTACATACCATTCTGGTAAATCATGATGGGGACATTTGTGAAGTAGAGACTTATACCTTTTGTTGGCTCTTACCAAACCTTCACCTAGGTGCTTCTTGAATTTTGTAATTGCCCTTCTAACCTCAGTAGACTTTACCTTGGGAAAGAATCGAGACACAATTTATATTTTAAGATTTTCCCAGGTATCAATTTTCTCTGCATGGCAAATTCTATACCAAGCCAAAGAAGTGTTGGTTAGATATTGGCTAAACAGTTTAAGTTTTTTAATTCATCCTCAGATTAGCCTCTCAATTTTAGAGTACAACATAGCTCGGTAAAGTTCATTAAATGATTATAAGGATCCTCATCAGGATCATCTCCTGCAAAAGTTTTTTCTTTAATAATAGCAATAAAACAAGGGTTAACCTCGTACTCTGGTTTGCTCCCACTCGGGAATTCTTTAACGAATCGTCTATTGAATCTCCCAAGTTATTTAGTAGAATCGATCTAATTGATTAGTCTGAGTGCATCCATGGTGTTTACCTGAAACTAGAAAACAACTTTTGTAGAATAATGAGTAAAATGAGTAACTAAGAACAAAGACCAACGCTTAGCTCCCCGGCAACGGTGCTAGAAAATAGCTTGATGACTGCAAGTGCACAAATCAATTGTAGCTAGTTTCGAAGTAAAGATATCGAACCCACAGAGAGCTATTGGTAAAGGTCTTTATGCCCCTCGTTACACTCTACCAAAGAATACTTGTAAGTTGTCTTTGATCTCAAGTAAAGGGTGTTTGAATGGTTTATGGTTGTTTGTAGAAAACTAATTAAAACAAGCAAAAGTAAACAAGTAACAAGATTGTATGAAAGCGTGGTTGAACTCAATAGGGCTAAAACGTTCTCACGGATGTAGGATACACCACTACCATAGTACTATTATTATATGTAATCAAGATAACATACTTCTTATGTCATGATATGTGTTGACAGAGCCCCATAATAAGATGTTGACGACAAGGCTCGTAGGAAGCCACTTTGTTGAGCCAAGCGTGAGGTCACCTCTAAATAACCACTACAATGCCTGAGAGCAATCACCCATATAGGCCACCGCAATTAAGGGTTTCCCCATGGATATTGTAATTAGCTTAGGGAGTCCCTCTTTATCCCCCTTTGACCATGTGGGTTACGAGTCGGTGCCAATCTGTCACGGGGCACTCCGGGTACGCTTCCAAGACACGTCCAAAGGGTTTCTTCCTCCCTTTAGTCCCGAAGGCAAATGATATGTGGTCAACTTCAGATATCATCTAAAGAGAGAAATCAAACACAAGTAATTATTATATCATAGACAAGCAAGTCATATGGACACAAGAATATATCATCTTTATTACAAGTTCATAGTGGTGATAGGGTTTCTCCATCTCCCCAAGAACAAAGGAACTACTCACTCATGGAAGCAATCAACAACATCATCATAATCAAATGGATGGATTGAAGTACGGGGGTAGATCTAATGCAAACCACAATTGGATCTGGAATTATAAAGAGATCTATTAGATGAAAGATGGAGTAATGGTGGTGAGGAAGATGCAACGGTTGATGGTGAAGGGGATGATGCGTTGTCCTACAATGATCCACGAAGCAGCCGGGATTTTACCCCAACCAAGTTCCTCCTTCAGATCCCTCTCGGATGTGGTGTTTCGTGGTTTTTGGTGGCTATGAATGTTGGATCTCCCTCTCGTCTTCGCCAGGAGAAACTATATGACGAGGCGGTCCCGATGGCGCCTGGTACGGGCAGACGGAATGGGCAGGCTCTGCCCGTACTAGTGGTCATTATCGGTTCTGATGCCTCCTCCTTGTTTGTTACTCTTCCAGGTGTGTTTTTGGTGGCTATGAATGTCGGATCTCCCTCTCATCTTCGCCAGGAGAAACTATATGACGAGGCGGCCCCGATGGCGCCTGGTACGGGCAGACGGAATGGGCAGGCTCTGCCCGTACTAGTGGTCATTATCGATTCTGATGCCTCCTCCTTGTTTGTTACTCTTCCAGGTGTGAAGGTAAATTCATAAAATGACTTTTATCACTTATAAATATCATATAATTACATAATATGACAGCTCTAATTGATATGTTCATATATGACTCCATGATTTGGGATCCTGTTGAAACAAGAACGAAATAGCGCGCGTAGGTGCAGTGAAATACAAAAATCCCTACTATATTTATGCAAAAACAAAAGGTAAATATGCTTCAACTTTGGACGCATCAGTGGGCATCTCAGACGGGTCGATGTTCTTCTTGATCTCCTGGTAGTCCTCGACATGCAGGATGGCTTCAGCAATGGCAGCATTTCCATCCTCTTATTCTCGTGCCTTCTTCAGGTCTCCTCGGATTGGGATGACGCCATTGGGACCTGAAATTTTCATCATGTTTCAAATATAACAAGGGCGAGCCATAAAATCCCAGTAAGCCGGATGCCCAAAGATAGCGTCGTATGCTCTCTTGAACGACACCACTTCGAAAGAAAGTGCTTCCATGCGTTAGTTCCTTGGAGTTCCAAAAGTAACATCCAAGGTGATTTATCCCATAGAGTTCGCTTGTCGTCCAGGGATAACTCCATGAAAAGTCACGGAGTTGTGATTCAACTGTCTTCCCGATATCCTCATACGGCACAACATTTTGATGTAGATGATGTTGATGCTGCTGTCACCATCCATAAGGGTATTGGAGAACCCATAGCCGTCAATAAGTGGATTGACGACCAGAGCGTACTTCCCGCGCCTGTGTGGTTTAGGCGGATGATCGCTTCGATTAAAGGTGATTGTCACTTCTGACCAGTACAGAAACTATGGGACAGCTGGAATAGTTGCGTTTAGCTCATGCATTACTGCCTTTTTAACCTTAGCCAGTTGGGATCCAAGGAAGCAGACGTAAGTGTATTTTTTGGTTGGAAAGGTCTTCTTTCCATCCAACTTGGGATTTGACGCTTTCGCCTCCTCCATGTCAGAATCTTCCTTGGACTCCTTGTCTTCGTCAGATTTTTTCTTTCATTTCCGTTGCTTGGCCCTGTAGCTAGCAGATTCGTCTTCTTGATTTATTCATTGAGAAGACACTCAACATTGGTGTGGGACGAGCCCCCATTGCCGTCCGGGTGATGCACACATGGATTGTTAGCTTTGTCGGCCCAAGAGTAGGTTTTGCTAGGTTGCTGGTCTCCTCTACCTTGGACTCTAGAAGTTCCATGGCCTCGTCCTCGGACGCCTCCACGGCCTCCTTGTCCTATAGACCCGAAAGTTGCATTGACTGTTGCGGTTTCCAGATTGAGTTTTTCCTCCGAGGTGTTCTTGTGTTTTGGGGCTTGCTGCTTCGGCTATTTTGCGGACTATGGCACAACTAGCACATTGAGCAGTCCCTCGGAGTCATCATCGGCATCAGTACATTTGCTTGCCATCTCTATCATCTCCCCCAAGTCGGTAACTTTGTCGCACTTCAGGCGATGACGTAGTAAACCAATTGGGAGTCCTGTGATGAAAGCTTTAATCGTGGTTTGGTTGTTTACTCCCTCACCGGAGGTAGTCCCGGCAAGTTTCTCCAGGTTTCAGAGTGCACCACTACATATCTCTGACCGTGCAGGGCCTCCTGTATATTTCCTCAAAGTTTCGAAAGAAAACACTTTGCGTGTAATACCAGTTATGGATGCTGTTTTCCAGAAGTTCATTGAGCCATGATTGAGCCATCTTTCTCAGCATAAGCGGGAGATACCGGGTCGCGACCAAGCTATTTCCTCCTTTGGCGATGCAGCATGCATGGAAGAAGTCTTGGAGCCAGGTGTCTGGCCGAGCCACACCATCATAGAGCTGGATGTGCCTTGAGATAGCAAATTCTTCCGGAAAGTTTGTTTATTGTATGTGCGGTCCGAAGCATTTTGGACCCACATAGATGTTATCCGACTCATAGCTCTACGCCTCTATGTTTGAGTTGATCTGGTGCCTGGCATCACTTGGTGACAGGGTGCGCTATCTTGGTTGTTCGCTGTAGCTACGGTGCCCATGAGTCGGACTTCTACTTCTTCTACCACCACCTCTGCCACGGCGCCCCTGGACCCCATGGGAGCCGCTATGGTGGCTGCTTGGCAGAGAAGGTGGTGGTGGATTATTACTCCCAGTTGTGGCTTCATGATGACGGCCACCATGCTGGCTTGATCCAGCATGGTGTTCACCATTCCTTCGTCTGTTATTGCCGTCATTCTGACGTGGCTCAGCCGGATGGTTTGTATGTCTAGGAGGGGACATTCTTTGCGGTCCTGCTCCTGCTGTTGAGCTTCTTCGTCTTCCCTGAGGTTATTCGACTGCCGCAGGGGAGGTTGGACCATTGTTGAAACGACGTCTCGTTCTGCGGCTGGGCGATGTTGCTCCAGCTTCGTGCGGGTTTGTGACACTGTCTTGAAGATCCGGTTCTTGAATATTTGTCTTCCCGAGGGATGGAATGGTAGCGTTGCTCTGGCTCCCGTCGGGGCATTACATCTAGATGTCGACCCGTGTCTGTGCGGCATTGGTCGGATTGGGCGACCAGATTCCCGATGCCGTACGTAGTGAATTTTTTCTATTCCAGGCCCATGGTGAGCAGCTTCACACTTAGTCGGACCTATTCTGGACTTGGATTATTTGCTAGGATATCCCGGGCCGCAGCAACATTTTCTACCGGCGTGCCATACACCTAGTTTCCCTTGTTTTCGTTCCGAGGTTTTCCCACGACTATGTCTCGTTTGAAAAGGGTTTTGTGAACATCCGGATTTTTATTGGCAACTCAGGGCCGTTCTGTTGGGGATCGGTGCGGAAAACAAAAAATTTCCTACGATGTAACCCCAAAAACTGCCTAGGATCTATCTATGTAGTAATGCGGTAACGACCAATGCGTAGAGAATACATACCCTTGTAGACCGTACACGGTTAGCGTTCCGCGGGGAATGTGGTTGAGTAGTCATACTTGTAGCCGACCTTAAGGTCGCGAAGCTCCTCGTAGGTCACCCCTTGCTCCTTCTTAATCTTCATCATGCAACAGCTCCGGCTCACGACATTTAAGCACCCCAAGTGTTGCGCCTCGTGTCTTCGTACACATCCGGTGCAGGATGAGACCTCCGGCTCCCCGATCCCGCCAGGAGTGCGGAAGTTGATATCCGGCTAGGAATCCCTTCAGCAGAACGGCATAGTGCAGGTGTGCCTAGATCACACAACCCAGACTTGGGGCCATGGTCACAAGGCATAGAGAGAGGGAGGGAGAAAGTCAACCAAAGGACTTCTCAAATTGTGTGTTTAATCCCACCCATGGGCACATGTTTATATAGGGGGAGGGCGTGTGCCCTCCCCTTTGGGTTTCCCATGTGGGACTAATCAAGGGAGAGGGGGAGGCGCATGGGCCTCATGGGCCAGCCGGCCAGGGCTGGGCCCCACCCCGCACACAACCCTAGGCTAGCCGGGTGGGCCCTCTTGAGGTGCCTGGGCCTTGGCCCTTACCTCCTTTGGTTTTCCCTCATGGGCCTTTATTCACTAGGAAGTTTGGCCCATTAGTAGAATAACCCTTCAAATTAGATTTTAATATTATATTTAATATTAATTACACTAATTAATATGTAAATACAAATTACAAAATCCTTCTTGACCCAAAAAACCTTTCGGTTCCCTTTCGATTTCCTCCGAACCACTTCGGATCTTTCCCAGAATGATTCTGGTCCCTTATTCTTTCTCCGAACAACTTCGGATCTCTCTACGGAATGATTTCGGCTTTCTCTTTCACTACTTTGATTCTGTCTTACGAATTATCTCTCCCATCGTACCCTTAAGTGTATCCTCTCACGCCTTGGGAACGCTCTAGACATGATCTGTATCAATGATCAACAGAGGGACCAGGGATATCCATGTGACCCCTATGCATTCCTGATGACAATGTCGTTTGAACCGTCTAAATGTAGCATCCTCTTCCTTTTGTTTCTCGATACAACTTGTCCGAGATCCGATCATTGGTATCCCATACCTTGTTCAATCTCGTTCACAACAAGTTCTCTTTTCTTGTTACCGTGATATTACATCCCCGTGACCGAGTCACATGTTGCAACATTTATGGATGTAATCTCACCATGCCAGCCGTATGTATCTTTACCCGTCATGTGGGTGAACAAATCTCGGTCTTGCAGTAACATGGCATCAACTGTTCCTTTGGAATACCCAACATACACCTTTATGGCCACCGTATTAAAAGATGATGGTTGATGCAGTCAAAGCAGCCTCGGGAAACAGTGAGTAATATGAGCTCACGGTCTAAGGAGAAGGAGTCTAGGTATAGCTATTGCAACAATGAACTATATGACTTGATCATGTTGCAATCCTTCGAGGAATTTCCAATCACATCATTCTCCAATGATATGATACCATTGTCAGTCGGCATAAATGCCCATGATCTTGAAACCCAGATCATCTTCATGACCAACGAACTAGTATGAAATAGAGGCTACTAGGGACTTTGTTGTTTCATACCACACCTGTACCAATGTTTCTAGCTGGCACAGTTATAGTACAATATGAAACTATTATAAACTAATTGAGATATGACAATAAAAACCTATTTATTATTTGCCTCTAGGGCATATCTCCTTCAGTATCCCACTTGCACTAGAGTACAAATAATCCATCTCGCATTTTACTCATATAAACCATATGCCATATGCATTTACAGATCATGCATGCTCATGGGAAACGTCATGTCCATGTTCTGTTTTACCAGATCATTATGTCTTTTGCAAATCGTTAATGTCTTCCTAATTTTGACATTCACTCCATTATCTTATAATGGGTCGAAGCATTTGTTTGGCGACAAAGTGATACTTTGTTTCTAGTGTTTATGATGACGGTCGTTTTCACCGTTGTCATCTAAACTTCAAAACACACTTTGTTATCCTTTGTGTATATACTATAGTCATGGCAGCAGAACGAGGGCGGATTCTAGGAGCTTACAGTGACTTTAGATCAACCTCGAGGGCTTTCTCATGGGCCCTGGGCCCTGGGCCACATCATTCTATGTTAAAAGCGAACTAGCTCCGCCATAACATTATACATCACATTAGATGTAGCCTTTATACTTCTATATCTATGTAGATCCTATTGCATGAAATGCATCTATGCCACTTACATTGTTTCTTTCCATTTATGTACATGGATAACTCTTATTGTGAAAAGAGCTATTTACTCTATAATGGATAGGTAGAGCCAAAGAATGTGAAATATACAAGTTCACAATACCTTTTGATGAAAGAAAGGGCTCCGGTGTATAGAGAGGGCCTTACCGTTTAAAAGGGAACCATAGAAACGATGGAACCTCTTAATTCTGGTTCAGTGATCAACTCAGGAATCACTTAAAGACATGTTCTTGTAGTTAAGACATTGTCCTACCAACCAGAACTTCGGGTCACATTATGTCGAGTATACAACATGGTTGTATGGAAGAACCTATGACTGAGGTATAGGAGATGCAACGCATCTCTTTATTTCAACCATAGTTGCAATACTAACTCAATGCTTCATATAGTAAGAACTTCTTTCTTACCTTGTTCCTTTCTGAACTTCTTCAGAATCTTGCTTAGGACATTCTGAACATCTTTTAGAATCAAGTCCAGGAAGCATTCGACATTTAGTGTTTATTAAACTCATTAATCTATCTCAATAGATCTTATTGTTTAATAACTTCAACTTCATCCTTATTTATCTAACTTAAATATTATTAACACCAATCACATCATTCACATACGTCGTCCACTTATCCAGAATGATTTCACGCTCGCACTCAAATATGACATTCATGTTTGAGATCCAGGGATTTCACTTAGCTCCCACTCAAAATATGTCAGCTACATATTATGAATTAGCCAAGCTGATTTGCTCCCACTCAAATCTAGGTCCTCTCGACAATCTTGGATATTCCAAAATTCTTTGATCATCTTCAATTTGAGAATTCCACTTACACGACTTAAGAATCACTACTGTTGTAGACAACTTCTTGAATTTGTCCAAACTTGTGACAAATCGAGCTTTTTGTCATTCATTAAGTTTCATTTCCTTCTTATGACTTTGTAGTCATTCAGAAATATCAAGTAAACTTCTTTACTTTAATAAGATCAAGTAACATGTTACTTTGCAATCTTAAATGTAACTTAATATAGGATTCTATGACTCCTAGTCACTTATCGCACTCAGGTCCATCACGCTTCTTTGTAATTTGTAGGTATGCCTTGTTCAAAACATGACAAGTGAATCAACAATATATTTCCACAAACTTGTAAAATATATAGTTGAATCCTACTATCTCTAGTAAAAGTATTCACTAAAACTTTATGATCATTATCATTGGTTTCTCCACTATTTGGAGAGTTTGGATTCACGAAACAAATTTCGCTACGCCACTCAATAATTCGGAGGTAAGGTCAAATACCTCGTTTTGATCTTTTACTTTCTTCCACCCGTATCTTCATCAAGACACTTCAACTTTGGACAACAACAGGTTTTCCCCTTTTGTGGAAGATGCATTCATATCTTCCTAAGAATGCTTTACAAAGACTTATTTATTCGCCACGACTTCGACTTATCGAAATCTCCAGAAACTCGAACTTGCCATAACACTTAGGGTGTTGTTTCCACGAGTCTTTTAGATGTTCCTTTGTATTTCAAATGAGTGTTTACTTATTTTGATCTCTAACTCTAAATGAAAACTATAACCCCTATAAGAGATAATATCATACCATATGTATCTAATACATAATGATTATGATGTTTAGACATTTCAACATAGTTTGAATTCGTCCAATTATCATACTTTGTGAAACATCTTTCACAAGTCCCTTTTTATGCTAAATTTAACTTGAATACTTCAGTCATGTCGATCAAATCGAAGAGACTTGTTAATTCAGTTAATTCAATATCCCATTTAGTTATGAACTCATTTGAACAATTCAAATCATTTCAAACTTCATGTTTCATTAAGTAAATACACTTATTCACTTAAGTCCACAATAAATGATTTCCACTAATTGTTGAAAATACAATACATCCTATGTATAAGTTTCAACATTTCTTCGCATATTACCGTTTTACCAGAATGCGGAGTTTTAGTCATTCTGCCCAAGAGGCATGGTTTTGCAAAGTCTCTAGATTAAGCATCTAGGACCTCGATCTTTCACAAAGAACATGCAATAACCAAAATGACTTAAACTGTAGTGTGATTTCATTATTAACCTTTGGATATCTTTTAGCATTCTAATCCATTATAAATGTTTAAACTATTATCATTAACATAGTGATAAGAATAACTTGTTTATAATCGTAATGTGACCATAAGGTATTATTCATAAGAATAGTACAAACTGGTTTGAAACTTGTTCATATGAATAATCGTCTCGCCAAAAGCAAGACACACATACAAGGATTACAAATTATATTCAAGTCCACTAATCCAAATGATAAACTTTGAGGAAGGAGGTGATGTCGGCCATCAACTGTTTTGCTTGCCGTCATCAACTCACGTTGCCTCAGAACCAGCAATTCTCAAGTAGATCATCCTGTTTTCACAAAGCAGGACAAGTATCAAATACTTTGAAAACTGCAACGAGTTTTGCAAGAACCAAATTTATAATTTTGTATATGTAACATATACCTTTTCATCCATGACCTCCTTTTGCAATCAAGCCCTTCTAAGAGTTCTCAACTCTAATGCAAGATTGCTAAGTGTTTTTCCAAACTTTCTCTTTTCATCCATGATGGAGGAAAACCATCCAACAGCTCATACTCTATGTGCCTTATTCTGCAGAATACAAAATGTATCCCAACTCTCCATCGAAAAGGGGAATGGCTTATTGGATGATAATGGAGAAAACACAAACATTGTGGAGTCATCGAATTTTCTCCTAATGGTTATTTTATCAAGAAGAGAAGATCACCTTTTACGAGGATATCCCTCAGGTGTGGGTAATAATCTATGAACTTGGACCCTTTTGCTAAGTTCTAAATCAAGCAATATATTCCCATGGTCGCAAAGGACCTCAACGGGATAGACCATGATCTAATAAGAAATTTGCAAACATACATCTAGACTAAGTTTATAATAAGAGATCAATTCATAATTGGTCTCTACTAAAATTGTCATCCCCTGGACAATTTCAGTGATCGCATGATCCCTATCCTCTGCACCTCCCCCGATCGTCACGACGATCAGTGCAACATCAAAGGTAGGCATTCAATAATGCCAATCACATCCTCCATGTGACTCATGCTCGATATTTCGATCTCTTGTGTTCCGAGGCCATGTCTCCACATGCTAGGCTCGCCAAATCTAACTTGTGTGTATTTGCTGTGTAACATGGCTTACACCTACTGTATGCGAACGTAGATATGTCTGACACCCAGGCCTGTACCCTGGATCGCCCAATACCGAAGAACTTTCTTGGTGGTGCACACACAAGGGGAACACGGAACATTGGAATTAAATAGGGATTATCTTATTGGCTACCGTTGAGTATCTAAATACTAGCACACAATAAGATCTAAAAACATGTATCAACATCATATGTATATTGTGATATGATATGGTCTTTCTTGCGCCTTGATCTCCATCGAGCACTCCGACATATCTCCATCTTGCCCTTGGTTTGACGCCAAGTCCACGACGCCGCCACCAGGTCGTCCATCGGAACGATGACTATTACTATACTACTTAGTAATAGAAAAGTAAACTACTTTACCTTCGTATCAACCAATGCCATATCATAATCACATGCCCTCCTGCAAAATAAAGTTAGACGCCTCTACTTTATCTATTGCAAGTTTTACGTGGTTGTCAGGGCTTTCGCAATAGAACCGTTTCTAAACTACGAACTTTCCAACCACAACATGGATCCGACAATTGTCTCTATTACACCCCTTTCGGGTCCCTCCGTTGTAAATGCTATATCAACTATCGAATGAGAGACAGACACCCGTTAGCCACTTATACGGTACAAGCCGTATGTTGAGCGTGGAACTAGTCTCGCGTACGATTACGCGTAAGGTCGGTCCGGGCCGCTTCATCAAACAATATCGCGATATAAACAAGTACACGTTAGAGGGCAACAACTAAGGGATCAATGCCCGCACAATACTTGTGCGTACAGGCCGTACAACACTCCTACGGATAGATCGGCTCTGATACCACTATAGGGGATCGGTAGGGAAAACAAAAATTTCCTACGATGTAACCCCAAAAACTGCCTAGGATCTATCTATGTAGTTATGCGGTAACGACCAATGCATAGAGAATAAATACCCTTGTAGACCGTATGCAGTTAACGTTCCACAGGGAACGTGGTTTAAGTAGTCGTACTTGTAGCCGACCTCAAGGTCGCGAAGCTCCTCGCAGGTAACTGATGTGCTCGTCATTCGACATAGAGCTCGTTGGGAACCCCAAGAGGAAGGTACGATGAGCACAGCAGTAAGTTTTCCCCCAGTTATGAAACCAAGGTTTAATCGAACCAGTAGGAGCAAGGAAACACCCCAAAGGTGTTACTAGCTGAGCTTTGGCAGGGCGCACTACCGGCGCTAGTAGCAACATGGAGACCTCGACAACACAACCACAGAACTTTGTCCCCAACTTGCGATGAGGTTGTCAATCTCACCGTGTTTTGCGGAAAACAAAGGATTAAACGTATCGAATGGAAAGAAGTAAAAGTTTGCAGAAAGTAAACACAAAGCAGTAAAAGATTGTAGATTGTATGTAAAGAAAAAGGACCGGGATCCATAGTTCACTAGAGGTGGCTCTCCTTAATATAGATAACATGCTGGGTGAACAAATTACAGCGGGGCAATTGACAAACACCGAGAAAGCAATACATGCATATACTAATCATCTTGACTCCTTTGAGACTTGATTGGGCATTACAACAGAATACATAGACCGCCATCCAACTTCATCTATGACTAATAATCCACCTTTAGGTTATCATCCGAACCCCCTCCAGTATTAAGTTGTAAGCAACAGATTATTGCTTTACGAACTGTGTGTAAAGTAAACAATACGATTGTTCTATGAACAAAGGATTGTTGTTTTCTCCCTAGTAGCAACAACACATCTAGTACCTTAGAGATTTCCGTCACTTCCCCAGATTACCAGAGGCATGAACCCACTATCGAGCATAAATACTAACTCTTGGAGTTGCTAGCATCTACTTGGCCAAGATAGCTACTAACAACGGAAAGCATGCAAGATCACAAATAACAAAGACATGATAGAATCAATAATCAATCTAAAATAGCATCTCAATATCCATCGGATCCCCGCAAACACAACATGCAGAATTACAAATAGATGATCTTGATCATGAACGGAGCTCACAAGATCTAAACATGAAAGCACAAAGGAGGAGAACCAGCCATCTAGCTACTACATGGATCCGTAGTCCAAGGATGAACTACTCACGCATCACACCGGAGGCTTGCATGGTGATGAAGAAGGCCTCTAGGGTGAATTCCCCTCTCCGGCAGGGTGCCGGGAAGAGCTTCAGATCCCTCCCGATCTAGGGATGGAGATGACGGTGGCTACAGACTCTTTCGTGGATTTTTGATCGGGTACTTAGGGTTTACGTCCTGAGGGCATCTTATAGTCGGAAGGGGAGGCCGAGGGTGTGCCTCGGCTGGCCACACCACCCCCTGGTGCGGGCCAGGCCTGGCCGCGCGGCCAGGTGGTGTGGCCGCCCTCTGGCCCTTCTCCGTCTCGTATTCTGGCACTTGATCCCTTCTGGAAAAATAGGCACTTTGGATTTTTTCCCGTCCAATTCCGAGAATATTCATTTTCTGACTTTCCTGGAACCTAAAACAGCAGAAAACAGGCAGCTGGCACTGTGGCTCTTGTTAATAGGTTAGTCCAAGAAATCATAAGAAAAGTACTCCAAAGTTGGAACAAAACACAAGAAAGTGGATAAAATCAAGCATGGAACATCAAAAATTATAGATACATTTGCAATGTATCAACATCCCCAAGCTTAACTCCTGCTCGTCCTCGAGTAGGTAAGTGATAAAAGGAAAGAATAAT
The DNA here is from genome assembly GCA_910589775.1 of Avena eriantha. Taxonomy (NCBI): domain Eukaryota; kingdom Viridiplantae; phylum Streptophyta; class Magnoliopsida; order Poales; family Poaceae; genus Avena; species Avena eriantha. Next base: position 229,961,939 of record OU342744.1, on the reverse strand, counting down.
TTTTGAGGTGACATGCACCATCAAAGACTTGATCAAAGTATTTGCAAAACATTCAAAGCTGGGATCATAGTACTTCAATCATAACATGAAAGACAAAGTTCTAGCAATAAGCAAAGAAACTATGATGCAACATGAAAAGGCACAAACAAAAGATTCATGAATAACAATGCTTTGCAAGACGTTTGTTTGTTTCACATAAAGAAAACATAGCATAGTAGTATTCAGCTTGTCCCTCAATAGAGTAGCAAATATAAATGCATAGGACACCTTCAAAGTTCATAAGAGTGACTAGATACAATAGTTAAAAACAAGCAATATCAAGTTATGCATCAATCAACTAGTCTTGGGACAATGCACATAGAACTAAGAATGGCCACTATGCTCTCAAAGTAGGTGCATAAAGATAGAAGGTGGAGACTCAATATAATGGTGGAAGAAAGGCCTTTTGTAAAAGGAAGTAGGGATTCAAGTCTCATAAAGAGCTTCCAAAAATTATGGTACTTGTAGTTTTAAGCTCTCATTGCCCCTATCATAAGGATCTTGAAGGTGATTAAGGTTAAAGTGACACAACTAAGAGGATATGCTTGACAAGTTATAAACCGAAATCTCATGCCCCTTACTTACGAAGACCAATCCTCATGCTACTCAACTTTAGTCACGAGTAAGCTCTTGTCATTGTAAGTATATGTGTATCATTAAGAACCACCAACGGGGTACCCCTTGCACATGATACGGGAGCTTTCCCATAATCAAAATGACAAGGCAACCAGACAATGAGCATCTCAGCGATCTTTTTATTTGCTATTTGCATAGGTTTTTATTGAGGATGCTTCATAGAGTGCTCATTATGGTGATGCTGCAAGTTTCCACCATGATTAGGCATGGCTTAGGCTAGCGACCCAGGCGTTTCTCTAACACACATACAAACTCCATGATCTTACAAGTTCCACTTTTATTTCACACCGCCGGGATCTGTACGCAAAAGAACATGATATCAACGGGGTACAAAGTGCAAGTGCAATTTCGAAAGCGTTCCCCATGGTACATGGTTCTGCTAATTTCAACTTATAAAGCGCAAGCATATATGCAACAAAGAAGGACCCAATTGTTCAAGTTTATTAGAGGCAATAAAGTAAAGTGTGCCATCAACTTCGTGAGAGCTTTAATCACTAGTTTTCTCATAACAAGTGGAAGGTAAACAAAAGCATGAATATACTTGGAATAGCATAAGCTAGTAGGTAGGTATGGTGGACTCTTTGGAATAACTTGGTTTAGGGAGTTGTATCCATGAGTGGAACTCATACTTTGTTGTGGAGGCTAGAAAAAGACTAGGAGCGACAAACTAAGAGAGCAATGATGGCCATAATCATGCAGAGCGACAAAACATCATTGATCAAAGCATAAAGTGATACTACAAGTTGAAAACTAAAGGATCATACAGGCTATGGTGACTTGAGATAGTCATAACATGGTGTGAGCATGTGCCAAGTCAACCCAAATAAAGCATCAAAGGAGAATACCACTATACTATGCTTTAATATGCTAAAACAACGCATGATTCATCCAAGGCACATTAAGAAATCTCAATTGTTTATAACAAGTCATGCTACAGCAAAGAATACTAAGAATAAAGTCAAAACAATATCAAGCATGGCATGACAAAGCATAGGCCACAGTCAAAACGAGCTCTTTTTACCACATAAGCATGAACTTTCGTACTCTTTTCCAAACCAAACCAAACTATTTGCAAACCAAAGTATGAAAGAGGGGGTCCAACCAATTTATTCAGCAAACTAAGCAAACCAAGGAAAATGAAAACCAAAACAAAAACGAAAAATAAGACGCTCCAAGAAAAACATAATTGTGCATGAAACAATAAAAATGAAGCGTTTGAAAGAAACCTGGGATTTTTATTGATGAAGAAGAGGATGCCTTGGGCATCCCCAAGATTTTACGCTTGTACTTCTTAGATATTTTTTTGGGTGACACGCATGGCATCCCCAAGCTTGAGCTTTATTCCATCCTTCATCTCATTACTCATTCCTTCCATACACCTAAAATTTTTCCTTCATACAAAACTTCACACAATCTCATTAGCAACATTAGTGCACTCAAGATAAATAAGTCCCAAGGTTCAGTTCTAACACCAAATAAACTTCCATTAGAATACTAGCTACTGTATTAATTCCCTCAAAAAGCTCAATTCCCCAAAAGAACTCAAGAAAGAACCAACAAGAAGCAAATGCAGAAAATGGCAGAAATCTGTCAAAACAGACCAGTAGGTAAAGACGAATTTTTTAGAAGACCTTCTCTTGCTCAAATCAAAAAGTGTTGAACTAGAGAAAGTTAGATAACAACCTCGGCCAGAAGCACAAACAATTACAGAGCAATCCGACATACAGACCTCTCTCACAAAATTTTACGGTGAAGCACAAAAATCTGTTTCGGGACAACAACTTTCCCAATCATTACTTCTCTCTCATTAGAGGTTACTCTTGGCACAAAAAGCAAATAAAAAGGATAAGGAGCGGTTATTACAGAGGTAATAACTTCCAAGACTCATCTAAAACTTTTGGGTTATCTCCCAATAAGTACTTTTCTTTAACGCCTTTGAGTTAGGCATAAGAAGCAAGAAAAAGAATCAAGTATTCTCAAATGAAGAAGCATTAAGATCAATAACAGAAATATTTTCAACAAGGCAAGGTATATCATCCAAATAAGTTCTAGAGGATCCTCTCTCAATGCCCTTGGGTTCACTATTCTCATCAAAAGGGTTTGCAGGAACAATCCAATCAAGATTCGTTTCTATAGCATCATGTATTGCTACTAGTTTGAAGGGTATTGGTATCTTAGGTTCCTCCCCATTAGGTTCGGTTTTGTTCATCTTTTCTCGTGTACCAACAACATCTACACATGAGCCTAGCATATTGAAACGTTCAAAGACTTTTCTAGCTTCCTTGGCAACATCATAGAACTCCTTAAACAAAGTTTCTAATATAAAATCCCTCTTTTCAGGGTCCTCAATTTCTTTAAGCTTAAGAAACATTACTTGCATTAAGGGGTTGAGGTTAACAAACCTAGCTTCTAACATGTGAATTAAAGAAGCTGCAGCAATCTCATAGTTCGGGGCAAGTTCTGCAAGGGATCTATCCTCAGTATCTTCATGCTTACTAACATGATTGAAGAATTCTTCAATATTGTCTTTCCCAATTATAGAACCACTACCAATTGAAAGGCCTGTCAAGGTGAATGTAGTAACCAACATGGTGAGCTAAGGGAGAGGTGACTACTGAAGGAGACATAATTTTTTGTGTGTTTTTCAAATAAGAAAGCAAACAACTAAAACTAAATTTTTTTGTGTTTTTCTTTGAAGAACAAAACAAGCAAACAAAGCAAAAAACAAAACTAAGCAAAACAAAAACAACAAAGTAACGAGATTGGTTATGAGGGACTCCCCTTGTGAAGATGTCCTTGACTCCCCGGCAACGGTGCCAAAAAATCTTGATGTGCTCGTCGTTCGACGTAGATCTCGTTGGGAACCCCAAGAGGAAGGTACGATGAGCACATCAGTAAGTTTTCCCTCAGTTATGAAACCAAGGTTTAATTGAACCAGTAGGAGCAAGGAAACACCCCAAAGGTGTTACTAGCTGAGCTTTGGCAGGGCGCACTACCGGTTCTAGTAGCAACGTGGAGACCTTCACAATACAACCACAAAACTTTGTCCCCAACTTGCTATGAGGTTGTCAATCTCACTGTGTTTTGTGTAAAACAAAGGATTAAACATATCGAATGGAAAGAAGTAATAGTTTGCAGAAAGTAAACACAAATAAGTAAACAGTTGTAGATTGTATGTAAAGAAAAGGACCAGGATCCATAGTTCACTAGAGGTGGCTCTCCTTAAGATAGATAACATGCTGGGTGAACAAATTACAGCGAGGCAATTGACAAACACCGAGAACGCAATACATGCATATACTAATCATCTTGACTCCTTTGAGACTTGATTGGGTATTAAAACATTATACATAGACCGCCATCCAACTGCATCTATGACTAATAATCCACCTTCAGGTTATCATCCGAACCCCCTCCAGTATTAAGTTGCAAGCAACAGATTATTGCTTTACAAACTGCGTGTAAAGTAAACAATACGATTGTTCTATGAACAAAGGATTGTTGTGTTCTCCCTAGTAGCAACAACACATCTAGTACCTTAGAGATTTCTATCACTTTCCCAGATTACCAGAGGCATGAACCCACTATCGAGCATAAATACTAACTCTTGGAGTTGCTAGCATCTACTTGGCCAAGATAGCTACTAACAACGGAAAGCATGCAAGATCACAAATAACAAAGACATGATAGAATCAATAATAAATCTGAAATAACATCTAAATATCCATCGGATCCCCGCAAACACAACATGCAGAATTACAAATAGATGATCTTGATCATGAACGGAGCTCACAAGATCTAAACATGAAAGCACAAAGGAGGCGAACCAGCCATCTAGCTACTACATGGATCCGTAGTCCAAGGATGAACTACTCACGCATCACACTGGAGGCTTGCATGGTGATGAAGAAGGCCTCCAAGGTGAATTCCCCTCTCCGGCAGGGTGCCGGGAAGAGCTTCAGATAACTCCCGATCTAGGGATGGAGATGACGGCGGCTACAGACTCTTTCGTGGATTTTTGATCGGGTACTTAGGGTTTACGTCCCGAGGGCATCTTATAGTCGGAAGGGGAGGCCGAGGGGGTGCCTAGGCTGGCCACACCACCCCCTGGCACGGGCCAGGGCTGGCCGCGCGGCCAGGTGGTGTGGCCGCCGTCTAGCCTTCTCCATCTCGTATTCTGGCACTTGATCCCTTCCGGAAAAATAGGTACTTTGGCTTTTGTCCCGTCCAATTCCAAGAATATTCATTTTCTGACTTTCCTGGAACCAAAAATAGCAAAAAACAGGCAGCTTGCACTGTGGCTCTTGTTAATAGGTTAGTCCAAGAAATCATAAGAAAAGTACTCCAAAGTTGGAACAAAACACAAGAAAGTGGATAAAAACCAAGCATGAAACATCAAAAATTATAGATACATTTGCAATGTATCAGTAACCCCTTGCTCCTTCTTCATCTTCATCGTGCAACAGCTGCGGCTCACGACATTTAAGCGCCCCAAGTGTTGTGCCTCGTGTCTTCGTACACATCTGGTGCACGATGATACCTCTGGCTCCCCGATCCCGCCGGGAGTGCGGAAGTTAATATCCGGCTAGGAATCCCTGCAGCGCAACGGCATACTACAGGTGTGCCTAGATCACACAACCCAGACTTGGGGCCATGGTCACAAGGCATAGAGAGAGGGAGGGAGAAAGTCAACCAAAGGACTTCTCAAATTGTGTGTTTAATCCCACCCATGGGCACCCCTTTATATAGGGGGAGGGGGTGTGCCATCCCCATTGGGTTTCCCATGTGGGACTAATCAAGGGAGAGGGGGAGGCGCATGGGCCTTATGTGCCAGCTAGCCAGGGGTGGGCCCCACCCCGCGCATAGCCCTAGTCTGGCCGGGTGGGCCCCCTTGAGGCGCCTGGGCCTTGGCCCTTACCTCCTTTGGTTTTCCCTCATGGGCCTTTATTCACTAGGAAGTTTGGCCCATTAGTAGAATAACCCTTCAAATTAGATTTAATATTATATTTAATATTAATTACACTAATTAATATGTAAATACATATTACAAAATCCGTCTTGACCCGAAACAACTTTCGGTTCCCTTTCGATTTCCTCTGAACCACTTTGGATCTTTCCCGGAATGATTCCGGTCCTTTATTCTTTCTCCGAACAACTTCAGATCTCTCTACGGAATGATTCTGGCTTTCTCTTTCTCTATTGTGATTCCATCTTATGAATGATCACTCTCATCGTACCCTTAATTGTATCCTCTCATGGCTCGGGAACGCTCTAGACATGATCTGTATCAATGATCAACAGAGGGACCAGGGATATCCATGTGACCCCTATACATTCATGATGACAACGTCATTTGAACCGCTAAATGTAGCATCCTCTCCCTTTTGTTTCTCGATACAACTTGTCTGAGATCCGATCATTGGTATCCCATACCTTGTTCAATCTCGTTCACAACAAGTTCTGTTTTCTTGTTACCGTGATATTACATCCATGTGACCGAGTCACATGTTGCAACATTTATGGATGTAATCTCACCAAGCCGGCCATATGTATCTTTACCCGTCATGTGGGTGAACAAATCCTGGTCTTGCAGTCACATGTCATCAACTGTTCCTTTGGAATACCCAACATACACCTTTATGGCCACAGTATTACCATATGACGGTTGATGTAGTCAAAGCAGCCTCGGGAAACAGTGAGTAATATGAGCTCACGGTCTAAGGAGAAGGATTCTAGGTATAGTTGTTGCAACAATGAACTATATGACTTAATCGTGTTGCAATCCTTCGAGGAATGTCCAATCACATTATTCTCCAATGATATGATCCCGTTGTCAGTCGACATAAATGCCCATGATCTTGAAACCCAGATCATCTTCATGGCCAACGAACTAGTATGAAATAGAGGCTACTAGGGACTTTGTTGTTTCATACCACACCTGTACCAATGTTTCTACTTGGCACAGTTATAGCAGAATATGAAACTATTATAAACTAATTGAGATATGACAATAAAAACCTATTTATTATTTGCCTCTAGGGCATATCTCCTTCACGCTCCAGGTCTTCTGATGCTGCCGAGTGCTAGGCTGCTCCGCAGCTGCAATGCGCTGCTTCTCCTCGATGATATTTGCGGTTTCCTTGAGCAGTACTTGATGATGCGCTTCTATGGCTTGGGACCTATCCTCCAACTCCACATGTGTACTACAACTGTTTGGATTGGTATGGTGAGCACCTCTCCGAGGAGCTTACGAGCACCAGGAGTAACCACATGTCCATCCAATAGAGTGCCTTTTGTTTCATTAGGGATTAAGGATCCATCTATATCTTCTTCATATTTTTCGGCAATCACCTCATCAGCTGGAAGATCTTTAGCTGAAGTCTTCTTCTTCTTTGATTTCTTGGCCACGCCAGTAGCAAAGACGGCTTTGGGTACGATTCCTAGAGTCAAGCTTCTATCAGTACTTTTGGACATCTGGACATCGGGATTATCTCTGATATCCATATCATCACGCTGTTCGGGAGAGGTTTCTCCGGATCCTTCATCCATGGGAGGCCTCTGATCCATATCTTCTCCTTCTTCCACGGATTTGGAGTTGAACTCCTATTCAATTTCCACAGAATATTTTCGAAATTCGTCCTGCATCATGGATTCCTCAGAGGACCGCGGTAAGCCTGTGTTTGTTCTGATTGCATCCAGCACTGAGTCGTTGTCGTCTCCAGCATCAGCAGAGCCAGATCCAGATCCAACATATCCGATGAAGTGCGACGCGTGTGCCCTGAGGTAGTTTCGACTTTTTTTGGTTGCCTCCTCTAAACATTTGATGGTCTCGAGGATCGCGTCTGTGTTGACTATGGCACTGTTCATCATCATCTTCATGGTGTGTCTCAGGAGTGATTTTCCTGCTCCAGCATCGGAAGAGCCGGATCCAGAGCTGTTGCTGGTTTGATCTTTCTGGGATTCAACCTCTTTGGGAAGAGCCTCCTGAGATTCGACCTCCCTGGGGATATCTGCTTCAGGTTTAGCCTCCTTGGGGAGATCCTCTTCAGATCCGATCTTCTCCACTATCTCTGCTTCTGGTGCGGGCTAGGTGGATTAGGGTTTTCTGAGACCCGAAACTATGCCGCCTCTACGGACAAAGTGGATTCAGAAATTTCTTCTGCCTCTGTCATCACCGTTGGGATGGGTTTGGGGAGGTTCAGCGAAACCGAGGTAAACATCGATCTCGCCAAAGACATCATTGTGTACGTGGTCACGGGTTCCCTAGCCGGAATCCAAGTCTCGTCGAGAAGGACAAGAGGGACACCGCTGGTGTAGAGGACCCAGCCTATGGTGATTATTTCATCGATTCTAATTCGCGTTGATTTCTCCTAGAATGAAGATCCAAAACTCACCTGCCCCATGGTGGGCACCAACTGTTGTCGGATTGAAGACATGTACGCCGAGAGGGGGTCCTCGAGGCATGTGGATAAAAGGGGTCTGAGGAGACAGTGTCTGGGAATGGTAAGTACATAGGTTTTACCCAAGTTTGAATCCGCCAGCTTTGGATGGATCCTACTCCTGCTAGCAATCTAGTAATACGACAGAGCCTGAAGTACAAATTACAAGAGAGGTTAGCTTGTGCGAGTTGAGGTTGTAGATTGTGGGTGCCCTAAATGCTGGTCCCTAAGACGGCTCCGGCCTAGGGTTACAAGAGAGACCTATCCAGCTACGATACAGATACGGTTACAAAGTACATCTTGGACTACAAGTAATTAAATAGGCCTAAGTCGGTAAGTCTTCTGGGCCTTCCCATAGCCGGATGGACCTCCGTCTTCTCTCCCTGCCTGGGCCACCCGTGAAGCGAAGCTCTAACCTGAAGTGGGCCACCCTGGTCAACAAGTCACAGTGGGTATACCCGGAAAGTATATCCCCAACAGGACTAGGATGCCAATAATGACCCCTGTGCATTCCACGATGACAATGTCGTTTGAATCATAAAACGTTGAGTCCAATTCCCTTTGTTTCCATGATAACTTGTCCGAGATCCGATCATTGTATCACATGCCTTGTTCAATATTGTTACCGACAAGTTCTGTTTTACTTGTTACCGCGATATTACATCCCCGTGACCTAGTCACATGTTGCAACATTATGCATGCAATGTCACCAAATCGGCCTTATGTATCTTACCCATCACTGGCTGAACACATCCTGGTCTTGATTCATAGGTCATCTACTGTTCCTCTGGAATACCTAACGTACACCTTTATAATCACCGTTTCACCGAGTGACCTTTGATGCAGTCAAGGCAGCCTCAGGAGACAGTGATTAATATGATCTCATGGTCTAAGGAGAAGGAGACTACGTTTCTAACTATTGCAACAATGAACTCTGTGAGTTGATCATGTCGCAATCTTTGGGTAATGTCCATCACATCATTCACTAATGATATGACCTCGTTGTCAACTGGCATAAATGCTCCATGATGAGAAAACCTTGATCATCGGTTGCCCAACGAACTAGTATAAATAGATGCTACTAGGGACTTGGTTTGTTTCATACCACACCCATATCAATGTTTCCGCTTGATATAGTTATAGCACAATATGAAAATGTTAAAAAAAAATTCAAATATGATAATAAACTCCATTTAATATTTTCCTCTAGGGCATATCTCCTTCAGACCCGACTATCACTAGCCTGCAAAATTGGACTTAGCAGGATATGGACACGTGTTAATGGGTATTCCCCACTTTGAACAGGTTAGGGTTTAGGCCGAGGGACACAAGTGTTGTGTGCCCTCACCTATTGACTTATATAAAGTTAGATGGGGAGGTAGCATAAAAACTGGCTTGTGACTCCACTCGAACATTCCTCTAGGGGTAGAATTGGGTCTCACTCCCACTTCCTGTCCCACGACGGCAGGACCAAATCTCACCTGCTGTTGTTCCACCTTGTATCTATGTGAGACGGCAAAGGCGTTGCATCTACGGTGCTTGTTAGCGGTGTTAGGCGGAAGATCTTGGGTAGCGGAAGGCGAGGAAGCACACCAGATCCAATAGATTGGAGGTACCATGATCGAGAAGTTCACCAGAGCCAAACCATCTTCAAGAGGAATAAGAACAGAACAACCTCAACATGCTTCCTTCTTCTGCACATGCGTGTCAAGGCTATGAACTATTTCCCCGGACCTTCGCCGGATCTTAGGGTGGCTCGCCAGAGTGTAGCTAGAGAATTTTTTCCAGCATGGATCTGAATGAAGACCAACACTCTCCCACCCGCGAGACCTGGGTCACAACGTGTCATCGCCCGCCTCCCACGATGCGTCACCAGCTCCGCCGACCCATCTAGTGCCTAAATACTAGCCCTCTCTGCATGGATCAAGCCCCTCACCAAACCACTCGTCTCTAGCGGCCAGCTCGCCTGGCCAATCACTTGGTGCCAGTTCTCCATATGGTGATAAGGAGCACTCGACATCTGCGTCGACCACTCCACATCTGATGATGACATGACAGCGTAACTCTGTGTTTCATACCAAAATTTTTAAGGACAAAACTATTCGCTACAATCCTTATCACTGTGGTGCTTTTCTGCCGATCCTAGCCTCTCACTGGTCTGCCATTTTTGAGCCTGAGTGGCAGACAACGATGGAAGCGGAGTTTGATACACTACAACATAATCAGACATAGAAATTGGTACCTCTCCCACCTAGTACAAATATTGATGGTAGTAAGTGGATATTCAAAACCAAAATTTATCCTCATGGTTTAGTTGATAAACATAAGAATATAACACTCGACTAGTTGCTTACATTTTTGCACAATAGTACAGTACTAACTATCATGACACGTTTGGTCATGTGGTGAAGCCTGTTATTGTCTGCTTGGTGCTATCTCTGGGTGTCTCTCGTGGATGGTGTCTTTGTCAGATTGATGTAAGCAATGCCTTCCTTCATGGCTTCCGTAATGAGGATGTTTATATGCAGCATCCTCCTGGTTTTGAAGATCCCCACCACCCTTAGTATGTTTGCAAACTTCAGCTGCTCTGTATGGTCTTAAGCAGTCACCTCATGCTTGGTATGCTCGGTTGAGTGATAAGATGCATCAACTTGGTTTTGTTTCCAATAAGGCTGACACTTCTTTTTTCATCTTGAAGGGGTTCGTAGCGGAAAACACAATTTTTTCCTAACTAGAACACATTGTAATCCCAAGATCTTTCTACTAGTTAATGCAGTAACAGGGTGAGTCACGATTACATAACCTTGTAGATCGCAATGCGGTTAACATCCTGCGAGAAACATGGATAAATTAGACGATCATAGTCGTCCTCAAGGTCGCGAACCTCCTTGCATGTCATATCCTGGTCCTTTCCATGATAGCCCTAGCGTCACTTTTGGTGGTCCTATCCGAGGACTCACACACATACGGTGTCTAGCAACGACTCCCATTCTCCTTCATCCCGATGGGATACAGAAGTAGATCCTTTGGAACTGGGATCCAGCAGCGCGATGGCGTGCCAGTGGTGTTGACTCCCTCGCACGCAGTCCTTTCGTGGAACCACACTTGCGAGAGTCAACTAAGAAAGAGGGGAGAAATTCCCTAAGGATATATCCTTAGGAAATTTCCCCTTTTATTTTTGTGTGTATTTTTCACTACAATATAGGCCTTATTATATAGGGGAAATGGGTACTCCCTTACCCTTCCCTCAAGTTCCTGTGTGGGACTAAAGGAAAAAAGCAAAAGGAGGAGAGGGAGCCAGCTAGTGTAGCCCCTGGCCGGGTGGGCCTTTGTGATGCGACTTGCCCGCGGCATGGCAGGAGAGGCGGTGGCCCGGGTGGGCTGTCCTGCCCCCGTGCCCGCTCGCGTGCCCTTCTTGGTGAGGTGGCGGCTAGGTGGGCCACCCAACACGTGCCAACCCACCTAGGCAAGGCGGAGGCAACGATCGGGTGGGCCACTGGGCGGCCTGCCAGTGTGCCTTCCCACACCCGCCCGCACACGCACGTGGTGGGTTGCGTCTAAGGTCCGCATCAACAGTAGCTAGTGCCCGCAGGCATGCGTTGGCCATCTTGCCTGGGCCTCGTGTGGGCCCAGCTGCTGCGGTTGTTTGCTGCCCTTTGGTGTGGCTTCCTCTTAGGTTGTTTCCCTCCGGGGAATTCGGCCCAATGCAGGAAGTTTCCCCATGATTAATAATTCTAAATATTTATTTAATATATTAATTCATAACTAATATATAAATGCATATTTATAAATTGCCTTTTATCCCAAACACCTTTTGGTTTTCTCCTTCTTCTAAACATCCTCAGACCCTCATTGGAACTATTCCGATAATCCTCTCTCGGAACATCTCCGATCTCTTATTTCTCATCGATGACCCCTTCTCTTCCATATCGGTCTTGAACATCGTTAGACCCTTAAGTGTGTTACCCTATGGTTTGGAAATGTCACAGACATGATCGAGATTTCTCTCTGATCAATGATCAATAGCGGGACCGAGATGTCCATATTGATCCCCATGCATTCCACGAGACTCTGTCATGTTCGAACTATAAACTTTGTGTTATATTCCCTTTGTCTCTTCGATACATGACTTGTCCAAGATTTGATCTTTAGTATCACCATACTAATCTTGTTACCAACAAGTCTACTTAATTCATTATCGTGATATTGTATCCCCATGACCTAGTCATACTTTGCATCTTATTGGATGCAATTTCACTGAGTGGGCCCAGTGTAACTTCCCATCACGCAGGTGGAAAAATCCCGATCTTGATACATAGGCCTCAACTATTCCTTTGGATTACCCAATTGACACTTCTATGGTCACCCAGTTACGGACATGACGGTTAGTGAGATCAAAGTATTCCTCTAGAGACAGTGATTAATATGATCTCACAGTCTAAGTAGAAAATCACTTTGTTTCAATTATTGCAATGATAAACCATTTGACTAGATCACGTTGCAATGCTTAAGTGGGTAATGTCCATCATATCATTCTCCAATGACATGACTCCATTGTCAACTGGAATAAATTCACCATGATCAGAAAACCTTGATCATCTGTTGTCCAACGAACTAGTTTAATAGAGGCTATTAGGGACCATATTTGTTTACATACCATTTATGTATCAGTGTTTCCTCTTGAAATAGTTATATCACAGTATGAAACTGTTATGAACTTGTTTGAGATATGATAATAAACATATTTATTATTTTCCTCTAGGACATATACCCTTCACATCTTTGATCATCAAGGCGTCTACTTGTACATGCTAGTGTATGTGGATGATATTGTGCTAGCTAGATCATCTGTTGCTGTTGTTGATCGGCTGATACAGACTATTTATTGCACCTTTCTTGTCAAGGATGACGACTCGATTATTTTCTCGGTATTGAGTCTTCCTCTAATTGCAATGGTATGGTTTTGACTCAACACAAGCACACACTTGATTTGTTGCATCATGCCCAATATGGAAAACTGTCGAGCTATCACTACACCCATGCCTGCCACTGACGAGCTCTCTCATGACCATGGAGTCCTGCTTCCTAAAGATGCCTTCAAATATCGCAACCTTGTTGGAGGTTTGCAATACCGTCCTAATTTGTGATTGTGGTCAACAAGGTTTGTCGGTTCTTGTAAAAAAGCCCGCATCAGTTCACTATGAGGCTGTTAAACTGATCCTCCGTTATGTGAAGGGTACCATGTCTACTGGGTTATGGTTTCACCATGCATCTCTGTCGGTGTTGAATATGTACACCGATGCTAATTGGGCCGGTTGTTCTGATGATCGCAGATCTACATGCGGGTTTGCCATTTTCTTGGTCCCAATCTTATCTCCTCGAGTTCGCGCAAGCATGCGATAGTTTCTCGTTCTAGCACCTAGGCTGAATAGAAGGAGAATATCATTTTGCGGCACGAAAGTTGAGGCACCCAGGCAACGCAGTACCCAAGTTTATTTTAATCACCGCGATTCCAAAAGTTGGGGCATCAATTGCTGAGAGGGGTGTTTCGAGTGAATGATGGCCAAACCCAGTATTTTCAAATCGCGCCCGTTAAGTCAGGATATTCCGTTACACTATTTTCTGCTATGCCCCTTCTTCGTCGGTCACTCTTCTTAGCCACCCTACACGTGTCGTAGGGGAAATCCATTACTGTACTTTCCTAACTCTCAACACGGAATCTGGCTACGGCAGCGGTGATCCTTTTTCTTCCCTTCCCCAACCCTGAATCTGCCGACAGCTGAGGACCTTTTTTCTCCCTCCCCTGACACTGAATCCGACGGCGGCGGCCCAGCATGTCTTGCAAGGCGAAGGTTGTAGCTACATCAGCGACTGATTTGGGTCCGTCGCGGCCAGAGTCTGGGGCTCAATGCGAAGCAGCGGCGAGGTCTTCAGCCCCGGTTAGTGAGGAGGTCAACAAGGATTCTGCTCCCAAGGTACCTACAAGCAGTGGGTTGAAGAGAAAAGCAAGGCCGACGGTGGATTGTTCGGCTCTGGTGGGCGGATGCGGCACCCAGATCTCGACGAAAAAAACTTGGGAGAAGAGCGAGAGGTGAATTTTTCTTATCCGTGCCTTATCTTACAAGTAGATTATTTACGGCATAATAGAATCGAATGAACTGAAAAGTTCCCCTTTTAAATCAAATTAGGCACAACTTTGATACAAGGGACCTATATGAGTTCACAATTCATGTTCGCCAGTACACTACAAAACTTTATTTTGGTTGCGAGAGGGTTGTGTTCGGGCAAGATGTGCATCTGCTTGTGAATTCCAAAGAGGTTGTGTCTGTTACATAGCTGGTAGATATGCTTGCCACTAGGATTCCCTAGGGTTCTAGACATAGGACAAAATTGGTGTGGCATAACATGAATGATACCTATCAGCAAATTGAGCACTCCCATGAGCTCCAGATGGTTTGGGAGTGTTGTGCAGCTGATCGTAAGGTGAAAGTTGAAGTGATGATTGATGATATGTATGCAGATGCTGGAGATCTTGCTGCCAGACCTTTGGCTCCTAGATACTACAGATCAATAGATGCTGATCTAGATAAGTTCAGTATACGCTTAGAGGTGGATTCGTACATGGCAAAACTTGATGAGGGAGTTAATAAACCAGTTTCGTCATGTACTGTGGAGATCACTATCGATTGCAAAAACATAACTCTTGATGAAATGAGAGAGATGATCGGTAAGGAAATCAGTATTGGCCCTAAGCAGATGGCACAAATCCAGTGGTGGCATCATAAGAAGCAGCAATTCATAGATGTTTTGGATACTTAAGATCTTATGCAGATTATGCGACGAAAGAAGCGAACTAGGAAGGTATTCTTCCTTGGTACTATTTCTGATGTTGTTGAACAGGTGGTAGTGGATGTAGAGGCCCCTGTAGTGGTTGAACAGAATGAAGTGGTCGACATTGATGCGATCTGATGAGAGCTGCTACCCTAGGCTTGTCATATGGACCGCGGGGTTCCCCTGCCTGTATTTAAACCGTGTTTCTGTGATTATGTTTTTTGAGAGATTGCGATATAATGTTGTGCGAGATGTTGAGATTTTCGGACATGTCACTCACTGAAACCATCGTTGTTGTAAAAAGACTTAAGTATATTGTAGTTTACATGATTATGTTTCTTGAGATGATGTACTATACTTGTTTATGTTATTATGTTTGTTGGGACATTGGAATGTAATGTTTTGTGAAACCATGACTGAAGACGTGATGCATAAATATATTGTAGTTGACATGATTATGTTTCTTGAGATGATGTACTATAATTGTTTCTGTTATTTTGTTTGTTGAGAGATTGTAATGTAATGTTTTGTGAAACCATGACTGAACAAGTGATGCGTAAGTACCTTGTAGTCGACATGATTTTGTTTCTTGAGTTGATGTAATATACTTGTTTCTGTGATTATGTTTATTGAGAGATTGTAATGTAATGTTTTGTGAAACCATGACTGAACAAGTGATGCATAAGTACCTTGTAGCCGACATGATTTTGTTTCTTTAGATGATGTAATATACTTGTTTCTGTGTTTACGTTTGTTGAGAGAACCTAATGTAATGTTTTGTGAAACCATGACTAAACAAGTGATGCATAAGTACCTTGTAGTTGACATGATTTTGTTTCTTTAGATGATGTAATATACTTGGTTATGTGATTATGTTTGTTGAGAGATTGTAATGTAATGTTTTGTGAAACCATGACTGAACAAATGACGCATAAGTACGTTGTAGTTGACATGATTTTGTTTATTTACATGATGTAATATACTTGGTTCTGTTATTATGTTTGTTGAGAGATTGTAATGTAATGTTTTGTGAAACCATGACTGAACAGGTGATGCATAAGTACCTTGTAGTTGACATGATTTTGTTTCTTTAGTTGATGTAATATACTAGTATGTTTTCCTTAGGCAATGAAATTGGGATGGAGGGAGTACAAGTTTAATATTTGAAATAAGAATGTATGAAGAGAAACCATATTAGGCAGGAGACAGTAATCCAGGGAAAGGTCATGGTATCCATTAAAATATTATAACATGCCAATTTAGTCATTGTTGCAGCGGTAGAAGGGCTGCTCTATCTCTCTCTCTCTCTCTCTCTCTCTCTCTCTCTCTCTCTCTCTCCTCACCGACACTGTCGCCGGTGACAACACATTCGCCATGATCTCCTGGAATAATGAGGACGACCAGTCGAGCAGCAACAACCTTCTCTCCGACATCGAGTATTCCTTCCATGATGTGAGTTCCTCTATTTTCTTGGGCTAGGGTTTGGCATTGGTAAATCCTCGATCTGAGATCCATATGTGCATGCAATCCTGTTCAATTCTATCTTTGCGTTTACCTATAGGTACCACGGACGATCTATGAGTCCGAATGGGAGGGCCTAGATCTCGATGGAGAAGTACCATGTGACCATGGGCTAAAACTGAGGAGATATGTTGCATTCGAAGGTGGTAACACTTGGAGAAGGTTTTTGGGCTGTACAAATTAGGTTTGTTTACATTATGTGCAATGGTGACATGAAGAAAAACGTATCGTGTATGTTCATAACACTATAGTGTGTGTGTTTTTTTAGGTTGGCCCGGTGTGTAAAGCAGTAGAGTGGGTGGATCTTGAGTGGCTAGATGCACTTAAGAAATGTTTGGCATAGTTATGAGAGATGTATGATTTTGAAAGGTCGGGGAGATTTACTGATGCTTGTGATACAGCTGAAAAAAATTACAAGTTGTCGGTACGAAATAAGGAGCTGGAACAAGAAACCGAGAATTTGCAGTCAGAACTAAGTGACAGAATCAATGGGAGCTTGGTTGTTGGAATTGCAAAGAAGCTTCAAGATAGTCACATGTTACTGATTCATAAGGCAGAAAATGAGAGGGATCAGCTCCGGTAAGATAAGAAGAAGCTAGAGTACTGCATTGCGGATATGTTGAAGGAACTGAACAAGGCACGCGAGGGTGAAAAAGGACATACTACAGAGGATAAAGGAAATTCGAGATGAATATTTTATGTTGTGCGAATGCCTGACACTAGTTAACTGTCAGACTTGTAGTTGTGCTTTGTTAACTAAGCCAAACTCAATCCTCGAGCAAATTAGTTTCAGACAAACACACATATCGTGCATAGAGTTAAGTTCACGTTTACAAAATCACCACTCCAGAGGATAAACCAGGCAGTTTAGTACAAGATAGACATATGTTGGGTTCAAGCGAGCCTGGCCCGGAGCTGCTTGTTTTCCTCCCTAAGATCGGCCAGCTCCTTCAGTACTTTGTCGTGCGCTAGCTGCAGGTTCTAGTGGTCCGTCACGGATTCGAGAAGTTGGTCCATAGCCATACGATTTTCCTTCAAGATCCCGTTCATGATCTCCATCTGCTTCCTAGCCGAGGTGCGACCTTCCCTGTGAAGCTTCACCCAGCTGGTGTTTACCTGCTTCAATTCCTGGCACTTGTTAAAAAGGATGGTGACTTCCACACGCAGGTGGTCAAAGGCCAGTTTCTAGGAATTCTTCTTGTCCTTTTGGAGGGCTATCTTGTCATTTAGCCAGGTCGCCAGGTCCTGGTTGAGCTTTTGCCTCTTTTCCTGCAACAAAAATACATAGTATGGTTTGTTCAGTTCACCAGGACAAGCTGGTTAGTTTCCATAATTAACTAAATCGACTAGTGGCACTATCATAATTTCAAGGAAGAAGCAATCTAAGACTAATCAACATTTTATGAATCGACTAGTGGCACTGTCATAATTTCAATTTCAAAGACAAATAAGGTTTATCTGCAGTTTAGTGTGCTGTGGGTTTTTCCAATGTCACCAAATAGTAGTGGGCTAGTGGCAAACTCATAATGCAGAAACCCATGTCCAGATACATAATGGAAAGAGCGCATGGTGTCCATTCATGAACATGAACACCAACACATGTCTAGATAGATAAGTAGTTGCCCTAGGATTCTTATTCCACCCTATAATGGGAAGCAGACTTGGGCATTGCTCCCTGAACCCTAAATATTACAAAAGGAGTGGAGCAAGAACTGATATTCATGCCCCCTCTAACGGGAATCAGACTTGGGCATTCCTCCGATATGCCTCCATACAAGCCCTTAGCTCCTCGTTCTCTTTCCGAACACCCTCGAGTATGGTGATCCCTCTGCTCATGTCCTCCTTCATCTCTTTCACTGCATCCAAGCAGTGATTCCTGCCATGGTAGGCTCGGATGGCAGCCTTGGTTTCCTCGACGCATCCTCTGAGTGCCTCAGTGACTTCGTCCTGCAGGAGAGTGCACCTTTCCACGGGATTCTTCTTCTCCTCCATGAGCTCGTTGATTATCTTGATGGCCTGTTCTTGCCTGTTCAAGTTACGGTCGAGCACTTTCTGTAGCCTCACGACGTCATGTGCAAAATTTAGCGAGATCTCCTTCTGCACGGATAATTTCTTGCGTTGGCTCTCATTAGCTTGGGTGAGGGAGCGTGCAAGCTCATGTTGGTTGTCAATCTAGGCACTGATTGCATCCACCTTGTCACGGTACTCGGCCTTCGATCACTGCATCGTTCATGTTAATTGTAATAGAAATTCTATAATTACACTCCAGGTTCCAGGTGAATAGTAATACAGATCAAAAAATCCCTGTTGAATCTATGGACAGTGTTAAAAATGGACCTAGAGATCTATTCATAACCATGATAAACTAATCCTAATCACAAAAAATCCTTATTGAATCTACAAACCGCGGTATTAAGGAAAGACCAAGAGATCTAGTCATAATCATGAAAACTAATACAACTCGCGAAAGAAGAAGAAAAAACCAATGCGGGGCGGACACGATCTAAGAAATCCACATCACAACTCATAGAAATAACAGTGTGGAGATTTGCTACCTCGCTGAGACATGGAACGGGACCGAACGGGTCCTGCAACGCCTCCGTCGTGGTGGATTCTGGCTCCACGGCTGGCCTATAATACGTAGCAGAGGAAGAGGAAGAAGAAGAAAAATAAGAAGAAGCTGAATAATATCATGATGGAGAGGGAGATGGAGAAGAAGTAGAACAAGAAGACCATACCTGGAGGAGTCCTCGCCTGCTAGAACATTCGTCACCATTGTCAGGAGAGATTGGGCCTCAATGAGAGGGGGGGCTTGAGGGGCTGGTAGAGCAAGAACTGACTCGCGGCAAGCTCTCTCCCTTTTCTCCGCAAGGATGGTCAATCGGCCTCTCCTCAAGGGAGCCATGGCTTGCAGGGGGAGGGAGGTGGCGGCAGGAGGAAGAAGATAGTTATTAGCGTGGGAGAAGAGTCAAAGAGTACATGCCGTGGTCCAGTAGTACTACTACTATTATACAAGACCACCGTGTACGGTCTACCTTCTCAAGATGCCAGGGAGGCAGGTATAGGGAATCGATGGGACTTGTCTTTATTGCGATGGACAGTTCAATGGTCTTCGGCACCGCCTAAAATCCAGTATATAATAAGAGGAGTGCGATCTGGGTGGTAATTATGGGCATCAGCATGCACGTCCCGCGTGCGTGTGTCACGTGTTGATGGTGGCAACGACGCACGCAACTGCTGCACGATCACGTCTGCACGTTGAACTCCGTTGAACTCCACGTCGACATGCACGCACGGGATATTTACAAGTCTAGAATACGCTGTGCCACTTTTGTTGTGATCAAATTATGTTCAGTACGCAAGATATTACATTTTTTTGATAATCGACAAATGCATGCGTGTACACGACGCACGAAACCGCTGCTCATCCTTGATCAGATCGGCACCCAACTCTGTGTACCCACCATCGACCATTCCAAACAACTTCCTCGAGCACGATGCCCCGTGTACGTGGCAATGGTAGGTCCAAGCCGTCCACTGACCTTCCTAAGTCCCCGGCTCTTCGCTACATCGTTTGCGCTCGCGAGTCGCCTACTGAGGCAGCACATCGTGTCCGACCGCGCCAGGACCCATCGACATCGGCACTCGAGGACACTGCAATGTCGAAGCTCGTACCGGCCGCGCAGGAGGAGCGTCGGGTACCTGTAGCGACGGACGAGCATAAAGTAGTAGCCAGGAAGGGGGCACATGTTGCACCAGCGAGTACGGACAAGAAGAGGAAAGATAAGAACACCAGGAAGAAGACAGGAGAAAGCTATTTGGATGAGTCCGACTTGGCCAACGAGGAGGCGTTCATCGATCAGTTGGAGGCAGAAGCGGAGGAAAGTCACGTGGACCCGTGGGACTACGAAGAACAGGAGGAGGACTCCAACGAGGAGATAGCGCACTTATACAAGGAAGGGGCGGTGTCGAGTCATCAGAGGAGGACACTGATGGCGGCTATGGCAAGGACCATGACGTTGACGAAGACAAGGACGAACCGGAAGACGGAGACGATAACTTCTTTCAAATATGATCATTTATTTTATTTAGATGGATTTTCTCTTGTTTATGGAGGTAAAGTATCGGTGGCACGAATAGAGAGGTGGCACAGATAGACTCTGCATAAAAAAGTGGAGAAGGGAGGGGTTGTCCTGCCCGTTGGATCACAGAGGATCAACGGTTGGTGGAGACGATCCGCGTGACATCTGTGTCACCAATCAGGGCGTAGCACCTACAGTGAGCACACATTTCGTCTTTTGTGAGATTTGTGACCGAGAGAGAGGGAACATCTGAGTAGTATCAAAAAACCAAGGGCAAGACAGAATAAAGGATTCAAATGGAAAATATAAAGAGTAGGCATGTGTGTTCCTTTACGAAATAGAAAATGCATGTTTCGTACTAAACCACATGGATCAACCAGTGTCATTTGCATGTTGTCTTCTTTTCATAAACCACGACTAGAGTCACTACATGTGTATCCTTTTGATAAACCACATGGATCTAGCAGTTGCCTTTGCATGTGTGTTCTTTTCATAGACCACATATGGATCCACTAGAGTTCATTGCATGTGTGTTGTTTTCACAAACCACCTATGGATCCACCAAAGTTCATTGCATGTCTGTTCTTTTCATTAACCACAGCTAGAGTCATTGCATGTGTGTTCTTTTCACAAACCACATATGGATCCACTAGAGTTCATTGCATGTCTATTATTTTCACAAACTACATATGGATCCACCAGAGTTCATTGCATGTCTATTCTTTTCACAAACCACACATGGATCCACGAGTGTCATTGCATGTGTGTTCTTTTCATAGACCACAACTAGATTCATTACATGTGTGTTCTTTTCATAGACCAGATATGGATCCACCAGAGTTCATTCCATGTCTGTTCTTTTCACATACCACATATGGATCCACCAGAGTTCATTGCATGTGTGCTCTTTTCACAAACCAGCTATGGATCCACCAGTGTCATTGCATGTGTGTTCTTTTCATTAACCACAGCTAGAGTCATTGCATGTCTGTTCTTTTCACAAACCACATATGGATCTACTGGAGTTCATTGCATGTCTGTTCTTTTCACAAACCACACATGGATCCACCAATGTCATTGCCTGTGTGTTCTTTTCACAGACCACTTATGGATCCACCAGAGTTCATTGCATGTGTGTTCTTTTCACCAACCACCTATGGATCCACCGGTGTCATTGCATGTGTGTTCTTTTCATTAACCACAACTAGAGTCATTGCATGTACGTTCTTTTCATTAACCACAGATAGAGTCATTGCATGTGTGTTCTTTTCATTAACCACATATGGAACCCCTAGTGTCATTGCATGTGTTTTCTTTTCATTAACCACAGCTAGAGTCATTGCATGTATGTTCTTTTCACAAACCACATATGGATTCACCAGAGTTCATTGCATGTCTGTTCTTTTCATATAGCACATATGGATCCACCAGAGTTCATTGCATGTGTGTTCTTTTCATAGACCACATATGGATCCACCAGAGTTCATTGCATGTGTGTTCTTTTCACAAACCACCTATGGATCCACCAGTGTCATTGCATGTGTGTCCTTTTCATTAACCACAGCTAGAGTCATTGCACGCGTTTTTTTGACAAACCACATATGGATCAACCAGAGTTCATTGCATGTTTGTTCTTTTCACAAACCACATATGGATCCACCAGAGTTCGTTGCATGTGTGTTCTTTTCACACACCACATATGGATCCACCAGAGTTCATTGCATGTCTGTTCTTTTCACAAACCACACATGGATCCACCAGAGTTCATTGCATGTATGTTATTTTCATAGACAAAATATGGATCCACAATGTTCATTGCATGTGTGTTCTTTTCACAAACCACAACTAGAGTCATTGCATGTGTGTTCTTTTCACAAACCACAACTAGAGTCATTGCATGTGTGTTCTTTTCACAAACCACATATTGATCCACCAGAGTTCATTGCATGTATGTTCTTTTCACAAACCACATATGGATCCACCAGAGTTCATTGCATGTGTGTTATTTTCACAAACTAGCTATGGATCCACAGTGTCATTGCATGTGTGTTCTTTTGATTAACCACTTCTAGAGTCATTGAATGTCTGTTCTTTTCACAAACCACATATGGATCCACAAGAGTTCATTGCATGTCTTTTCTTTTAACAAACCACTTATGGATCCAACAGTGTCATTGCATGTGTGTTCTTTTCACAGACCACATATGGATCCACCAGAGTTCATTGCATGTGTGTTTTTTTCACAAACCATCTATGGATCCACCAGTGTCATTGCATGTGTGTTCTTTTCATTAACCACAACTAGAGTCATTGCATGTCTGTTCTTTTCATTAACCACAGTTAGAGTTATTGCATGTGTGTTCTTTTTGCAAACCACCTATGGATCCACCAATGTCATTGCATGTGTGTTCATTTCATTAACCACAGCTAGAGTCATTGCATGTCTATTCTTTTTCACAAACCACATATGGATCCACCAGAGTTCATTGCATGTATGTTATTTTCACAAACCATAGATGGATCCACCAGTGTGATTGCAGGTGTGTTATTTTCATAGACCACAACTAGAGTCATTGCATATGTGTTCTTTTCACAAACCACATATGGATCCACCAGAGTTCATTGCATGTCTGTTCTTTTTATAGACCACGTATGGGTCCACCAGAGTTCATTGCAAGTGTGTTATTTTCACACACCACCTATGGATCCACTAGTGTCATTGCATGTGTGTTATTTTCATTAACCACAGCTAGAGTCATTGCATGTGTGTTCTTTTCACAAACCACATATGGATCCACCAGAGTCATTGCATGTCTGTACTTTTCACAAACCGTAGCTAGAGTCATTGCATGTGTGTTCTTTTCACAAACCACTTATGGATCCACCAGTGTCATTGCATGTGTGTTCTTTTCATTAACCACATATGGATCCCCTAGTGTCATGGCATGTGTGTTCTTTTCATTAACCACACGTAGAGTCATTGCATGTGTTCTTTTCACAAATCACATATGGATCCACTAGAGTTCATTGCATGTCTGTTCTTTTCACAAACCACATATGGATCCACCAGAGTTCATTGCATGTGTGTTCTTTTCACAGACCACACATGGATCCACCAGAGTTCATTGCATGTTTGTTCTTTTCAGAAACCACATATGGATCCACCAGAGTTCATTGTATGTATGTTATTTTCATAGACCACATATGGATCCACCAGAGTTCATTGCATGTATGTTCTTTTCACCAACCATAACTAGAGTCATTGCATGTATGTTATTTTCACAAACCACATATGGATCCACCAGAGTTCATTGCATGTTTGTTCTTTTCACAGACCACATATGATTCCACCAGAGTTCATTGCATGTGTGTTCTTTTCACAAACCACCTATGGATCCACCAGTGTCATTACATCTGTGTTCTTTTCATTAACCACTGCTAGAGTCATTGCATGTCTGTTCTTTTCACAAACCACATATGGATGCACTAGCGTTCATTGCATGTCTGTTCTTTTCACAAACCACACATGGATCCACCAGTGTCATTGCATGTGTGTTCTTTTCACAGACCACATATGGATCCACCAGAGTTCATTGCATGTGTTTTGTTTTCACAAACCACCTATGGATCCACCAGTGTCATTGCATGTGTGTTCTTTTCATTAACCACCACAAGAGTCATTGCACGTCTGTTCTTTTCATTAACCGAAGCTAGAGTCATTGCATGTGTGTTCTTTTCGCAAACCACCTATGGATCCACCAGTGTCATTGCATGTGTATTCTTTTCATTAACCACAGCTAGAGTCATTGCATGTCTGTTCTTTTTCACAAACCACATATGTTTCCACCAGAGTTCATTGCATGTATGTTATTTTCACAAACCACATAGGGATCCACTAGTGTCATTTCATGTGTGTTCTTTTCACAAACCACAACTAGAGTCATTGCATGTGTGTTCTTTTCACAAACCACATATGGATTGACCAGAGTTCATTGCATGTCTGTTCTTTTCATATACCACATATGGATCCACCAGAGTTCATTGCAAGTGTGTTCTTTTCACAAACCACCTATGGATACATTAGTATCATTGCATGTGTGTTCTTTTCATTAACCACAACTAGAGTCATTGCATGCGTGTTCTTTTCACAAACCACAAATGGATCCACCAGAGTCATTGCATGTCTGTTCATTTCACAAACCATAGCTAGAGTCATTGCATGTGTGTTCTTTTCACAAACCACCTATGGATCCACTAGTGTCATTGCATGTGTGTTCTTTTCATTAACCACATATGGATCCCCTAGTGTCATTGCATGTGTGTTCTTTTCATTAACCACAACTAGAGCCATTGCATGTGTGTTCTTTCACAAACCACATATGGATCCACTAGAGTTCATTGCATGTCTATTGTTTTCACAAACCACTGATGGCTCAGGATACGTTGAGCTTGTTGGAAACCCCAGGAGGAAGGTATTATGAGCACAACATCAAGTTTCCATCAGTTATGAAACCAAGGTTATCCCCCAAGGTGTTGTTTTGAACTTGGAATCCTGCACAACACAACCACAGAACTTTGCCCCAACTTACAGTGGGGTTGTCAATCTCACTGGTTTTGCTGAAAAAAATGATTAAATGTATTGTGTGGAAGATAGTAATTGCTTGCAGAAAGTAAACAGTAAACAATAAATAGTAGATGGTATATCAATGGTAAAAGAATGGACCGGGGTCCATAGTTCACTAGACATGATTCTCCTTAAGATAAATAGCATGTTGGGTGAACAAATGATAGCGGGGCAATTGACAGACTTGAGAAAGCATACAATGCATATACTAATCATCTTGACTCTTATGAGATTCGATTGGGCATTACAACATTATACATAGACCGTAATCCAACTGCATCTATGACTAATAATCCACCTTCAGGTTATCATCCGAATCCCCTCCAGTATTAAGTTACAAGCAACAGATAATTACATTAAGCAAAGTGTGTAATGTAAACAATACGATTGTCCCATAGACAAAGGATTGTTGTTTTCTCCCTAGTAGCGACAACACATCTAGCACCTTAGAGATTCCTGT
Organism: Avena eriantha; assembly: GCA_910589775.1. Taxonomy (NCBI): domain Eukaryota; kingdom Viridiplantae; phylum Streptophyta; class Magnoliopsida; order Poales; family Poaceae; genus Avena; species Avena eriantha. Next base: position 229,936,307 of record OU342744.1, on the reverse strand, counting down.
CACTTCCCCCACTATCGAGCATAAATACTCCCTCTTGGAGTTGCTAGCATCTACTTGGCCAAGATAGCTACTAACAACGGAAAGCATGCAAGATCAAAAATAACATAGACATGATAGAAGCAATAATCAATCTGAAATAGGATCTCAATATCCATCGGATCCCCGCAAACACAACATGTAAGATTACAAATAGATGATGTTGATCATGAACGGAGCTCACAAGATCTAAACATGAAAGCAGAAAGGAGGAGAACCAACCATCTAGCTACTACATGGACCCGTAGTCCAAGGATGAACTACTCACGCATCACACCGGAGGCAGTCATGGTGATGAAGAAGGCCTCCAGGATGATCTCTCCCCTTCGACAGGGTGCCAGGAAGAGCTTTGGACTCCCCGATCTAGGGATGGAGATGGCAGCGGCTACAGACTCTTCCGTGGATTTCTGTGGGATTTTGATCAGGTACTTAGGGTTTTTGTCCCGGGAGGCTTTTATAGGCGGAAGGCCAAGGTCGGTGGAGCACCAGGGGGCCCACACCCGAGGGTGGCACGCCCCAGGCCGCACCGCCACCAGGTGTGGCCGCCCTGGTGTGCCACTTCATCTCCCCTCCGGACTCCGTGTTGCTTCAGGTAAAATGTTGACTTTGGCTTTTGTCCAGTCCAATTCCAAGAATATTTCCTTACTAGCTTTTCTGAAACCAAAAACAGCAGAAAACAGGCAACTGGCACTGTGGGATCTTATTAATAGGTTAGTTACAGAAAATGCATAAAAATACCCCAAAGTGTAGACAAAACATAAGAAAGTAGATACTAAACAAGCATGGAACATCAAAAATTATAGATACGTTTACGACGTATCAACATCCCCAAGCTTAACTCCTGCTTGTCCTTGAGAAGGTAAGTGACAAAAACAATAATTTTTGAGGTTACATGCACCATCACGATCTTGATCAAGGTATTTGTAAAACATTAATAGCTGGGATCATAGTACTTTAACATAGACATGAAATATATAGTTCTAACAATGAGACATAGCAACTATGTTGTAACATGAAAAGGTACAAACCAAAGATTCATGAATAACCGTGCTTTGAAAGACGTTTGTTTGTTTCACATATAGAAAACATAATGAGAATGGTATTCAGCTTGTCCCTCATGGTATAGCAAAACATAAATGCATAGGACACCTTAAAAGTTCATAAGGGTGACTAGATACAAATAATTTGAGAACAAGCAATATCAAAGTTATAAATCAATCAACATGTTTTGGGACAATGCACGTTAAACTAAGAATGACCAGTATGCTCTCTCAATAGGTGCATAAAGATAGAAGATGGAGACTCAACATAAAAGTAAAAAGAAAGGCCCTTCATAGAAGGAAGCAGGGATTCAAGTTTCATAAAGAGTTTCCAAAAATTATGGTACTTATTACCTTTCATCTTTTATTGCCCCTATCATAAGCATCTTTAGGTGATTATGGTTAAAGTGAACAAATATGAGGATATGCTTGACAATTTATAAGTTGAAAAACTCATGCCCCTTGCTTACGAGTACCGAACCTCATGCTACTCAACTTTAGTCGCGAGTAAGTTCTTGCCATTGTAAGTACATATGTATCATAGAGAACCGCCAACAGGGTACCCCTTTCCCCATGATACATGAGCTTTCCCATATCAAAATGACAAGGCAACAGACAATGAGCAGCTCAGTGATCTTTTTATTTGCTATTTGCATAGGTTTTCATTGAGGATGCTTCAAAAATTGCTCACTATGGTTATGCTGCAAGTTTCCACCATGATTAGGCATGGCTTAGGCTAGCGGCCCAGGCGTTTCTCTAACACATATACAAACTCCATGAGCTTACAAGCTCCCCTTTTATTTCACACTGCCGGGATCCATAAGAAAAAGAACATGATAACAACTAAATAATGTGCAATGTTGAAAGCGTTCCCCATGGTAACATGGTTCTTCTAATTCACAACTTATAAAGCGCAAGCATATACGCAACATAGATGGGCACAATGCTTCAACTTAATTAACTGCAGGAAAGTAAAGTGTGCCATCAAGTTTGTGAGAGCTTTAATCACTAATTTTCACATAACAAGTTTAATTCAGAAGGTAGATAAAAACATGGATATACTTGGAATAGCAATAATGCTAATAGGTAGGTATGGTGGACTCTTTGGAATAACTTGGTTTCATTTGGAGTTGGATGCATGAGTGGAACTCATACTTGGTACATGTGGAGGCTAGCAAAATACTGGGAGCGACCAACTAAGAGAGCAATAATGGCCATAATCATGCAAAGCGACAAAACATTATTAATTAAAGCATAAAGTGACATTACAAGTCGAAAACTAAATGATCATAGAGGCTAGGTGACTTGGTATAGTCTTAACATGGTGTGAGCATGCGCCAAGTCAACCCAAATAAAGCATTAAAGGAGAATACCACAATATTATGCTTTTGTATGCTAAACAACGCATGATTCTTTCAAGGCACATTAAGCAATCTCAATTTTTTGTAACAAGTCATTCTACCACAATAATTACTAAGCATAAAGTCAAAGCAATAGCAATATCAAACATGACATGATAAAGTCTAGGCCACAGTCAAAACAAGCTCCTTTTATACCACTTATAAGCATGAAACTTCCTACTCTTTTCCAATCCAAATCAACTTATTTGAAAACTAATCTATGAATGCGGGGGTCCAACCAATTTATTTAATCAAACTAAGAAAAATAAAACTAAAAACAAAAACGAAGACGCTCCAAGAACAACACAATTGTGCATGAAATAATAAAAATGAAGTGTTTGGAAGAAAACCTGAGATTTTTATTGATGAAGAAGGGGATGCCTTGGACATCCCCAAGCTTTGATGCTTGTACTTCTTGAATATTCTCGGGGTGACACGGGTGGCATCCCCAAGCTTGTGCTTTTGTCCATACTTCATCTTATCACATTGTTCTTCCCTACACTTTAAAATTTCCTTCATACAAAACTTCACACAATCTTCATAAGCAACATTAGTGAATTCAAGATAATAAGTCCTTGGGTTTAGTTTCAACACAAGCAAACCTTTCATTAAAACACAAGTTACTGTATAAATTCCTTTTTAAAAGTTCAAGTAATTGGCAAGACCTCAAACAAAAAGAGATTAAGAGGCAACTGCAAATAATGGCAGAAATCTGTCAAAACAGACCAGCAGGTAAAAACCGATTTTTTCGAAGACCTTCTGTTGCTGAAATCGAAAAGTGTTAAACAAACGAAAGTTAGATAACAACCTGGGGAAGAAGCACAAAACATTACAGCTCAATCCTATGTACAGGGATTTTTCACGAATTTTTACAGTGAAGCACAAAAATCTGTTTCGGGACAACAACTTTCCCAAATCTTACTTCTCTCTCATTAGAGGTTATTGTTGGCACAAAAACCACACAAAAAGGATAAGGAGAGGTTAATACTGAGACAATAACTTCCAAGACTCAACAAAAAACTTACTGAATAAAAATTTGGATTATCTCCCAATAAGTGCTTTTCTTTAACGCCTTTGAGCTAGGCATAGGAAGCAAGATTCAAGTATTCTCAAATGAAGAAGAATTAAGAGAAAATTTTGTTTTAATAGGAGAGGCAAAATGAATCTTCTCTCTCTCTTCTTAGGGAAGTGTTCTATACCTTTCTTGAGTGGGAATTGATATTTAATGGTGCCTTCTTTCATATCAATAATGGCACCAACAGTTCTAAGAAAAGGTCTTCCCAAAATAATAGGAAAAAAAGCATTGCATTCAACATACATAACATAGAAATCAAAGGGTACATAGGTATTGTTAACCATAATAAGAGCATCATTAATACCCCCCATGAGTTTCTTTTTAGCATTATCAAATAGTTGGACATCTAAATAGTTGGTGCCAAATCAAGCATTTCATAAATCTTTCTAGGCATAATAGAGACACTAGCACCAAGATCACATAATGCTTTGAGATCAAAATCATTCACTTTCATATTAATGATGGGTTCCCAACCATCTTCTAATTTCATAGGAATAGAAGCTTTATGTTTCAATTTTTCTTCTTTAATTTTTATGAGAGCATCAGTAATGTGTTTTGTAAAGGCCATATTCATAGCACTAGAATTAGGACTTTTAGCAAGCTTTTGTAGCAACATAATTACTTCAGAAATATTCCAACCATTAAGATCAAAATCATAATTACCATCCAAGTTAGTAGAGCTATTGTTTCCCATATTTCAAAAAAATTCAGCATTTTTATTGGAAGAGGTTCCATTGGTTTTAGGCATTGTTGCAAAAGGAATGGGGACTTCATGTGGTTTACTAGCATAAACATTGGTGGTGGTAATAGTACATATACTATTATTTCTAGCAATTTCATCTTCTCTTTCCCACATAGCATGCAATTCAGCTAACAGTCTAACATTTCCATAAATTCTAACTTGTATGATATTAGTAGCAGCAAAGGGGTTTTCCATAGTTTCAGGTTTAGCAACAATTTTATTAATCAAAGAGGATTGTGCTTCAGACAAAGATGATATATTTTTTCAGCATTAGAAATTTTGGATTGCAAACTAGGAATTTCCCTATTTAAACTTTCAAGTTGATGACTAATATTTTCAAAATAATAGATTGTTCCTCCATGGTTTTAGTAAATAATCTATTCTGTTCATGTTGCATTTGCATGAAGTTCTTAGTGGCTCTTTCAACTTCTAAAATTCTTGCTTCACTAGGCATTCTAGATTTATCATGATAACCATTAGAATTATTAGGAGGATAAGGCCTATAATTGTTATTACCAAAATTATTCCTATAGGCATTGTTGCTAAAATTATTATTTCTAATGAAGTTCACATCAACTTGCTCTTCTTGAGCAACAAAAGAGGCTAAGGGAACACGATTTGGATCAATATGAGCTTTCCCATTAACAAGCATATACATAATAACATCAATTTTATCACTCAAGGAGGAGGTTTCTTCAACAGAATTTACCTTCTTACTTTATGGAGCTCTCTCAGTGTGCCATTCAGAATAGTTAACCATCATATTATCAAGGAGCTTTGTTGTAGCACCCAAAATAATGGTCATAAAGGTCCCTCCAGCAGCAAAATCTAGCAGATTTCTTGAAGAATAATTCAGTCCTGCATAAAAAGTTTGGATAATCATCCAAGCAATCAGTCCATGAGTGGGACAATTCTTTACCAAAGATTTCATTCTTTCCCAAGCTTGGGTAACATGTTCATTATCAAATTGTTTAAATTTCATTATTTCACTTCTCATAGATATAATCTTAGCAGATGGATAGTATTTTCCAATGAAAACATCTTTGCATTTAGTCCAAGAATCAAGACTATTTATAGTTAGGGATAGCAACCATTCTTTAGCTTTTCCTCTCAAGGAGAAAGGAAACAATTTAAGCTTAATAATATCTCCATCTATATCCCTATGTTTTTGCATCTCACAAAGTTTAACAAAGTTATTAAGGTGAGGAGCAACATGTTTAGTACCAACACTAGAGAATTGTTCTTTCATAACAAGATTGAGCAAAACAGGTTTAATTTCAGAGAAAGTAGCTTCACGAACAGGTGGAGTAATAGGTGTGCAAATGAAATTGTTGGTGTTTGTGCTAGTGAAGTCACACAACTTAGTGTTTTTAGGATTTTCATTTTTTGTGTTTTTTGATAAAGAAAAGAAACTAGTACAACTATTTTTTTGTTCTTTTGATAGAAAGGAACAAGCAAACAAAGCAAAAATAAACTAAGCAAAACAAAAAACAAAGTAAAGAGATTGGATGTGAGGGACTCCCCTTGTGAAGCTGTCCTTAACTCCCCGGCAATGGCACCAAAAAAAGGCTGCTCGATGGCTCGGGATACATTGAGCTCGTTGGGAACCCCAAGAGGAAGGTATGATGAGCACAACAGCAAGTTTCCCTCAGTTATGAAACCAAGGTTATCGAACCAGTAGGAGCAAGGAAACGACCCCAAGGTGTTGTTTCCAACTTGGAATCCTGCACAACACAACCACAGAACTTTGCCCCAACTTATAGTGAGGTTTCCAATCTCATCAGTTTTGCTGAAAACAAAGGATTAAACATATTGTGTGGAAGATAGTAATTGCTTGTAGAAAGTAAACAGTAAACAGTAAATAGTAGATGGTATATCAGTGGTAAAAGAATGGACCGGTGCCATAGTTCACTAGAGGTGATTCTCCTTAAGATAAATAGCATGTTGGGTGAACAAATTACAGCGAGGCAATTGACAGACTCGAGAAAGCATACAATGAATATACTAATCATCTTGACTCCTATGAGATTTGATTGTGCATTACAACATTATACATAAACCATAATCTAACTGCATCTATGACTAATAATCCACCTTTAGGTTATCATCCGAACCCCGTCCAGTATTAAGTTGCAAGCAACAGATAGTTGCATTAAGCAAAGTGTGTAAAACTAAACAATGTAAAAAGAAGACGCTCCAAGAACAATACAACTATGCATGGAACAATAAAAATGAAGCGTTTGGAAGAAACCTAGGATTTTTATTGATGAAGAAGGGGATGACTTGGGCATCCCCAAGCTTTGACGCTTGTACTTCTTGGATATTTCTTGGGGTGACACGCGTGGCATCCCCAATATTGAGCTTTAGTCCGTCCTTCATCTCATTACTTATTCCTTCCATACACCTGAAATTTTTCCTTAATACAAAACTTCACACAATCTTTATTAGCAACATTAGTGCACTTAAGATAAATAAGTCTTAAGGTTCAGTTCTAACACCAAATAAACTTCCATTAGAACACTAGATACTATATCACTTCCCTCAAAAAGCTCAATTCCCCAAAAGAACTAAAAAGGGAACCAACAAGAAGCAAATGCAGAAAATGGCAGAAATCTGTCAAAACAGACCAGCAGGTAAAGACGAATTTTTTCGAAGACCTTTTTTTGCTCAAATAAAAAAGTGTTGAACTAACGAAAGTTAGATAACAACCTGGGTCATAAGAAAAAAACATTACAGCTCAATCCGACTTATAGAGATCTATCACGAAATTTTACGGTGAAGCACAAAAATCTGTTTCGGGACAGCAACTTTCCCAATCATTACTTCTCTCTCATTAGAGGTTACTCTTGGCACAAAACGCAAATAAAAAGGATAAGGAGAGGTTATTACATAGGTAATAACTTCCAAGACTCATCTAAAACTTTTGGGTTATCTCCCAATAAGTACTTTTCTTTAACGCCTTTAAGTTAGGCATAAGAAGCAAGAAAGAATCAAGTGTTCTCAAATGAAGGAGCTTTAAGACCAAATTTCTTGCCCTTACCTCTCTTACTTTTATTCTTAACCTTGGGGAAAATATGATTGTTTGGTAGAGAAGAAAGGTGCATGGTCCCCTTTCCCACATCTATTATTGCTCCAAGGAGTTCTAATAGGGACCTTCCAAGTGTAATTTGTCCTTTTCCTGCACATTCAATAACAAGATAATCAATAGGAATAATTTTCCCAAGGATATTTGTAAACACTCCTTCAGCTATTCCAAGAGGTAATATGGTAGTATTATTAGCAAGGGATATTTCTTTTCCTCCTTCAGTAAGCCCCAGGTATTCAGAGATTTATAAATATCCTTGGGCATAAGACAAAATTCAGACATGATATCACATCGAGCTTTAAAAGTTTCAGTGTTCATCTCAATCTTTACTGTAGGGAGCCACTTTGATGGTTCAGAGTTTACTGGAACATAATTGTAATGCTCCCTAAGCGTATTATAGCAACTTTCCAAGCTAGTAGTGCTAGTCTCAAGAGTGTTCAACCTAGCAAATATTTTTGCGAAAGAAATATCAGTTTGGCTAGGCATGTTGTAAGTGAGGATCAATTTCTTTATAGCATTAATAGCATCATCCTCATTACATTGGAGGAAATCTCCTCCCACAACAACATCTAAAGCATATCTATAATATCTAAATAGGTGATCCCAACTAAGAGATTTCTCTCAACATGCAAGGTGTCCACCTCATCAGATGGGCCTAAATAGGTGATCTCATGCAGCCATGCCACGTCATCATTTTATTTTCATTTATTTATAGTATCAAATCATCACTACTAATGCTGAAAATCGCAAACGACTAGCCATTATTTTGTCTTCCATGATGAAAGCAAATTCAGTTTTAAGTGCAGTAGGATCGTCTCTTTGTCTCCTGCATTATTGCACTTCCTTTTTATCTCCTCTCTTGCATTTTGGTGTTACCTCTCAGTGAGATGCTGTTTTTCTGTAGTAGAACACAAGACTGCCATGGCTCAATCGGATGTATGAGAGGAGTCACGACACAAAGGAACACCAACGGCTTATCCCGGCCGAGGTCAACGAGGACTAGCACGGCTTGCACTTCAACATCTATCCTGAGAATGTGAGCAGATCAGGTTCCATCCGATGTCTTCCTCTCCTTCCATTTTCCATCATTTATTTCGGTTGCAAAAGAAGTGGGCATGCTTCGATTTTTACGGCAGGGATTAGGGACATGAACTCAATCTAGACTTCTTGAACTGGGTGTCGATTTGTGCATAATACAGTAAGTTCTTGGGCAAGGTATGGGTGCAGGTAGTTTTTATTTAGATAATCTCTACTGTAGTTGATTTATGTATATTGTTCAGGTGCCTCACAAGTGCCAAGGTAAAGTTTCTTTGTATACTCTGATTCAGATCTGCACTACCCTATATTATTTACATATAATCTATTATTCCATTTACCTGCCAAATTTGTGATAGTAGGGGCCTTTCAAATCGATTTCATGTCTTAAATTTTTTTCTTCATTTATTATCTACACAAATTTCCTGATAATATTTCTATATTCGTTTTTTCATGGATGCTCCTTCGGATAGTAAGTCGCTATTTATTGGTGATGCATCTTTTCACGAAGTTCCTTCAAAATAGTAAGTCCATGTCTATTGGTGTTGAATTTTTTATGAAGTACGTTCAAGTTAGTAGGTTAATTATTGTATGTTCTTACCAAGAATTTGAGATGGTATACCCTTCCACCCCCCTTCTCTCTTATTCTATTGCTGCAATGGTTCCTTATATTCTTGACTGCGTATCATCCTTTTAGATCAGCTCCCGCTTAATTGGTTTGGTTCTTAGGAACCTCAGTTCTTTCAGAATGAGAGAGTTGGAGAGATTCACATGTTAAGTAGCGTCATACAAGCAAGACATCTACAAACCTAGGAGTGAATTTCTCTATATTATGTCTAGACAACCCACAATATCTATAATATTATATAGACTATGACATATACTTTGATCTTTTAGTTTGTACGGTCCTTGTGAGCTAGCAACTTTTTTCCTACCATTCTACCAATACTAGCTTCACCGGACCATGGCACACAGACTAATACACTCTAAAAATAGTTTTCTTTTCAACTCCTTTCTTTCTTACCGGATCATGTTGGATTTCATGGTGAATCATCGAAAAATAACAAACAGAATTGTATTGCAGGTTACACATATGTTTTATCTAAAATAAAAATCTTTAATTGGGGCTAGACTATGACATATGCGTTGGACCTGCCTATTGTGGCATTGTTTTACCATGTTTCAATTCAGTATATTTTTCTTTATGTTCTCTCTTATGTCAATATGCTCATCATCGAGTTGTATCCTCATGGTTGATATACTAAAGAGCCGTCCGTTAAAAACTTTGATTGATTTCAATGTGTTTTTGCTTCAACCGACATAGGATTACTATAGAGGACACAATGTTTTTCTAACTATCTGGTATTCAATTTGTAATAATGTTTCAACTTTCTTATTCATAAATTGGATATCCCGTCTGATTTCACTAATCCGACTTTCTCACTTGCGCAGATAGACAGTCAAGTCATTAGACTGAAAAACATTACGTCGACGCTTCCATTTCCTATAGAAGGGTATTGTTTATGGCGAGCATAATTGATCCCATTAATTATGTCTACACAACTGATATACCCTATTGAATTAGTATACCAAATCAACCCTTTATTGTTTATATTGTTTAAACTTTGAACGTGACATGTGTTATTTTAATATGAATCTCTAATGTCCAGCTGCAACGCGCGGAGTATCATCTACTCTATAGCAAAGAGCAATCCCAAGGTAAAAACTGCTAAGGAACAAGCTTTGAGTCATTTTAGGCTCAGTTTTTTCATGTAGATCGGAGATTCTAGACCAAGCTTCTTTAAAACTTTCCTCAATTCCTTGTTTAAAAGTGAAAATCATTTCCTCGGGTGACATAGTGATTGGAGCAAGTCTAGACATAGTGGCAACTCAAGATAGGAACTAATTTTTTTGTGTTTTTGAAATAAGAAAGCAAACTAGTAAAACTAATTTTTGTGTGTTTTTTATAACAAAACAAGCAAACTAAGCAAAAAAGAAACTAAGCAAAACAAAAACAACAAAGTAAAGAGATTGGTTATGAGGGACTCCCCTTGTGAAGATGTCCTTGACTCCCCGGCAACGGCGCCAGAAAAATGCTTGATGGCTCAATGCACGGCGCCAGAAAAGTGCTGGTGCGTGGTTGATATAGAGCTTGTTGGGAACCCCAAGTGGAAGGTATGATGAGCACAGCAGCAAGTTTCCCTCAGTTATGAAACCAAGGTTTAATCGAACCAGTAGGAGCAAGGAAACACCCCAAAGGTGTTACTAGCTGAGCTTTAGCAGGGCGCACTACCGGTGCTAGTAGCAACGTGGAGACCTGCACAACACAACCACAAAACTTTGTCCCCAACTTGCGATGAGGTTGTCAATCTCACCGTGTTTTGCGGAAAACAAAGGATTAAACGTATTGAATGGAAAGAAGTAATAGTTTGCAGAAAGTAAACACAAAGAAGTAAACAGTTGTATATTGTATGTAAAGAAAAGGACCGGGATCCATAGTTCACTAGAGGTGGCTCTCCTTAAGATAGATAACATGTTGGGTGAACAAATTACAGCGGGGCAATTGACAAACACCGAGAAAGCAATACATGCATATACTAATCATCTTGACTCCTTTGAGACTTGATTGGGCATTACAACATAATACATAGACCGCCATCCAACTGCATCTATGACTAATAATCCACCTTCAGGTTATCATCCGAACCCCCTCCAGTATTAAGTTGCAACCAACAGATTATTGCTTTACTAACTGCGTGTAAACTAAACAATACAATTGTTCTATGAACAAAAGATCGTTGTTTTCTCCCTAGTAGCAACAACACATCTAGTACCTTAGAGATTTTTATCACTTCCCCAGCTTACCAGAGGCATGAACCCACTACCGAGCATAAATACTAACTCTTGGAGTTGCTAGCATCTACTTGGCCAAGATAGCTACTAACAACGGAAAGCATGCAAGATCACAAATAACAAAGACATGATAGAATCAATAATCAATATGAAATAGCATCTCAATATCCATCGGATCCCCACAAACACAACATGCAGAATTACAAATAGATGATCTTGATCTTGAACGGAGCTCACAAGATCTAAACATGAAAGCACGAAGGAGGAGAACCAGCCATCTAGCTACTACATGGATTCGTAGTCCAAGGATGAACTACTCACGCATCACACCGGAGGCTTGCATGGTGATGAAGAAGGCCTCCAGGGTGAATTCCCCTCTCCGGCAGGGTGCCGGCAAGAGCTTCAGATCCCTCCCGATCTAGGGATGGAGATGACGGTGCTATAGACTCTTTCATAGATTTTTGATCGGGCCCTTAGGGTTTACGTCCCGAGGGCATCTTATAGTCAGAAGGGAAGGCCGAGGAGGTGCCTGGGCTGGCCACACCTCCCCCTAGCGGGGCCAGGCCTGGCCGCTCGGCCAGGTGGTGTGGCCGCCCTCTGGCCCCTATCCGTCTTGTATTCTGGCACTTGATGACTTCCGGAAAAAATAGGCACTTTGGCTTTTGTCCCGTCCAATTTCGAGAATATTCATTTTCTGACTTTCCTGGAACCAAAAACAGCAGAAAATAGGGAGCTGGCACTGTGGCTCTTGTTAATAGGTTAGTCCAAGAAATTATATGAAAAGTACTCCAAAGTTGGAACAAAACACAAGAAAGTGGATAAAACCAAGCATGGAACATCAAAAATTATAGATACATTTGCAATGTATCAATCCACCTCTAGTGAACTATGGATCCCGGTCCTTGTATTTTACATACAATCTACAATCTTTTACTTCTTTGTGTTTACTTTCTGCAAACTTTTAATTCTTTCCATTCGATACGTTTAATCCTTTGTTTTCCGCCAAACACTGTGAGATTGACAACCTCATCACAAGTTGGGGACAAAGTTCTGTAGTTGTGTTGTGCAGGTCTCCACGTTGCTACTAGCACTGGTAGTGCGCACTGCCAAGGCTCAGCTAGTAACACCTTTGGGGTCTTTCCTTGCTCCTACTGGTTCGATTAAACCTTGGTTTCATAACTGAGGGAAACTTGCTGCTGTGCTCATCATACCTTCCTCTTGGGGTTCCCAACGAGCTCTACATCAACCACGTACCAGCACTTCTCTGGGCGTCGTGCATTGAGCAATCAAACATTTTTCTGGCGTCGTTGCCGGGGAGTCAAGGACATCTTCACAAGGGGAGTCCCGCATAACCAATCTCTTTACTTTGTTATTTTTTTTCTTAGTTTCTTTTTGTTTTGTTTGCTTGTTTCTTTATCAAAAACACACAAAAATTAATTTACTAGTTTACTTTTTTATCAAAAACACAAAAAAATTAAGTGTCCTTTAGTTGTCACCTCTTCCATAGCTCACCATGTTGATCCCTAAATTCACCTTGAAATGCCTTTCAATTGGTAGTGGTTCTATAATTGGGAAAGATAATATTGAAGATTTCTTTAATGATGTTAGTAAGCATGAAGATACTGAGGATAGATCCCTTGCAGAACTTGCTCCAAACTATGAGATTGCTGCAGCTTCTTTAATTCACATGTTAGAAGCTAGGTTTGTTAACCTCAACCCCTTAATGCAAGTAATATTTCTTAAGCTTAAAGAAATTGAGGACCCTGAAAAGAGGGATTTTATTCTAGAAACTTTGTTTAAGGAGTTCTATGATGTTGCCAAGGAAGCTAGGAAAGTCTTTGAACGTTTCAATATGCTAGGCTCATGTGTAGATGTTGTTGGTACACGAGAAAAGATGAACAAAACCGAACCTAATGGGGAGGAACCTAAGATACCAATACCCTTTAAACTAGTAGCAATACATGATGCCATAGAAAAGAATCTTGATTGGATTGTTCCTGCAAACCCTTTTGATGAGAATAGTGAACCTAAGACCATTGAGAGAGGATCCTCTAGAACATATTTGGATGATATACCTTGCCTTGTTGAAAATATTTCTGGTATTGATCTTAATGCTTCTTCATTTGAGAACACTTGATCTTTTTTCTTGCTTCTTATGCCTAACTTAAAGGCGTTAAAGGAAAGTACTTATTGGGAGATAACCCAAGAGTTTTAGATGAGTATTGGAAGTTATTACCTCCGTAATAACCTCTCCTTATCCTTTTTATTTGCTTTTTGTGGCAAGAGTAACCTCTAATGAGAGAAAAGTAATGATTGGGAAAGTTGCTGTCCCGAAACAGATTTCTGTGCTTCACCGTAAAAATTCGTGTAAAATATCTGAACGTCTTTTTGAGGCGTGAATTTTTGTGCTTCTTCCGCAGGTTGTTATCTAACTTTTGTTAGTTCAACACGTTTCGATTTGAGCAACATAAGGTCTTCGAAAAAATTCGTCTTTACCTGCTGGTCTGTTTTGACAGATTTCTGCCATTTTCTGCATTTGTTTCTTGTTGGTTCCTTTTTGAGTTCTTTTGGGGAATTGAGCTTTTTGAGGTAAGTTCTACAGTATCTAGTGTTCTAATGGAAGTTTATTTGGTGTTAGAACTGAACCTTAAGACTTATTTATCTTGAGTGCACTAATGTGCTAATAAAGATTGTGTGAAGTTTTGTATGAAGGAAAAATTTCAGGTGTATGGAAGGAATGAGTAATGAGATGAAGGATGGACTAAAGCTCAAGCTTGGGGATGCCACACGTGTCACCCCAAGAAATATCCAAGAAGTACAAGCGTCAAAGCTTGGGGATGCCCAAGGCATCCCCCTCTTCATCAATAAAAATCCCAGGTTTCTTCCAAACGCTTCATTTTTATTGTTTCATACACAGTTGTGTTTTTCTTCGAGCGTCTTCTTTTTTGTTTTGGTTTTGGTTTTTCGTTTGGTTGGTTTTCTTAGTTTTCTGAATAAATTTGTTGGACCCCCTCTTTCATACTTTGGTTTGCAAATAGTTTGGTTTGGTTTGGAAAAGAGTAGGAAAGTTCATGCTTATGTGATAAAAAGAGCTTGTTTTTGACTATGGCCTATGCTTTGTCACGCCATGCTTGATATTGTTTTGGATTTATGCTTAGTATTCTTTGATTTAGCATGACTTGTTATAAACATTTGAGATTGCTTAATGTGTCTTGGATGAATCATGTGTTGTTTTAGCATATTAAAGCATAGTATAGTGGTATTCTCCTTTGATGCTTTATTTAGGTTGACTTGGAGCATGCTCACACCATGTTATGACTATCTCAAGTCACCAAAGCCTTTATGATCCTTTAGTTTTCAACTTTTAGTATCACTTTATGCTTTGATCAATGATGTTTTGTCGCTCTGCATGATTATGGCCATTATTGCTCTCTTAGTTTGTCGCTCCTAGTCTTTTGCTAGCCTCCCCAACCAAGTATGAGTTCCACTCATGCATCCAACTCCCTAAACGAAGTTATTCCAAGGAGTCCACCATACCTACCTATTAGCTTATGCTATTCCAAGTATATTCATGCTTTTGTTTACCTTCCAAATTAAACTTGTTATAATAAAACTAGTGATTAAAACTCTCACGAACTTGATGGCACACTTTACTTTTTTGCATCTAATAAACTTGAACCATTGTGTCGTCTATGTTGTATATGCTTGCACTTATTTGTTGGTAATTAGGAGAACCATGCTTTCATGGGGAACGCTTTCAACATTGCACTTGGTACTTGTACCTAGTTGATATCATGCTCTTTTGTATATGGATGTCGTCAGTGTGAAATTAAAGGGGAGCTTGTAAGTCCATGGAGTTATGTATATGTATTAGAGAAACGCATGGGACGCTAGTCTAATCCATGCTGACATGGTGGAAACTTGCAGCATCACCATAATGAGCACTCTATGAAGCATCCTCAAGGACGAGCAGGAGTTAAGCTTGGGGATGTTGATACATTGCAAATGTATCTATAATTTTTGATGTTCCATGCTTGGTTTTATCCACTTTCTTGTGTTTTTTTCCAACTTTGGAGTACTTTTCATATGATTTCTTGGACTAACCTATTATCAAGAGCCACAGTTCCAGCTGCCTGTTTTCTCCTGTTTTTGGTTCTAGGAAAGTCAGAAAATGAATATTCTCGGAATTGGACGGGACAAAAGCCAAAGTGCTTATTTTTCTGGAAGTCATCAAGTGCCGGAATACGAGACGGAGAGGGGCCAGGGGGCCACCACACCACCTGGCCGCGCGGCCAGGCTTGGCCCGCGCCAGGGGGTGGTGTGGCCAGCCCAGGCACCCCCTCGGCCTCCCCTTCTGACTTTAAGATGCCCTCAGGACGTAAACCCTAAGTGCCTGATCAAAAAATCCACGAAAGAGTCTGTGGCCGCCGTCATCTCCATCCCAAGATCGGGAGGGATCTGAAGCTCTTCCCGGCACCCTGTCGGAGAGGGGAATTCACCCTGGAGGCCTTCTTCATCACCATGCAAGCCTCTGGTGTGATGCGTGAGTAGTTCATCCTTGGACTACGGATCCACGTAGTAGCTAGATGGCTGGTTCTTCTCCTTTGTGCTTTCATGTCTAGATCTTGTGAGCTCTGTTCATGATCAAGATCATCTATTTGTAATTCTGCATGTTGTGTTTGCGGGGATCCGATGGATATTGAGATGCTATTTCAATTGATTATTGATTCTATCATGTCTTTGTTATTTGTGATCATGCATGCTTTTCGTTGTTAGTAGCTATCTTGGCCAAGTAGATGCTAGCAACTCCAAGAGTTAGTATTTATGCTCGATAGTGGGTTCATGCCTCTAGTAATCTAGGGAAGTGACAGAAATCTCTAAGGTACTAGATGTGCTGTTGCTACTAGGGAGAAAACAACAATCCTTTGTTCATAGAACAATCGTATTGTTTACTTTACACGCAGTTCGTAAAGCAATAATCTGTTGCTTGCAACTTATTACTGGAGGGGGTTCGGATGATAACCTGAAAGTGGATTATTAGTCATAGATGCAGTTGGATGGAGGTCTATGCATAATGTTGCAATGCCCAATCAAGTCTCAAAGGAGTCAAGATGATTAGTATATGCATGTATTGCTTTCTCAATGTTTGTCAATTGCCCCGCTATAATTTGTTCACCTAGCATGTTATCTATCTAAGGAGAGCCACCTCTAGTGAACTATGGATCCCGGTCCTTGTCTTTTACATACAATCTACAAACTTTTACTTCTTTCCGTTTGATACGTTTAATCCTTTGTTTTCCACAAAACATGGTGAGATTGACAACCTCATCGCAAGTTGGGGACAAAGTTCTATGGTTGTGTTGTGCAGGTTTCCACGTTGCTACTAGCACCGGTAGTGCGCCCTGCCAAGGCTCAGCTAGTAACACCTTTGGGGTATTTCCTTCCTCCTACTGGTTCGATTAAACCTTGGTTTCATAACTGAGGGAAACTTGTTGCTGTGTTCATCATACCTTCCTCTTGGGGTTCCCAACGAGCTCTACATCAACCACGCACCAGCACTTTTCTGGGCGCCGTGCATTGAGCCATCAGTGTTCTTTTCACAAACCACATATGGATCCACCAGAGTTCATTGCATGTATGTTCTTTTCAAAAAACACATATGGATCCACCATAGTTCATTGCATGTCTGTTCTTTTCATAGACCACATATGGATTCACCAAAGTTTATTGCATGTGTGTTCTTTTCACAAACCACCTATCGATCCACCAGTGTCATTGCATGTGTGTTATTTTCATTAACCAGAAATGGATCCACTAGTGTCATTGCATGTGTGTTCTTTTCACTAACCACATATGGATCCACCAGATTCATTGCATATGTGTTCTTTTCATAGACCACATATGGATCGACAAGAGTTCATTGCATGTCTGTTCTTTTCACAGACCACATATGGATCCACCAGAGTTCATTGCATGTGTGTTCTTTTCACAAACAACCTATGGATCCACCTGTGTCATTGCATGTGTGTTCTTTTCATTAACCACATGTAGAGTTATTGCATGTGTGTTCTTTTCACAAACCACATCTGGATCCACCAGAGCCATTGCATGTCTATTCTTTTCACAAACCACAGCTAGGGTCATCACATGTGTGTTCTTTTCACAAACCACCTATGGATCCACCAGTGTCATTGCATGTGTGTTCTTTTCATTAACCACATATGGATCCCCTAGTGTCATTGCATGTGTGTTCTTTTGTTTAACCACAACTAGAGTCATTGCATGTCTGTTCTTTTCATAGACCACATATGGATCCACCAGAGTTCATTGCATGTGTGTTCTTTTCACAGACCACATATGGATTGACAAGAGTTCATTGCATGTCTATTCTTTTCACAGACCACATATGGATCCACCAGAGTTCATTGCATGTGTGTTCTTTTTACAAACCACATATGGATCCACTAGAGTTCATTGCATGTCTGTTCTTTACACAAACCACACATGGATCCACCGGTGTCATTGCATGTGTGTTCTTCTCACAAACCACATATGGATCCACCAGTGTCATTGCATGTGTGTTCTATTCATTAACCATAGCTAGAGTCACTGCGTGTCTGTTCTTTTCACAAACCACATCTGGATCCACCAGTGTCATTGCATCTGTGTTCTTTTCACATACCACATATGGATCCACCAGAGTTCATTGCATATGTGTTCTTTTCACAAACCAACAATGGATCCACCAATGTCATTGCATGTGTGTTCTTTTCATTAACCACAACTAGAGTCATTGCATGTATGTTCTTTTCTTCACCACAGCTAGAGTCATTGTATGTCTGTTCTTTTCACAAACCAGATGGATCCACCAGTGTCATTGCATGTGTGTTCTTTCCATTAACCATAGCTAGAGTCATTGCATGTCTGTTCTTTTCACAAACCACATATGGATCCACCAGAGTTCATTGCATGTGTGTTCTTTTCATTAACCATAGCTAGAGTCATTGCATGTGTGTTCTTTTCACAAACCACATATGGATCCGCCAGAGTTATTGCATGTCTGTTCTTTTCACAAACGACATATGGATCCACCAGAGTCATTGTATGTTTGTTCTTTTCATAAACCACAGCTAGAGTCATCGCATGTGTGGTCTTTTCACAAACCACCTATGGATCCACCAGTGTCAGTGCATGTGTGATCTTTTCATTAACCACATATGGATCCCCTAGTGTCATTGCATGTGTGTTCTTTTCATTATCCACAACTAGAGTCATTGCATGTGTGTTCTTTTCATTAACCACATATGGATCCCTTAGTGCCATTGCATGTGTGTTCTTTTCATTAACCACTACTAGAGTCATTGCATGTCCGTTCTTTTCACAAACAACATATAGATCCACCATAGTTCATTGCATGTGTGTTCTTTTCACAAACCACCTATGGATCCACAAGTGTCATTTCATGTGTGTTCTTTTTCACAAACCACATATGGATCCACCAGAGTTCATTGCATGTCTGTTATTTTCACAGAACACATATGGATCCACCTGAGTTCATTCCATGTGTGTTATTTTCACAAACCACATATGGATCCACCAGAGTTCATGGCATGTCTATTCTTTTCACAAACCACATATGGATCCGCCAGAGTTCATTGCATGCGTGTTCTTTTCACAAACCACCTATGGATCCACCAGTGTCATTGCATGTGTGTTGTTTTCATTAACCACACATGGATCCACCAGTGTCATTGCATGTGTGTTCTTCTCACAAACCACATATGGATCCACCACTGTCATTGCATGTGTGTTCTATTTATTAACCATAGCTACAGTCATTGCATGTCTGTTCTTTTCACAAACCACATATGGATCTACCAGTGTCATTGCATGTGTGTTATTCTCACAAACCACGTATGGATCAAGCAGAGTTCACTGCATGTATGTTCTTTTCATAAACCACATATTGATCCACTAGAGTTCATTGCATGTGTGTTCTTTTCACAAACCACCTATGGATCTCCTAGTTTCATGGCATGTGTGTTCTTTTCACAAACCACAACTAGAGTCATTGCATGTGTGTTCTTTTCACAAACCACATATGGATCCACCAGAGTTCATTGCATGCTTGTTCTCTTCACAAACCACATATGGATCCACCAGAGTTCATTGCATGTTTATTCTTTTCATAGACCTCATATGGATCCACCAGAGTTCATTGCATGTCTATTCCTTTCACAAACCACATATGGATCCACCAGAGTTCATTGCATGTCTATTCTTTTCATAGACCACATACGGATCCACCACAGTTCATTGCATGTGTGTTCTTTTCACAAACCACGTATGGATCCACCTATGTCATTGCAGGTATGCTCTTTTCATTAACCACATGTAGAGTCATTGCATGTGTGTTGTTTTCACAAACCACATCTGGATCCACCAGAGTCATTGCATGTCTGTTCTTTTCACAACCCACAGCTAGAGCCATCGCATGTGTGCTCTTTTCACAACCCACCTATGGATCCACCAGTGTCATTGCATGTTTGTTCGTTTCATTAACTATATATGGATCCCCTAGTGTCATTGCATGTGCGTTCTTTTCATTAACCACAACTAGAGTCATTGCATGTCTGTTCTTTTCATAGTCCACATATGGATCCACCAGAGTTCATTACATGCGTGTTGTTTTCACAAACCACCTATGGATCCACAAGTGTCATTGTATGTGTGTTCTTTTCGTTAACCACATATGGATCCACCAGTGTCATTGCATGTGTGTTCTTTTAATTAACCACCTATGGATCCATCGGTGTCATTGTATGTGTGTTCTTTTCACAAACGACACATGGATCCACCTGTGTCATTGCATGTGTGTTCTTTTCACATACCACATATGGATCCACCAGAGTTCATTGCCTATGTGTTCTTTTCACAAACCACCTATGGATCCACCAGTGTCATTGCATGTGTGTTCTTTTCATTAACCACAACTAGA
The DNA here is from genome assembly GCA_910589775.1 of Avena eriantha. Lineage (NCBI taxonomy): Eukaryota > Viridiplantae > Streptophyta > Magnoliopsida > Poales > Poaceae > Avena > Avena eriantha. The sequence continues at coordinate 229,916,043 of OU342744.1, read as the reverse complement.
GTCATTGCATGTCTATTATTTTCTTAACCACAGCTAGAGTCATTGTATGTCGGTTCTTTTCACAAACCAGATGGATCCACCAGTGTCATTGCATGTGTGTTCTTTCCATTAACCACAGCTAGAGTCATTGCATGTCTGTTCTTTTCACAAACCACATAGAGATCCACCAGAGTTCATTGCATGTGTGTTCTTTTCATTAACCAAAGCTAGATTCATTGCATGTGTTTTCTTTTCACAAACCACATATGGATCCAGTAGAGTCATTGCATGTCTGTGCTTTTCAAAAACCACAGCTAGAGTCATTGCATGTGTGTTCTTTTCACAAACCACACATGGATCCACCAGCGTCATTGCATGTCTGTTCTTTTCACAGACCACATATGGATCCACCAGTGTCATTGCCTATGTGTTCTTTTCATTAACCACACATGGATCCACCAGTGTCATTGCATGTGTGTTATTTTCATAAACCAGATATCGATCCCCTATTGTCATTGCATGTGTGTTCTTTTCATTAACCACAACTAGAGTCATTGCATGTGTGTTCTTTTTAGAAACCACATATGGATCCATCAGAGTTAATTGCATGTTTGTTCTTTTCACATACCACATATGGATCCACTAGAGTTCATTGCATGTCTGTTCTTTTCATAGACCACATATGGATCCACCACAGTTCATTGCATGCGTGTTGTTTTCACAAACCACCTATGGCTCCACCAATGTCATTGCGTGTGTGTTCTGTTCATTAACCACAACTAGAGTCATTGCATGTGTGTTCTTTTCACAAACCACCTACGAATCCACCAACGTCATTCATGTGTGTTCTTTTCACAGTCTACGTATGGATCCACCAGAATTCATTGCACGTATGTTCTTTTCATAGACCACATATGGATCCACCAGAGTTCATTGGATGTGTGTTCTTTTCACAAACCCCCTATGGCTCCACCAGTGTCATTGCATGTCTGTTCTTTTCACAAACTACAACTAGAGTCATTGCATGTGTGTTCTTTTCACAAACCACAAATGGATCCACCAGAGTTCATTGCATGTTTATTCTTTTCACAAACCACATATGGATCCACCAGAGTACACTGCATGTCTGTTCTTTTCACAAACCACATATGGATCCACCAGAGTTCATTGCATGTCTGTTCTTTTCATAGACCATATACGGATCCACCGCAGTTCATTACATGTGTGTTCTTTTCACAAACCACCTATGGATCCACCTGTTTCATTGCCTGTGTGTTCTTTTCATTAACCACATGTAGACTCATTGCTTGTGTGTTCTTTTCACAAACCACATCTGGATCCAACAGAGTCATTGCATGTATGTTCTTTTCACAAACCACAGCTAGAGTCATCGCATGTGTGTTCTTTTCACAAACCACCTATGGATCCACCAGTGTCATTGCATGTCTGTTCTTTTCATTAACCACATATGGATCCCCTAGTGTCATTGCATGTGTTCTCTTTTCATTAACCATAACTAGAGTCATTACATGTTTGTTCTTTTCATAGTCCACATATGGATCTACTAGAGTTCATTGCATGCATGTTCTTTTCACAAACCACCTATGGATCCATCAGTGTCATTGCATGTGTGTTATTTTCATTAACCACATATGGATCCACTAGTGTCATTGCATGTGTGTTCTTTTCATTAACCACATATGGATCCACCGGTGTCATTGCATGTGTGTTCTTCTCACAATCCACATATGGATCCACTAGTGTCATTGCATATGTGTTCTTTTCATTAACCATAGCTAGAGTCAATGCGTGTCTGTTCTTTTCACAAACCACATATGGATCCACCAGTGTTCATTGCATGTCAGTTATTTTTACAAACCACACATGGATCCACCAGTGTCATGGCATGTGTGTTCTTTTCACATACCACATATGGATCCACTAGAGTTCATTGCATATGCGTTCTTTTCACAAACGACCTATGGATCCAGCAGTGTCATTGCATGCGTGTTCTTTTCATTAACCACAACTAGAGTAATTGCATGGCTATTCTTTTCTTAACCATAGCTAGAGTCATTGTATGTTTGTTCTTTTCACAAACCACATCGATCCACCAGTGTCATTCCATGTGTGTTCTTTTCATTAACCACAACTAGAGTCATTGCATGTCTATTATTTTCACAAACCACATATGGATCCACCAGAGTTCATTGCATGTGTGTTCTTTTCATTAACCACAGCTAGAGTCATTGCATGTGTGTTCTTTTCACAAACCACATATGGATCCGCCAGAGTCATTGCATGTCTGTTCTTTTCACAAACGACATATGGATCCACCACAGTTCATTGCATGTGTGTTCTTTTCACAAACCACCTATGGATCCACCTGTGTCATTGCATGTATGTTCTTTTCATTAAACACATGTGGAGTCATTGCATGCGTGTTCTTTTCATAAACCACATCTAGATCCACCAGAGTCATTGCACGTCTGTTCTTTTCACAACTCACAGCTAGAGTAATCGCATGTCTGCTCTTTTCACAACCCACCTATGGATCCATCAGTATCATTGCATGTTTGTTCTTTTCATTAACCACATAAGGATCCCCTAGTGTCATTGCATGTGTGTTCTTTTCATTAACCACAACTAGAGTCATTGCATGTATGTTCTTTTCGTAGTCCACATATGGATCCACCAGAGTTCATTGCATGCGTGTTCTTTTCACAAACCACCTATGGATCCACCAGTGTCATTGTATGTGTGTTCTTTTAATTAACCACATATGGATCCACTAGTGTCATTGCATGTGCGTTCTTTTCATTAACCACATATGGATCCACCGGTTTCATTGTATGTGTGTTCTTCTCACAAACCGCACATGGATCCACCAGTGGCATTGCATGTGTGTTCTTTTCATTAACCATAGCTAGAGTCATTGCGTGTCTGTTCTTTTCACAAACCACATATGGATCCACCAGTGTTCATTGCATGTCTGTTCTTTTTACAAACCACATACGGATCCACCAGTGTCATTGCATGTGTGTTCTTTTCACATACCACATATGGATCCACCAGAGTTCATTGCATATGTGTTCTTTTCACAAACCACCTATGGATCCACCAGTGTCATTGCATGTGTGTTCTTTTCATTAACCACAACTAGAGTCATTGCATGTCTGTTCTTTTCTTAACCACAGCTAGAGTCATTGTATGTTTGTTCTTTTCACAAACCAGATGGATCCACCAGTGTCATTGCATGTGTGTTCTTTCCATTAACCACGGCTAGAGTCATTGCATGTCTGTTCTTTTCACAAACCACATATGGATCCACCAGAGTTCATTGCATGTGTGTTCTTTTCATTAACCATAACTAGAGTCATTGCGTGTGTGTTATTTTCACAAACCACATATGGATCCACTTGACTCATTGCATGTCTGTTCTTTTCACAAACCACAGCTAGACTCATTGCATCTGTGTTCTTTTCACAAACCACACATGGATCCACCATCGTCATTGCATGTATGTTCTTTTCACAGACCACATATGGATCCACCAGTGTCATTGCGTGTGTGTTCTTTTCATTAACCACATATGGATCCACCGGTGTCATTGCATGTGTGTTATTTTCATTAACCAGATATGGATTCCCTAGTGTCATTGCATGTGTGTTCTTGTCATTAACCACAACTAGAGTCATTGCATGTGTGTTCTTTTTACAAACCATATATGGATCCACCAGAGTTAATTGCATGTCTGTTCTTTTCATATACCACATATGGATCCACTAGAGTTCATTGCATGTCTGTTCTTTTCATAGAGCACATATGGATCCACCACAGTTCATTGCATGTGTGTTCTTTTCATTAACCACATATGGATCCACCAGTGTCATTGCATGTGCGTTCTTCACACAAACCACATATGGATCCACCAGTGTCATTGCATGTGTGTTCGTTTCATTAACCATAGCTAGAGTCATTGCGTGTCTGTTCTTTTCACAAACCACATATGGATCCACCAGTGTTCATTGCATGTCTGTTCTTTTTACAAACCACACATGGATCCACTAGTGTGATTGCATGTGTGTTCTTTTCACATACCACATATGGATCCACCAGAGTTCATTGCATATGTGTTCTTTTCACAAACCACCTATGGATCCACCATTGTCAATGCATGTGTGTTCTTTTCTTTAACCACAACTAGAGTCATTGCATGTCTGTTCTTTTGTTAACCACAGCTAGAGTCATTGTATGTTTGTTCTTTTCACAAACCACATGGATAAACCAGTGTCATTGCATGTGTGTTCTTTTCATTAACCACAGCTAGAGTCATTGCATGTTTGTTAATTTCACAAACCACATATGGATCCACCAGAGTTCATTGCATGTGTGTTCTTTTCATTAACCACAGCTAGAGTCATTGCAGGTGTGTTCTTTTCACAAACCACATATGGATCCACCAGAGTCATTGCATTTCTGTTCTTTTCACAAACCACAGCTAGAGACATTGCATGTCTATTCTTTTCACAAACCACACATGGATCCACCAGCGTCATTGCATGTCTGTTCTTTTCACATACCACATATGGATTCACCAGTGTCATTGCATGTGTGTTCTTTTCATTAACCACATATGGATCCACCAGTGTCATTGCATGTGTGTTATTTTCATTAACCAAATATGGACCCGCCTAGTGTCATTGCTTGTGTGTTCTTTTCATTAACCACAACTAGAGTCATTGCATGTGTGTTCTTTTTACAAACCACATATGGATCCACCAGAGTTCATTGCATGTCTCTTCTTTTCACATACCACATATGGATCCACTAGAGTCCATTACATGTCTGTTCTTTTCATAAACCATATATGGATCCACCAAGGTTCATTGCATGTGTGTTCTTTTCACAAACCACCTATGGATCCACCAGTGTCATTGCATGTGTGTTCTATTCATTAACCACAACTAGAGTCATTGCATGTGTGTTCTTTTGACAAACCACCTACGGATCCACCAGCGTCATTGCATGTGTGTTCTTTTCAAAGACCACATTTGGATCCACTAGAGTTCATTGTATGTATGTTCTTTTCATAGACCACATATGGATCCACCAGAGTTCATTGGATGTGTGTTCTTTTGACAAACCACCTATGGCTCCACCGGTGTCATTGTATGTGTGTTCCGTTCATTAACCACAACTAGAGTCATTACATGTGTGTTCTTTTTACAAACCACATATGGATCCACCAGAGTTCATTGCATGTCTGTTCTTTTCACATACCACATATGGATCAACTAGAGTTCATTGCATGTCTATTCTTTTCATAGACCATATATGGATCCACCAGAGTTCATTGCATGTGTGTTATTTTAACAGACCACATACGGATCCACCAGAGTTTATTTCATGTCTGTTTTTTTGTAGACCACATATGGATCCACTAGAGTTCATTGCATGTCTGTTGTTTTCACAAACCACACATGGATCCACCAGTGTCATTGCATGTGTGTTCTCTTCATAGACCATATATGGATCCACCAGAGTTCATTGCATGTTTGTTCTTTTCATAGACCATATATGGATCCACCAGAGTTCATTGCATGTCTGTTCTTTTCATAGACCACATACGGATCCACCAGAGTTCATTGCATGTCTGTTCTTTTCGTAGACCACATATGGATCCACTAGAGTTCATTGCATGTCTGTTCTTTACACAAACCACACATGGATCCACCAGTGTCATTGCATGTGTGTTCTTTTCACAGACAACATATGGATCCACTAGTGTCATTGCATGTGTGTTCTTTTCATTCACCACATATGGATCGACCGGTGTCATTGCATGTGTGTTCTTTTCATTAACCAAATATGGATCCCCTAGTGTCATTGCATGTGTGTTCTTTTCATTAACCACAACTAGAGTCATTGCATGTGTGTTCTTTTCACAAACCACATATGGATCCACCAGAGTTCATTGCATGTATGTTCTTTTCACAGACCACATATGGATCCACCAGAGTTCATTGCATGTCTGTTCTTTTCATAGACCACATATGGGACCACCAGAGTTCATTGTGTCATGGAAATGGCCATGACAGTCGCTGCTATTGGCATCGATTGATTGAGACGGGGACGAGAGATGGCGGACATCAGCGGTGCGAGATGGGGGGGAGATGCACATGGTTTACCCAGGTTTGCCCCTGGAAAGTAAAGACCTACTCCTGCTAGATTAGATTGATGGAGAGCGAGTTACAGGGGTGGCGAGGTCGGCGTCTAAGCAGCGAGTCGCTTGAAGGGGTGTATGATGGAACGTAAGTCCTCAGGATACCCTAGGGAGGTTTATATATGAGGCACCTCGCAAGGGTTTTTACAGTTTACAACCGAACAGGATATGGATTCATAGGCTTTAACCTAAACCGACTAGGCTTCGAGTATGCTTCTGGGCCTCCAGTCTCCAAGCGTCAGACCTTCTCCTTAGTCGCATCAAGTTGCCATCCTGCAGGCCCACTCGTGAGACCTTTGGCCCAATCGGAACATCCTGCTAGGCATACCCCATTTGGCATATGCCCATCAGTAGTCCCCAAGGCCATCGCTGATTCAGACGCAGGTGGTCATTTGGCAGTCGGAGTAGGCGAGTCCAATTTGGACGCCCAGTCGAATCGGTGGTGGACTCCACCGAGACCAAGGAAAATTTCCCAGGTCCTCAGTCGCGGCTTCGGCGAATGCTACCACCGTCCAGTCACTTCTTCGGCGAGTGGATATAGGCCAGTTGCACGTGGGTCGAATGGAGGAGTTGGACCGTCAATTTGGTCAAACTATCCGTTGGATATTCCAATGGTAACTTTGGAGTAGTTACCGCGGGTAACGGCTACCCCGAGTCTAGCGAGTGGCACCCCCTTATAAGGGGAATAACAGATCAGTTCTGCAGATCCTTTCCCGCATTCTTCATTCTCGCACACCCATTTCTTCTGGCTTCCCTCGATTCAATCTCTTCACACCGAGCGACCCCACGTCCTTCCTAATGGTGCCTCCAAAAGGTTCATGGGGGAAATCCAAGTGCACCACGACCCAACTCAAATCCTTCTAGGATGCCGAAGTCCTCCGCAAGGGGAACTGGCGAATCCCCACACTTTCCGAGATCGAGCAAAAACCGCGGGCCAGCGAGTTCATTTGCTTGCGCAGTCACCTAGAGAGGGGTTTAGGGTTCCCCACCTCACTATTCTTTCGGCATTTCTGTGCGTACTACGCAATCAAGCCGTCGGATCTTGGTCCGTATGGCATCGAGAAGCTGGCGATCTTTGTCGCCTTCTGCGAATGCTATCTTGGCTACAGGCCTTACTTCCCGCTGTGGTTGGAGCTCTTCCACGGCCGCATCGGGCACGAGGTGTCCGGCGGCCTGATGTTGGCGTCCGGCGGCGTCACGTTCCAATTGAAGCCGAAGGCCAACTATATCAAGCTTCTGCTGCCGAAGAAGGCCGCGAGCGACTAGAAGAAGAGCTGGTTCGACGTAAAGGAGTCCACTCCCTCCGGTGAAGTAGCGCTTCCCTAGTTCGTCGCAGAAAGGAGTGAACCTCGCTGGCTAGTGCCGAAAAAGCTCCTCGAAGACCAGAGGATGGCTGTTGCGGAGATGGTCGACCAGATCTAGAGGATGAAGGACCAGGGGCTGTCCTCGATCAACTTCTACAACTGCTGGCTCAGGCGGCGTCTGGTTCCACTAGCAGCTCGTATGAGTACAGTGGGAAGCACGACCCCTCTAGGACCAGCAAAGAGTCGTGGAAAGCCGAAGACTACAAGTCCACCCTGAAGAAGATGACCGATGCGGAATTTACAACCACATCGGCCGGGCTCGCCCCATACATTCCCGTGAAGAATGAAGCCCCCACAGTAAGTTTTTCTTCCCCAAACTTCCTTTTAGTCGCAATTTCTACAGCGCAATTCACAGTCGCATCGTTTGATACTTATTTGTGGTTGTTTTCAGTTGTTCCAGGTGCTGGAGGGTTGACTACCTCCGCTTGACGAAGAGGTCCCCCAGGAGCTCGAAGAGGCCTCCGAAGGAGATTCCTCCGAAAGTGACAAGTAAGAGGAGGAGGTTCCTCCCCCAGCGCCTACGGCCCGCAAGACTCGCATGCAGAAGCAGGGTGAGTTCGAGGCGAGTCGCAGCCTCGAAGAACACGAAGGGGGCGACGAGATCGTGCAAGAGCACACTTCTCGGCGCACCGCCACGCCGGGGAAGCCTGCACGCAAACCAAAGTCACCAGCGTCACCGCTTAGGTCGGCGATGGTGTTTGAGTCAGATGACGACTCTGATGATGATGCCCCAAAATTTCGCACGAGATCTCGGAGGACACGATTCCGATGAAGGGATTGGAGGATGACGACGTCGAAGCGGCGGTAGAAGTTCCTCTGGTGGTGATTGCGCACAGCTTCGAGGGCGCCAGACCAGGAGGGGGCTGAGGCCGCGGCTTTGAAGTCGCCGCAACCTTCAAGAGCGGCCGCATCTTCAGAACCGGAAATTCTAGCGACCGCGGCTTTGTCATCAAGGAAGCCCGCCGTGTCGTGGGCTTCAGATGTCTTCGAGAGAGGTCTCATGCACAAGCTGGGGCCGGAATTAGACAAGCCCGCCCACATCAGCACCTGGTTGCGCGTTCTCCCGGTTGCCAAGTAAGCTTCGAATTTCTCTTTCCAAATTGTGTTCCTTTTTGTGTTATCTCTGTGCTGACTTTGGAGGTTTGGCAGGTCTGGCCTCAAGAAGATTGGTTGCCCTTCGGTGGCGAAGATTCCGCCAGTCGCCACCATAGGAGAGGGCGACCTCCCCAAGAAGAGGAAGCGTGCTGAAGATGCCGCAACTATGGAGGGCACGAAGAAGCGGAAGGGCGGGGCCGATGATACTGTGGTGATGGATAGCGCCAAGGAGAGCGACCAGTGCCCTGGCTAGAGCGTCAGCAGCGTTTCCACGCTTCATGGCGAAGGGGTTTCCAGGCGTGGGGGACAACCAGTCTCCATAGAGCCCGGAGATCGTTGATGAAGACGTTGGGTCTTGTCGCGGGCATAACTCCTTCATGGTCCCTTCAACAGACGTCGGAGAGCTTCACAAGATGCTTGGCATCGCCATTCAGGTACATCCAGTCCTCGAGTGTCTAGTCGCTGAATGTCAGAGGCTAGGCACTGAGTTTCTTCTAGTGTCCAGTCCCCGAGTTCCTAGTCGCTGAATTTCAGCGGCTAGGAACTAAATTTCTTCTAGTCGCCAGTCCCCAAGTTCTTAGTCGCTGAATTTCAGCGGCTAGGAACTGAATTTCTTCTAGTCGGCAGTCCCCGAGTTCCTGGTCGCTGAATTTCAGCGGCTAGGAACTGAATATCTGTTTTTGTAAGTGCTAACTTTTTGTTATTCTTGCAGGGCTTGCAGAGGGAGTCGACAGGAGGCAAACCGGCAACTCCAAGAGACTGTTGGTGAGTACTTGATACATTTTCGGCTGCGAGCTGTTGGTGTTCCGTAGTGTTGATAGTTGCTTTTTCCCTGTTCATACGGTCTTCCGACTGCGATTGCCAAGGCGCGAGAAGGGTTTTTCCCAATTGCCGAGCTGGACTTGGCGAATGGGCGTATCGACTCGTTGGTCAAGGAATTGGAGGAGGCGAAGGCGGCCTCAATTTCTTCTGAGGATAGGGCAAAGGCTGCAGTCGCCGCGGCTGAAGAGGAGCGGAAGGCCGCTAAATCGATCATCTTGGGGCTGCAAAGTGATCATGCCGCCCTGGAGAAGCATGTCACCGAGAATTGCCGGAAGCTCCTTGGCGAGTCGTTGTTTCTTTTTTGCTTAACTTGTATGGTGAGTCCCCGAGTAGGGGAATCCATAGTGTCACTGATGTCTGACGTTGTAGCGGTGATAGGGCAAAGCGACCCGATGGTGCAGACCTTCAACGCCTCGCAGTGCGTGACTGCCATGGTGAACACGGCCACTGCCTCAGCGTTGTGCGTCCATGTCGTTCTTTAAGGAATGTCCCCCACCGAGGTTATTCCTAGGGGATGGAATGAGGTGTGGCGCTATCTGGAAGAGGTGCCTAGCATCGTGGAGTGGATGACACGCTCGGCTTTCAGGCGCGGGGCCACCACGACATTAAGTCTGGGGCTTGCTCACTTCCCCGACGACTTCGACCTCGATGACGTCACCAATGGCTCCCCTTTGGCGGCTGGTACGGTGGAGATGTTGGAGGTATTGAAGCTAACCGCCAAGGCCGCCCCCTTTGTTGATCGGGTGTTGGCGATGGGGGACCTTCTGCCGTACTAGGAGACGATGGTGGCGCCTGGCGACCCCGAGCCGGAGCATCGTGATCTGAATCGGAGCAGCCCTTCCGGTCGGTGCTATTGAAGTCGCTGACGACCTACTCGACGAACCCATGGCATCCATTCGTCCGTGTCAAGGGTGGCGGAGATGCTTCTTCATCAGGGCCTGCAAAATAGATAGCATCTCTGGGCAGTTTGTAAGATATGCCAAGTGGCGACTTTTGTAATGTGAACAATATTTTGTATGAATAAGAGGAGTCAATCGACTCGCAATGGAAACTTGATTGTGTGGTATGTTTAATTTATTTGTTTGAGCGAGTCCCTGAGCGCGTCCGCCCTTTAATTGGGTATAACTCGTTTGTATACATATGTGTTTTCTTTGAATTTTGCGTTGTTTGCCCCTTGCGTCTTCTGAAGGGCGAGTCCCCGAGCACGAGTGGGATTGTTTGTAGGCGAGTCCCCAGCGTAGCACTTATCCGTTTTAGGCATGTGCCTGTTGCGAGTTACTGGTGCGTTGTTTGTAACGCGTCTCCTCCCCTGGCTCGGAGAACCAGTCGCTTGGCGAGTCCAAGGCAGCTCTCTACTTGGTGTGTTCCCGAGCCGTGTGAGTGTTTCCATTTTGCGGAATCCCCGTGCGTGGTAATTAACTGTTTGAGTCGCTTTGCACGAGGATGGGAAGGACATGTCGCTGTGAGAAGCGTATACCGGTCGTCTTGGCCCGGTGGGCCAGTCGAGCTAGGCGACTCCGATGCTGGCTCCGGGTTGGCGTATTCGTGGATGTCCCAAGGCCCGAATATTTTTGGTGCCCTTAGGCTGCACTACTTAGCCGTGTCGGTCACTCGACCAAGGGTTGACTTCCGTGGGTAGCGTATTGCTAATTGTACGAGTGCGAGTGGCACAAGAATATGGCGAGTACACACAATTTGTGTTATCCGAATGAATTTCATTATATATCATCTGGGTACAAATTTGAGTTCTATGTATAGAACTTTCAGAGAAGTTTTACATTCCATGGACTCCCGACCTTGAGCTGGCCGTCGCCTCGTATGTCGATAAGGTAGTAGGCGTCGTTGCCGAAGACTCGCCCTATGGCGAATGGCCCCTCCCAAGGGGGTGAGAGTTTGTGCATGCCTTTCTTGTCCTGAGCCAGTTGTGGACTAGTTTGCCCTCCTGGAAGGTGCGAGTCCGAACTCGGCGGTTGTGGTAGCGGCGGAGTCCCTACTGGTAGATAGCGGTGCGGGAGCGTGCCAGGTCGCGTGCCTCGTCGATCTGTTCGATGCTGTCTTGGCAGGCGATGTTGTTTGTCGCCTCAACGTAGTTGGTGACTCGAGGTGAGTCGTTCTCTAGGTCGGTTGGCATTACGGCTTCGGCGCCGTAAAACATGAAGAAGGGTGTGGACCCGGTGGAGCGGTTGACGGAGGTGCGGATCCCCCATATGATAGAGGGGAGCTCTTCGACCCAACATCCTGGGGTGCGCTCTAGGTGCACCTGGAGTCGTGGCTTGAGCCTGTGGAGGACGCTCTGATTGTCGCGTTCTGCTTGGATGTTCGAGTCCGGGTGGGCGACTGAGGCGAGATCGAGTCATATGCCGTGTTCTTTGTAGAATTCTGCCATGGCGCCCTTGGCAAAGTTGGTGCCATTGTCCATTATGATGCTATGCGGGTAACCATACCGGTAGATGAGCTTGCGCAGGAACTTGGTGGCCATCCTGCCGTCACACTTCTTGATCGGCTTGGCCTCGACCCATTTGGTGAACTTGTCGACTATGACCAGGAGGTGGGTGAAGCCGGATGGGGACTTTTTGAATGGGCCGACCATGTCCATGCCCCAGACAGCGAATGGCCATGTGATGGGGATGGTCTTGAGTGCCGAACCAGGGAGGTGCATCTGGTTGGCGTACTTCTAGCACCCGACGCATCGTTGGACGATGTTGGCGGCGTCGGCGTGCACGGTGAGCTAGTAGAAGCCGTGCCGCATGGCCTTGGCGACCAGCGACTTGGCGCCGACGTGATGGCCGCAGTCACCGGTGTGGATGTCCTAGAGAATCTTGCGGCCTTCTTTTGGCTCTACACAACGCTGGAACACGCCAGTCACGCTGCGTTTGTGTAGCTTGCCGTTGATGATGACAAAGGACTTGCAACAGCGCACGATCATTCGCGCCTCCGTCTCGTTGCTTGGGAGGATCTTGTGCTCGAGGAAGGCAACATATGGTGTCGTACAGTCGCTGGGCTCCACGATCATGGCGATAGGGCCGGCTTGGGTTGTAGTGGTATCCCGATGTCTATCTCCTTCGGTGGGCAGACCAAAGGTTTGTGGATGATGTCGAGGAAGACACCTGCAGGTGGCGTCTACCAAGCAAACCGATGCGGGAAAGGGCATCTGCCAGTCGATCCACTCGACAGAGTATCCGTCGAGGTGTCCTCCTAGCTGGTCTACCACTTGGCGGTACGTGATCATTATTGCAGAGATGGCGTCGCAAGTTCCGGCGACCAGATCAGAGTCGCCGTAGCACCGTAGGCGTTTGATGTTCATCTCCTTGGCGGCCCGCATGCCATGGAGGAGGGCCTCGTAATCTGCCATGTTGTAGGTGCAGGGCTTGAAGTTGAGGTGGAGCAAATACCAGAGCTTGTCTCCTTTGGGGGAGGTCAATATGACCCTGGACCCTGCGTCGTCGGTGTTCTTGGAGCCGTCAAAATGGAGCGACTAGTAGTGGAGGTATGGTAGCTTCTTCGGCTGCTATGCTTCTTCCCAATCTGCGAGGAAATCAGCCAGGGCTTGTGACTTGATTGCTTTGCGGGGCTCGTATTTGATGTTGTGGACGCCAATTTCGATGGCCCACTTGGCGACTCGCCCAGTCACCTCGCGATTGCGTATTATGTCTTGCAGAGGTGCGGAGGAGACCACCGTGATTGGGTGCTCCTGGAAATAATGGGGGAGTCACCGCTGAGGTCGGAATACCACGTACACTAGTTTCTGGTACTTGCGGGTAGCGTTGTCGTGAGTCCGTCAGGACTTCACTGATGTAGTAGACATGGCGCTGTATGGGGCGCTCCTTGCACTCCTCTGGCCGTTCGACAACCATCACGGCGCTGACGACTTGAGTGGAGGCCGCCACGTAGACGACCATTGGCTCTTTGTCGATTTGGGCGGCAAGGAGTGGAGCCGCGAGTAGCACTTCTTTGAGTCCTCTGAGTGCCTCGTCCCATTGGAACATGGGGTTCACCAGCTAGTAGCACTTCTTTGAGTGCTCTGAGTGCCTTCGCGTCCCATTGGAACGTGGGGTTCTTGCACATCAGGCGATAGAGGGGCATTGCCTTCTGGCCTAGTCGGGGGATGAAGCGACTGAGAGCCGCGACTTGCCCGGCCAACTTCTGGACGTCGCGCAGGCACTCGGGTTTCTCGAGTCGCGCGATGGTGTCGATCTTGGTGGGGTTGGCTTCGATGCCTCGCTTGGAGACTACATATCCCAGTAGCTGTCCGGTGGGGACGCCGAAGGTGCATTTTCCTAGGTTTAGCTTGATGTTGTACCTCCGCAGATTTGCGAACGTCTCGGCTAGGTCGGCGAGTAGGTCATCCTGGCGGGTGGATTTTACCACCACGTCGTCGATGTAGACGTGAATGTTGTGGCCAATTTGGCTCACGAGGCACTCCTGCATGCACCTTTGGTATGTGGCGCCGGCTTTATTAAGGCCGAACGTCATGGTCGTGTAGCATAAGGCGCCGAATGGCGTGATGAACGTCGTCTTCTCCTCATCCTCAACCACCATTTTGATCTGGTTGTAACCAGAGTATGCGTCGAGGAAGAACAGCGACTCCGATCCCACGGCCGAGTCGATGATCTGATCGATGCGCGGTAGGACGAACACCTCCTTCGGGCAGTCGCTGTTGAGGTTGGTGTAATCGATACACATTCTCCACGTGTTGTTCTTTTTCAGGACCAGGACTGGGTTTGCCAGCCACTTGGAGTATTTTATTGGCCGAATGAAGCCTGCGGCTAGTAGGCGTTGTACTTCTTCGGCGATTGCTCGACGGTGCTCTTCATTGAAGGGTCGTAGTGACTGCTTTACTGGTCGCACTTTGGGGTCGGCGTTTAATTTGTGCTTAGCGAGTTCCCTCGAGACACCTGGCATGTCCAATGGTTTCCATGCGAAGATGTCGCTGTTCTCACGGAGGAACTCGATGAGCGCGCTTTCCTATGCGGGTCTCATGTGCGCCCCGATGGTGACCGTCTAGCTGGAGTCGCCCGGGACGAGATCGACAGTGCGGTTATGCATGGTCGCCTCAAAAGTGGAGTTCGTGGCGGTTGGCTTCTTCAGGATGGTGGGGTCGTCCTTGTTGATGTTGCCCGCGTATTTCACGAGCTCCTTCGCATGTTTAGTCTCCGCGGCAATGATGGCGTCGGCGAGCTCGGCGCCTTTGTCCTCGCATTCCACGGCCATATCGGGGTCACCGTGGACGGTGATGATGCCGCTTGGCCCTGGAAGCTTCATCATGTTGTAGGCGTAGTGTGGGGTCGCCATGAATTTGGCGAACGCTTACGACCCAGGACGCAGTGGTAGGGGATGCGGAAGTTCACTAGCTCGAACATGATCCTCTCCGTGCGGTAGTTTGCCGGTGTGCCGAAGGTGTGGCAGTGTCACTTTTCCGATCGGGCATGCCTTCCAACCGAGGACGATGCCGTGGAAAGTTGTCAGGGTTGGCTTGATGGCTGCTTCTGGGAGCTGGACCCTCTAGAACGTGTCCAGATACATGATGTTGATGGATCTCCCGCCGTCCATCAGTGTCTTGGGCAGCCAGTAGTCGGCCACCTTGGGCCTGACCACCAGGGCGACTCGCCCTAGATATTCGATCCTGGGCGCGTGATCTTGGCGACTCCAGGTGATGCTTTCCTCGGACCAGTTGAGGAAGCGGGGGACGTCGACTTGGGTCACCGCATTGACGGCGACCGCGCAGGCGAGCACATTCTTCTCGCGCTTGGTGTCGATCCCGGTGAAGGCGTGTAGCGAGCCGACCGCGTTTCCGAACCCGCCGGTGTTTCCGTTGTCCCTTGGTTGGTTATTGTTGGGTCCTCCCTTGCTCGCCTTGCCTTTTCGATCTCTTTGAGAGAGTGGCAGTCCGCGGTGGTGTGGGTGGCAGGTTTTCCCTCCCTACTGTGGTAGATGCAGGGCTGGTTGAGCAAGGCAGCGGGGTCGAATTTCAGCCTCGCCGCGTTGTTGGGGCAGTATTTTCCGCTATCACGGTAATTTCCTTCGTCACGGCGGTACCTCTTGGGGTCGCGTTGGTCGTAGCCGGCGTTGGCAACAAAGTCGACTCGCCCGTCCGTGCGGCGCTTGCCGGTGATGCGGGTGTTGCTGTAGCGCATGTCGCGCTGTCGCCCGCTGTCGTGGCCACTGGTGCGGCATCTTCCTCCCGACTTATCATCGGAGTCTTGGTTGTGGTCCTCCTCCAGGTAGCGCATGGCGATCTCGAGGAGTTCAGGGATGTTGTCGAGCGTCCGGTAGACCCGCTTGATCTTAGCGACCAGGGGTTCATACCGGCACACGTTCTTGAAGCAATATATCGCCGTGTCCGGGTGGATGCCAGAAGCATTGATCCACAGTTCTTGCCACCTTTGAATCCAGTGGTGGGTCGACTCGCGTTGTCCCTGGATGCACCGCTCCAGGTCTTCGATGGTGGTGGCGCGGATGTAGGAGCCCTCGAAGTGCCTGACGAAGGCATCCCGCATTTCTTCCCAGGAGTCTATGCTGTCGGCGGGGAGGGTGTTGATCCATTGCCGGGTCGCACCCTCCATCATCAGGGGGAGGTAGCGAGCGGTGAGCAGGTCAGTGTGGCCGGCGATTCCCATCGCCATGAGGTATGTGTCCAGCCACACTGCTAGGTCGTACGTTGGATCATACTTTTCGATCTCCTTGGGCGCCTTGAAGTAGGCGGGGTACTTTGCCCCTCTGATCATAGGCCTGAAGCATTAGGGGCCGACTCGGTTGACCGAGCCCCTAGATTCAGGGTCACTTCGATTACTGAGGGTGTGCCTCAAGTCGTTGGGCTGGCACGCCCGCCAAGCCTGGTTGTTGACGATGTCCGTGCGGGCGTTGATGGGCTGCCCGTTGGAGACGACCGTGTTGTTCACCGGTCGCGGCTCGTTGGTGGAGAGTGCAGGGTTGGCGGCCCGTGGCTAGTTCGCCAGGGGTTGCGGTGGTGGGAAGGTAACGACGTTGGTGATGGTGGCATGGCCGCTTGAGGCGGCCCTGCTTGCCGAGGAGCGGGAATACATCCGACCCCGTGGGTCGACTCCCGCAGCTTGTTCCTCGACGGCCCTGGCGAGTAGGGCCTTGGCGTACTGGATCTGCCGCACGCCTTCTCCCTGGACGTCGAGGTTGGCGACCGCGGCGTCGGCCGCGACGATGTTGTCCATCGGGGTGGATTAGAGTGGGTGTCCATTGGCGTCGCGGGCCTATGGCGAGATGATGATCCGCGGCTGGTCCGGCGGGGGCGCACGGCCAATGGGTGGTGGAGGGGCTCCGGTCGCCGGTGCGCAGGGTGGTAGTCGGTTGCTTCCACCTGGTGGCACATTCTTGCAGTACTCGCACTCGGCCGCGCGGGGTGGGGGGGTCGCTTTCGTCGTTGAAGTTTAGGACGAGGCCCTGGACGTTGGAGTTCAGGCGGGTCCTGAATCAGCGCTGGTGATAGAGCGATAGCTCCCGCGCCGTTTCCCGCCTGAGGCGGTATCTCTCGCGCTCGGCGAGCTCATTGTGCTGCGCCTCCACAAGTCGCAGGCGGGCCTCCTCCACCTCTGTGGCCATGATGGTCGGCGGGATTGGTGTGGAGAACGGATCTGGCGAGGAGGCCGTGCTGCCCGCCATGTAGATCGCGTTGAAGCGATTGGATCTGGCACGGAAATCCTCGGGGGACTCCGAGCCGGAGTTAGAGTCGAAGATCCCAAGGATGGAGGAATCCTCGATGTCCTCTGGGTTGGAGGCCCACATGATGGAGTCCTCCCACGACGCTACGGTGATAGATCCGTCGACCGAGGCAGAGGTGGCGGAGTCGGCGTCGTCATGGAGGGTCGTGTCGTCTGTGTCAGCGTTGGTCCCGGCCGCGCTGCTGGCGGCCGAGTTGTATTTGGTGGCGAGGCTCCTGATGGAGCGGACCTTCTCCTCCGAGAGCAGATCGCGGTCTGGCGGCGACCCGCCGACGATCATCATCGCTGCAGGGTCGGTCGCACCGGTGAAGCCGACAAAGAGGTTGATGGAGCCGACCGACATTATCGTGATGTGGGTGATCGGGCACGATGCCAGGATGTAGCTACTGGTCAGGATCTGTAAGATCCCGCCGATGGTGATCATGTGGCCAGTGGCGATCAGCGAGTAGGGTCTCTCCGCAGAACTCAGGCAAGTCCGGCTTTGCCCCACGGTGGGCTCCACTGTCGTGGAAATGGCCACGGCAGTCACTACTATTGGCAGTGATTGATTGAGACGGGGACGAGAGCTTGTGGGCATCTGCGGTGCGAAATGGGGGCGGACGCACATGGTTTACCCAGGTTCGCCCCCGAAGGGTAAAGACCTACTCCTGCTAGATTAGATTGATGGAGAGCGAGTTATAGGGGTGGCGAGCTCGGCGTCTAAGCAGCGAGTCGCTTGAAGGGGTGTATGATGGAACGTAAGTTCTTAGGATACCCTAGGGAGGTTTATATATGAGGCACCTCGCTAGGGTTTACAGTTTACAACCGAATAGGATATGGATTCAAAGGCTTTGACCTAATCCGACTGGGCTTCGAGTATGCTTCTGGGCCTCCAGTCTCCAGTCGCCATACCTTCTCCTTAGTCGCATCCAGTCGCCGTCCTGCAGGCCCACTCGTGAGACCTTTGGCCCAATCGGAACGTCCTGTTGGGCATACCCCATTTGGCATATCCCCATCACATTGCATGTGTCTTCTTTTCACAAACCACCTATGGATCCACTAGTCTCATTGCATGTGTGTTCTTTTCATTAACCCCAGCTAGAGTCATTACATCTATGTTCTTTTCACAAACCACATATGGGTCCGCCAGAGTTCATTGCATGTCTCTTCTTTTCACAAACCACATATGGATCCGTCAGAGTTCATTGCATGTGTGTTATTTTCACAGACCACATATGGATCCACCAGAGTTCATTGCATGTCTGTTCTTTTCACAAACCACATATGGATCCACCAGAGTTCATTGCATGTCTATTCTTTTCATAGACCACATATGGATCCACCACAGTTCATTGTATGTGTGTTCTTTTCACAAACCACCTATGGATCCACTAGTGTCATTGCATGTGTGTCCTTTTCATTAACCACAGCTAGAGTCATTACATGTCCGTTCCTTTCACAAACCACATTGGATACACCAGAGGTCATTGCATGTATGTTCATTTCACAAACCACAGCTCGAGTCATTGCATGTCTATTCTTTTCACAAACCACACATGGATCCACCAGTGTCATTGCATGTGTGTTCTTTTGACAAACCACATATGGATCCACCAGAGTTCATTGCATGTGTGTTATTTTCACAAACCACCTAGGGATCCACAAGTGTCATTGCATGTGTGTTCTTTTCATTAACCACATATGGATCCACCAGTGTCATTGCATGTGTGTTCTTTTCGTTAACCACATATGGATCCACCGGTGTCATTGCATGTGTGTTATGGATCCACCAGTGTCATTGCATGTGTGTTCTTTTAATTAACCATAGCTAGAGTCATTGCGTGTCTATTCTTTTCATAAAGCACATATGGATCCACCAGTGTTCATTACATGTCTATCTTTTTACAAACCACACAAGGATCCATGAGTGTCATTGCATGTGTGTTCTTTTCACAGACCACATATGGATCCACCAGAGTTCGTTGCATGTGTGTTATTTTCACAAACCACCTATGTATCCACCAGTGTCATTGAATGTGTTTTATTTTCATTGACCACACCCAGCGTCATTGCATGTCTGTTCTTTTCATTAACCACAACTAGAGTCATTGTATGTATGTTCTTTTCACAAATCAGATGGATCCACCAGTGTCATTACATGTGTATTCTTTTCATTAACCGCAGCTAGAGTCATTGCATGTTTGTTTCTTTTCACAAACACCATATGGATCCACCAGAGTTCATTGCATGTGTGTTCTTTCACAAACCACCTATGGATCCACCAGTGTCATTGCATGTGTTCTCTTTTCATTAACCACAGCTAGAGTCATTGCATGTGTGTTATTTTCACAAACAACATATGGATCCACCAGAGTCATTGCATGTCTGTTCTTTTCACGAACAACAACTAGAGTCATTGCATGTCTGTTCTTTTCACAAACCACACATGGATCCACTAGTGTCATTGCATGTGTGTTCTTTTCATTCACCACATATGGATCCACCGGTGTCATTGCATGTGTGTTCTTTTTATTAACCAAATATGGATCAATAGTGTCATTGTGTGTGTGTTCTTTTCATTAACCACAACTAGAGTCATTGCATGTGTGTTATTTTCACAAACCACATATGGATCCACTAGAGTTCATTTCATGTCTGTTCTTTTCACAGACCACATACGGATCCACCAGAGTTCATTGCATGTCTGTTCTTTTCGTAGACCACATATGGATCCACTAGAGTTCATTGCATTTGTGTTCTTTTCACAAACCAACTACGGATCCACTAGTGTCATTGCATGTGTGTTCTTTTCATTAACCCCAGCTAGAGTCATTGCATGTGTGTTCTTTTCACAAACCACATATGGATCCACCAGAGTTCATTGCATGTCTGTTCTTTTCACAAACCACTATGGATCCTCCAGAGTTCATCGCATGTGTGTTCTTTTCACAGACTACATATGGATCCACCATAGTTCATTGCATGTCTGTTCTTTTCTCAAACCACATATGGATCTCCAGAGTTCATTGCATGTCTATTCTTTTCATAGACCACATATGGATCCACCACAGTTCATTGCATGTGCGTTCTTTTCACAAACCACCTATGGATCAACTAGTGTCATTGCATGTGTGTTCTTTTCATCTACCACAACTAGAGTCATTGCATGTGTGTTCTCTTCACAAACCACATATGGATCCACCAGAGTTCATTGCATGTCTGTTCATTTCACAAACCACAGCTAGATTCATTGCATGTCTATTCTTTTCACAAACCACACATGGATCCACCAGTGTCATTGCATGTGTGTTGTTTTCACAAACCACATATGGATCCACCAGAGTTCATTGCATGTGTGTTCTTTTCACAAACCACCTATGGATCCACCAGTGTCATTGCATGTGTGTTCTTTTCATTAACCACAACTAGAGATTGCATGTCTATTCTTTTCATTCACCACACCTAGAGTCATTGCAAGTATGTTCTTTTCACAAACTACATGGATCCAACAGTGTCATTGCATGTGTGTTCTTTTCATTAACCACATCTAGAGTTATTGCATGTCTGTTCTTTTCACAAAACACATATGGATCCTCTAGAGTTCATTGCATGTCTGTTCTTTTCTCAAACCACATATGGATCTCCAGAGTTCATTGCATGTCTATTCTTTTCATAGACCACATATGGATCCACCACAGTTCATTGCATGTGTGTTCTTTTCACAAACCACCTATGGATCAACTAGTGTCATTGCATGTGTGTTCTTTTCATCTACTACAACTAGAGTCATTGCATGTGTGTTCTGTTCACAAACCACATATGGATCCACCAGAGTTCATTGCATGTCTGTTCATTTCACAAACCACAGCTAGAGTCATTGCATGTCTATTCTTTTCACAAACCACACATGGATCCACCAGTGTCATTGCATGTGTGTTGTTTTCACAAACCACATATGGATCCACCAGAGTTCATTGCATGTGTGTTCTTTTCACAAACCACCTATGGATCCACCAGTGTCATTGCATGTGTGTTCTTTTCATTAACCACAACTAGAGATTGCATGTCTATTCTTTTCATTAACCACACCTAGAGTCATTGCAAGTATGTTCTTTTCACAAACTACATGGATCCAACAGTGTCATTGCATGTGTGTTCTTTTCATTAACCACATCTAGAGTTATTGCATGTGTGTTCTTTTCATTAACCACATCTAGAGTTATTGCATGTCTGTTCTTTTCACAAAACACATATGGATCCTCTAGAGTTCATTGCATGTGTGTTCTTTTCACAAACCACCTATGGATCCACCAGTGTCATTGCATGTGTGTTTTTTCATTAACCACATCTAGAGTCATTGAATGTGTGTTCTTTTCACAAACCACATATGGATCCACTAGGGTCATTACATGTCTGTTCTTTTCACAAACTACAGCTAGAGTCATTGCATGTCTGTTCTTTTCACAATCCACACATGGATCCACCAGTGTCATTGCATGTGTGTTGTTTTCACACACCACATATGGATCCACCAATGTCACTTCATGTGTGTTCTTTTCATTAACCACATCTAGAGTCATTGCATGTGTGTTCTTTTCACAAACCACATATGGATCGACCAGGGTCATTGCATGTTTGTTATTTGCACAAACCACAGCATGAGTCATTGCAT
Source organism: Avena eriantha (assembly GCA_910589775.1). Taxonomy (NCBI): domain Eukaryota; kingdom Viridiplantae; phylum Streptophyta; class Magnoliopsida; order Poales; family Poaceae; genus Avena; species Avena eriantha. Next base: position 229,894,215 of record OU342744.1, on the reverse strand, counting down.
GTCTGTTCTTTTCACAAACCACACATGGATCCACCAGTGTCATAGCATGTGTGTTCTTTTGACAAACCACATATGGATCCACTAGTGTCATTGCACGTGTGTTCTTTTCATTAACCACATATGGATCCACCGGTGTCATTGGATGTGTGTTCTTTTCACAAACCACATATGGATCCACCAGAGTCATTGCATGTGTGTTCTTTTAATTAACCACAACTAGAGTCATTGCATGTGTGTTCTTTTCACAAACCACATGGATCCAGCAGTGTCATTACATGTGTGTTCTTTTCACAAACCACAAATGGATCCACCAGAGTTCATTCCATGTCTATTCTTTTCATAGACCACATATGGATCCACCAGAGTTCATTGCATGTATGTTCTTTTCATAGACCACATATGGATCCACCAGAGTTCATTGCATGTGTGTTCTTTTCACAAACCACCTATGGATCCACTAGTGTCATTGCATGTGTGTTCTTTTCATTAACCACAACTAGAGTCATTGCACATGTGTTCATTGCATGTCTATTCTTTTCACAAACCACATATGGATCCACCAGAGTTCATTGCATGTCTCTTCTTTTCACAAACCACATATGGATCCACCAGAATTCATTGTATGTCTGTTCTTTTCACAAACCACATATGGATCCTCCAGAGTTCATCGCATGTGTGTTCTTTTCACAGACTACATAAGGATCCACCATAGTTCATTGCATTCTGTTCTTTTCACAAACCACATATGGATCCACCAGAGTTCATTGCATGTCTGTTCTTTACATAGACCACATATGGATCCACCAGAGTTCATTGGATGTGTATTCTTTTCATTAACCACAGCTAGAGTCATTGCATGTCTGTTCTTTTCACAAATCTTGCATGTATTTTTCTTTTCACAAACCACACATGGATCCACCAGTGTCATTGCATGTGTGTTCTTTTCATAGACCACATATGGATCCACCAGAGTTCATTGCATGTGTGTTCTTTTCACAAACCACCTATGGATCCACCAGTGTCATTGCATGTGTGTTCTTTTGATTAACCACAACTAGAGTCATTGCATGTGTGTTCTTTTCATTTACCACAACTAGAGTCATTGCATGTCTGTTCTTTTCACAAACCACATGGATCAACCAGTGTCATTGCATGTGTGTTCTTTCCATTAACCACAACCAGAGTCATTGCATGTCTGTTCTTTTCACAAACCACCTATGGATCCACCAGTGTCATTGCATATGTGTTCTTTTCATTTACCATAGCTAGAGTCATTGCATTTATGTTCTTTTCACAAATCACATATGGATCCACTAGAGTTCATTGCATGTCTATTCTTTTCAAAACCACAGCTAGAGTCATTGCATGTTTGTTCTTTTCACAAACCACACATGGATCGACCAATGTCATTGCATGTATGTTCTCTTCACATACCACATATGGATCCACGAGAGTTCATTGCATGCGTGTTCTTTTCACAAACCACATATGGATCCACAACTGTCATTGCATGTGTGTTCTTTTCGTTAACCACAACAAGAGTCATTGCATGTCTATTATTTTCATTAACCACAGCTAGAGTCATTGCATGTCTGTTATTTTCACAAACCACATGGATCCACCAGTGTCATTGCATGTGTGTTCTTTTCATTAACCACATCTAGAGTCATTGGCTGTCTGTTCTTTTCACAAACCACATATGGATCCACCAGAGTTAATTGCATGTGTGTTCTTTTCACAAGCCACCTATGGATCCACAAGTGTCATTGTGTGTGTGTTCTTTTCATTATCCACAGCTAGAGTCATTGCATGTTTGTTCTTTTCACAAACCACATATGGATCCACCAGAGTCATTGCATGTCTGTTCTTTTCACAAACGACAGCTAGAGACATTACTTGTTTGTTCTTTTCACAAACCACACATGGATCCACCAGTGTCATTACATGTGTGTTCTTTTCATAGACCACATATGGATCCACTAGTGTCATTGCATGTGTGTTCTTTTTCATGAACCATATATGGATCCACCGGTGTCATTGCATGTGTGTTCTTTTCATTGACCACATATGGATCCCCTAGTGTCATTGCATGTGTGTTCTTTTCATTAACCACAACTAGAGTTATTGCATGTGTGTTCTTTTGACAAACCACATATGGATCCACTAGAGTTCATTGCATGTGTGTTCTTTTCACAAACCACATATGGATCCACCAGAGTTCAATTCATGTTTGTTCTTTTCACATACCACATATGGATCCTCTAGAGTTCATTGCATGTGTGTTCTTTTCACAAACCACCTATGGATCCACCAGTGTCATTGCATGTGTGTTCTTTTCATTAACCACGGTTAGAGTCATTGCATGTGTGTTCTTTTCACAAACCACATATGGATCCACCAGAGTTCATTGCATGTCCGTTCTTTTCACATACCATATATGGATCCACCAGAGTTCATTGCATGTGTGTTCTTTTCACAAACCACATATGGATCCACCAGAGTTCATTGCATGTCTGTTCTTTTCACAAACCACATATGGATCCACCAGTGTCATTGCATGTGTGTTCTTTTCACAAACCACCTATGGATGCACCAGTGTCATTGCATGTGTATTCTTTTCATAGACCACATATGGATGCACTAGTGTCACTGCATGTGTGTTCTTATCATGAACCACATATGGATCCACCGGTGTCATTGCATGTGTGTTCTTTTCATTAACCACATATGGATCCCCTAGTGTCATTGCATGTGTGTGCTTTTCATTAACCACAACTAGAGTCATTGCATGTGTGTTCTTTTCAGAAAGCACATATGGATCCACCAGAGTTCATTGGATGTCTGTTCTTTTCTCAAACCACATATGGATCCACCAGAGTTCATTGCATGTTTGTTCTTTTCACATACCACATATGGATCCACCAGAATTTATTGCATGTGTGTTGTTTTCACAAACCACCTATGGATCCACCAGTGTCATTGCATGTGTGTTCTTTTCATTTACCACGGTTAGAGTCATTGCATGTGTGTTCTTTCATTTACCACGGTTAGAGTCATTGCATGTGTGTTCTTTTCAGAAACCACATATGGATCCACCAGAGTTCATTGCATGTCTGTTCTTTTCACAAACCACATATGGATCCACCAGAGTTCATTGCATGTTTGTTCTTTTCACATACCACATATGGATCCACCAGAGTTCATTGCATGTGTGTTCTTTTCACAAACCACCTATGGATCCACCAGTGTCATTGCATGTGTGCTCTTTTCATTAACCACAGTTAGAGTCATTGCATGTGTGTTCTTTTCACAAACCACATATGGATCCACCAGAGTTCGTTGCATGTCTGTTCTTTTCGCAGACCTTATATGGATCCACCAGAGTTCATTGCATGTGTGTTATTTTCACAAACCACATATGGATCTACTAGAGTTCATTGCATTCTATTCTTTTCACAAACCACATATGGCTCCACCAGAGTTCATTGCATGTCTGTTCTTTACATAGACCACATATGGATCCACCAGAGTTCATAGCATGTGTGTTCTTTTCATTAACCACAGCTAGAGTCATTGCATGTCTGTTCTTTTCACAAATCTTGCATGTATGTTCTTTTCACAAAACACACATGGATCCACCAGTGTCATTGCATGTGTGTTCTTTTCATAGACCACATATGGATCCACCAGAGTTCATTGCATGTGTGTTATTTTCACAAACCACCTATGGATCCACCAGTGTCATTGCATGTGTGTTCTTTTGATTAACCACAACTAGAGTCATGGCATGTGTGTTCTTTTCATTTACCACAACTAGAGTCATTGCATGTCTGTTCTTTTCACAAACCACCTATGGATCCACCAGTGTCATTGCATGTGTGTTCTTTTCATTTACCATAGCTAGAGTCATTGCATTTATGTTCTTTTCACAAACCACATATGGATCCACTAGAGTTCATTGCATGTCTATTCTTTTTAGAAACCACAGCTAGAGTCATTGCATGTTTGTTCTTTTCACAAACCACACATGGATCGACCAATGTCATTGCATGTGTGTTCTCTTCACATACCACATATGGATCCACGAGAGTTCATTGCATGCGTGTTCTTTTCACAAACCACATATGGATCCACAACTGTCATTGCATGTGTGTTCTTTTCATTAACCACAACAAGAGTCATTGCATGTCTATTCTTTTCATTAACAAGAACTAGAGTCATTGCATGTCTGTTATTTTCACAAACCACATGGATCCACCAGTGTCAATGCATGTGTGTTATTTTCACTAACCACATCTAGAGTCATTGGCTGTCTGTTCTTTTCACAAACCACTTATCGATCCACCAGAGTTAATTGCATGTGTGTTCTTTTCACAATCCACCTATGGATCCACAAGTGTCATTGCGTGTGTGTTCTTTTCATTAACCACATCTAGAGTCATTGCATGTGTGTTCTTTTCACAAACCACATATGGATACACCAGAGTCATTGCATGTCTGTTCTTTTCACAAACGACAGCTAGAGTCATTGCTTGTCTGTTCTTTTCACAAACCACACATGGATCCACCTGTGTCATTACATGTGTGTTCTTTTCATAGACCACATATGGATCCACCAGTGTCATTGCATGTGTGTTCTTTTCATTCACCACATATGGATCCACCGGTGTCAGTGCATGTGTATTCTTTTTACAAACCAAATATGGATCCACTAGTGTCATTGCATGTGTTCTTTTGATTAACCACAACTAGAGTCATTGCATGTGTGTTCTTTTCACAAACCACATATGGATCCACCAAAGTTCATTGCATGTCTGTTCTTTTCACAAACCACATATGGATCCACCGGAGTTCATTGCATGTTTGTTCTTTTCACATACCACATATAGATCCACAAGAGTTCATTGCATGTGTGTTCTTTTCATAAACCACCTATGGATCCACCAGTGTCATTGCATGTGTGTTCTTTTCATTAACCACAGTTAGAGTCATTGCATGTGTGTTCTTTTCACAAACCACATATGGATCCACCAGAGTTCATTGCATGTCTATTCTTTTCGCAGACCATATATGGATCCACCAGAGTTCATTGCATGTGTGTTCTTTTCAAAAACCACATATGGATCCACCAGAGTTCATTGCATGTCTGTTCTTTTCACAAAACACATATGGATCCACCAGAGTTCATTGCATGTGTGTTCTTTTCACAAACCACATATGGATCCACTAGAGTTCATTGCATGTCTATTCTTTTCAGAAACCACAGCTCGAGTCATTGCATGTTTGTTCTTTTCACAAACCACACATGGATCCACCAATGTCATTGCATGTGTGTTCTCTTCACATACCACATATGGATCCACGAGAGTTCATTGCATGTGTGTTCTTTTCACAAACCACCTATGGATCCACCACTGTCATTGCATGTGTGTTCTTTTCGTTAACCACAACAAGAGTCATTGCATGTCTATTATTTTCATTAACCACAGCTAGAGTCATTGCATGTTTGCTATTTTCACAAACCACGTGGATCCACCAGTGTCATTGCATGTGTGTTCTTTTCATTAACCACATCTAGAGTCATTGGCTGTCTGTTCTTTTCACAAACCACATATGGATCCACCAGAGTTAATTGCATGTGTGTTCTTTTCACAAGCCACCTATGGATCCACAAGTGTCATTGCGTGTGTGTTCTTTTCATTATCCACAGCTAGAGTCATTGTATGTTTGTTCTTTTCCCAAACCACATATGGATCCACCAGAGTCATTGCATGTCTGTTCTTGATACAAACGACAGCTAGAGACATTGCTTGTCTGTTCTTTTCACAAACCACACATGGATCCACCAGTGTCATTACATGTGTGTTATTTTCATAGACCACATATGGATCCACTAGTGTCATTGCATGTGTGTTCTTTTTCATGAACCATATATGGATCCACCGGTGTCATTGCATGTGTGTTCTTTTCATTGACCACATATGGATCCCCTAGTGTCATTGCATGTGTGTTCTTTTCATTAACCACAACTAGAGTTATTTGACGTGTGTTCTTTTCACAAACCACATATGGATCCACTAGAGTTCATTGCATGTGTGTTCTTTTCACAAACCACATATGGATCCACCAAAGTTCATTGCATGTTTGTTCTTTTCACATACCACATATGGATCCACCAGAGTTCATTGCATGTGTGTTCTTTTCACAAACCACCTATGGATCCAACAGTGTCATTGCATGTGTGTTCTTTTCATTAACCACATCTAGAGTCATTGCATGTGTGTTCTTTTCACAAACCACATATGGATCCACCAGAGTTCATTGCATGTCTATTCTTTTCGCAGACCATATATGGATCGACCAGAGTTCATTGCATGTGTGTTCTTTTCAAAAACCACATATGGATCCACCAGAGTTCATTGCATGTCAGTTCTTTTCACAAAACACATATGGATCCACCAGACTTCATTGCATGTGTGTTCTTTTCACAAACCACATATGGATCCACCAAATTTCATTGCATGTCTGTTCTTTTCACAAACCACATATGGATCCACCGGAGTTCATTGCATGTTTGTTCTTTTCACATACCACATATAGATCCACCAGAGTTCATTGCATGTGTGTTCTTTTCATAAACCACCTATGGATCCACCAGTGTCATTGCATGTGTGTTCTTTTCATTAACCACAGTTAGAGTCATTGCATGTGTGTTCTTTTCACAAACCACATATGGATCCACCAGAGTTCATTGCATGTCTATTCTTTTCGCAGACCATATATGGATCCACCAGAGTTCATTGCATGTGTGTTCTTTTCAAAAACCACATATGGATCCACCAGAGTTCATTGCATGTCTGTTCTTTTCACAAAACACATATGGATCCACCAGAGTTCATTGCATGTGTGTTCTTTTCACAAACCACATATGGATCCACTAGAGTTCATTGCATGTCTATTCTTTTCAGAAACCACAGCTCGAGTCATTGCATGTTTGTTCTTTTCACAAACCACACATGGATCCACCAATGTCATTGCATGTGTGTTCTCTTCACATACCACATATGGATCCACGAGAGTTCATTGCATGTGTGTTCTTTTCACAAACCACCTATGGATCCACCACTGTCATTGCATGTGTGTTCTTTTCGTTAACCACAACAAGAGTCATTGCATGTCTATTATTTTCATTAACCACAGCTAGAGTCATTGCATGTCTGTTATTTTCACAAACCATGTGGATCCACCAGTGTCATTGCATGTGTGTTCTTTTCATTAACCACATCTAGAGTCATTGGCTGTCTGTTCTTTTCACAAACCACATATGGATCCACCAGAGTTAATTGCATGTGTGTTCTTTTCACAAGCCACCTATGGATCCACAAGTGTCATTGCGTGTGTGTTCTTTTCATTATCCACAGCTAGAGTCATTGTATGTTTGTTCTTTTCCCAAACCACATATGGATCCACCAGAGTCATTGCATGTCTGTTCTTGATACAAACGACAGCTAGAGACATTGCTTGTCTGTTCTTTTCACAAACCACACATGGATCCACCAGTGTCATTACATGTGTGTTATTTTCATAGACCACATATGGATCCACTAGTGTCCATTGCATGTGTGTTCTTTTTCATGAACCATATATGGATCCACCGGTGTCATTGCATGTGTGTTCTTTTCATTGACCACATATGGATCCCCTAGTGTCATTGCATGTGTGTTCTTTTCATTAACCACAACTAGAGTTATTTGACGTGTGTTCTTTTCACAAACCACATATGGATCCACTAGAGTTCATTGCATTTGTGTTCTTTTCAACAAACCACATATGGATCCACCAGAGTTCATTGCATGTTTGTTCTTTTCACATACCACATA